>HG992173.1:9400890-10600890 GCA_905220505.1 Laothoe populi
GTAAAAATTAAATACCCCCAACATTCAGACACATAGTTCCCACTATAGGTAAAATATGTATCGTGGGTATCAAGAACTATGAGGGACTACGGTCCCACAATACCCAACATATAGGTTTGACCTATTGATTTTAGACTATCTGTGTGACTGTTCGGTGTATTTAGAGACAATGTAGCGGGCGCAAAATTTTTTGTAATGTGTTTTTTTTATGTTTACGCGAATATTACACATTCAGGCGAGGGATATATTGTCTCTCGCTACTTGATACTTTAACTGGACGGCACTGCACTCCAGGTGCAGTGTGGACACTTTGCCGTGCCAGGATAAAAAAAATGATTTCCGTGGTCTGCTATGGACCAAGAAATATAAATCGGAACCCAAACGCCCAACTGCCAGACTTCAAGACAATGATCTTTTGCTGGGTATATCAAGCTAGCAACAATTAAGTAAATTGAAAGTGTTTAATATTAAGGAAACATATTAGTAACTTTTCGTAACATACAACTCAGTCCGCGCCGTGACCATTAGGATTGTAAAGTATTCGAAACGTCGGGACAAAAAAATTAAAACAACCGCGATGAAATTCGATAAATTAGTTTTATTACCATCCATTGTAATGTATTTATTTAACACTTTCCTGTTTTTGTCGGGTATATAGAGTTGGGGTACGATGTTTGGCCGTGGTGCGGCCTTCTGAGTACTCTGACACTAGACCCTCGACCGCTTCTTCACTATCTTGCCACATCGTTTAGTGTGAAGAAGCTACACAACAACTCGGCTTCATTGTGTTGGGGTTTTTTTTTCAAATGTTTTACAAAGGAGTTCTTATATTTAAAATATAGGGGTGTCGGAGGAGGACGAGGTTCCGCGATTTGATACGTAATTCGTCCGCCTCCAGTAGTTACTCATAAATATGGTTATTGGAGGGGGGCGAGGTTCCGTGAGTAGATGCGTAATTTGGGTAACCATGGGGGCTGATTTCGGGCTGAGGCCGCTCTGGATGTTGTTTTCTGGATGGTCCCTGCCCGAGAGCAGTTGAATGGTTTTGGGGAGGAAGAGAGAAAGGGATTAGGTTTTTCCACTGATTTACTACTTGAGTCAGGGCCGTGCTTGATGGGTTTTCCAAGCCGGTCCTAACCCAAAAGTAGCACAGTGGAATGAATGAATAGAATGGGAAGGGTTAGTATTGGGGGAAAGTAGGAGGGGAGGGGAGGGGGAATAACCTCAGCCGTAACCTTCATTTATTCATTGTTTTAACATTAGTGTTTTTATTACTATTACAATCTACTAATTGGGTTAATTTATTGATAAGTATTTACAGTTAAAAATGAAACATGGTAAACATACACAAGATACATTAAATAAAGTTGGTGGATGTGGTTGGTTTCATTGTGTTGGGTAGCGGGGGATAGATTGCCTCTCGCTACTTGATACTCTAAGCGCTTACCATCAGGTGCTGTGTGGGCATTTTACCGTGCCGGGATAAAAAAAAAACGATATTTTTTTTTTTTTTTATTTCATTATCGTTTTGAAATAAGCTCGTTACGTACGTTATGTCATGTCGTTAGGGTTGTACGTCTTACAAATTATGTCGAGTTCTGAGATATTTCTTCGATGTCTGCTAACCCAGCTGTACAAATATTATAAATTGCTCATTTGCTTTCAAATTTGACAGCCTCCGTGGCCCAGTAGCCGGCTGTGAAATGAGGCCGTGGGTTCGATTCCCACACCGACACAAATGTTTGTGTGACAGACAGATATTTTTGTCCGGGGTCTGGGTGTTGTGAGAGCGTGCGTCTCTCGTAGTCCCCGAAACCCACAACACAAGACTCGTATCTTAGTGTATGGGTCGGGGCTATGTGTGTGACTGTTGGGTATTATTTATTTATTATTGCTCGGTGTTAAGCGCGCCAATATTGATCCTGGCTTACAGAAACAGCGCGTTTTCCCTCTTAAAACATAATATTGATAAGTCAAGTATATTTTTTTTGCTTCAGAATCCTTTACGAGACCAAGCCATCCCAGGAAGCCAGTATACTCCTGCCTATGCCGGCATCATTGTCCAATATAGAATATATTGGACCTTTGAACCGTTTCAAGCGACACAAAGATAATGATCCCTTTGAAGATGACGGGGATCATTACCCTAGGACCATGGGGCGTGTGCAGTGAGTTTGTTTTTAATCTGTGTAATTTAATAATAATAGCCCTGTGTTAAACATTGTCGCACTGCTGGGCACGGGCCTCCTCTACTAATGAGAAGGGTTAGGCCTGAACCAACCAAGCTGGCCTAATGCGGGTTGGTAGACTTCATATACCTTCGAACTTCGAAATTCTTATGTCAATTTTCAGGTATGCAGGTTTCTTCACGATGTTTTCTTTCACCGATAAAGCAAGCGATAATTAACAATTAATACACACGTAACTTTAGAAAAGTCAGAGGTGTATGCCATTTGGGTTTCGAACATGCGACTTTCGTCTTAACAGGCCGTACCGCAACCAACTAGGCTATCGCTGCTGCATGTAATATACCATCCTGAAACTGGCCATGATCCCGCTCTACTAATGAGGAGTTAGTTAGTTCATTATTTACTAGCTGTTGTTACGCCCGCGTGGATGTTATCTTAGATAATTTCTAAAACCATTTCACCTCTCACAACCATTCTTTGCATAATACAGGTATCCGTTCAAACAGGTATAACTTTTGATTGAATGCGCCGATTTAAATGAAATAAAAACTAAATGCTACCTCGAGATACACTTTATGATTTTATTTTCGATTCTTTTTCGTAATACAGTACTTTGGACTTGATGCCTTGACAGACAGACAATGATTCCAAAAACAATTGTTTTAGGTTTTATATCGATAATATAACACGTTACAATCAAAATTTTGTAAAAATTTAATATTTTTACAAAATTTTGAATGTACAAAGTGCCTCTTCAGCTTTATCTTTATATATATAATTCTACTGTACGTGTGTATGTCACTGAACTCCTACTAAACGGCTGGACGGATTTGAATGATTTATGTATGTGTTTGGGTAGCGCCCTGGATGGTTTAGATTCACAAATCAGCCCGGAAGATAGCGCTGCAGTCGGTGTAGCGCTGCTTTTACGGGCAGGACGATGTCTGCCGGGCCCGCTAGTTATAGTATAAATTTATACAAATTATATAGGCGGACTTAATGCCAAAAGCACTGGGATAGCCCAGTCAACCGGTTGGCAGTGGCTTTGCTATGCCCCGACATTGCAGAAGCCTATGGGCGGCGGTGACTACTTACCATCAGGTGGCACGTCCGCTCGTCTATCTATCTAGGCAGTAAAAAAAAACCTTACGGTGATGCAGAGTTAAAAAGGTGAAAATTGATTAACCAATTAACATAATACGTAATTCAATTAAATAATCATTTATATAGAAGTTTATACACATCTTGACTTTATTTCCATGTATTTGTTACATTAGCTAAGTTTTTAATTATTGTTTGTAATTATAGGGAGGTGAAAGAAGACATTCACAATACGATTTATAAACCTAAGTATGTGTTCAGACCTCCACCTTATAGTTCAGAGGAAGATGATGGATCCAGGAGAAAAAAGCGGGTAATTTATTATGACATCCATACTAATACTATAAATGTGAAAGTATCTCTGTTTGTTTGTTACCTCTTCACGACTAAACGGCTGAACGGATTGTAATTAAATTTGGTAATAGAATTGATTATATCCTGGAGAAGGACATAGGCTATCTTTTTTCTCAAAAAACAACCTTGAAAGGGGTCAAATAGGAGTTCAAAATTTGTATGGGAAATCCATAATTCCTCGACTTAGGGATCTGTAAATTCATATTTAGGCTTTTGGTAGGTACTTTTTTGAAAAATCATCCCTAAAAGGGAAAGCAATTGAACATTACCGCACGCAAATAAGTAATCAGCTATTTACCGAACTTAAAAACGTCAGCTAAAATAAAACATCCGCCCGGATAGTGACTACCGTACACAGGGTATAAAACCCGCCATAGTGCGGTTTTACTCGGAGGCCTAGAGTTGGGGTACGATGTTTCACCGTTTTGTGTCCTTCTAGTACTCTGACACTAGACCCTCGACCGCTTCTTCACCTTCTTACCATGGCGTAGTGTGAAGAAGCAGGCCGGCATGATTGTGTTGAGTAGCGGGGGATAGATCGTCTGTCGCTACTCGATAATCTAATTGGACGACACTGTGCTTACCATCAGATTTCCCATTACATATACACACACGCCTGTAATCCCCAAAGGGGTAGACAGAGGTGTAACAAGTGCACACGGTCCCATAATGTGATAAGTGGCGAGCCCATAATTGGCTGACTGCGGGCATCATTCCAGCTCCGGGCTGATACTGAGTATTTCTAAATAGCAAAACCCAATATCACTTTACCCGACCCGGGGATCGTACCCGAGACCACAGCACAGCAGTCGTGACGCATGCCCAATTACAACTACGCCACCGAGGCAGTTAGTTTTATAATAATCTTTACACTCTCTTATTTTCTAGATCCGCCATTATTGTATATTTATTTTGACGCAATGAAAATTAAATGTTTCAGGAGCTGTCGAAAGGTAGAGAGCCAGAGCTGTATATATTCAAACCAATCCGCTTATAAGCATGTATGGAATTCAATAAACTCAATCACACATAGTCCAGTCTCCACACGTGAAGAACTAACATTGTGGTGGTCCGAAACTACGAGAGATAAACTGTCTCTCGCTACTTGATACTCTATCTGGACCGCACTGCGCTTACCGTCAGATGCAGTGTGGTCGCCAGAATAAAAAATTGACTTTTGGAGACAGATAAATATTTGTGAATCCTAGAAGCAATGTTAGGAAGCGGCTTTGCTGTGCCCTGGGATTGCAGAAGTCTATGGGCGGCGGTGACTACTTACCATCAGGTGGATGGACCGTCTGCTCGTCTGCCTATCCAGGCATTAAAAAAATGTCTTAGGATCTTGTTGCGGGGATCGAACTCGGGACCTTAGTTGTAAAGTCGATTACTGGAGCAACTCGCCACGGTGGTCTTGAGGGATGCGAACACCAGGATACCATGCAGGGAAACGCACACAATTTTATCATAATTAAATTTTTCTGTTGAAAGGACTATTGGCATTTTTTTATTATTCTAAATTTTAGCCGATGAAACTTGTTGATTGATATTATTTATATTTATTTTAATATCTGAAAGACACCATGACTGCCTTAGAAAATATATTTACTACGCTAGGCAGTATGGTCGAGAGACTCTTGCATACTCTCTGGATATAAAAAAAAGTAACTGAAAAATAAGCGTACACACAGAAAATGGACTGAGCAATGTCGTCAAAAAATTGACCGCTTTGAAGAAAGAGACAAAGTGACTGTACGGCTAATATCTATTTCTTTCGCTCCTGCAAATCTGTGACGCACAGCAATCAATATTCTAGAAAAAGACAACTGCTGGCCGCACGTTCTCTTATCTCTCTCACATGTTTCTGCCCATATTCACTTAAAAGCTGGATAGAGAGCGCTTAATCCATTCTCTATGCCTTTTTTTGTGTCATTCTCTCTTTTTTATAGAAAAGAGTAGGCAAAGGTCAACCATGCAGCCAGCCACCATTGTCTGTCGTATTTTATTCCAAATCTGAGCTTTTCACTTCTTTTCTCTCTGTCTATGAAAATAAGACTATGGGTGATTACACAATGTCCAATGATATTTTATCGCAAGTAAAGCATGGATGGTGGATTTATGAAGTTTCACCTGGATATTTATTTTTCTTCTCTGTGTACATTGTAAATTTTTGTATTTTATAATAAACATTGTTTTCTCACACAATGATAGAAGTCGTAAGTGTTTAAACTATTTAATATGTATTAGAATCCTTTAAATTATTGTTCCGTTATTAATGAATGCAATGCATGTGTCAATATTCTTGTGTATTCCCTTAGTCTACATAAGCGCAGCTTCTCAACGTATAATTTTTTCGCCGCCAAGCATACATTTGTGACAATATGGCTGCCCAGTGCGCACATTGTTGAATTATATCGAAGGTTGGCAGGCTTTTTGATTTATGCGTCATTTTTTACGATATTTATATACAATATTATACATATTCGGAAGCAGCGAACTTTTCTGCATCTATTGAGCCTACTTTAAGCACTTTTTTGGCGCCCAAATGGAAGTTGCCCTGTTGAAGGCGCCCAGTTGGGTGAATATCCTTTTTTTCAGGGCACATTTATTTTAGAAAATAATGCAGATAAAGTTTGATGCAGTACGGGCTTACACAAGTAATATATTAATATAATACTAAAATACACCCAATTGCTTTTTATTGTCTTGACAGTCTCCGTGGCGCATGAACGCAGCGTTGAAACGAGAGGCCGTGGGTTCGATTCCCACACCGGGACATATGTTTGTGTGACAGACAGATATTTGTCTCCGGGATCTGGGTGTTGTGAGACCGAAAGTCTCTTTAGTCCCCGATACCCACAACAAGGCTCGTATCTTAGTGTGGGATCGAGGTCATGTGTGTGACTGTTGGGTGTTATTTATTTATAGTAATTTTTTCTGATAGATAGATAGATAGATAACTCTTTATTGCACACCAACATAATAATATTACAACAAGAAACCTTAAAACTAGAGTAAGTTACAATAGGCGGTCTTATCGCTAAAAGCGATCTCTGCCAGACAACCTTAATAATATGGAGACAAATGAAAAGGGTCCGTAAAAAAGAGGATATTAAACTTTTGCTGGTGGTAGGATATTCATATCCGCCCGGATAGCGACCACCCTACACAGGGTGAAAAACCCGCCATAGTGGCACACGCAAGTGTGTCGCGTTCCGGGATCAGCCAGTGTACATCCGGTTTTTTGGGTATCTAGAGTTGGGATGTTGGCCATTTTGCGGCCTTCTAAGTACTCTGACAATACACTCTCGACCGCTTCTTCACCTTCTTGCCCATGGCGTAGTGTGAAGGAGCAGGCCGGCATGATTGTGTTGAATAGCGGGGGATAGATCGTCTCTCGCTACTCGATACTCTAATTGAACCATACTGCGCTTACCATCAGGTGAAGTGCGGTCACTTTGCCGTGCTAGGATATAAAAAAAAAAACTTCTCTCCTGTAATTTTTCAAAAATGTCGCTAAAATCAAATAGCCTGCCAATCGTCGATCTTTTCATTTGCTAAACTCTGGCCTTGTGATAATTATTATTTGACGTTAATCAATAGGTATTCGTAGAACACTTTTTATTTATTGGGACAAAAAACAGTTGCATGTTATAAAATATGACAGTACAATCCATAAATAAATGATTATGACCCGCGTAAAAGAACATATAGCTGACGTAAAACACCGACGCTCTACGGAGTCTGCAGTTGCTGAACATTCAGAGGAAGGCTCCAAGCATTATCTTCGATTTGACAAACTACAAATCCTTGCCAAAGAACACCGATTCCTGCAGAGGATTATTCGCGAGGCTATTGAAATTAAAAAACATCCAAATTTCAATAGAGAAGATGGTTGGAAGCTAGCACCAGCCTGGGATCCAATTATACATTTAATTAAATCGGAACCCAAAAGACCAACTGCCAGATCTCAAGACATTGTAAGCTCCTTCTGCGTAAATCGGACTACAACAAATAAAAATTAAATATCAACTATATGGAGGGTAGAAACATTGCACTATACTTTCGTGACGACATACAACTCAGTCTGCCCCGTGACCATGAAGGCTGTAAAGCCTTCGAAACGTCGGGTTAAAAAAGTTAAATAAACCGCGATAGAATCCGTAAATTTCGTTTTATTACAATAAATGATTTTGTAAACATACAACCTACACCATTGTCCACGAATTGACAAAAATATAATATTATGGCGCAACAGACTAACATAATATTATAATATTACGTAGTATAAATAATATTAGATAATAAATTGAAATGTTAACTACGGTTGCCAAGCTTTAGAATTGGCATCTTTTTAAATTTGTTGTTGGATAGAAAGAAAATGTCAATGTCCAGAAAATTTACGTTGTAAGTGTCTACAAGCCGACGGAGAGGTGCTCGCACCCCGGCATTAGCCCTACACATATATAGATATATAAAAATAATACTAGTCCTGTATTAAATATTGTCCCACTGCTGGGCACGGGCCTCCTCTACTAATGAGAGGGGTTAGGCCTTAGTCCACCACGCTGCCCTAATGCGGGTTGGCAGACTTCTCATACCTTCGAAAAAATCTCAGATATGCAGGTTTCCTCACGATGTTTTCCTTCACCGTTAAAGCAAGCGATAATTAACATTTTAATACACACATAACTTTAGAAAAGTCAGAGGTGTATGCCACTTGGGTTTCGAACCTACGACTTTCGTCTTGGCAGTCCGTACCGCAACCAACTAGGCTATCGCTGCTATATAGATATGTGTAGGGCTAATGCACATAGGTGGCAAACTCCTACAAAACCCACCTACAATTTAAATTTAGCCAATAAAGGTTGCCGAAACTTAGTTATAGTTAATGGTATTTCTATAGAATAAATAAAATCTTTCTAGTCTTTGTGTGGTTTATTTTCCTTGTCTTCTTCTTCTTCTACTTCTTATCACTCGTGACAGAGCGGTCGTGGTCATCATGTATTATTTTCCTCAGGGGCTGATGCTTCTTCACCTTCTTGCCCATGGCGTAGTGTGAGGAAGCAGGCCGGCATGATAATGTTGAGTAGCCGGGGATAAATTATCTGTCGCTACTCGATACTCTAATTGGACGGCACTGCACTTACCATCAGGTGCAGTGTGGTCACTTTGCCGTGCCAAGATAAAAAAAAAATGTGATTCGCCTCACGATGTCTTGCCATCTCTTCATGTTAGTGGAGATTCTGGTTCACTCATTCGATGGACCGCTCACAGCAGACTTGAATTTGATCGGTCCATCGCATGGGTGCCCTTCCACGTGGTCTTGTGTCTTCCATTCTACCTTGCACAACAAGATGCGCTATGGAGTTAGCCTTGAGATGTGCCCAAAGAATTTCAGGATGCGAGTTTGTACTAGAGTAGATAGACGCTGTTTAATACAGAGATTTTTTTAGTGCCTCGATAGGCAGACGAGCAGATGGGCCACCTGATGGTAAGTGCTCACCGCCGCCCATAGACTTTTGCAATGCCAGGGCACAGCAAAGCCGCTGCCTACCGTTGCCTAATAAAATAAAGCCGCTGTTTGTGTGCGTATTCTAAAGTCCTATCTACAAATAGATATATGATAACTGTATGATGTCATTTATAATACAATCGTTTTAATACGTCATTGGTTGATTTTCGGCGCCAAGCAAAAATTGACCAATCACAACGCAAAGTATAGAGCGCTCACGTGTTATTCTTACATACGGTCGTTAGATACAATGACTTACGCAAGTGGGTGTAGCCAATAAGCGATTTGATCTCACCTGTAGGCATGGTCCGTGATAAAATATGCACACAGTAATGGCTTTTAAAACAGACTTATGTTAATAAATTCTTAAAACAGTTAATAATATAATGATATAAAATGTCGACAGATGGCGTTAACATTTTTGTCTATTATTTTGTTACGAAATACGTAGCCACAGCTTCGTGGTGTCTACTACCGCGGCCTGAACCCAGAGTATTTTTGCCGCACCATCAAGCTGTGGAACAGATTGCCAGCTACTGTGGTCCCTCCTTCCTACGATCTTGGGCCTCTAGGCGTAGTGTGAAGAAGCTACACAGTAGGGCTGATTGTGTTGAGTAGCGAGGAATAGATTATCTCTCGCCACTTAATACTACTAATGAGACGGCACTGCGCTTGCCATCAGGTGCATTGTGGTCACTTTGCCGTGCCAGGATAAAAAAAGTTTTATGCTTTTACGCCATGAGCAAGAAGAAGAAGAAACGGTAGAGAGTCTAGTGACAGACGACCGCAAAACGGTGAAACATCATACCCTAACTCTAGACCCCCTTTTTATCCCGCGGGGAAAATCCATCTTACGATTTTCCGGTACGTTTATGCCGGACTCACCGACCTTCTGACCCAGCTTACCCCAAGGACTACTAGATCGGGGCCGCAACCAATTTTCCTACGCCGGGGTACCGACTAAAAACCCTGCGGTAGCCTGCAGCACATGTGGGACGTTGCCGGGGGATCCTGAGTGTACTCTGGATTGCTGCCGGAACCATCCCGGCGCGGTGCCTTTACAGCCCGGTTCTTCTTGGGCTACATGTCCACCACATTCTACAGCAGCAGCATGATGTTTCGCGCCGCCACCCTTCTCAGGGTCGCACCATGAAAATATATATATACAAGAATTTATAAATGCCGCACATCCCCCTCTGGGCAGCCGCGACCGTCGTGGTCCCTTTTAGTCGCCTCTTACGACAGCCAGGGTATACCGTGGTAGAATGCTTCAGAGCCCCCAATCCATAGGCCGGGAGGCGCCAGTCAATCGTTAAACTTGGCGCCTCCTAGATAATTTTAGTCTTAATAGGTTTATATAAGTTGTTTTATTTCCTGGCACGGCAAAGTGACCACACTGCACCTGATGGTAAGTTCAGTGCTGTCCAGTTATAGTATCAAGAAGCGAGAGACAATCTATCCCTCGCTACTCAACACAATCATGCCGGCCTGCTGTGTAGCTTCTTCACACTACGCCTAGGTAATAAGTTTTGCTATAAACTCATTACTTATATACTGTTACTGTACATCAGTTCTACTGTTTCCAGATCCAATAACACTGTAATCTGTGTCAGGATGGATCCCAATCAATAATAATTTATATATTTTCTGGCCATTGTCATTATTACAGATTATGTCCCCAAAGATCACAGTGTCGATGCAGTTAACAGCCAGAATTGTGATAATACTCGTCATTTAGTACTGTATTAAACATTGTCCCACCGTTGGGCACGGACCTCCTCTACTAATGAGAGAATTAGGCCTTAGTCCATCACGCTAGCCTAATGCGGTTTGGTAGCCCACATACCTTCCAAATTCTTATGAGAATTCTCAAGTATGTTTTCTTTCACCGTTAAAGCAAGCGATAATTAACCTGAGACCTGTAACCTTTTTAGGCACTGTGACCTCTAAAAGAGCCGTGAGGAGGTGAGCTGATTTACCGGACCGAAAGGCCTCCGTAATAGTGCTGCTTGGGGATGAGATGTAAGCTCATCACCAACCAGCACTATTATGCCCGACATAATGGGGCAGCATCTCCGTTGGTTAGTCACGATTGGGCGCCTGTATTCTACCGCTAGAGAACAGTTGTACAACCATTTAGTACCTATATGGTTCTCCCTGGCCGGCGAACCAATGTGACACCAACCGACTGTGAACCAGCTAATGCCCGCACGGCCAAACATAGTACCTTAACTGTAGCCTGGCGACAAAAGCGAATATACACTGACCCCAGAACTCAGCTGCGTGTACCACTATGTGAGTTTAATATCCTGTATTCGATGGTCACTCCCCGAGCAGATATTAATATATTTTATACCGATCAGAAGCTAACAACTGGCTTGTTATGTTGGTCGGTGGTAATCGATTTTCACTGCCCATGAAATTCCACAATACTAAAAGAATGGGTACGTTAATTGTGATTACTCGAACTGTTTTTTGACCCAACAAATGATGGGTCTTTCAGAGTAAGTACGCTGCCATTTAACAAATAGAACAATGAAGTTACCCATCAAATTACTGTGTGACATTTCATCAAAGCATCAAATATATTCACCAATTAAGAAGACATCTAATAAATAATAATTTGATAAATTTGAATTATATTTCCATACTCATAATGTTCGGGATATTGTTAAGTATAAAAAGGGAGACGACAGTGCTAACTTCATCATTTCATTCTATTCTACCAACAACCACCAATATGTGGTTACTAAAAGAATTCTTCGTCGCTACATTCGTCATTATGTAAGTATTAATCAATTAGTTATGTATTGAAAGTACTTTAATCGACACGAAAATATAAATATAATTGGAAGTAGGTAAAGTAGAGCCACGATGTAGAAATATTATATAACTGTCTAACCATGTATTATTTTCATTATTGTTATTTTATATATCCTTGAGAAGGATATATGCTATCTTTTTCTCAAAAAACAACCTTAAAAGGGGTCAAATAGGAGTTCAAAATTTGTATGGGAAATCCATAAATCCTTGACCTAGGGATCTGGAAATTCATATTTAGGCTTTTGGTAGGAAATAAAGAAATACGTGTTTCACATTTTTTTCAAAATCATCCCGAAGGGGGTAAAATAGGGGATGAAAGTTTGAATGAAAATCCTTTATCTTTTAAGTTAAACGCATGAAAATTCGTATTGTGTATAATATACTTTTTCTCCCAAACATGACCTCCACGCGGGCGGAGCCGCGAGCAACAGCTAGTACTATATATGTCATTGTTTTATTTTTGGCGCCAAAAATAACTGACAAATCACGTACACAAAAATCAACTCATAGCAAAAGGCTATATTGTGTTGTATTTACTTATGGGCTATTTCATAGCTCACTCAGTCTTCTGTCTCAGTGCTGGGCTCCAATGGAGTCATATGTTTCATTTGATAGATAGTCGAAAATAATACAAAGAGGAAAAAATCGATATTTAAATCAAAATGGATTAAAAAAGAGGCAAAAATTATTATTTTAAGCAATTATGTGAGGAAAGATGGGTGCGTATTGGGAATATCTTTCTATCTCCCTCGCACACCTGCAATATAATGACTATTCCAAGCGGTGACGTCATGAATCATATCGTGTAGCCTTTCTGTGATTTGACAACTACCCCTTCCACCAGATTTAAATGGGTTCTAACTTACTTTTGAGCGGATTAATAAAATTCTTTCAAAAATAGGTTCTATAACTCATCGTTTAAAATATAAAATACCGTGTCAACTATTCTCTTCCCATTTTTACGGAGAAGGTTAAATTAATATGTCAGTAAGTGATTCCACTGCTATAACCTTGTCCATAATCAGTGAAAATGCGTGTTTCAGTACATTAGAAGAAACTGCAGGCAGTGGCATAAGAAACTCACCTTTCTGGTATCACTTCGAACCAACGTTAAATCATCGGATGTAAGTAATCTACTTCAATCAAATCATTAATTTGAATGGAACTCTTTGCCGGAGTCTATATTTCCCGAAAATTATAACCTGGGTATCTTTGAGTCAAGCCGTCAAGGTTGAATAGGTATTTTCTAGGCAAGCGTACTCCACCGTAGACCACAGCGTCACTTACCATCAGGCGAGACAGTGGTCAAACGCAAGCCTATATCGGTAAAAAAATCGACGGCTGGTGAGCTGTTTGATTTAAGTAAATTAAGCTACATTTATGAAAAGTTACAGGTGAGATTTTGTTTTTTTTATTTCTGAAAAAAATTTACCATAAAACAACTATTGCGTTAATGTAGAAATAATATATTACTTGTGTAAGCACGTACTGCATCTTTATGACTTATATTCATGCATTTATGAGCATAATTTTCTGAAATAAATGTGCCCTGAAAAAGAATTATCTCTGTTTTACTGCTTAATTTAGCTGCTTAATAACATTGGGATTGGGTTCGAAAACTGTACAATTGGCACTCTTGAACGCAACACCAGCGCACGATTTAACTGAATACAACGGATTTTTAACTTAATAAAATAGAGTACTTATGATCGCTAGTTCGTATATATTCTATTTCATTTAGTTGAGTGAGTTAGAGTTCTAACATCTTCGCGATTGGAATTGAAACTGTATAGAGTTCGAGATTGGAATTGATTTCAAGAGTAGGTATTCTACAGCTTGATGGTGCGGCAAAAATACGAATTTGCGAACCTCTAGGTTCGGGCCGGGGTAGTAGACACCACGAAGCTGTGACGCAAGCCAGTACGTTGTTCTGGTGTGGAAGGGATATACTCGAAAATAAAAAAAATGCGCGTCGGTAGAAATATTTCCTATATTATATTGAAAGTTGACGTTGACATAGTTTCTATAATCACAGGAGATGGAACGAATACGACACAAACAAACAGACCCCTCAACACTTCCGAACTCCATATGAAGCATTCTTAGAAGCCATGGTATCTAATTCGGATGACGGATTCGATCAGCCCAAAATCAAGAGCTACATCCAGGTAAACAAAGTTACTAACTAGTGTAAGGCAAGCCTTATCTGTAATCCCACAAGGGGTAGGCAGAGGTGTAACAGTACACTTTTCGCCGAATTTCAGTCCCATAATGCGATAGGGGACGAGCCTATCGCCATACCCGGCACAGGTTCCAGACTCCGGGCTAATACTGACATTTTCTAGTTAGAAGCACCCAATATCACTTTACCCGACCCGGGGATCGAACCCGAAACCTCAGCATAGGAGTCGTAACGCTTGCGCAATCACAACTGCGCCACCGAGGCACCCTGGATGTGTTTCAGAATTTATATTGTTAAATTATTAAAGTATGGAATTGCTAGCATGAAACTATCTCACACATTCTGATTTTTTAAGAACATAACTTTTCAGAATGATATTGACGAGCGTTTTGAATTCCGGATCGGAGGAATTAAAACTCAGAACGCGTGCGTCTATACATTTATATGAGCTAACTAACACACAATGGAATAATATTATGAATCAACTCAGTTGCACTGCAAATTGGTAGCGGTTGGGCGTGATTTGACATGTTATGTGTGGAAAAAAAAAGTATTATCGCTTTATTTTTTTGGCACGGCAAAGTGACCACACTGCACCTGATGGTAAGCGCAGTGCCTTCCAGTTATAGTATCAAGTAGCTATGGAAAATAACCGGTAAGAAACCTTATGGTCCGTGTTTTTAACCGACATCAAAAAAGGAGGAGGTTCTCAATTCGTTGGATTTTTTTATGAATGTTCCCCGATTACTCAAAGACGCCTGGACCGGTTAGAGAAATTATTTTTTGTCTAAAAGGGTATACTGCCAAGGTGGTCCCATTAGCACCAAGTCAGGATCTAATGATGGGATCTCAGAAAAATCGAAGGCAACCCTCAAATTTTATACGGACACATAATTTGTTTTTTATTGAAGTAGGTGTACTTTTTATGATTTTATTTAAACCACTCACTTAACATACATAAGGTATGTAATGATGATATTGATCATGCATGATTTATTTTTGTTTCAGCAGCAGTTGGGCATGACTGGGGACACCTTCTCAAAGTATATTTATTTTTTTATATATTTAGTAGGTAGTTATCGACATAGCTCAACGGATTGGCAAATTGAAGTGGCAGTGGGCCGGTCATATCTGCCGCAGGACTGATAACCGTTGGGGTAGACTTGTCGTAGAGTGGAGACCACGAATCGGCAAACGTAGCGTAGGACGTCCTGTGACCAGGTGGAGCGACGACATACGCAAAGCGGTGGGCAGTGACTGGAAAAGAAGAGCTGAAGATCGGGCTCAGTGGCGCATCTTGGGAGAAGCCTACGTCCAGCAGGGGACTGACACCGGCTGATGATGATGATGATATATTTAGTAGAAATAGTTTTAAAAGAGCAACGTTTTAACGGTAGGCAGCGGCTTTGCTGTGCCCTGGCTTTGCAGAAGTCTATGGGAGGCGGTGACTACTTACGATCAGGTGGCCCGTCTGCTCGTCTGCCTATCGAGGCACTAAACAAAAAAAAACAGTGTTATAGCTCTCCCAATATAAAATACCACGAGATTTCTTAAAGTTGTATGTAATAACATTGATAACTTTAATTGATGGATTTAAATTCATTTTTAACCGACTTCAAAAAAGGAGGAGGTTAGCAATTCGTCGGAATCTTTTTTTTTGTATGTTACCCGATTACTGGAAGACGCCTGGACCGATTCCAGAAATTATTTTTTTGTTTAAAAGGGTATACTTCCCAGGTGGTCCCATTGGCACCAAGTATGGATCTGATGATGGGATCTCAGAAAAATCAAGGGCAACCCTCAAATTTTATAGTGACGCATAATTTGTTTGAAGTCGGTGTACTTTTTATGAATTAAAAAACTTTTACTTATATCAATAATGGTTTCTAATGTTTACGTGAATATTATACATTGAAATGCAACTAATTTTATGGATTCTATAGTGTTTTTTAAAGCTTTCGAAACGTCGGGATTAAATAATTAATAAACCGCGATAGAATCCGTAAAATTAGTTCCATTTCATTTTATCAAATTCTAAAATATATCGGTTTAAATTACAGGAGAAGAAATCTATCGCCAGAAATCTACCACAATACCTATATATCTGGAGAGAAGGCAACACCACCACCAAAATCAGATTATGACGATGAGCCCGTAGAAAAGAGACAGGTAATCACGATCTATGGAGACTTTACACTTTTTTGCTGGTGGTAGGATATTCATATCCGCCCGGATAGCGACCACCGTACACAGGGTGCAAAACTACTATATTTTACTTTACTTATACCAATTAATATTCCAAGGAGTGAAAATCCTACTAATATTATAAACGCGAAAGTTTGTAAGTATGGATGGATGTTTGTTACTCAATCACGCCACAAGGGCTGGACGGATCTGGCAGAAATTTGTCACAGAGATAAATTATAGTCTGGAATAGCACATAGGCTACTTTTATCCCGGAAAAATGCCGCGAGCAACATCTAGTGATGAATATTATTTATCCTGGCATGGCAAAGTGATCACACTACACCTGATGGTAAGCCCAGTGCCGTCCAGTTAAGTAACGAGAGACTGCAATCCTTCGCCACTCGACACAATCATACCGAACTGATAAGTAGCTTAGGACCCAGGAACATAGGAAAGTGCGAACACGTGGGCTGATCGATTGTTTCTCGACTTGTTGAGGTGGCAAAGATACGAATTTGCGAACCTCTTGGATCGAGTTGGTGTACCAGACATACGAAGCTGTGGCTCTCGCAGGCGTGCATCTGGTATGGAAGGGAGAGGTATTGTTGTATGTAAGCTATGTTCTGGTATGTAATGGTGATATTGATTAGGCTTGGTTATTTTTGTTTCAGCAGCAGTTAAAGACCGGGGACACCTTCGCCAAGTATATATTTTTTATATTTAATCGTAGAAATCTTATTTTTGTATTTTGAAGAATAGTGTTTTATCTCACCCTATATGAAATACTGTGAGCTTTTTTTTAATAGATAGACAAGTAGACGGGCCACCTGATGGTAAGTAGTCATCGCCACCCTTAGACTTCTGCACTGCCAGGGCACAGTATAGCAGCTGCATACCGTTCCGTAGCTTCCATATTTTCATTGATATTAAAAGACATTTTATCAAATTCAAAAATGTCAGGTCCGTTGATAATACTGACTGGTAGTCCTGTTAAACATATTATAAAACTAATAAACATATGTTACAGTTTCAGGAGGAGGAACACACATATCACACCCCAGCCAGAAATCTATAACCCTACTTATAAACCTGGAACGCAGGTGTCGCCACCTCGAAAGACGGACGATGAGCCCGTAGACAAGAGAGAGGAACAGGTAATCATTATTACTGGAGATTTTTATACAATATATAGAATGGAAACGACCGTAAACATTGTTAACGTCTTGGCTTTTTTTTATACTGGTACGGCAAAGTGACCACACTACACCTGATGGTAAGCGCTGTTCGCCCCAATCAGAGTAGCGAGAGGCAATCTATCCCCCGCTACTCAACACAATCACGCCGGCTTGCTTCTTTACACTACACCATGGGCAAGAAGGCCGCAAAACGGCCAAACATCGGACCTCAACTCTAGACCCCTGACAAAAACCGGATGTACACTGGCTGATCCCGGAATGCGACACACTTGCCTGTGCCCCTATGGCGGGTTTTACACCCCGTGTACGTTGGTCGCTATCCGGGCGGATATGAATATCCTTCCACCAGCAAGCAGCAGCTTACTAACTTGTCTCCTGTATTGAAATGTCTATACCGATCATCCTACCTCTCTAGTGCTGTGCTTGATGTAGATTTCCTCACAACGATTTCCTTCACCGTCAAAGCAATAAGGAAAGTTCATTGATGCCCACCCTTGTCCAGGTTTCAAACTCGTGACTTTCGTCTCAGCAGTCCGTACTCGCGCTAGGTTTGCTGGTGGTAGGATATTCATATCGGCCCGAATAGCGACCACCGTACACAGGGGTATAACCCGCCATAGTGGCACACGCAAGTGTGTACATCCGGTTACTGTCGGGGTCTAGAGTTGGGGTACGATGTTTGGCCGTTTTGCGGCCTTCTGAGTACTCTGACACTACACCCTCGACCGCTTCTTCACCTTCTTGCCCATGGCGTAGTGTGAAGAAGCAGGCCGGCATGATTGCGTTGAGCAGCGGAGGATAGATCGTCTCTCGCTACTCGATACTCTAATTGGACCGCACTGCGCTTACCATCTGGTGCAGTGTGGTTACTTTGCTGTGCCAGTATAAAAAAATGGCTATCGCTACTCTCCAACGACCGATCCACATGACTAAATCCAATTTCAAGTATAACACGCACTCACTATAGCTGTACTTGAGAATCGAACCCGGCTCCACCTGGTCAGTTTAATGCTGATGGATCCTGCTCCTCCTCTTGATTCCAAGGAGAGATGAAGATTTTTTTACCCTGGCACGACAAAAGGACCCCACTGCACGATGCTGCTGGTGGTAAACGCACTGCCGTACAGTTCCTATCAAGAGGGACAACCAATCCTCGCTACTAAATATAATCATGCCGGCCTATCGTGTAGCCTCTTTCTTCTTAGTCAGGCACTCCTGGCGCAATGGTCGCGGTTATGGGTCGTCGTATTGGTCTATTGCAGCGTTTGCGATACGTCTCCATTCTCTCCTGTTAGTGGCACTGCGTGTACACTCAGTTACACTACGTTTAAAGGTCCAAGAACCATAGGAAGGAGTGGATGTGTGGGCTCTTAAATTGTTCCACTGCTTGATGGTGCGGCCAAACATACTTTAACGAACCTATTAGATTGGGTCGGGGTTGTCGGCACTACGAAGCTCTCACTCCGCAAGCCACGTGTGGATCTGGTATGAAAGGGAGAGGCATAGTTATTGGTAAGGTATACTCTGGAATAAAATGATAATCATAATAAACTTTTGTTTCAGCAGCCATCCAGAGTGACCGAGGATCCATTCGTCAAGTATATTTATTTTTTATTTATTTAATCTTAGAAATAGTCTTTAGTATAGTATTTTGAAGAATAGTGTTTCATCTCACTCTATATGGAATACCATGAGCTTCCATAATTATACTAGCTAGCCCTATATTAAACATTGTCCCACTGCTGGGCACGGGCCTCCTCCACTAACAAGAGGGGTTAGGCCTTAGTCCACCACGCTGGCCTTGGTTGGTTGGTAGACTTCACATACCTTCGAAATTCTTAAGAGAATTCTCAGGTTCAGGTTTCCTCACAATGTTTTCCTTCACCGTTAAAGCAAGCGATAATTAACAATGAATACACACGTAGCTTAAGAAAATTCTGAGGTGTATGCCACTTGGGTTTCGAACATACGACTTTCGTCTTAACAATCCGTACCGCAACCAACTAGGCTATCGTTGCTTCCATATAACATTGATATGGATTAAAATTCATTTTATTAAATTCACTAATTTTAGGTCCGTTTATAATACTGACTGGTAGTCCTATTAAATATATCCTGTTAAAATTACAGGAGGAGGAACACACAAACCACACCCCAGCCAGAAGTCCATGAAACTACTTATAAACCTGGAACGAAGGCAACACCACCCCCAAAATCGGATTATGACGATGAGCCCGTAGACAAGAGACAGGAACAGGTAAACACAATTACTGGAGACTTTTACACAATAAATAGGAACACGGTAGCTGGCAAACTATTCCCCAGCTTAACGATGCGACAAAAATACGTTATTTTTCTGGCGCGGCAAAGTGACCACACTGCACCTGGTGGTAAGCACAGTGCCGTCCAGATAGAATATCAAGTAGCGAGAGACAGTCTATCCCTCTATCTATTTGTGAACCTCTTGGTTCGGCCCGGGATACTAGACACCACGAAACTGTGGCTCAGCATCCAGTACGCGTGGTTCCGGTGTGAAAGGGAGAGGATAGGATGAGATTAAACAATTCGGCGAAACATTAACCATGGTACACACAGTAGAACACGCTAAGCGCGGAAATATCCCTTCGCAGCTGTAGCAGCTCTAGGTTGTTACTCATGCTGCATTATTCACAATGCAGATGGCCCACCGCTGTAATCCATCGAGAAGGTATTTAGCGGAACCGTCCCAGAGGTGCGAGCAGTATTCCATTTCCGGCCGGACCTGCGGTTTATATAAGTGATAGAGCTGACCGGTAGTGAACAACCACCGCACTCTGTTTAGGATTCTGATCCTACGTGAACTAGCATTCGATGTGACTCTTTGGATTTAGATCACAGGGAATGTACACCCTGAAGAATGGGCGGAGAAAGCATGATGTGTTCGGCCTGTTTAAGCAAAAGTCGAAAGCTCTACATTTTACGCTAGCGGTTTTAGCCAACCGCCCTAACTGACTTCCTATTTATACGATCCATGATAAGCTGGCCTATTTCTGCGTTGGAAACTACGTGAAATGCATTATTCTCTTGCACCATTATATTTTGTGACGGCATCATTGACCCTGTTCACTGCTACAGAATCCAACAGTTCATAGAATTCCCCTAGTTTCAGTTAAAAACTCATCCAAGAGTGTCACCACTGTTAACGAAGTTTCATTTTTTATTGTTTCAGCATTGGGAGGGAGTTTATGACGTTGCCAGATCTGCATCACCAGAGTCATTCCTGATCACAGTCTATTACTAATAATCAGAAAAGGTGAAACCACGCGATCTAATAAAAAAAATATTATAGTCATATTGTGTATAATTCGTAAATTATTAAATGAAATTGTGTAAATGCAAAATAAAACGAGTAAAAAAACTAATATTTATAAAATGTATGTCTAGTCATTTGTCTTTTGATTAAAACGTTTTATGAATTGGATTTTTTTAATTCAATGCACACTTACGTGAAAAGGTTTTTTAATTCATTAAAAGTACACGGACTTCAATAAAAAGCAAATTATGCGTCCCTATAAAATTTGAGGGTTTATCTCGATTTTTCTAATATCCCATCACAAGATTCTGACATGGTGCCAATGGGACCATCTGGGAAGTATATATACCCTTTCAAACAAAAAAAGAATTTCTCGAATCGGACCAGGCGTCTTCGAGGGAACATACATAAAAAAATATTCCAAAGAATTGAGAACCTTCTCCTTTTTAACCGACTTCAAAAAAAGAGGAGGTTCTCAATTCGACGTGTATTTTTTTTTATGTTTGTTACCTCAGAACTCCTTCATTTATTGACCGATTTGGATTTTTTTTTATTACAGATTACAATATGCTTTCAGATTTGCCCCATAGAATTTTTAACAAAATTACAATTTAAATCAATTATTTTTGGAGTCGGTGCCAGCCCAAAACATGGAATATAGTGTAATATAATAAATTGGAATATAATAAATGTGAGAACCTCCTCTTTTTTTGAAGTCGGTTAAAAAGGAGAAGGTTCTCAATTCATCCTTAGGGCGGTGTTAGAGTGCCATAAAGAAATTCCTACTATCCCTAGTTTCGATCGAACTGCTGAAAACCGACTAGTACGTATTCCGGTCCCTTCCGTAAAGACAGCTTTCGCCCAGCGCTTTAGCTTCTTAATGAAACCCTTTTTATTCAATAAAATTAACAAAAATCTCAAAATTGTAACTTTGAGCTATCTTGAAGTTAAAAGAAAATTTGCTAATTTTCTTTGTTGTGTTGCTGACTTGGTCCTATCATTTCACGGAGGAATTCCTTAAAATATAGAAGTGACTATAATAGCATAATCACAGTATTTAAACATCATAATCATAGTAGTTATACTATGACTAAGGCTTAGTTTACATTCATGTTGTTAATATTACTGATATATATTTTATAAGCTAATTATTGTTACTGTTTTTGCTACATGATACACCGTATTTTCTTCAAAGTTATTTCTGTAAAAAAACCCTCCACGAGACAGGCTTAGCCTAGTGTGGAGAGTTTTTGTATAATGTATACCATGTAAAATTAGTTTCTGGAAATAAATTTATTATTATTATTATTGTTCTTAACAAAACTGTTTCTCCTCACTTTGGAGGGTTTAAGAAGCACGGGCCAAAGCCAAGTGCGTTATATTGTTGACCTCTACGTATTCTCACAGTTTAGAAATTTACGAGTTAAGCGGCAGGTGTTTAGTATTACAGCTTTTTGCAATAGGAGGACTTATGTGTAGAATCTTGAGACTTGTGTGGAGGGATTTTGGAATAACGCCTGTATTAGAAACAATGATTGGAACTGTTTGAACATGGTTCACTTGCCATTGTGATTTAATTTCTATAGAGAGATCTGTGTATTTAGCAATCTTTTCAGTATGTGCCGTGACTAAATTGTGAGTATTGCATATAGCTACGTCAATAAGGAAAACTGTTTTTTTTTCTAGTAAGGTAATATCAGGTCTATTATTGTATACGGTCTTATCGGTTATAATGGTTCTATCCCAATATAACTTGAACGCGGTGTTTTCGATAACGGATTCCGGTTTGTATTTATAGTATGGAGTTTTTCTGCTATTAGTTTATTCATATATGCTAAAGATTGATGTACTATTGCAGCCACTTGGCCATGGCGGTGTTTATAGTCTGTTTGGGCTACGGATCTACAAGCACCAGTTATATGCTGTATCGTCTCAGATGCACCATGACAGCGTCGACACGAATCTTGAAAGTTGGGTCTGCGGATAATATACTTTTGGTAATTTTTGGTATCGATAATTTGGTCTTGTATGGCAATCAAAAATCCCTCAGTTTCAGGGAAGAGTTCGCCCCGTTGTAGCCATGCGTTCGATGCTTTAATATGGACATGGGGTTGCTACAAATCTAGGCGATGTCTTCCATGGAGAGATTTATTATGCCAGGCTGCTATCTTGTTTCTGTGGCTAGTGATATGTTCGTTAATTTGATTGTTTTTGGAGAGTAAGTTAAGAGGTGTGTAATGTTTGTCTGCGTCTATTATGATTCTGTGTAATTGTGTATTTTGGGCTTTGTTAAAAAAGAAATTCCTTAATGATGTAATTTGTTTATTGTGTAGGTTTTCTATGTCTATAATACCACGACCTCCTTCCTCTCTTGGTAGTGTTAACCTCTGTATACATGATCTTGGATGATGTTTGCGGTATTTAGTTAAAGTTGTATTAATCATTTGTTGCATTTTCGTTAAATCTGTTTCCGACCATTTAATTATACCAAATGAATATGTCAATATGGAAATTGCGAAAGTATTAACAGCCTTTATTAAATTACGTGAGATTAATTGAGATTTCATGATAATGTTCAATCTGTGTTTGTACTTTTTTATTAGGTGTGATTTGATATCTTTTTGATGGATCTGATGTGATTGCTGAAAACCTAGATATTTGTAGCTATTATTCTCATCAAAAGATTCTACAATCTGTCCCGTTGCTAATGTGTATGGATCGTTTTCACCGTATTTTCCTTTTCGGTATGTATATGTCTTACATTTGTCAATTCCAAAGACCATATTGATATCATTAGAGAACATTTGTGTGATGTCTGCAAGATTGTGAAGAGATGCTATGCTGTTGCTATAAAGTTTAATGTCGTCCATATACAATAAGTGAGTAATCTTAATTTTTTCATTGTGTTCATTAATTATTTCGAGGCCGTCGCCACTATTATCGTTAAGCAGGTTTGAAAGAGGATTTAGAGAGAGGCAAAACCAGAGGGGACTTAGAGCGTCGCCCTGGAAAATACCACGCTTTATCGGTATTGGAAGAGTTTCTATAGATTTACCTACTTTCAGTTTTGTTACCCAATGCTGCATTACTTGTGTTAAAAAGTCTATTATAGTAGGATGAATGTTATAGTGTCGTAAAATATAAACTAGCCAACTATGAGGTACGGAGTCAAATGCCTTTTGATAATCTATGTACATGGTGCAGATGTCTTTCTTAGAATTGGTGGTGTATTTCATTGCTATTGTGTCTATTGTAATCTGTTCTTTACATCCTTGGCTATATTTACGGCATCCTTTCTGCTCCTCTGCTAAAATATTATTCTGAGTGAGATGTTTGTATATGACCTGAGATATGCATGAGGTGATGATTTTGTAAATTGTCTGAAGACACGTAATTGGTCTATAATTTGCCGGGTTCATGGGGTCACCATCTTTAGGAACCAGGTAAGTCACACCTTGTGTTATAAAAGCTGGTATTGTGTGTGGAGATTTTAAAAAGTCATTGATGTGATTGTGTAGGGATGGGTGTAATGAAGTAAACTTTTTGTAGTAATAGTTATGAATGTGATCTGTGCCTGGTGTTTTCCAATTATAGATAGTCTTCAGAACATTATTATATATTTCTAACGTTATATACTCAAATGCCATTTCTGATGTTTCATTTAGTTTTTGTTTTTGTACCCATGTTGCGTCTTTATTGTGTTGCGTAGGTTTACTCCATATGTCTGACCAAAATTCGTGTAATTGTTCTTTTGAGATAAGTTTTGTTGTTCAAGTGTGTTCTGTAGGTTTAGAGTATTTGCGGATAATTTTCTATAAAACTGTTTTTCATTGTTAATAAATTGGGCGTTTTGTTGTTTCCGGTTAGTACAATTTAGATATCAGCGACGACGGTTGCTTAGAGAATTCAATTTTTGTTTAAGTGTGTCTAGAAACTGATTGTTTGTTCTGTTAGGTTCTTCATGGGTGGAATGTGTAATTTATTTTTGTTTTATTTTTTCAATGTGTGTCTTTAGGCCTAAACTTTTGTTACCTTGTATATACTCAGCGCAAGTTTCTACGAGTTGTTAATTATAAATGTTTTCGTGCAAGATCTCCATATACAAACTTGTTGGAGAAATTTTCCCTTACATCACTTAAGGCGAGAAGAATGTTCCTGGATCAAATGATGTTGTACAACATTTGTCAAAACAAATTTGATTGTATTAACCTTAATAACGAGATCTCCTACGCAGTTCCTTCACAAGCGCCACGTACATGTAACAAATATTATCGTAACTTATTTTTCCCAAAATTCTGTCGAACTAATGCCGGTGAACGTGCACCTTTAGGTCGGCTGATGAGATCGTACAATGAATATTTTACCGAACTTGATTTATTCGTATTATCGCCCCGTAAGTACAAAAATCTAGTTACAGAGATATCCACTGAGCTAGATTAACTGAGTTGTA
This sequence comes from Laothoe populi, assembly GCA_905220505.1. Classification (NCBI taxonomy): domain Eukaryota; kingdom Metazoa; phylum Arthropoda; class Insecta; order Lepidoptera; family Sphingidae; genus Laothoe; species Laothoe populi. Next base: position 9,426,177 of record HG992173.1, read on the forward strand.
TTAATAGTAATAGTCTATCGTGAGTAGTATATTATATCAAATAATGAAAAATGGAATAAACTAAATATATACATATAAGTAAAAAAGTTTAAATTTGCCTATAATTGTTTTTTCGTTTTGATTGCATTGAGTTTTTTCTTTGTATATTGTATAGTTAATTTGGGGACAATGGTGTGGGTAGTACAATAATGTATAAATATGTAATAACACTTTTAGTTAAGATATATTGTACTGCTGTTTGTTGTTCCTAATAAAGTGAAAAAAAAAAAAAAAACTGTGTCAGTCGTCCTATTTCTTTTCTTAATTTGGCTATTTTTTTGTCTAATCTTATCTGCCATTTGGGTCTTTTATCAGTGGTGCATTCTACATGGTTTGGTGGAGAGATGGTGGAGAGATATTTTATCTTTGAGCCATTGCATACAGCAGCAGTGTAAGCGGCACAGTATATAATAGTGTGAGTTTTTATAAAATCGTTATCAGGACAATCATATTTTGGTATTACTATTGTATTTAAGTAGGTAATTATATAAGCAAATTTTTTTGAAGACTTTTGTTTCGGTATGTATGGTCTTTCAATTGGGTTACTATTTAAGAATTTTTCAAAAGTTTGTTCAAATGTTGTTGTGATTAGATTATCCAGATTATGATTTTCCATATTATGTAGAGTGTTATTGGTCGGTTCTTGGTAAGGTGTTGTGTTGAGTGCTGAATCTACATTATTATCTTGTTAGTCAAATATAAATTAGCGAAGGATTTAATAGAATTTGTTTAGAAAATAATGAGTGTTTAGATCATACAGAATATTTTTTTTTGTAAAGTGGGAATACTACGACCTTTTAAGAAATTAAAGCTATTTACACACACATACATCCATCCATCCATCCAAACATTCGAATTTGGATATTAGTGGGAAGTACGATAACAATGTCTGCCTCGGTGGCGCAGTTGTAATTGTGCATGCGTTACGATTGCTGTGCTGAGGTCTCGGGTTCGATCCCCGGGTCGGGTAAAGTGATATTACCACGCGTACTGGATTGCGGAGCCACAGCTTCGTGGTATCTACTACCCCGGCCCGAACCAAGAGGTTCGCAAACTCGTATTTTTGCCGTACCATCAAGCTGTGGAACAGTTTGCCAGATACCGTGTTCCCTCCTTCCTATGGTCCTGGGTCCTTTAGGCGTAGTGTGAAGAAGCTAAACAGCAGGCCGGCATAATTGTGTTGAGTAGCGAGGGATAGGCTGTCTCTTGCTACTTGATACTCTATCTGGACGGCACTGCGCTTACCATCAGGTGCAGTGTGGTGAACAAAAAAATTAGGGTTTTTCTATCTAGAAATTCTCAGTATTATGGCGATAGGCTCGCCCCCTATCACATTATGGGACCGAAATTCGGTGAAAAGTGGGTGTACTGGTTTCACCTCTGCGTACCCCTTCGGGGATTACAGGTGTGAGTGTATATGTATGTATGTGTAATATAATAGCTTAATATGCACATCCATGGAGTATATACATTTTCTTCCAAAAATAATCTCCACGCGGGCGCAGTCGCGGGCAACATCTGGTACGCTGAGTGGTCACCTACCTATCACAGCTGCGACACGCAAACCCTTTAGTATTCATTGTGATAGTTTTGTTTTTAATATATGTATAAGGTACTTTCTTATATAGGTACTAGCGGGCCCGGCAGACGTCGCGTCGCCCTGCCCGGAAAGGCAGCGCCACACCGACAGTAGCGCCACCTGCCGGGTCCAAACCTGTGTTTTCAAACCTTCCAGAAATCCAATGAAATATACACACCAAATTTCATCCAAATCGGTCCAGTAGTTTAGGAAGAGGTAGGTGGTAAATACACGTACAGAAGAATTATAAACATTAAGTATTGATAAAAAGATAATTTAATAATACTTTTACACGTCAATTAATTTTAAGTTTGTATAACTTTGAAATACCGAAGGAAACTCACAGAATATGTATTTTTAAGTTCAGATATTTATGAATTATTCGAATGTAGTGTAGTGCAGGTAGGCACCTCCATTGAAATTAAGCAGGTTAAGCGCAGCGAGAAATTGGCTACGAGTAGATTCTGGTCAGAGTCCCACTCTGCGCCAGGAAAGGTCTTCACGTGGGAGACTGAGGATCTCCAGCGGGTGTCTAGAATGATGTAGTCGATTTGATTTCTGTACCTATCGCCTGGAGATCTCCATGTGTACAAACGTCTCGGATGATGTTGGAAGTACGTGTTCATAATACTGAGATTTCTGTCAATACAGAACTCGGATCAGTTTTTCACCCCGTTCATTCCTAGTGCCAAGTCCAAATTTTCCAACTGTGCATCTGATATGATCATCAGCAAGTGTACTACCGACTTTGGCATTCCAGTCAACAAGGATCATTTTAATTTCCCGACCAGGGATTGAACTCAACGTATCCACCAGTTTCCAATAAAAGTCTTCAATCTGGCTGGTGGTAGGATATTCATATCTGCCCGGATAGCGACCACCGTACACAGGGTGAAAAACCCGCCATAGTGGCACACGCAAGTGTGTCGCGTTCCGGGATCAGCCAGTGTACATCCGGTTTTTTTGGGGTCTAGAGTTGGGGTACAATGTTGGCCATTTTGCGGCCTTCTAAGTACTCTGACAATAGACCCTCGACCGCTTCTTCACCTTCTTGCCCATGGCGTAGTGTGAAGGAGCAGTCCGGCATGATTGTGTTGAGTAGCGGGAGATAGATCGTCTCTCGCTACTCGATACTCTAATTGGACCGTACTGCGCTTACCATCAGGTGAAGTGCGGTCACTTTGCCGTGCTAGGATAAAAAAAATCTTGAGCTTGTGCCGTCGGTGCGTATATTTATACAATATTCAGCACACACGGTTTGGTGTTGAGTTTCATTGTCAAGATTCTGTCAGGCACCGGGTTATAACCGAGGACATATTTGTTCATGTGCGGCGGCAATATGATTCCGACTCCATTCCTACTCGAATCTTCGCAGCCTGAGAAGTACATGGTGTTCCCTGTCGCTGTGGTGAAGTGGACATTACCCCGCAAGTGTGTTTCACTGACGCCTAGTATGGAGATGTCATGTGATTCCATTTTCTTCTCTACGATGGACAGTTTACCCGCCATTAGCAGACCTCGCCAAGCGCCAATACGTTAATGGGATCGTATTGAGGTCTTCTAAATCTTAGATGTTGAGGCACCGACAGTAACATCTCTTCCCTCTGCGGCCTGTCGATTCACCCCAGGGGAAGCTTCGGTCGCCAATTTCACACCATCCAGCCCGGGTACTGGGTGGCGCCGATGGTTAGTCGGGTCGCCCAGCAAACTCACTCTCTCTGTTTCTGATTCCATAAGGGGGGTTTTCATGGGAAGATAAACGCAGTGGGTTCCCACGTCCTTCGGCGTCAGTCTTTTAGAGGGTATTTAGGTCCTCACGGTCACTGGTTACCGCCCCGTGGACGCTAGGTGCTGTCAGGGTTGTCGGGTTAGTTACCGCCGCCCAATACTCGGCGTTGACTGTTTTATGGCATGGGTAGGTCTCCTCCACACCAACCCTCCTCCTTTCTCATTCGGGCTTGGGACCGACAACGGCGGAGTTAAATAATTGATCTAAATGACAATGAATTATAATAATAATATTGGCGAATTATTATAACTAGTGGTCGAAATTCGATCGTTATTGAAGTGAAAACTTCTTTAGGCACGTAGGGATGGGGAAAAAGCACAGACAAAGTTCTATAATTATTGACTAGCAATCGTAAACAAAAAAAGTTACTACTTCATGGACGCTGTTTCAAAAAGAATGTAAACCGCCAAACATCGTATCCCAACTCTAGACCCCCGACAAAAACTGGATGTACACTGGTTGATCCCGGAACACGACACACAAGTGTGTGCCACTATGGCGGGTTTTACACTCTGTGTACGGTGGTCGCTATCCGTGCGGATATGAATATCCTACCAGCCTAATCTATATATAGATTTCAGTGGTTTAACTGTGAAAACGTAACAGTCAGAAAACTTTCAACACCTAATTCACCCTCTTGCGGATGCAATTTCCTAAAATCCGTATTGAGCGTTTACATTATAAAATGAATAACTATGCAAAATTTCAAGTCAATCGGGTGTATAGTTTTAGAGATCTCGTGATTTCGTCAGTGGTATTTCGCTTATATAATATGTCAGAGAGTAAAGAAACTAAATTGCACTTGCTTCTAACGCCATTTATTGTATAAGGTTTGGAGTTGCGAGCTTGCTCACAGAGGGCACAATCAATGAAGAGAAGGGATCGCGTCCGCCATTTGGTAAAACATACATTGAAAATAAATAATTGAACAAAAAATTCAAGTAATAAGCTAATGTAAAACGCGTCTCTGTGAAAAGTGAGAGAGTAGAACTGTTTGCCGGAGTCTATATTTCCCGAAAATTATAACCTGGGTATCTTTAAGTCAAGAGTGAATAAGTATCTTTTAGGCAAGCGTACTCCACCGTAGACCACATCATCACTTACCATCAGGTGAGATAGTGGTCAAACGCAAGCCTATTTCGGTAAAAAAAAGAAAGTGTAATGGTGCTTATGTTGTTGTGTAAACCGTGTTATGTTTAAAAGACCAGCCATAGGTTTTCTTGCCAGCTTCTTTCCTGTATGATAACTGCATTCCGAACTGGTGTAGCTTAATAAACTATGAAGCGATAAAGGTGTTTTATTTCTACCGAACAATCATATGACATGCATCCTGACTAGATGAAGATCTAAGAGGGGTGTATAAACCCTCATGGCCATGACCTATGATGACGTCATGATCTCAGCCTCTGACACATGAGGTATGCCGCATTGCCACCCTGATATATATTTAGATTATCGCAATTTTGCTTAATAACATCATGGTCAAAGATTATGCCTTTAACGTAGGTCAACCAGGATTTGGTCGGTTTCAAAATAATATTCATTAATTATAATGAGAGGACATACAAGTAAAAATTTGACTTTAAACTAATTCTTTTATTTCAAAAATATAATTTCATTTAAAAATTTACGGAGTATACGCATGATTATATAATACATTTCATAAGTTCGTTAGGTTTCGTCTGTTCTGATTATTAGTGATAGACTTTGATCAGGAGGGGCTCTGGATCTGCAGAATTGTTAACGTCATAAACTCCACCCCACTGCTGAAACAAAGAAGTGAACTTCATCAACAATGGTGACTGGTGGACTCCTGAATAAGGTTTCAACCGAAGTTGCAATTATTGCCTGCCATAGTAGCACACGCAAGTGTGGCGCGTTCCGGTATCAGCCAGTGTACATTCGGTTTTTGTCGGGCGTCTAGAGTTAAGGTACAATGTTTGGCCGGTTTGCGGCCTTCTGCGTATTCTGACACTAGACCCTTGACCGCTTCTTCACCTTCTTGCCCATGGCGTAGTGTGAAGAAGCAGGCCGGCATGATTGTGTTGAGTAGCGGGGGATAGATTGTCTCTCGCTACTTGATAAAATAATTGGACGATACTGCGCTTACCATCAGATGCAGTGTGGTCACTTTGCCGTGCAAGGATAAAAAAAATAGGGTAATGAAATAAATGGCTTCATAGTTAGGTAACATCTGATAGTAATAATTGTAGATTCGTAGCGGTCAACGGGGTCTATTACGCCGTCACAAAATATCTAATAGTGCACGGACAGTGGCGGACGAAGCTGTTTAGATATTGATGAATAATACCATAACCTAACATAATCTAAATGATCAAATGATCTAGTCATTAGCCCTCCAAATGAAGAAAAAGTGTAAGTTACCAACTGGCTTCAACAACTTGATTTCCAAAAAACCTTAGACCTTAATACTTACCTTACATAAACCCCACAAATTTACCAACACACATACACACACTCACTCAGACACACACACACCCAATGACTCATACTCACCACAAATATATAATCAAGAGCATTGATTTAATAAAGCATAAACAGCGAACTTAAGTACAAATAGTATTGTTTACCTTTGGGGCGACTGAACACTGTGTCCCAAGATACAGGTTTCTGGCCTAGTTTTGGGAACCAGTAATCAGTACATATTGTAATAAATATTTAAAAACTGTGCCTTAATTTAATACTAATGTTTATGTTATTTACGCATCAATAAACAATTTTCATTTTTATTTTTAAATTTTGAGAAATCGCCAGATTTGAAGCCCCCCGAAGACTAGAGTCCCTAGGCGGGCCGCCTCTTTTACCCACCTCTTCCCCGTAGTTAGATACAATAATATGCTGCTCAGTGAAAATGGGTTTTGTATTATCAATTAAGCCACATGTAACTAAAATCACAAGCGCTAATGTAGCGCTTCCGCCTTTTGCTTTGTCAAGAGCCTCCCCCCAGTGATGCACTAATGCTAGAAATTAAAAAGTGATTCTCTAGAACCAATTGGCTATTTGGTATTCGCTCCATGACTTTACACATCACGAGGTTATTATTAAATATTTATTTTCAGACAAAAAGATATCCATAGTAATGTTAGTAAAAAATTTAAACTTAAGAGAACTATGTTAATATAAAAATTTCAATTATTTTATATTATTTTCCGAATTACTCTCTCCACCCAGCGTTTCTGAGTAACACAGTCATAAAGCTGATGCGGCATTTTTACGCATTCTCTCGTGAAAACCGTCAACTCGTACGTTTGCAAACATATGACGCACTACAATGTCGCGGCAGGCCCAACAGCATTCTAAAGGCATTATTATATTGTATACGCAGGACATTATAGGCTCACAGCGTACCGAACCCATAGACTGCTTGAGTAAAAAGATTGACAGTAGGATTCAAAAAGTGTTATGATGATTGGGCGATAATTGTTAGGATCTGACCGATCACCCTTATTGGGGATCGAGTGCACATTGGTCTCCCTCCATGATTCAGACACAACACTATAGAGGTACTATGATGGGTATAGGTACGTCAGTACAGGAGACAAGTAAGTAAGCCGTTAACAAAGTTTACGGTCATTTCCATTCAATATATTGTGTAAAAATATCCAGTAATAATGATTACCTGTTCCTGTCTCTTGTCTACGGGCTCATCGTCCGTCTTTCGAGGTGGTGACACCTGCGTTCCAGGTTTATAAGTAGGGTCATAGATATCTGGCAGGGGTGTGGTTTGTGTGTTCCTCCTCCTGTAATTTTAACAGGATATGTTTAATAAGACATTCAGTATTATAAACGGACGTAATATTTTTGAATTTGATAAAATGACTTTTAATCTATATCAATTTAATAGTATAGGGTGAGATAAAACACTATGATTAAATATGTATAAAAAAATATACTTGGCAAAGGTGTCCCCGGTCATACTCAACTGCTGCTGAAAGAAAAATAACCTTGTTTAAAAATAATTCATAAAAAGTACACCGACTTCAATAAAAAACAAATTGAGTGCGCGAAATGCGTCCCTATAACATTTGAGGGTTGCCCTCGATTTTTCTGAGATCCCATCATCAGATCCTGACTTGGTGCCAATGGACCAACTGGGAAGAATATCCCTTTAAACAAAAAAATAATTCCCCGAATCGGTCCAGGCGTCTTCGAGTAATCGGGGAACATACATAAAAAAACATTCCGACGAATTGAGAACCTCCTCCTTTTTTGAAGTCGGTTAAAAAACAGCGAAAGATTTAAAAATAGAATGGGAAGAGAAAAAAATTGGTCTATGGCTTGACATGTAAAATCAGATAACAGTTTAAATATTGTAAGATATCTTACACTATAAGAGCGTTATAATACTGTGCTAGTGATTTTGTTTACCTGGATGTAGCTCTTGATTTTGGGCTGATCGAATCCGTCATCCGAATTTGATACCATGGCTTCTAAGAATGCTTCATATGGAGTTCGGAAGTGAGGAGTCAGTTTGTTTGTGTCGTATCCATTCCATCTCCTGTGATTATAGCAACTATGTCAACGTCAACTTTCAATACACAGGTATCCGGTGGAACAGTTTGCCAGCTACAGTGTTCCCTCCTTCCTATGATCCTGAGTCCTTTAGGCGTAGTGTGAAGAAGCTACACAGCAGGCCGGCATGATTGTGTTGAGTAACGGGGGATAGGTTGTCTCTCGCTACTTGATACTCTAACTGGACAGCACTGCGCTTACCATCAGGGCCAGTGTGGTAAAATAAAAAAAAAATATAAATACAATAAAAAAAAATATATCAATCAATTTTTTTAGATTGTCGAGTATAATTGATAGAACCTAACAATATAATGTATTAATGTTTTTTTTCTGAAATTGATCTAGCATATACGCCATAAAACTAAATAAAATATCAATACAATAATGAGCTGCGAAAGTATTTCTAAAAAAGCGCGTATTGCCGCGACAGCCTCCGTGGCGCAGCAGGCGAGTAACCGGCTGTGAAACGAGAGGCCGTGGGTTCGATTCCTGCACCGAGATAAGCGTTGTGCGACAGATAGATATTTGTTTCGGGTCTGGGTGTTGTGGGACCGTAGTCCCTCGTAGTTCTTGATACCCTCGATACGTGTTTAACTTAGTGTAGGGTCTGACTATGTGTGTGACTGTTGGGTGTATTTACATGTACATTCAAATCGGTCCAGAAGTTTATTAGGAGTTCAGTGACATACACACGTACAGTAGAATTATATATATAAAGATTATATATAAAAAAAACAGTTGATGTTCGGTAAAATGACGCGCGGTCATTGAACGGAGTCATGAACGACTTTACTCAAAAGCGATTGATTTGGATTTAACTTTATACCCAATATTTGATAATTCTGCTTAATTATCAAAATAGATTGTTCCAAAATATGACATTATCAAATATTTTAATAATTTTATTGAAGTTATTACTTACAGCCGATGATTTAACATTGGATTGAAGTGATACCAGAAAGGTTCGTTTCTTATGTCACTGCCCGCAGTCTCAGCTCCAAGGAAACATGCAGCTTCTTCTAATGTACTGAAACACGCATTTTCACTGATTATGGACAAGGCGATGGCAGTGGAATCATTAACTGACATATTGATTTAACCTTCTCCGTTAAAATGGGAAGAGAATAGTTGACACGGTAATTTATATTTTAAACAATGAGTTATAGAACATATTGTTGAAAGAATTTTATAAATCTGCTCAAAAATAAGTATGTTACAAAGAAAAATTTAATGAAAGGAGTTGTTGTCAAATGACAGAAAGGATACACAATATAGTTCATGACGTCACAGCTTCGTCATTAAGTTGCAGGCGTGCGAGGGACATAGAGAGATATTCTCACTACGCAGCAATCTTTACTCATGTACTTGCAAATTGCAATAAAATAAATATAGTGATTGATCTATTATGCATCTAGGACATGACTCGGGTCAAAAAAGTGCCACTATTTCAATGAGATGAATGCACTGCAGGTTAAGGTAATATCATCAAGTGTTTATATTTTTCCGATAACAATGCACGTATCGATTAAAAGTACAATCAATAAATAACTAATCGATCTATCGATTAATACTCACATTACGACTAGAGCGACGACGAAAAATTCTTTCAGTAACAACATATTAGTGGTTGTTGTTGGGAAGAATAGAATGAAATGATAAAGTTTGCATTGTCGTCTCCCTTTTTATACTTAACAATATCCCGAACATTATGAGTATGGAAATATAATTCAAATTTATCGAATTATTATTTATTCGATGTCTTCATAATTGGTGAATATATTTCGTGCTTTGATGAAATGTCACCTAGTAATTTGATGGTGATTTTGCCCAATTGGTCAAATGGCAGCGCATTTACAGTGAAAGAACTTGCTTTCAAAAATCAGTTATTTTTTTCTTATGGAATGTTATTTATTATTATTTTATACTGGCACGGCAAATTACAAGCCGAATTAGAAGAAAGACGAAGAGAAAAAGATAAAGATAGAATCAAGAAAAACTGGAAAAATTAAATTAAGCATAGAACGTTTATTGATACCCTTCTTGAAGAAATCAGCTGGACAGGAGGTAACAAATTCTTCAAAAGCATTTTGTACTGTTTCTCGGGTATTGAATTTTTTTCCCGCCAAGAAGTTATCCAAATTCTGGAAAAAGTAGAAGTCTGTAGGCGCAAGGTCTGGTGAGTACGGTGGATGATGGAGAGCTTCCAACCCCAGCTCTTGCAATTTGGAGACCGTCTGGTGTAGAGTATGAGGTCGCGCGTTGTCGGGCAGGAGCAGCGGAGACGAACGATTGACCAAAGCTGGTTGGAGATGCGCGAGCTTCCCCATCATTGTGTTCAGTTCTTCACAGTACACATCTGCAGTAATGCTCATCCCGTTTGCTAAGAAGCTGTGATGAATCACACTGGCGCTAGACCACCAAACCATTGACCAGTGACCATCACTTTTCTAGGGGTGAGTGTTCGTTTAGGGCATTGTTTAGGTGTTGAACCAGGATCCAACCAACTTGCTAAGCGCTTGTGATTGTCAAACAGAATCCATTTTTTGTCGCAGGTAACAATGTGGTTCATAATTCCTTCGTTTGTGTGCCTGTTGAGCATTGCATGGCACGTCTCGAGGCGTACCTCGCGCTGGCGATCATTGAGTTCGTGGGGCATCCATTTGTCAAGCTTTTTTACCTTGCCAATTTGACGCAAATGGACCAATTTTTATTATTCGCTTACGTCGAAAACTGCTGCTAATTCAGCCGTAGATTGAGTATCATCAGCTCCCACAATCGCCTTTAATTCATCATTGTTGACCAAAGTATACCTGATGCCTTGGATGGGTTGCAGCGGCGGCCCATCCGCATTTTGAATGATGCAAACGTGAGTAACAGCCTGGAGCCGCTACAACTGCTTAGGGATATTTCCTCGCTTAGCGTGTCCTACCGTCTGTATGGCAAATGCTCTGAAGAATTGTTTGATCTTATCCCATCCTCTCTTTTCCACACTAGAACCACGCGTAATGGATTGCGAAGCCACAGCTTCGTGGTGTCTACTACCCCGGCCCGAACCAAGAGGTTCGCAAATTCATATTTTTGCCGCATCATCAAGTTTTTCATTAACTAGTTTGGCAGCTTCCGTGTTCCGTTTCGCATCCCGAGTTATCAACCGCACGAAAACCTTATTACAATACCATAAATCCTATATTGACGGATTACGCTCATGTACGAAAACTAATGAATAAAATTTGATTAATATGAATTTAATTTCCATACTTATAAGATTTATATTAGAGTATAAATAAAGATAAAACAGAGAATTTAATCATTCCGATTTTCGAGGAGTTTAGGAGGAGAGGTAATGTAAATTGTTGATTAAGTTAATAAAAAAAAGTATTGTGAATAAGGAAATAGACATACTAAGCTTTACAGTCAGTAAGCCATTGGAAAAAAATCTCGCCTCCTTTCCTCAAACATCGCTGAGGGCAATTTGTGAGTCTTGATTGGCAGTGGTGACGACGGCCGATGCCTACATGTGAGATCTGGTCGCTTATTGGCTACACCCACTTGCGTTAGTCATTGTATCTAACGGCCGCATGCTAGATTAACACGCAAGCGATGTATTTATTTATTTATTTAACACACTTTATACATTTAAGTATAGGCGGGCTTAATGACGGAGGCATTCTCTGCCAGTCAACCTGCTTTGCGGTGATTAACGTATACGGGATTGGTCAGTTTCTGTTTGGCGCCATAAATCAACACATGACGTATACTTAACAAAAACGATTGTATCATAAATGACATCATACATCTATTTTTAACAATGACGAAAAAACCTAATACATTTTTAACCAATCAAACCGAGTTTAAATTATTACTTTTTAAATAAAATTAAAACCGCCTTAATAATTTAAATCAATTATTTGGAGTCGGTGCCAGCAAAAACATGGAAAAATCAAATAGATCCATACTTGTTTTTTATGAATCTAGAAGTAAAGAAAACAACACCGGCACCGACTCCAAAAATAATTGATTTAAATTGTATGTATGTAAATCTAACCAATTATATTTTGTTCAATATCAAGTATATTAGTTTCGTATATTCGGACATGTATTTTCAAGTTATTTTGGTTTTAAAACTAAACTACTCAACCGATTTTGATAAAAAATTTATGGGACTAATCTGGAAGCATATTCTCTGTAATAAAAGAAGAATTTTCCAAATCGGTCAATAAATGACGGAGTTCTGAGGTAACAAACATAAAAAACACCAATAAAATACGTCGAATTGAGAACCTCCTCCTTTTTTTGAAGTCGGTTAACAATGGCGTATAAATAAATAAAAAAATACACCCACCAGTCACGCACAGAGTTCTGATCCCACGGTAGGTTAAACCTGTATCAAGAACTATGAGGGACTACGGTCCCAATCACCCAGACCTGAAACAAGTATCTGTCTGTCACACAAACATTTGTCCCGTGTCACGTTTACCGCTAGTAGACGGTCGTAGTGATAACAATTTAATAAAAGTAATAAAAGTTAATTATTTATTTTCTATAAAAAAGTACAAAAAGATCAGGGTCGCGGATACAAGTGGCCAAATTCAGTTTTAACGCTATCACCGCACTCTCCTCATGAAGCACGCAAATCCCACGCAGAGGCCGGTACGATGTAGTAGGTGCGTAGCGGTGGTTCCAGCAGGGCACGACTGGTAAGCGAATCTCGGTAGGCACCAGCGGCAGTTCTTGATCACCGTCGGCGGTATCCACCTCCGGACACCTCAGCTCAGCGCACGAAGGCTTTTCAAGAAGGGTCAGGGAACTACTTAAGCCCTGACGGAGTTCCTATAAATAAAACAAGTATTGCGAATATCATGATATGGTTACACATCGACCAGAAGCCTTGGAAATGCGGGATGAGCAAGAGATTGGCGAATATAAGCGAAAACAATAATTCTAATCCCAGGCGGTTGTGGCATTATCTACATTATAAAATAATTACAACAATAGATAATTAGAAGCATGATGAACAAAAATAGCAATGCCTAATTAAAAGTAGGCAAAAGCAATGACGGTTACATTTTGAATATTTGCAATGAGCAGCTAATTTATACTCGTAATACGCAACACATTCACTACATAATATAAAACTATTAATACACTAACTAGTAATGTAATTCTGTGCACAACTTACCCTAGATGGGAATAGTATTGAAAGCCTAAATGAACTATTACTACAAAGTTAATATTCGTGGATCAGGTTCTCACGTAAAGAAGTACACCAGTGTCGTCGAGTACGTACAACGGTCGACTGCCCGGGTATTTCCGAACCCCCTCTGCCAGCGGCGTTACTAACTAGCCGAGTCGAGCCGAGCTTCACCGAAGCTTCGGGATTCGCCATTGGTCCTAGACCCTATGACGCGGAACTACATTGTGTGGCGTATCTAATAACAATTATTGATAGTACGTCCGCGAGTTATATTTATTAATATAAAATTTTAGTATTTTCTTTAAATAAAAAAAAGACGTCATGTAACCTACGTTACACCCGGTGCGGGAATTGAAGCCACGGCCTCTCCTTTCACAGCCGGCTACTCGCCCGCTGCGCCACGTAGACTGTCTATACGTATACTTAACAAAAACTAACTTTGTTTTTCCTAAATACTATTATGTAAACAAACTGCCCCCCCCCCTTCTTTTTTCTTTTTTTTCTTTTCCCTTTTCAATTTTTTCCATCCCATGATTGTCTTGAAAATATCACCGAGAGCGATAAGGCCGTCAAAGGTTTTTTTTTAGCGCCTGGATAGTCAGACGAGCAGACGGGCCACGTGATGGTAAGTAGTCACTGCCGCCCATAGACTTCTGCAATGCCAGGGCACAGCAGAGCCGCTCCCTACCGTAAATTACTAAGCTACTTTAAATTATTTTTGTTTTCTTATTTTTATATATTTTAATAAAGATTATAAATAAACAAAAATAAACTAGCTGAAATTGCAGTATTGGTGGCGCAGTTGTAATTGCGCATGCGTTAAGACTGCTGTGTTGAGGTGTCGGGTTCGATCCCCGGGACGGGTAAAGTGATGTTGGATTTTTCTATCTAGAAATTTTCAGTATTAGCCCGGAGTCTGGAATCTGTGCCCGGTATGGCGATAGGCTCGCCCGCTATCACATTACGGGACCGAAATTCGGCGAAAAGTGGGTGTACTGATTACATTTCTGCCTACCCCTGCGGGGATTACAGGCGTGAGTGTATATGTATGTATATAATGTTTTTAGTCCACTTAATACTATTTCCAATAAAACCCTATTTACTGAGTCATTCATCAACCATTGCTAATTATATAAATATGTGATTTGAATAATTAAATACGTTCAACCGTAAAATGGATAAATATTTGATGTAGGCGGATTACTTAGTCCATCCATGGACCTTGGATTCGCTAATTGCTTAGAAGAATAAAATATTAGTAGATGAATGATTTTATTGCTTATCATAGCAGTAAGCACCGATAGCCTAGTCGTTGCGGTAAAGACTGTCAAGACGAAAGTCGTATGTTCAAATCCAACCCAAATGGCATTCACCTCTGACTTTTCTAAACTTACGTGTGTATTCATTGTTAATTATCGCTTGCTTTAACGGTGAAGGAAAAACATACTGAGGAAACCTGCATACCTAAGAATTCTCAAAGTTATGTGAAGTCTACCAACCTGCATTAGGCCAGCGTGGACTAAGGCCTAACCCCTCTCATTAGTAGAGGAGGCCTGTGCCCAGCAGTAGGACAATGTTTAATACAGGGCTAGAATAAATAATAATCATAATAGAGGTGCGGTACGATGTTTGGCCCTATTGCGGTCTTCTGAGTACTCTGACACTAGACCCTCGACAGCTTCTTCACCTCCTTGCCCCATGGCGTAGTGTGAGGAAGCTACACAGCAGGCCAGCATGATTGTGTTGAGTAGCGAGGGATAGATTGCTACGCTACTTGATACTCTAGCTGGACCGCACTGCGCTTACCATCAGGTGCAGTCTGGTTACTTTGCTGTGTCAGAATAAAAAAACAGTTCTGCTCTACCTAATAAAATGGTTCAGTAAAAAAACGTTAAAATTTTAATGCGTTTTTTTTATTAATTACACGTTATCTAGTGCTTTTACTATCCCGCCCACACATCCGCTGTTATAACTCCTGTTTAGCCAGGATTGAGAATAATAATAGAAAAACAGGCAGTCACGGGGACTTCCAACTGAAGTGAAAACTTTGGAACTAATGTTCTTTTTTGAATGAGCGTCCATGAAGTATCTGCTTTTCTGTTTATGATTGCTTTTTTTTTGATTATAGAACTTCACTAGCTGTTGCTCGCGGCTCCGCCCGCGTGGAGGTCATGTTTGGGAGAAAAAGTATATAATACAAAATACCAATTTTCATGCGTTTCACTTAAAAAATTACGGATTTTCATACAAATTTTCATCCCCTATTTTACCCCCTTAGGGGCGAAATTTCCAAAAATCCTGAAACATATATATTTTTTTTAACTAAAATGCGAAATACTAATTTTCATGAATTTAACTTCAAAAATGACGGATTTTCATACAAACTTTCATCCCCTATTTTACCCCCTTTTTTCCAAAAACCCTTCCTTAGTGGATGCCTGCGTCATAAAAGGTACCTACTGTCAAAATTTCAAGTCTCTAACCCTAGCCAGTTTGACTGTGCGTTGATCGATCATTCAGTCAGTTTCTTCTTTTATATATACAGATAGGGGTGTTTATATTAAAAGTAAAGTAATCTGGGCGTGACGGTCACAAGAGTTCACTACTTTTTCCCCATCTGAAAAGTTCCCAACGTGCCTAAAGAAGTTTTCACTTCAAAAGTTTTCACTTCAATAACACCCAACAGTCACACACATAGCCCGCGAAAATGAATTTATCAATAGCTCCAAAGATAAGCAACGCACTTGTGTATACGTTTTACGGGACTCCATCCTGATAACTATATTTTGCCAAAAGGATTGTCTTTGACCTTCATGATAAACTAATTTATATTGCATAATCGATATGAATAAATATTGGTACGCACGATCAAGGCCTCTGAATGTTTGAACTGATTTATTGGCATGTATATAAACGGAGCTGACAAATATTTTAGCATCATTCAGTGGTGGATCTCAAATCATCTCAACATGAAGGTAATAATTGATTTTAATTAATTTTTAATGGTATAGTGTTTACCGTTTAAAGTAACTTTAAGTCATAATTATTGATATTTTTATAGGCAATTGAAATTGAATTGAATTTTATAATGTCATTTTATATTGACTATCAATTATTAATTTCTTAATTTAAAACAATGAACGGACTTAGAATAATTTAGCCGACAATTTCACCGACAGTAGCGCCACCTGCCGGTTCCAATTGTGTTTTCAAACCATGCAGAAATTGAAATATATACACAAAATTTCATCCAAATCGGTCAAGCTGTTTTTTAGTGAGACTAATTGAGAATAGTGACATTGTTTTTTTATATGTATAGGTCCATACATTGACACTACTCGAGATCGCTCGCCAAATCTCGTCTTCATTCGTAGCAGTGTAATTATAAGAAAAAAAAGCTTTTTAATTCATAAAAAGTACACCAACTTCAATAAAAAACAAATTATGCGTCCCTATAAAATTTTAGGGTTGCCCTCAATTTTTATGAGAAGCTATCATCAGATCCTGACTTGGGGCCAATGGGACCATCTGGGAAGTATACCCTTTTAAACAAAAAAAAATCTCCAATCGGTCCAGGCGTCTTCGAGTAATCGGGGAACATACATAAAAAAATATTCCGACGAATTGAGAACCTCCTCCTTTTTTTGACGTCGGTTAAAATAGCTAATTTCTAAACAGTTGGGGTTTCAAATCGGTTGTCCAAGCGACTTCGAGTAGAAAAACTCATTACGGATGTTTATTATTTTTAAATATTTGGGTTTTTCCGTGTACTATTATGATAATTTGAATGTGTGTTTACATTACTAATTGATTTATTGATAACCTTCTCCGTTAATTCGTTTATTTAATTAATATAATACTCAAATAAGAAATATCCTCGAGACAGCATCCGTGGCGCAGCGGGTGAGTAGCATGTGAGACGAGAGGCCGTGGGTTCGATTCCCGCACTGAGACAAATATTTGTGTAACAGACAGATATTTCGGGTCTGGGTGTTATTGGACCGTAGTCCCTCTTAGTTGTTGATGCCCACAATACAGGTTTTACCTAGTTTGGGGTCAGAACTATGCGTGAGATTGTTAGGTTATTTATTTATTTATTACCGATTTCGATGCGATTTGTACGATCCACAAACCACAAAAATATGTTTCGGGCCTGGATATTGGGCCGTAGTCTCTCATAGCTAATAGCGGCTTTAGCGGCTCCAGGCTGTTACTCACGTCTTGATCATTCACAATGCGGATGCAACCAATCCAAGGCATCGAGGAGGTAATTTGCGCAACCGTCCTATAGATGCGAGCATTATTCCATTCCCGGCCGCTTGCGCTTTATATAAGCGGTAAAGCTGACCGGGTGAAAAGCAGCCGCACCCTGTTCAGGATTCCGATCCTGCGGGAAATGGCGGATATTACGCCCTCGATGTGACTCCTTGGTTTAAGATCACAGCGGATATCCATACCAAGGACACTAAGGTCATTTCGCATTGCGAGTGGAACACCCTGAAGAACGGGGATGGGAGAAAACGGGGATTTCTTGCACGAGAACGCGTACGTGACTATTGGGTGTATTAGACATTTTTTCCATTTGTGGATTCGGGCACTTTCGTAGCGTGGTTGCATCTACAATCTCTAAAAAATACAGCATAAATAGACCGAATCAAGCAGAATAGGACCAGTCTGGTCTAATGTACAGAAAATCGTTTTGTAAATTGTGTCCTAAAAGTCTTCAAATATCAACACATCGAAGACTTCATTAGTAATGTGGGTACCGATGGTTTCAGGTCCACTTGCGCGTTTGGCTCATCTAATAATATATTTTATTTTCAGGTTATATTAGTAGTTGTATTTACAATAGCATCGGTGTCGTGTTTAGGCTCAGGGCCGTACCTGCCGAGTGGATGGAGGCCCAAGGGCCCCGCTTTTTATCTCCCGGCTGAAATCCAGGTAATATATTTGATCTTTGTTACAAATGCATGCACCAGATTTAATTTGTGTTTTCAGTAAGACTTAAGCTGCTGGGTGCCGTGAGGGCTTCTATAGAAACCATGTTGTAATCAAAAAATTACAAGTCCTGGCTGTCCACAAAAACAGCGCCAAACCGACAGCAGTGTCACCTACCTAACGGGTCCCATTGAGTTTTCAAACCATCCAGAAACCCATTGAAATATACAAACAAAATTTCATCCAAATCGGTCCAGCTGGTTAAAAGGACAATTATATTATATATTAAGATATTCAAAACATAACAACGTATACCCAGCTGATTAAATTTTTATTTAATTCCCAACTCACAGAATAAACTGGTTGAAAATCCTCTCAAAGAAATTATATTCCAAGGATCAGAAGCTTCTGGTTCAGACAGTTTGAGGGAGTACGGACCACCGAAACTGCAAGAGGTTTCCAATGAAATCAGCCGAATTCTGCCTGACGCTGTGAGTGAGCAAGTGTTTCAGATAATCCAGACCAAAGTGGAAACTGTTGAGAAAGCAGAGTCTGAAGGTACGTTTTAAGTCAGAGATTTTTTATGACCACGTTGCACCCGATGGTAAACGCAGTGCCGTCCACTTCGAGAAAATCTATCTCCCGCTACTCAACACAATCATACCTGTCTGCAATAAAGTAGATAGATTTAAATATTTTTTTTTTTTTTGTTTTCGCGGGGAAAAGCGATTTATCACTACCGCCCCGCCGGGGGGATGGCGGGACGGTTATGTTGGGCTCACCGGTCTTACGACCCAGCGTTAAGCCGTCCGGGAGAGATGTTGACATCCGGACGACCGCTGGGCCGAGTCCCTAACAAATACCCTACACCGGCAATACCAACTAAAAACCCCGCGGTGGCCCTCTTCGGCGCATAAGAGACGGTCCCGGGCTCACGGAGCGAGAAGCGCCCCATTTTCGACCGAAACCGCCCCTGCGCGGTGCCGCCTTGCGGCCCGTCTCCAAGTGGGGGGGGCTCAGAAGCCCCCGCGCAACGAAGGACGCCCTCGGCGTCCACGGCAGCTACGAGGCCAACCACCCGCGCTGCCGTCATCCCGGGGTCGCCCGGTGTGCCGACGAAGTATATACAAAATAAAACTATGTACACACAAAATTTCGACACACCGGAAAGGGCGCTACGACAGCCACCCGATCAGACAGATCGGAGACGACAGATCCCTCTCGGCACTCTCCTTCTGTGAGATAACCGCCTCACAGAAGAGGGCCACCGCACGCCAGGACCTCCGACTGTCGACCATGGCTGACACCAAAGCCGGCAGCGAGAGGTCTACTCCGACGACTGCTGCGAGAGCGCTGCGCTCTTCGTCCCAGGCTGGGCACTCCTCTACAGTGTGTTGGGCCGTGTCACGCGGACAGTTGTCACAATGGTGACACACGGCCGACCCTTCTGCGCCGGCTATGCGACACAGGTACTCGCCAAAACAACCATGGCCTGTGAGCACCTGTGTCAGCCGGAATGTCGCCGCGCCGTGGCGCCTGTCCAACCACTGACGGAAGACAGGACGCACTGCCGCTACGACCCGCTGACCCGAAACCGGGTTCTCCAGCCTGAGACTCCACTCCTCCACGGCGGCTCTGCGGAGGGAGCCACGAATGGCCTCCACCTCTCTCAGGGCCGGTCTCTCCCCGCGCCTGAACGCCTCCTCCCGCCAATGAAATGAGGCGGAGAGGGCCCTTGCGTCCAGGTCCCACGGTATGAAACCGGCCAAAACACAAGCCGCCTCGAAAGAGACCGTGCGGTAGCCCCTAATCGCGCGCTGCGCCACTGCACGCTGTGGCTTGCGCAGCAGAGCGACGCACCGGTCGCTCAGGGACTCGGCCCAGACGGGACTGCCGTACAGGGCCATGGACCGCACGACTCCGGCGTACAGCCTTCGGCAAGGGATGCCAGGACCTTCCAGATTGGGCAGCAGGGTTCCAAGGGCACCTGCTGCCCGAGTCAATTTGACTCCCAACTTCTCAAAGTGGGCGCGAAATTCCCACCGGCAGATAGATTTAAATATGTCTTTTCATTTACCAACTCATGTAGAAAGAAAGAAAGAAAGAAAGAAAGAAAGAAAGAAAGAAAGAAAGAAATATTTTATTTGTTACAAGCATTTACATAGGTACAAACTAAAAGAAATTATAATAAAACGATAATTATACTAAACATGCAAAAACACAGGGGAAAAAATAAATAAATACCTTGTGTTTATACAAAATAAGTTTAAAATGATATAAATTTTGTGCTCATAACAAATACGGCCACAGTCTCAGCGTGTACTGGTTTAAATACCAGTGCTGGTCTTCCGATGGGCCGTTCGGTGACATCACGCAATTCAATTTTTTTTTTTTTTTTGGTCTGGCAGCACTGACAATGTGACGTGGCATTCATAATTCATATTAATCTAACCTAAATTGACATACAAATATTGAAATGTCATCATCGCGCTAACGTGGCATTAAAAAAACGTGGCGGTTTTCTCATCATGTCATCAATCATCATCATCACATAAATTTTATTTACTTAGTTAATATTTTTATTACGTGACATTGGCAAAATTGTGGAGTTGTTCCTCCGCAGAGGCCATTAAAGCAAGAAGAAGAAGAAGAGAAGAAAAAAACGTGGCAAGGAAAGTAAAAATTATAAACAACAAAATTAAAATAAGACACAATACAAGCTCTTACCAGTAATACGTGCTAGCTCACAAACGCGTATGAAAACATCTACCTATACAGATATACATCTATACAGATATACATCTATGTATATCTGTATAGACATTGGCCGAAGTAAGACTAATACATCCACAGTTTGCCAAGCTTGTTTATAATATATGATACCTTGACTGTGGTGTACCTCAAGGCGGTATCCTATCTTCTTTATTATTTTCTATATTTATTAATCTTATAACACAGGATCTTCAGTGTTCGTATCATCTGTATGCCGATGACTTGCAGATTTATTCACAAGCAAGCGTCGATTGTGTGTCTTATGCTATAGACAGAGTAAATAGTGATCTGGCATATATAATGAGCTGGTCTGATTCTTTTGGTCTTTCTGTGAACTCAGGCAAATGCAAAGCCATAATTGTGGGCAGCCCAAGAACGCGTAGACTGGACCCTATGACTATTTCATCTGTATTTTTTATGGCTCCGTCATACCTTGGTCTGATAGTGTAAAGTACCTTGGGTTGCATATTGACTCCAACCTGAACTGGCGTACTCAAGTCACTCATGTTTCTAAGAAAGTCACCGGTACCCTGCGTGCTATACATCGTCTAAAGAATTTTCTCCCTTCCAATACAAAAGCGAAGCTCGTGCAAACCCTTATCATCCCTATCATTGACTATGGTGATGTGTACTATTTCGACCTGAATGCAGATCTTCTCAACAAACTTGAGCGTCTTCTTAATAACTGCATTCGATTCATTTAAAATCTTCACAAGTATGACCATGTGTCTTCTTTTCGTTCCAATTTAAAGTGGTTACCTATTCGCGAGCGCCGAAATTTACGTGCACTCACTACTCTCTTCTCTTTTTTAAAGTTTTCTACAACGCCTTCCTATTTATCTCCTCACTTTCAATATCTCCATTCCACCCACGAGAGAAACTTACGTTCTTCAAATAGTCAACTTCTACTTTCTCCTTCTCACAGTTCTGACTTCGTTCATTCTTCTTTTCCTGTGCAATGTGTACTTCTATGGAATGCGCTCCCGCTCGAAATTAGAATGACTGTAAATCGTTGTGCGTTCAAAATGAGGGTCCGACAAATGATGTTAAACCTATTGACAGAATCATCGCAGCAGGAATAATTATTTAGTTTTATGTATTATTTATTATTTATATTATATTTACATAAACTTATTATGTTTATATGTGTAAGTTTTATTCTGTTATAGTATATATGTAGATATTAATATATTCCTCTAACGTAGAATTCTATTTTAGCACCTACCTTCTTGTATCTCTGCACTACCTCAGGTTGACTGAGCAGACTGGCAGAGAATGCCTCCGGCATTCAGTTCGCCTATACTTAAATGTATAAAGTGTGTTAAATAAATAAATAATATCACAATCTTCATGGCATATGAAACAAATTTCAACTCGTGTGTCTATTCAATAATCCAGAATCAAATGAGGCAATGTAATAATCAAATTGCTGGCAATCTGTAATTATCAGTGTAGTGCAAGTATCAGATAAAAAGTATTATAATCGCACAACATAAATAATTATGACGGCGAAATGATAAAGTGTGGCACGAATTTTCTCTTTCACTCGTTTGAGTTATATTAAGCATTTGCTTAACGGATTTTTGCATTTGCTGGCGGTGGGATATTCATATCCGCCTGAATACCGACCACCGTACACAGGGTGTAAAACGCACCATAGTGGCACACGCAAGTGTGTCGTGTTCCGAGATCAGTCAGTGTATATCCGGTTTTTGTCGGGTGTCTAGAGTAGGGGGACGATGTTTGGCTATTTGGCGGCCTTCCGAGTACACAAGCCCCTCGAACGCTTCTTCACCTTCTTGTCCATGGCGTAGAGTGGAGAAGCAGGCTGGCATGGTTGTGTTGAGTAGCGAGGGATATATTTTGTCTTTTGTAATTATGCATCTACCCTGTTTATGCTTTTGGCATTAAGTCCGCTTATATACAATGTATATAAAGTGTTTAAATAAATAAATATATTGTCTCTTGGTACTCTATACTCTGAATGGACGGCACTGCGCTTACCATCAGGTGCGGTGTGGTCACTTTGCCGTGCCAGTATAAAAAAACAATCTTGATATAGTTACAAAATGTTAAAAATAATATTTGTTTATAGCTATCACTGAAGAAAAATCTGTGGTTACCGAGGTTAAAGAGGTTACTGCCCCTGAAACAAGCGTTGTTGAACAAGTCAGCTCAGCTACAGAATCGGCATTGATTGGAAAGAAGGCCGAAGTAATTAAAGCTAACCCAGATGTAGTACAAGTGAAAGAAGTTATTGCAGTTGAACCAGTCGTTTTTGAAGAAGACGACGTAGTGGCCACAGAAAAATCTTTGGTAGTAGAAAATACCGAAGCAATCGTGGTGCAACCCGTAGTTATAGATATAAAAACAGACGAATTAGAACAATCCATTATTCAGAAAGAAGCATCAGTAGTTGCCACAGCAAAAAATATTGTAGAAAATACAGCAGAAGTGATAGCAGAACCAGTTATTGTTAAGGACATGAAAGATATTGTAGTACAACCTGTTATTGTACAAGATGATATAGTAGTAGCCACAAAAGAAACCGTTGCAGACAAGAATACAGTTGTCACCTCACAAAAAATTGCTGAAGCAGAGCCAGTTGTTGTTGAAGAGGAAGCAGTAGTTGCCATCGAAAAACCTGTCATAGGAGAGAAAGTAGACATAAAAGGAGAGCCAATTGTTATAGAAGAGAAAACAGATATATTAAGACAACCAATTATAGCGGAAGAGGAAATAGTAGTGGTCACAGAAAAAAGCGCAGTAGAAGAGAAAGCGGAGGAAGTTGTAGTAGAAGAGGAAACTGTAGTTGCCACAAAAGAAACCGTTGTAGAAGAGAAAGCACAAGTAATGGCAGAACCTCTAGTTATAGATGAGAAAGTAGCAGTTGACACAAATAAAACAGCAGTAGTAGAAGAGAATGTAGTTGTTGCTACAGAAAAAATCGCTGTAGAAGAGAGAGTAGAAGTAAAAGCAGATCCAGTTGTTGTAGAAGAGAATAAAGATATATTAAGACAACCTATTATTGTGGAGGAGGAACTGGTGGTTGCCACAGAAGAAACTGTTGTGGAAAAGAAAGCAGAACCTGTTGTTGCAAATGAGAAAATAGATGT
Organism: Laothoe populi; assembly: GCA_905220505.1. Taxonomy (NCBI): domain Eukaryota; kingdom Metazoa; phylum Arthropoda; class Insecta; order Lepidoptera; family Sphingidae; genus Laothoe; species Laothoe populi. The sequence continues at coordinate 9,450,137 of HG992173.1, forward strand.
ATTAAGACAACCTATTGTTGTGTATGACGAAGTTGTGGTTGCAACAGAAAAAGTTGTCGTAGAAGAGAAATCAGAAGTTGTTACAGAACCAGTAGTCGTAGAAAAAAACACACAAATTGTGGAAGCTGAACAAGTATTCGAAAACCAAGTTTTTGACTTGAGTGTGCATGAAGAAGTTGAATTGTCGACTCAAATTTCCGTAAGTTAAATTTTATTCACTGCATTATATGTTACTTATTTATTTTATATTGACTGAGCAGAGTATTAGGCTAACAAGCAACGTTCGATGTATAGTTTATACAAATTTAAACATAAATACAATAAAAAAAATACTTTTCAGGCTGATAAAGAAAGCTCTCAAGTAAATTTCGAAACAGAAACTACTGAGAAGATTGATATAGAGGCTGCTAAAGAAGCAGAGATACCAACAGACGTGCCAGTTCCAATTGATGCCATTGTAAACGTTCAGACAGATGTAAAAGCCGAAGTTAACGAAGAACAAGTAGCCAATATTGTGCAGCTAGTGGCTGAAGAAATTCAGACTGAGGTGCAGAAATTAGAAGAGCTTAAGAATGTCGTGGGAGAAGTAAGAACAATTGAAGAAACAGTCAAAACAGTACAGGAACTACCTCAAAATATCGGAGAAACTTTAGTCAATTTAGAAAATGAAGTCAAAACAGAGCAGGTAATTATTTTGTTAGCAAAATGACTATATTAATTAATTTTTGTCGACAAAATTGGTTAGAGACGTCTTCATTAGAATCTTTCTAATTACCGAAGATAAACTACTCACAAACGTTGAATCTCAAACGCCATCATTTATTTTTCTTTTCTTATTTGAAAGTTGTTCACGGCACATTAGCATCATGTACATTTTACATACATATGCACTCACTTCTGTAATCCCCGGAGGGGTAGACAGAGGTGTAACCAGTACAACCTACATTTTACAGTTCCGTGATGTGATAGGGGACGAGCCTATCGCCATACCGGGCACAATTCCAGACTCCGGGCTGATATCACTTTTAATCGACCCGGAGATCGAACCCGAGACCTCAGCGGAGTTGTCGAACCGCGTACAGAATTACAACTGCGTCACCGAGGCAGTCATTTACATGTACATTTATCTCCTAATCATTCACCCATGAGCTGTAACATATTTGAGATGAAAGTCATCATTGCCCCTAAATTTATGGGTTCTGCGTATTACATGGCGTTCTCCGTGGCGCGGTCGGCGAGTAGCCGGATGTGAAACTAGAGGCCGTGGGTTCGATTCCCACACCGCAACAAATGTTTGTGTGAACAGATAATAATTGTGTCCAGGGTTTAAAGGTGTTGTGAGACCGAAAGTCTTTCGTAGTCCCTGATACCCACGAAACAAGAGTCGTATCTTAGTGTGGGGTCGGGGCTATGTGTGTGACTGTGTAAAAATAAACTTACAATGAATAACTAACTAGTAATTTCAGAGGTGTACGCCAATTACAACCTAATGATTGGTTTGCTTTCCGATAGTATTTTTTTTTATTTATTATTCAATAATATATTAACATTTTCAGATCCAATCAGAGGTTAAGATTTCCGAAGAAGCCTCAGGGTGAGCTAATAATACCGAATATAAATGATATCAAAATTAAGGATTACAAAAATTAACAAAAACTTTCTTTTGTTTCAATAAAGAGCTTTAGAGCAAGCTCCTGTTGGTTTCCTGGAATACGGCCCACCTGGCTTCAGGGAGTATGGACCCCCCCAAGGCGATGAGCTTCTCAGGACTGCTGTTCTGGTAAATACAAAAACGGTAGGCAGCGGCTATGCTGTGCCCTGGCATTGCAGAAGTCTATGGGCGGCGGTGACTACTTACCATCAGGTGGCCCGTATGCTCGTCTGCCTATCGAGGCACTAAAAAAAATACATATCTTTGTTCAGGACTCACTGAATTCAGAGTTAAATTGTGTAATAGGGTAGTTGACAGTAAGTGAAAACCTGATAGAATTTTGTTTTTTATAATAGTATTTAGTCTAAAAACACCGAACATTAAACCAATTTGTTAATTTATATGTGATTATTTAATATTTTCAAGAAACAAGTATGTAGAAAAAAATCATTTTATTACGTGACATGAAACACCCATCGGCCATGCATGACGTCACCGTTCGAAACATCTAAAACGCTGAGCCAAACTTCTATTAGTTTTGCGGATGGTCACGTCACACGAGAGGCCATGACAGTTGATAGCGTTTTGGGGGAAGAAAAATAAAGTTGGCTTATAAAAATGCCAAAAAAAATTTACATCTTATACTTTACGTTTACTAATGAAAATATTTTAATAATAAAGACCACGAAGAATATAATAAAACAGTTTCCCAAAAACAGTTAACTAGCCTATTGTCTGCCATTTAATAACGTTTTTGTTCATTGTTTTTGTTGTCCTCTCTGTTGGTTATTTAAAATAAAATAAAAATCTTTATTGATCACGTAGGCATATAAAAGGCACTTATGACATGTCAAAACACAGATGGAAATTCACCATACGGAAAAATAATTAATTATGTCTAACGTCATGGGAACTTAGAAACCACCATCAAGGGCTGGTAGGCAAGGAAGGTTACAACGAGGACGGGACTGGAAAGGGAGAAAAGAGGGAGACCACAAAAAGGAAGGAAGGTAATCGCGGTCTTCGGTAAAGGAAGTGACTGGAGCAGATGATCACGGGAAGGCGCAGGAATGGGAGGGGAGAATGCGAACGGAAACTGGACGGATATAGAAGGGATGAGTGTAAACCCTAGTCTAGCTATTATCGTTACACGTCTATTTAATTTGTTGGACTACGATGAAGCGATGGTGGGATGGGGTAATGTTAATTACACATGTCATTGTAATAAAACCATGGGATCCAATTAAATATATAATACATTTAATTAAATCGGAACCCAAAAGACCAACTGCCAGACCTCAAGACATTGTGAGCTCTTTCTGCGTAGATCGGACTACAACAAAATAAAAATTAAATATCAACTATATGGAGGGTAGAAACATTGCACTATAGTTTCGTGACGACATACAACTCAGTCCGCCTTGTGACCATGAAGGCTGTAAAGCTTTCGAAACGTCGGGATAAAAAGTTAAATAAACCGCGATAGAATCCGTAAAAATTAGTTTTATTTCAATGTATAACATTCGCGTAAACATAAGAAACCATTAATTACTTATGTCATGTTTTGAAGTGAAAACTTCTTTAGGCACGTTGGACACTTTTGGGATGGGGAAAAGCACTCAATTCGCTTGACCGTCACGCTCAGATTATTTTACTTTTGACATAAGCACAAGACAAGCAATCTTAAACAAAGAATGTTACTACTTCATGGACGCTGTTTCAAAAAAAATATCATAGTAATTCCAAAAGTTTAAGTTTTCACTTCTGTCGGCAGTCCACATAACTGCATGTTCTTTGTTATGTCTGGATAAATAAACGTGTTTTTTTTTGCTTTGACCTACAGGAATCCCTTTACGACGAGCCTAGCAACGAGTTGAGGAAGCGGCGGTTTTCTCCTAAATTCAAGTAAATGTTCTTAAATACATTGTAATATCATGTCGCCATGTTCTAACAGACGGGGGTGCCGAAATAAAAAATGTTCTTATTTATAATACTAGCCATGTATTAAACATTGTCCCACTGCTGGGCACGGGCCTCCTCTACTAATGAGAGGGGTTAGGCCTTAGTCTACCACGCTGGCCTAATGCGGGTTTGTAGACTTCACATACCTTCGAAATTCGTATAAGAATTCTCAGATATGCAGGTTTCCTCACGATGTTTTCCTTCACCGTTAAAGCGATAATTAACATTTAATACACACATAACTTATAAAAGTTAGAGGTGTATACGACTTTCGTCTTGGCAGTCCGTACCGCAACTAACTAGGCTATCGCTGCTATATTCTTATTTGAATATAATGAATTTTGTTACTCGTATAATAAAGAGAGTATAATATATTACATCAAGTTAAATACAAATTTATTGCTAACTTAAGCAATATGGGTCATATGTTTTAGTTAATTATAAAATGTAGAGGAATCGGTTAATTCACATACTTCAACATTTTTAAACACAGTGGGGTAGAAATGGAAATTTGGACAGGCTGCACAGCGGGCGAGTAAGCTATGAAACAAGTGGTCGCGGGTTCGATCCCGCACAGAGACAAAAGTTTGTGTGAAATACAAATATTAGTTTTGTGGGACCGTTGTCCCTAGTAGTTCTTGATGCCCACGATACAGGTTACCTAGTGTGGGAGAATATATGTGTGTCCGTTGGGTATTACTGTTTAAAGTTTATATATTACATTTATTATATTAGTGGTCTCGGTTAGACGTTATCCTGCCTTAAACCGCTTTCTCAGTGGACCGAATTTTCTTTGATAAAATACAACCCCTTTCTATCATCGGACGACAAGAGACTCGGCGAAGCGTCATCGATACATGGTTGATATTCCACCAGTGCGCACGAAGCGTTTTGCTAGTACATTTATCATGCGCACCGCTAGAGAGTGGAACTCTTTGCCGGAGTCTATATTTCCCGAAAGTTATAATCTGGGTATCTTTAAGTCAAGAGTGAATAGGTATCTTCTAGGCAAGCGTGCTCCACCGTAGACCACATCATCACTTACCATCAGGCGAGATAGTGGTCAAACGAAAGCCTATTTATAGTAATAAAAAAAAAAAAAGATCATCATCATCATCATAATTCAGATCTCGACAACAGCGCCACCTATCGGATCTAAAGCTATCCTATCATTTAAGTTGGACCCAACCACACACATACAAAAAAACGTTGAAATCGGTTAAGTGGTTTCAAAGTCTATAGCGGACAAAGGTAGAAGCAATTTTAGTGTTTTATATATATATATTCCAATGATATCCAGCAATACCGATTAACTATTTGATTCACTTATAATAATCTTACCTATATGTTTTTTATCCTGGCACGGCAAAGGGACCACACTGCACCTGATGGTAAGCGCAATGCCGTCCAGTTAGAGTATCAAGTAGGCAGCGAGAACCAAGTTATCCCTCGCTACTCAACACAATCATGTCGGCTTGCTGTGTAGCTTCTTCACACTACGCCATGGGGCAAGTAGGTGAAGAAGCGGTCAAGGGTCTAGTGTCAGAGTACTCAGAAGGCCGCAACACGGCCAAACATCGCACCCCACTCTAGACCCCCGACAGAAACCGGATGTACACTGGCGTTTGCCACTATGGTGGGTTTTACACTATGTGTACGGTGACCTATCCGGGAGGATATGAATATCGTACAGCAAAAAAATGTAAAAGACATTAAACTCTGTCGTATTTCAAAATTACCCGAATTAAATAATGAATCGTCATAGATAAACTTAAATGTGTTTTTTCCAGATCGATAAGAAGAGAACACTAAAAACTCCACAATACACTTGGTGAAACCCTGAATAATTTTTTTATATATAAAATTATATTTCTAAGATGTATAAATTAGTAGGAGTGTGCGTGTTAAGCAGCCTGTAGCGATAAGTCATTATTATGAGAGTTTATATAATAAACATGTTATTAAACATTATATGGCTATATGTGGTTTTTATTTACTCACTTTTTGTAATTTTTTGAGTATCGAGTAGCGAGAGATAATCTGTCCCCCGCTACTCAACACAATCATGCCGGCCTGCTTCTTCACACTACGCCATGGGCAAGAAGGTGAAGTAGCGGTCGAGGGTCTATTGTCAGAGTACTTAGAAGGCCGCAAAACGGCCAAACATCGTACCCCAACTCTAGCCCCCCGACAAAAACCGGATGTACAGTGGCTGATCCTGAAACGCGACACATTTGCGTGTGTCACTATGGCGGGTTTTACACCCTGTGTATGGTGGTCGCTATCCGGGCGGATATGAATATCCTACCACCACCAGTTTTTTATCAGTCTTTACGTCCGGGCATGTGATTAGGATTAAAATGACAATGATGGACATACTACTAGTAATATTTTAAATGTATTTTATTTAGAATGAAAAAACTTTGAAAGTATAGATTATAAAATAAAAAACTGCGTTGAAGTCTCGTATTTGATCCACGGGTCGGGTAAAGTGATGTTGGGTTTTTTCTATTTCGAAATACTCAGCCCAGAGTCTGGAATTGAGCCCGGTATGGCGATGGGCTCGCGCCTATCACATTATGGGACCGAAATTCGACGAAAAGTGGGTGTACTGGTTACACCTCTGCCTACCTTCGGGGATTACATGCGTGAGTGTATATTTTTATGTAAAGAAAATATATTTCCTTGTATAACATTGATAATTTTCTCTGGTCTCTGGTTTTCGTGTTAAAAAGAACATATGTGTAAATATAATAGATCAATCTAAATGCTTAAGAGTGGGAACTCTTAAACTTCCAGTCGGCATGATTTTTTCCGACATCTTCAATAATCAAATTGAGCTGATTTGCACAAAATTTAATAAAGCACTTAAAGCTTCCTTGTCATTCACCCCGTCTTTTAAACTGACTTGAAAAAAAGGAGGAGGTTCTCAATTCGTCGGTTTTTTTTTATTTATATTCCCCGATTTCTCGATGACGCCGGGACCGATTCGATAAATTCTTTTTTTTGTTTAAAAGGGTATACTTCCCAGGTGGTCCCAGTGGCCTCAGAAAAATCGAGAGCAACCTCTCAACTCAAATTTTATAGGGACGCGTAATTTGTTTTTATTGAAGTCACTGTACTTTTTATGAATTAAAAAACTTCTTTATTATGGTGAAAAATTTACTAGAAGTTCTTAATATACGCCAATTACAGTTAAACACGAAATTTGTATTTAATGTACCGCAGCAATACATGGTAAGAATAACAATAGATGAGATCAACAAATAATGTAAAGGAAAATACATAAAAAAAACGTTTTACACACATAATGTTTCAATTAGCAGTCGGTCTGAGCTAGGGTTGCCACTTTTATTGGAGTTGTGGGCGACTTACAATTATGATCACACACTCACTCACTCACCCATTCATATTCAAATTCACTCATTCACTCATAATTACACGCACTTACATTATTTACATAATATATAATTTATACATAATTAAATAACATCTATAAATGACGGACCCGACATAAATTTATTTGGCACGGCAAAATGACCACACTGCACCTTATGGTAAATGCAGTGCCGTCCAGTTAAAGTATCAAGTAGCAAGAGACAATCTAACCCTCGCTACTCAACACAATCATGCCGGCCTGTTGTGTAGCTTCTTCACACTACGCCTAAAAGACCCAGGATCATAGGAAGGAGGGAACACGGTAGCTGGCAAACAGTTCCACAGCTTGTTGGTGCAAATAAAATACGAATTTGTGAAACTCTTGGTTCGGGCCGGGGTAGTAGACACCACGAAGCTGTGGCTCCGCAAGCCAGTACGCGTGGTTCTGGTATGGAATGGAGAGGATGGAATAAGATCAAACAATTCATCAGAGCATTCGCCATGATACAGACGGTAGAACACGCTAAGCGAGGTAATATGCCTACGCAGCTGTAGCGACTCCTGGCTGTAAATGGCTTGTATAATGGAACCGAGACATAAAACCAGTCCCGAACAATCGGAGTGTTCCTCTGGTCGGCTCACGCGTCGTGTATTAGCGCGTGATTGGTGGGACCGGGCCCCGTTATAGATAGAACAGTCTCGAATCGAGAACCGTACAGCGCGCATAGGTAGCCAACCCCAAATTTCAAATACTAGGATTTGAAGTTGGAAACACCAGGACAATTTCATTTAAAAACAGGACGCGTCTTTATTTTAAAACAGTGCGAACAGCGCAAACGCCCGTAACTTAGGGACTACAAAAGTGGCAAGAATTTTAAAATACAGGACAGAGCAATTCAAAAACCCATGACGCTGCTTAAAAATATCCAGGAAACTCTAAAAATCAGGTTATGTCCTGGGAAAACATGACCGTTGGCAACTCTAGCATAGATATTACTGGTTGATCGCTTGCACTTATGCATACGTATAATTTACTTGTTTCACTACTTATAAATTATCTGGTACTGTTCCTTCCTAGTAACTTTTATGCTTGTGCTGTGTATCTATCATACTGTGCTATATTGTGACTGTTTCCTGTGAAGTGAATAGTTCACTTCGTAATCGTAATCTTCTATTCTTGGCTTGGACTACTTTCACCTACTCTTCTATGCTTGTGCTTTTATTATTCACTCCTTCTGACTTTAATAAACTGTTTATGTGCGCATAGTGGTACAGTTATTTACACCTTTTCCTGATCCGGGACTTGAAGTGACCACCCTACACATCTACTCCACGTGGTATATTGAAGACCTCTGTCTCCTCCCTGAACGGGTGAAGTTAATATATATTTATGTAACATGATTCATGTGTAATATTTTACCGAATCAAAATGATTTTTTTATTCTGTTACGGAAAAGTGACCACACTGATGGTAGGACACACACGCCTGATGGTAAGCGTCCAATTAGAGAATCGATAGATAATGTATCCCCGCTACTCAACACAATCATGCCTTTTTTTTGTTGTCGCGGGGAAAGCGTTTTATTACTGCCGCCCGCTCCGGAGGGAAGCAGATTATGAATAAAACGGGTATGCTGGACTAGCCGGTCATACGACCCAGCATCCCCCTCGCACGGATGATGGCTATCCGCGCTGCCGCTGGGCCGAGTCCCTAACCCCTATGTACACCCCACCCGACACTACCAGCTAAAACCCCGCGGTGGCCTTCTTCGGCGCTTGCGGAGCGATTCCGGGGTATTCTAAGGAGTGCTAGAATTGCAGCCGGAATCGCCCCTGCGCGATCAAGGAGGGTGCGCACATTCCATGCACCAAATGTCATAGTACGGATTTTTTTATTGATCTTCTTTTTACATTTTATTGTTTTCTTTCGACCACGTGTTAGGAGATGCAGAAGCAGCCGTGGTTACTACTTCCGAATGAGTGTGGGTCAAGCATTTGTTTGGGGCACCTTTTCTAGCCCCCTCTCCGACTGAGCGGGGGAAGCAGTGCCTCCCTAAATAGGGCTGCTTCGTCGCTCAGAGTGCTGCCGAGCCTACGCTATTAACCCAGTGCAGCGCAGAAGCGACCACTCTCTCCAAACCACCCACGTGCAGGTATTAGCCAAAACCCATTCACATCACATTGGCATCACAACTAGACCTCTCTGCTTCTACCCATCGCCACAGGTCTTTCAAATCAATCCAGAGTCCAGAGATCGAAACAGTCATTTGCGCAGGAGATATTTTGGTGCTCAAGTATACGCGCAGACACAGGAGCACCCTCTAGTCCTAACCCCTCTATGCTGGATGGAACGGTAGACCGTTACAATCAGAGAGGAATTCAGATGCAGTATCTGGCCGACGTTAACTATAGTCCTCTAACGCCGCCCTAAGCCGTCAACAAGGCCTCGCTAGCTTGCCGAGTCTCCCAACACCTGTTGCTTATCAATGGTGGGTTGCCTTTCCCGCCAAGTCAGTCTTCATACACATTGCGGGAGGTGACCGCATTCAGACCTGTGCATATTAATGCACTGGTTCCCCTCGACCAGGTTTTGCCCACGAGCCGACATGGTGTACCAGGGTGTGGCCGCTGCGTGTACAACAGCTTCTTGGAGCCACTGGCGAGAGATTGCAGAACATCGGTGGATCAGTGAAAAGTCTATCCCCCTTTCATTAGGGTCGGCTGACAGAATCTCAAAGATGCTACCACTTGATGCCCCACTATACCTGACTGTGTGACTACACTACACCTGATGGTAAGCGCAGTGCCGTCCAATTAATCAATCAATCGAGTAGCGAGAGAAGTCTATTTCCCACTACTCAACACAATCATGCCGGCCTACTTCTTCACACTACGCCATGGGCAAGAAGGTGAAGAAGCGGTCGAGGGTCTAGTGTCAGAGTACTCGGAAGGCCGTAAAACGGCCAATCATCGTACCCCAGCTCTAGACCCCCGACAAAAACCGGAGGTACACTGGCTGATCCCGGGACGCGACACACTTGCGTATGCCATTATGACGGGTTTTACACCCTGTGTACGGTGGTCGCTATCCGGGTGGATATGAATATCCTACCACCAGCAACCTGACGTCCGCACGTCACACTAGGACCCTCATTGAAAATCACCGCTCCAGTACTGCTCACTACTCTACTGCAGCATATAGCTGAATGGATCTATTGCTGGAGCAAATAGTCATTTTTTTTTGGTTGGAGTTTTTATTTTGTACATTTTCTGTTTTATTTATTTGTTCTAGCAATTAAAGACTTTTTCTTTCTTTCTATCTGTTGATTACAAAAAAAAACTACACTTACATTAAGAACATAAACCACCTAAGTTCAGGAGTGACAAGGGATCACGGGGGTCGCGGCTGCGCAGCGGGGGATGTGCGGCCTTTATATGTATCTTCATGGTGCGACCCTGAGGCGGGTGGCGGCGCGAAACATCGCGCTGCTGCTGTAAATTGTAGGGGGCATCTAGCCCAAGACGCGACGGGTCGTAAAGGCACGGCACAGGGATGGTTCCGGCAGCAATCCAGAGTACACTCAGGATCCTCCGGGATCGTCCCTCATGTGCTGCAGTAGGCTACCGCGGGGATTTTAGTCGGTACAACGGCATAGGAAAATTGGTTAGGGTCCCGATCTAGTAGTCCTTCGGGCGAACTGGGTCGGTAGGTCGGTGAGTCCGGCATAACCATCTCTCCTCCCCCGAGGACCAGAAGGTATCCGTAAGATCCCCGCGGGAAAAAAAAGGAGTGACACGACTAGGGTAAAATATTCGGATTGACGGCACCAGTCGGCAGCACATTCGTTGCCCACGGTCCCTATATCTCGCAACTCTTCTGCGCCGCTCCGCGTTCCAAAACCCCAGCGAGCGACGAGGATTTTTTTTTATTATTAATTAGTACGGATAAACCAATTACACTAATTAACATATAGTTATGACCGTAGTAAATTAAATTAATTAAACATACACATATCATAATTAAAAGTTACATAAAATAAAGTAAATACATATTAACATCAGGCATTTGTTTCGCAGTAGTGCAAACATTCAGTCAGGATCACCGTCCATTCATCTGCGAATACATCAAGATGTGGTGCACGGTCTAGGAGAGCTATGGAACACGACTGACGAGTGACGACTCTGACGAATGACGTGACGGGGAAGGCGCGGCAGGGAGCGCCTTATCACTAGAGCGCCAATATCTTAGAGTAGGTAACCAAAGGTTAAATACTCAAAGGAGTCTAAGGCGAGCGGCGAATTGAATTGAATTGTACAAAAAAAAGTTACAATGCTTGTTTTTGATATTTAGATTACAGGCGTGAGTGTAAATGTACATGTATGTAAAAAAACAACAACGAGATCAATTTTAAAACTTTTATTATGTCACAATAATACGTAGGACTAAGCAATTGAAGACATAAAATAGTAACTACGTTTATAAATAACACAAAAATAGTCAACGGAAATAAAGTAACAATGTAAAAAATATAGAAACAAATGGTTTATACCAGGCGGGCGCGAGAGTATCGTGAGGCCAATTTGATCGCACTATGCGTTATGGAAAATCGACCCACTTTCAACAGAAACTGTCTCATTGTTCCTTATGGAAGTTTTTTGACTTATACAATAATAATTAATGCACAAACACTTACACTAATAATGTTAGATAATAATATGTAATATTACTGGTGGGGTTTCTTTACCACATGTTCACAGATAGACAGAGACACATTCAGACTATTTTGTTTTTATGGTAAAAGGCGGCAAACGGGCAGGAGGCTCATCTGATGGAAAGTGATCACCATGACACATGAACATCTGCAACACCAGTGGGCTTGCAGATGCGTTGCCGGCCTTTCAGGAAAGAATATGCTCTCTTCTTGAAGGTTCCCAGGTCGTAATGGTTCGGAAAGACCGCCGGCGACAGCTGGTTCCACAGAGACAGAAAATGCCGATTAGCGCGATGTCCGATGGTAAAATTTTGCCGCGGGGATCAATCCAAACAATTACTCGGAACACTCCCCGTGATAAATGTGGTAGAAGATGCAGAGTGATCCAACATCTTTACGCAGAGCCAGAGGATCAAGCCAATCGGAAAGAGCTTGGTCGTCGATAACCCGAACCGCCCTACGTTGAATGCGGTCAAATGGAATTAGCTGGTACTGTGGGGCCGAATTTGCGCCTTATAGAGATTTAGGTACCCGACGTGAAGTACCGTCTCGCCTTGCTGAGCACACCAAGCTTCTTTGAGGCAAATTTGGTTTTACCTTCCAACTGACGTTACTGGAAATATCGACGCCAAGTATTCCGATACTGGCTGTGGCAGACAAAATGACGAACTGCCTAGTAATTATTAATAATTTTTTTCTTCCCATTTTCATCATTTTATTCCTTATCTTAAAAACTTATATAGAAAAGTTTAGATTACTTGATACATAAAAAATAGTTATAAACTATACCGGGTTGCAAAAGGGGCGTACTAATGATAACCCCATGTATAGAGTCAGTGATTAGAAACTTATGAGTAAGGTTAAAAAACGAAAATTGGAATATGAATTTTATCTTGGAATTTTTGTTCTAACACGATATTCAAAAAAATAATTGTTACTTAAAAACGCTTGTTACAGTGTCAGCCGATTATCTACGCATTAAATATACTTAGGCACTGCGAAAAATAGTTCGTTAGCATTTATCATTGGGTTCAAAATAATAATAATTTCAATTTCTTAAATATGATAAGGTTTACAGGTTTTCAAGTTTATCGAAATGTCTGAATCACCAACTCTATACATGGTGTTTTCATTACTACCCCCTCTTTGCAAATATAATGGTAATGTTTTATATACCTTACAATCTAATTATGCTCTACATGTAAAATAATAAACGCAGACCCTGAAAGTAGTTTGTTAAGATCTTTTGAATCAATTAGGATAATTTCTAAAATTGGTATTTTCAAAAATATAATAAGGATTATTAAATATAGAGGCCACAGCTTCGTGGTATCTACCACCCCGGCCCGAACCAAGAGGTTCGCAAACTCGTATTTTTGCCGCACCATCAAGCTGTGGAACAGTTTGCCAGCTACCGTGTTCCCTCCTTCCTATGATCCTGGGTCCTTTAGGCGTAGTGTGAAGAATCTAAACAGCAGGCCGGCATGATTGTGTTGAGTAGCGAGGGATAGACTGTCTCTTGCTCTTGCACTGCGCTTACCATCAGATGCAGTGTGGTCACTTTACCGCGCAAGAATAAAAAAAAATGTGGATTAGGGACGGTTGATGTCGAGTACTCGGCTGATTTAACCTTCTTGATCCAAAGGACTGGCCGGTCGCGAATTGTTTCTAGAAAAAAAAAAGCGAGGTATATTTAAAAATAGAATTATATGACCAGAAAGAGGGACCGTGGCTTGACATGTATAATGAAGGGAGATATTGAAAATTACGAAAATACAACTGCCTCAGTGGCGTAGTTGTAATTGCGCATGCGTTACAACTGCTGCTGTGCTGCGGTCTCGGGTTCGATCCCCGGGTCGGGTAAAGTGATATTGGGTTTTTCTATCTTGAAATTCTCAGTATTAGCCCGGAGTCTAGAAACTGTGCCCGTATGGCGATAGGATCGCCACCGAATAGTGGATGTACTGGCTATACCTCTGGCTATCCTTCGAGGATTAATGGCGTGAGTGTATGTATACGGAAATACAAATAATGTTGTTTTAATTGTTGTTTGAATTGGAATATATCTTACACCCAAGTGGCATACACCTCTAAAGTTATGTGTGTATTAAATGTTAATTATCGCTTGCTTTAACGGTCAAGGAAACATCGTGAGGAAACCTGCATACCTGAGAATTCTTATAAGAATTTCGAAGGTATGCGAAGTCTACCAACCCGCATTAGGCCAGCGTGGTGGACTAAGGCCTAACCTCTCTCATTAGTAGTGGAGGCCCGTGCAGTGGGACAATGTTTAATACAGGGCTAGTATTATTATTATATCTTACACATTTCATTTTGTTGAAGAATGATGATTTCCGTCTTCTTCATCTTCTTCATATTTTGTTTTAGTCGGAGGGGACGTGCTACTTGTAGCCCTCCAGGTAGCGTTGAATATTTCTTCGGGATATCTAAAATGATGAAGTCAATTTTATTACAAATGTTTAATGTTTTAATCTTTACTGTTTTAATTGTTTTCATCATGTTCATCAGGGTCATACAGCAATAGGTTTTGAATTTTTTTTTTTAGATTTTTCAACGTCTTTGTTACATCAATACATTTCCAAGAAAACACACTGAAAAACAAGATAACATAATTGTAACGAAACAATTACCGGTAAATACAGCGGGCTCCAAACCCAAATTATAAATAATTAAAAAAAAATTAAGGAAAAAAATTAAAACAACTAATATTAAAAAGAAACAAAGTAAAATAAAATATGCATTAAATAGACACGTTCAAGTGTTTTGCGATGATTTTGCAGATAATAAAACATTGTCCCACTGCAGGGCACGGGCCTCCTCCACTAATGAGAGGGGTTAGGCCTTAGTCCACCACGCTGGCCTAATACGGGTTGGTAGACTTCACATACCTTCGAAATTCTTATAAGAATTCTCAGGTATGCAGGTTTCCTCCCGATGTTTTCCTTCACCGTTAAAGTAAGCTATAATTAAAATTTGATTTTGCCGAGCTTATAAGTAATTTGCCAATAGGGGAGGTTATGAGCGTACGGTTTTTTCGATAGGGTGGAACATATGGAGTTATTATATAACTCTATACGCTCTCGAGGATATATTGCTGGTTCGCGTAGCTTAACTTTTCTTGATAATTATGGACTATTGATTCGATCATTAAAAATTTCGGATGCAAAGACAAGGTATGTAGAGTCATGATACATAGGCAGGTATCTACTTCTCGAACATTAAACACTATTATTTAATTTATCGGAATTTCGTATAGTTAATTTAGTTACTTACTGATACGAAATTTCTGGAGGGGCTACAACACTAGAGCTCTGAGTGTCAGGTTCGCACTCCTTTACTTCATTCATTGCACAGGACATAGTCGCGACTCTTGTTGGGGTTGGAATGTCCTGAAAACTGAAACAAACGTTTGAAGTGAAACTTCTTATAATCGTTAATTTTAAACTTAAATAAGACATACACATATATAGGATTAAGCCGACGATAGAATGAGATAGAATACATTATACAGTATTTAATACAAGATGTCCCAAAAGTAAGTTTATATTTGTTTATCTTCTTGCGTAAACGCAACGCATCCGAGGGGCGCGGGGGGTATGTCAATGGGTAGCCCGGCTCTTGGGAATTTAGTCGCTATGGAGCGTTTCTCGGGAGCGGACCGCGCGTTGTGCGTGCGAGAGTTTTACAAAAACGGCAATTCGGCGACTGCAGCGCGTAGAACATTTTGCAGTATTCGAGGTTTTCGTCACGTAAATGACGCGCCAAGCATACCTCTCATTCGTAAATGGGTTAAGAAGTTTGAAGAGACCGGTTCAACATTACAAAAACCCATAACGGGGCGACCAAGATCATCAAGAACGGCAGAAAACGTGGAGAGTGTTAACCAGTCTGTTTGTGACGATCCGAGTCTTTCAATTCGGAAGCGCGCAAGTTGTTTAAGCGTGCCTAGATCGTCATTACATCGTATTTTGCACAAGGACTTGAAGCTACACCCCTATAAAATTAAATTGGTTCAAGAGATAAAGCCGCAGGATGCCATTCAGAGGCTTAACTTTGTAAATCAGGCAATTGAGCGCTTTTCGACGTTTACTAACGTCTTGTTTTCGGATGAAGCTCATTTTCATCTTAACGGGCACGTGAACAAGCAGAACTCTCGCTACTGGAGTGCAAAGAATCCAAAACACAAGCATCAGAGACCCCTACATTCGCCTAAAGTGACCGTATGGGCTGCGATGTCGGCGCGAGGAATTATCGGGCCTTACTTTTTTGAAGATAAAACAGGACGCGCCGTTACAATTAATTCTGAGCGTTATGTGGAGATGTTAGATAATTTTTTGGTGCCTAAATTGCTAGAATTTGCTGGCTATAACCGAAGAACATGGTTCCAGCAGGATGGAGCAACATCACACACATCTAACACGTGTCTGTCACGAGTTCGTCAAATTTTCCCGGGCAAATTAATCTCCAGGAGAGGTGACATAAATTGGCCTCCACGCAGTCCTGATTTAACCCCTATGGACTTTTCCTGTGGGGTTATCTCAAATCTAAACTTTACATCAATAAGCCGATTTCTCTGGCGCATTTAAAAGTAAATATCCGTCGCGAAATGGCAGCCATCACGGAATCTACTTGCCGAGCCGTCATAAGGAATTTCAGCGTTCGAATAAATGAGTGTCGTGTCCGCGAGGGTTTACATTTGGACGATGTTATTTTTAAGGCATAAATTCCCAAATTGTATATTTTAATAAATAAAAAACATATTTTCTATAGATGGAATACTTTTTTTTTTATTGCTCCACAATATATAAACTTTCTTTTGGGACACCTTGTATTATTATTGTTTGATTGTTTATATATTTTTTTTTATCCTGGCACGGCAAAGTGACCGCACTGTACCTGATGCGGTCCAAATAGAGTACTGAGTAGCGAGAGATGATCTATCCCCCGCTACTCAACACACTCATACCGGCCTGCTTCTCCACACAAAGCCAAAAATGGCCATTATACCCCAACTCCAGACCCCCGACAAAAACCGGATGTACACTGCTAATCCTAGAACGCGACACACTTGCGTGTGCCACTATGGCGGGTTTTTCGCCATGTGTACGGTGGTCGCTATCCGGGCGGATATGAATATCCTACCACCAGCGATTTTATTTCTTTGAGGTTTTTATGTTAGTTTGTGTGTTAATAATACACGTGTATACGCCTGCTACTTTTCTGAAGCTTCTCTTCCACCGTGTATGAATTGGTAATGGTATGAACAACCAAGACTAAACTTCAATGCCTGCACTGAGACAAATGATTGTGTGGTCCACATTTGTTTCAGGTCTGGGTGTTTTGGACCGTAGTCCCTCGTAGTACTTGATACCCACGACACAGGGTTGACCTAGTGTGGCTTCAGTTTTGAAATTAGCCTTAAATACTGACACTTCTGACTTATAATCAGGTGTCTGTTGAATATCGCTTGCTTTAACGGTGAAGAAACACATTGTGCGTGAAGAATGTTTACTTGCATTCTCCATAAAAAAATCTAGGTATAGTCTCCCTGCATTTAGCCAGTGTGGTTGATTAAGTCCTAAAGCTCTCAATAGTGGAGGACTTTTCGAAAGCTTGATAGACTTCGTCACGGGGCGGACGTGAAGAAAAAAGTAAAAATAAATATTTACAATTGGAGAATCTAAATGTAAAGCAAAACGGATAGTACTTAACAGATCCTTCCATGCAAGCTGTTAAATGTGATTTCGATAATAGGTGTGATGACCCATCTATGTATAATGTATTTAAGCGTATACGTATCTTATATAAAACCATGTATCTCGTCATATTTTGACAGCCTCCGTGGCGTAATTGAAATCAGCTGTAAAACGAGAAGCCGTGGGTTCTGTTCCCACACCGGGAGCAATGTTTTTTTTTTAATTTCGGGTGATACGGACACACACAGAAAGAATATAGTTTTGTAGAGTAACATAGGCGTCATAATATTTTTATGACAGACAGATATTTGTGTCCGGGGTCTGGATGTTGTGAGACCGAAAGTCTCTCATAGTCCTTGATACCCACAACACAAGACTAGTAGCTTAATGTGGGGTCGAGGCTATGTGTGTGACTGTTGGGTGTTATTTGTTATTATATTGAATTCAGTAATAAACATTGACACATGCAGAACGATCTTTGATTACGTTTCCGGAACACCCAACCTTATATGGTGACCCTGCCATGCACGGCGTTTCGGCTCAGGGTCGGCTCGCGAGTGCAAATATAAAATAATTGGACAAACTATAACAATTTATTATTTGAAAGTTCGTATTTTACCGAAAAATAAAGAATTGAACGATGTGTCGATCAACCGTGGAAAAAATACGTCACATAAATATTTGATAACTAGATGTTGCCCGCGACTCCGCCCGCGTGGAGGTTATTTTTGGAAGAAAGGTATACAATCCATGGAGGCATCTTAAGCTATTACACCTTTCTATATTTCGCTATCATATAGGAAGTTAGCATTTTTTTTTTCGGGATAATAAGTAGCTGGTGGTAGGATATTCGTATCCGCCCGGATAGCGACCACCGTACACAGGGCGAAAAACCCGCCATAGTGGCACACGCAAGTGTGTCGCGTTCCGGGATCAGCCAGTGTATGTCCGGTTATCGTCGGGGGGCTTGAGTTGGGGTACGATGTTTGGCCGTGCGGGTATAAGCCGGTTCACAGTCGGTTGGAGGCGTGTTGATCCGTCGGCCAGGGAGACCTGTAGAAACGGTGGTACCGCTGGCCGCCCGCGGTACAGTACAGGGGCCCAATCGTGGCTAACCACCACGAGAGGCTGCCCCACCATGCCGCGCATAATCTTGGGTGGGTCCGTCGTGCCGGTTGGTGACCGGATGTGGGGTCCCGGCGGCCTATCCCGGGAGGGTACGGGGGCCCTTCCGTCCGGCGGATCAGCTCACCTCCTCTCGGCTCTTTTAGTGGACCGGCGCTTGTTGCGGCCTTCTGACTACTCTGACACTAGACCCTTGACCGCTTCTTCACCTCTCCCTCCCATAACTCCATGACAGTGCAAACTAAGAGAGCAGGTTCTACAGCGGTGCGTAACCTCACCACCGCATTCACAATGGAGTTCGCTAACATCCGCGGACTCCATTCTAATCTTAATGCCGTCCACCACCATCTTGAGACGGCCCGGCCTGCTCTGCTCTTCTTGACGGAGACACAGATTTGTAGTCCGACCGATACTTCATACTTGCTTTACCCCGGCTACTCACTTGAAGAAAGCTTCAGGCCGAGGGCCGGGGTATGCCTGTATGTTCGGTCGGACGTCTGCTGTCGCCGTCTGCGCTGCATGGCGGACCCCTCCTTCTCCACCCTGTGGGTGCACGTCGACCTCGGCTCCCAGAGTCGGGTTTACGTGTGCCTTTACAGGTCACACGACGGGGACGTAGAGACAACTCGGCTATTTAATTATATTAGCCAGGCGACAGACGACGCGCAGGAGCAGTTTCCAACAGCGGAATTGGTAGTTCTGGGGGACTTTAATGCACACCACGAGTTGTGGTTGGGCTCCTCCAGAACTGACCATGCCGGCAGGACTGCTCATGCATTCGCTTTGACCAATGGCTTGACACAGCTGGTGGATCAGCCTACCAGGATCCCAGATGTGGCAAGTCATGCGCCCTCTCTGCTGGACCTACTGCTGACGAGTCATCCGACCGGGTATAAAGTGACGGTTGGTGCTCTCCTGGGTACCTCCGATCACTGCCTGGTTGGGACGTCGGTTCCTTGCGCTTTGCCTCCACGTCCCGTGAAGGTCAAGCGCAGGGTCTGGCACTACTCGTCGGCAGATTGGGATGGTATGCGGGATTACTTCGCATCCATCCCTTGGCGGCAGCGCTGCTTTGATGGAAAGGATCCTTCAGCGAGTGCCGACGCCATTGCTTGCGAGATCAGAATAGGAATGGAATATTACATTCCTTCCTCTGAGATCGCAGGCAAGGGCCGAGGACGCTCCTGGTTCAACCGTGCATGCGCCGATGCTGTTGGCAAGAAACAGGCGGCGTATCATGCTTGGATCGGGGGTCGCGCTACGAAGGATCCCAACCTCAAGTCACTCAAAGCAGCCTACAACCGTGCTGCCAAGAGGGCGTATGTTAAAGCGGATGCCCAGCGCGTCTCCAAGATTGGATGTGCTTTGGCCGATAACCCAACAAGCAGTCGTGCTTATTGGAGCTTGGCTAAGGCCGTCCAATCTAATTTCTGTCGCCCTTCGCTGCCACCGCTGAGATATCGAAATGGAACACTAGCCCATAGCTCGCAGGAGAAGGCCGATTTATTGGCAGACCTCTTCGCGGCTAATTTGAGACTCGAGGACTGCAATACTCATTTACCATCTACGCCGCCCGGTTGCGGTCACACAATGCCTGATATCCGTATCAGGCATTGTGATGTGCGGCGTGAGCTGCAGTCTCTCGACGTCCGGAAGGCTAGTGGTCCTGATGGTATCCCAGCGCTTGTACTTAAAAAGTGTGCAGCGGAGTTGTCTCCTGTACTGACGCGCCTATACCGATCGTCCTACCTCTCAGGTATTGTGCCTGAATCTTGGAGGGAGACTAATGTGCAGCCGATCCCCAAAAAGGGTGATCGGTCAGACCCTAACAATTATCACCCAATCGCCATAACCTCAGTGATGTGTAAAGTCATGGAGCGACTGATAAACAGCCAATTAGTTCGCTACCTAGAGGATCACTCGTTGATCAATGACCGCCAATACGGGTTCCGTCATAACCGATCAACAGGTGATCTTCTAGCGTTCGTATTACATCACTGGGGAGAGGCGATTGACAAGCATGGCGAGGCTTTGGCTATGAGTCTCGACATAGCAAAGGCGTTTGGTAGGGTCTGGCATCGTGGCCTTCTCTCCAAGCTCCCGGCATACGGTCTGCCCGACAACCTGTGCAAGTGGATTTCCGGCTTTCTGCATGAGCGTAGAATACGTGTCCTCGTTGATGGACACGCTTCGCAGCTCATGTCAGTAAATGCCGGAGTACCACAAGGTTCTGTGATTTCGCCCACCTTGTTTCTTCTGCATATCAATGATATGTTGTCGCTTGGCAACATTCATTGCTATGCAGACGACAGCACGGTTCATGGGCGTTATAGCAGCAAGCCGCCTGGTTGCCGGGCGGATACTGAGAGGAGACGCGAGGATCTTGTCGTTGAGCTCAACCAGACCTTGGATCTCATCTCATCATGGGGTACCAGGAATCGGGTTGAGTTTAATGCCAAGAAAACCCAGGTGTGCGCGTTCTCGTGCAAGAAGTCTCCGTTTTCTCCCATCCCCGTTCTTCAGGGTGTTCCACTCGCAATGCGGAATGACCTTAGTGTCCTAGGTATGGATATCCGCTGCGATCTTAATCCAAGGAGTCACATCGAGGGCGTAATATCCGCCACTTCACGCAGGGTCGGAATCCTGAACAGGGTGCGGCGTTTTTTCACGCCTGGTCAGCTCTACCGCTTATATAAAGCGCAGGTGCGGCCGGGAATGGAATACTGCTCGCACCTCTGGGACGGTTCTGCAAGGTACCTTCTCGATGCCTTGGATGGGTTGCAGCGGCGGGCCATCCGCATTGTGAATGATGCAGACGTGAGTAACAGCCTGGAGCCGCTACAGCTGCGTAGGGATATTTCCTCGCTTAGCGTGTTCTACCGTCTGTATCATGGCGAATGCTCTGAAGAATTGTTTGATCTTATCCCTTCCTCTCCCTTCCATACCAGAACCACGCGTACTGGATTGCGGAGCCACAGCTTCGTGGTATCTACTACCCCGGCCCGAACCAAGAGGTTCGCAAACTCGTATTTTTGCCGCACCATCAAGCTGTGGAACAGTTTGCCAGCTACCGTGTTCCCTCCTTCCTATGATCCTGGGTCCTTTAGGCGTAATGTGAAGAAGCTAAACAGCAGGCCGGCATGATTGTGTTGAGTAGCGGGGGATAGACTGTCTCTCGCCACTTGATACTCTATCTGGACGGCACTGAGCTTACCATCAGGCGCAGTGTGGTCACTTTGCCGCGCCAGAATAAAAAAAAAAAAAACCTATTATTTTTTGATCCCTAAACTGCCACTATGCAAAAAATCATGTCAATCCCTTGCTCTGTGAAAAACTAAACTATCCCACGGGAACTGTACATTTTTCCGGGATAAAAAGTAGCTTCTGTTTTATTCCAGATTATAATCTATCTCTGTGCCAAATTTCAATCAGATCCGTCCAGGCGTTGTAGAGTGATTGAGTAACAAACATCCATCCATCTATACATTCTCATTTATAATATTAGTAGGAAGTAGGCTTCACGTAGGCATTACGTTTACGTACCTAGTAACAGACGTTAGTAGTTAGTAGTTTGCAGTAACACGACCTATTCAGAGTTTATCAGTAAAACAGATATTGTAACACCACATACTTAACAGAAGTTCAAAAATACGGCAACAGATGGCGCCGCAACAAAATTAAATAAAATTAGATCGCAGTGTCAAGATTCTAATTGTTTTGTATAACGTCTTGACTGAGATTTTGTTAAATTGCCAATCGTCCTACATCCAATGTTACTCGTCCTTCGCCCTACTACCAGTCGAAGCGGTATGTGAATAACTTCCACCTTGTTTGGATTATTTGCTGAAAGCTAAGACATCGCTAGTAGTTTTACGTGTAGTGTGTACATTCTGTATTAATTCTTGCAATAAACAAGTTTCGTCGTAACGATCAGTATTTCATTCGGCATCCACGCCGCAGTCCGCATACCATCAGTTTATAGTGGCCGCCCAACGTGAGGCCAACGTAGCAAGCCATATCATAAGCTGGCTGCCCAACGTGAGGCCAACGTAGCAAGCCATATCATAAGCTGGCTGAACTCAGGAAAGAGTTCACGCCCGGATAGCGAAGCAGACTGCGCCGAAGTCGAACGCTCGTCTAGTGCATGCTACTTCCCGGTGCTCGTTCAAGCCGACGAGACCAAGCTTCAGACAATGAAGACTGACGCAAGTAGTCATGTGATGGAAGCTGTTTCAGTGCAGGGGGAGGGTGTAAATGAACACCCTGACGACTATAGAAGCCAACTCCTGACACAAGTTGAAAGATTGAACAGCAATCGACAAAAGAGACCAACATTAAATTTATACTGTCTCCTTCGCTGAGACGTCATCGAAGACAGAGGGGGAGACTGTAACACCACATACTTAAGGGGAAAGGGCACGCAAAGCGGTTAGAATTACGTTGAGTTCGAAGAACATTCTGAGATATCTGCTGAACCAAGCGCTATATTACAAATATATGTTAAATATAGACTCATTGCGCAACTCTAAAGCTATACAGAATTTGTTTAAATGCCCTCAAATTATTTAAATAAAATCCTAAACATGAAAAATAAAAAATACAATATCTCCAATAGGGCTTATCGATTCACATTAATTCTAATCAAAATAATTACTTTGTTATCAATAAAAAAGACGAGTCTTATTACTTTTAGAACATTTCTAACAAAATGTGTAAATAACAAATAAAAACCTTAAATTTGCCGCAACCGAGGTATGCGACAACTAGCGCTTTGTTGTTTAAAAGCACAACTGAAATTGAAGATTAATCTCACTACTATGCAATAGATGGCAAAATTGACAGTTTCCTGAAGTATGCATGCCTGCATGGTGTAGAACCTTTGCCTTCTCTTTTATATAAAAAAGAGAGAATGAAACAAAAATTTCACGTTCATAATATTTCGTTCTCAGTAATTAGGTACTTTTTGAACTATTGCTGGCACTACGTTTTTGCGCTTGGACTCGATTCCAAACAAAAATGACTATTATTACAATTAATTGCAAAACAAAAGTGCTTAAATAATAATAGACTGTGTTAAACCTTTAACATTTGTTCAGAGTCACCGACAAACAAAATTTAGTCAATAATAATAAATTAAACGTTTTTAAACAGTTATATTTAGCTTGCCCTGGTTGTTTTTTGTGTTTATTTTTTTTATATATTTATTTGTGTATTGCTGAACAAGTAATTTATAAAATTATGATATCGGGAGCAAATTCTTTCCATTTTTTTTTCTTTTACTATGTGTGTAAACAGGAAGAAAATAAGATTTAAAAAAATACATATTGAAAATAAATCGATCCCCGGGTCGGGTAAAGTGATATTGGGTTTTTCTAACTAGAAATTCTCAGTATTATCCCGGAGCCTGGAACCTGTGCCCGGTATGGCGATAGGCTATAGATAGGCCCCCGATCACATTAATAATAATAATACTTCATGGCATGCCCGTGACGTAACGACTACAAGGGTACGTTGACGCATGTTTTTGATTCAAAATTAATTGCGCGCGCGCTTTTCGTCGCTAACCTTTGGACTGCAGTGCATTTAGTGTTTTAGTGGACCGATATTATGCAATGTCTGGACCGCGTTATGTGCAACCTCGGTACACAAATCAACTTACTTATTATTGTAAATACAATATGTGATTCCTGAACAATTATTGTAAATACCTATCGAGATTTCAACTTTTGAAATACGCCGAAACTAGGTACAGTAAATTATTTCATTATTTTAATAAATTGCGTACCTAAACATCTAAGTTGTAATTAGTGTTCATTTACATATTTTGACCGTACTAAGCCTGAAGTATGAAGGGAAAGTTTGAATAAAATCACAAAAAAATCATGTCACATGTGCGCAGACGATCGGGGTCATAGGGTTCAAGGGAGTTGACGCGTGTATGTACCTTTGCTAGACACACCGATGCACAACTATTTGAGACTTGGTATATTTTGTATTTCTAGCGTTTATTGATATATATTGCTTCCTACGTAAATCTTATGTAGTAAAATAACATGTTTTATGGTTCTTATGAGTTCAATTTCACTCGGTATAACTACTAACATTAACTAATGAGATAAACTTATAAAAATAATAATCCCAATAACTACCCTATAAATTGACTGCCTCGGTGGCGCAGTTGTAATTGCGCATGCGTTACGACTGCTGTGCTGAGGTCTCGGGTTCGATCCCCGGGTCGGGTAAAGTGATATTGAGTTTTTTTATCTAGAAATTCTCAGTATCAGTGTAAACAGGAAGAAAATAAGATTTAAAAAAATACATATTGAAAATAAATCGTGTAGAGGATTTGAACACCTGTCATAATGTTAGTATAAGGACGACGTTTACCCCAAGACCAATGCCTTTCTTATAATACTTGTTGAAATTTTATATTAGTTTCTATTTATACTAAATGTTTAACCATCATAATAAGTAGGAGGAAAATACAAGCCAAAACCAATTTTATTTCCATAATGTTAACGTTAAAAATCGCTTAATACATCAAAGATTTTTTACTGACAAGTATTATTATTACATATCATTTTACAAAAAAATATGTATTCAGACGCGCTTAGGCCGAGCGGCAAGACTGAATTGGCCAGCGTAGTTGTGAGATTCGTCGAATTTGAAATGATCTTTAGATTCACATACATAAGCCGTAGATTTGCATGAACAAACATATTATTTTGTTTTGGAAACGGTTTCTTTACGTGTTGTACGCCGATTTTGAATTTTGGTTTTGCATTGTTTAAATAGTTTGCCTCGGTGGCGCAGTCGTAATTATGTATGCTGTGCTGAGGTCTCGGGTTCGATCCCCGGGTCGGGTAAAGTGATATTGGGTTTTTCTAACTAGAAATTCTCAGTATTATCTCGGAGCCTGGAACCTAATCAAATAATATAATTACCGACTACCTAGTCGTGGGCATCCGTTTACAAATAGACTATATTCATAATACTATATGCATTAAGATTAAAATTATGCATATCAATGATATTATTAAAACAACCATGGAAAATCCCAAACATTATTATAAATCACATTACAATAGGCTATTATAGCAAATAAATACAATAATAATAAAATAAAAAAATCAAAATCGCCAACGGCGTTGCCATGCCGCGCGTGAGTGAAGAAATTAGCAAACACTATATAATAGCCAATAGGTAGATAATTCGAGACTCGGGCACCGCGCGGCACATCAAATCCTCAAACCTTCGATCAACAATACAACTAGATAACGGGTCACATATAAACTCAATGCTAAAATCTGTCCGCGTGAATATATATTACACAGCTATATATTTTTACTAACGAACTGATATAAAAGTTTTAAAACCATTTTAAGTTCAAAGTAATCACAACTTTAAAATATTATCTTATACTTACGATAACTCATCGCAAAACAATAAATTACTGAGAAATGAAAAGACATAGGTTAAATAACATTTATTGTGAAATCAACCTAAGATAGCAAAAAATAAAGTGCCTTTTTCTGTAATTGTCTTGCGAGCTACGTCGTTTTGTTTCGTATCTGTTTGCTTCTTCGAATTTTACGACAGGAGGTATGGAGCCGCATTGAACGGGAAACGCACCTAGCGTGTGCCAGCCGCATAGGCGTATCGTCGCAATATTTGGCGCCGCAGTCAACGTGTTAAGCGATTTTTAACGTTAATATTATGGAAATAAAATTGGTTTTGGCTTGTATGTTCCTTCTACTTATTATGATTGTAAACATTTAGTATAAATAGAAACTAATATAAAATTTCAACAGGTATTATAAAACAGACATTGGTCTCGGGGTAAACGTCGTCCTGATACTGAAATCATGACAGGGGTTCAAATCCTGCACACGTAATATTTTCAATATATATATCGGCGCGCGACATTATTGAATAATGAAAATCAGTCAATTTTGAGAATTATCCATTAACTTTATTATTTCTAAGGAATTATGGTTTTGTATTCGATTAAATACTATTTGTAATTAAGAGCGGGTAACCCCGAATGGAGTTGCGTCTGTCATTGCATGCGAATGGCTGGTCAATTGGTTCTCTGGTTGACAGCGGTTGTGCGTGGTGGTGATACGCAAACTTATTGGCTCTAAATCGCTAATTATTATTGTAATCCCTAATTGTCTAAGTTATTTAAATGTCTGTATTATTAAAATATTGTAAAGCCAAGGCCATAGTCTACTTATTTAAACGATTGCTGAAGTT
The DNA here is from genome assembly GCA_905220505.1 of Laothoe populi. Classification (NCBI taxonomy): domain Eukaryota; kingdom Metazoa; phylum Arthropoda; class Insecta; order Lepidoptera; family Sphingidae; genus Laothoe; species Laothoe populi. The sequence goes on from HG992173.1 coordinate 9,476,938, forward strand.
TAACGCCTACAATGGAATTTCGTGATACAAATTCACGAATAAGCAAGATGGAGCAGATCGGCTATCCCGACGTCCCGACATATATTTTTTTTAAATCTTATTTTCTTCCTGTTGCTCCCGATGTCATAATTTTATAAATTACTTGTTCAGCAATAACCACATTGAACCTTATCAGCGTTTATATAAAAATACAATAAAATTTCTCAAGTGCACTTTGTCCATGAGTATAATAGACTCTAACACTCTAAATTTAAAGCACATTTTCCTTCATTTCGTGGCTGGTTGTTTTGAATCTTCCAATTGCCAATGACAGATATGTACCTACTTATTAGTGCAAGTTGTAAGAATTTAAATACAGACCACGATTTGTTTTTACTAATTATAAAACCATAATAACAAATAATTATTATAAGCAGCGATAGGGGTTAAAATTTCAATTAGTAAATTTGACCCAAATAAATACAACAAACAACCAGAGCAAGCTAAATATAACCGTTTAAAAACATTTAATTTATTATTTGACTATGTACCTATTTTGATACAGAAAATAAAAAATTATTGAATTTATTTATTATCTGCAAGATTTGAACACCCAGATTGGTAAGCGCTTAGGAGAGTACTAATGTACCTTGCTGCAAAGCTATTACGTCCCATGCTGCTAATATTGAAATTGTATATTGCTTTCTATTTATGAATGTTTAACGATGGTTATTAAAAAAAATATATATTCGTCGTTGACTCTGAACAACGAGGAACAACAAATATTAAAGGTTTAACACAGTCTATTATTGCTTTACGCACTTTTGTTTTGCAATTAATTGTAATAATAGTCATTTTTGTTTGGAATCGAGTCCAAGAGCAAAAACGTAGAGCCAGCGGTAGTTCAAAAAGTACCTAATTACTGAGAACGAAATATTATGAACATAAAATTTTTGTTTCATTCTCTCTTTTCTATATAAAAGAGAAGGCAACGGTTCTACACCATGCAGCCTTGAATATGTCAAAACAATAATCATCTACAGCCATCGTGCAATGTGATTATACTTTATTTCGTTAGTATACGAATCATGCACGAAATTAAAAAGTAACTACACTTAAAATTGTGCCAAATAAATCGATTTTCTTTCTACTCTATAGTCGTTCGTGTTTACGGTGATGTTTAAAATTTTTTATCATGCCATCTATTGGCGTTTACTATCTATAGCCATCTATCAGAGAGTAGCACGGCTAGCTTTTTGAAGGTCGAATCGTCAAAGTCATTGGACTACGTAATTCCCTTCACAGAAGTTCAAAAATACGGCAACAGATGGCGCCGCAACAAAATTAAATAAAATTAGATCGCAGTGTCAAGATTCTAATTGTTTTGTATAACCTCTTGACTGACATTTTGTTAAATTGTCAATCGTCCAACGTCCAATGTTACTCGTCCTTCGCCCTACTACCAGTCGAAGCGGCATGTGAATAACTTCCACCTTGTTGGGATTATTTGCTGAAAGCTAAGACATCGCTAGTAGTATTACGTGTAGTGTGTACATTCTGTATTTATTCTTGCAATAAACAAGTTTCGTCGTAACGTTCCGCATTTCATTCGGCATCCACGCCGCAGTCGGCATACCTTCACTTTATAATATGAAGATTTATTTCTTACTAGCTGTTGCTCGCGGCTCCGCCCGCGTGGAGACCATATTTGGGAGAAAAATGACGAATTTTCATACAAACTTTCACCCCTATTTTACCACCTTAGGGGTGGTATTTCCAAAAACCCTTCCTTAGTGAATGCCTACGTCATAAAAGGTACCTACTGTCAAAATTTCAAGTCTCTAACCCCAGCCGTTTAGGCTGTGCGTTGATCGATCAGTCAGTCAGTCGGTCAGTCAGCTTCTTCTTTTATATATACAGATAATAATGTCATCATGAACCTCTGGTACTGGTATGTTACCTGATGCCTTACATACATACATACATATACACTCACGCCTGTAATCCCCGAATGGCTAAAGCGGAGATTTCGATCGCCCGAGAATGCAACGTGTTTTTGTAGTATTTAATTAAATGTATTTTTTGTCCCGAAGACTGGGAATATTGCCAGATCTGTTTCTTAGAATGACAAAACACTGCTAGGTACATTTTAAATAATAAAATTGATATTTACCAGACAATTTGCTTTATACACCGGTTTTGTTTACTTTGTCAAGATTGTTTTGTTTATTAGAATATACACTCACGCCTTAATCCCCGAAGGAGTAGACAGAAGTGTAACTAGTACACCCACTTTTCGCCGAATTTATTACGGTCCCATAATGTGATAGGGGGCGAGACTATCGCTAAACCAGGCCCAAATCAAACTATCTCACGATAGTTCTGTTTTTTTCTGTTCCCGTGGAGGAAATGTACATTTTTCCGGGATAAATACTTATAGAAATTCTGTTGAAGCAGATTTTTTTATAGGCAAGAATATTTTGGAACTCTCCGTTATTTTTGCTATTGTGTGACGAACAGGTTTTAAAAAAATTTAGCGTATGGGACTTACCAAGTCGTTTTATAGAACTGCAATAAACTTTTCCGCTTTCTTATCGATGCACGCACGTGTGGAGTGTACGAGTGTTCCCGCGTTACTGATTACTTTCTTGCACCGATACCACCCTTTTATAAAAGGAGGAAAACCAACCAACTTAAATGGCACTGCGGGACGTTTAATACAATTTTACCTTGTCCTGTCTGCCATTACTTAGACGGATTATGGTAGTTAAATGTACTGTGTATCTTTTTTGTTTATTTTAGAATGGTTATAAATTTTGTGTAGGGTAAATATTATAATCGAATATTCATCCCCTATTTTACCTCCTTAGGGGTGGTATATCCAAAAACCCTTCCTTAGTGGATGCCTACGTCATAAAAGGTACCTACTGTCAAAATTTCAAGTCTCTAACCCCAGCCGTTTAGGCTGTGCGTTGATCGATCAGTCAGTCAATCAGTCAGTTTTTTCTTTTATATATACAGATTACAATATTCTTTATTTTATTTTGTACATATCATCGTTATAATCTATCATTCATTTTATTTTGTACATTATTATTTAAGTTGCACATTCAATAAAAGAAGTTGAAGTTGACTAAGTTTTATATACTAGCTTTAAAGTCCCTTAATATTACACAAATATAATTAAGTTAAATTATTATATAATGTTGAAGAATTGACATAAAGTGGACAGGCTTATTTAATAACTATAATTTGCTTACTTGTCTGGAATGGAATCTGTCCTTGAGTTTGGAATTCCAAGTCCTGGGTATTCCCAGCGATCAGGAGGTCTCACTGTCCTGCCAGAACGAGTTTGGTAATAGTTAGTATTATTGTGTGCTATGCGTGATTCATTTGTTGGAGGAACACTGGAGCCACCGTTTGATTGTGTCTGTATAAAATAATCCTTATTTGACTGTGTTCGAGTTTCACCTATGTTTATATCATCATAAATATAATCATTAGTAGCAGCGATAGCCTAGTTGGTTGCGGTACGGACGGCCAAGACGAAAGTCGTAGGTTCGAAACCCAAGTGGCATACACCTCTGACTTTTCTAAAGTTATGTGTGTATTAAAATGTTAATTATCGCTTGCTTTAACGGTGAAGGAAAACATCGTGAGGAAACCTGCATACCTGAGAATTATTCGAAGGTATGAGAAGTCTGCCAACCCGCATTAGGCCAGCGTGGTGGTATACGGCCTAACCCCTCTCATTAGTAGAGGAGGCCCGTGCCCAGCAGTGGGACAATGTTTAATACAGGGCTAGCATTATTATTATTATTAAATATAATCATTATTCCTATAGTTAAGTTTGCTCATACTTCTGTCCGAAGCCATGATTATATGTTTTCTATTACGTCTTAAAATCTGCCCAATATATAATTTTACTAAATAAGATCGAAACCCTTGAATTGCTTCAATTACCCCTGGAGTCCACTGACCATGCATCTTCATTTTAACATTTTGTTTCAATTTTAAAGGTTTTAAAATTCTTGTTCCTATATCATAGTACTTCTGACAGTCCTGACGTTCTCTTAATTTATGTATAACGCCCTTTTGTATCTTAGGTAGTAATAAGCTAGGAGGGCACGGAACGATACTTCTTAACTTTCTGTTATATAATAATTCAGCCGGTGAACCTAGTGTACTACTGATAGGTTTATTAAGATACTCTAATAAAGCTATATTAAAATCCGATTCATTAAAAGTTGTTTTTCTCATGATATTTTTTATTGTTTATATAGTGCGTTCCACTTGACCATTCGATTGGGGATATCTAGGGGAAGAGGTGACATGTTCAAAATTCCAGTTTACTGAAAAAACCTTTAAACAATTTAGACGAAAATTCGGGTCCATTATCTGACATGAGACTATCTGAGGAATACCGTGACGCCCAAAAATATTTTTTAATTATTTTATTTACCAAGTGGTTGTGTAAATGTAGTAACAATAATTATAGTGCATTTTGCAAAGCCTGAAATCCAAAAGGCTTGCCCAGACTTGCGTCCAATAAAGAGAAATAAGAACTTAGTAGATTTTAACACGTGTCTAGTATATTTTAGTAGTATTTACCAACAGCCTCCATGGCGCAGTAGGAGAGTAGCCGGCTGTGAAACGAGAGGCCGTGGGGTCGATTACACACCGGGACAAATGTTTGTGTGACAGACAGACATTTGCCCGGGGTCTGGGTGTTGTGAGACCGAAAGTCTCTCGTAGTCCGTGATACCCACGACACAAGACTCGTATCTTGGTGTGGGATCGGGGCTATGTGTGTGACTGTTGGGTGTTATTTATTTATTATTATTTGGCGATAATTTAAGAGAAACGATAATTTAGGTAGTGAATTTTTTGTATGTCAGTGATCTTTGTACATTTGTGCATGAGTGAGTTAAATATATCCCTAGACTCCTGCCAGTGCTCATGTGTACCGTCGAATGTAGGCATAGATATCGTTAGTAATTTGACGAGACTTAGAGCAAACTGTGACCTCATCAATATTGAGCATAGACTCTGCATTAATAAATAAATAACACCCAACAGTCACACACATAGCCCTGACCCCACACTACGATACGAGTCTTGTGTTGTGGGTATCGGGGACTACGAGACACTTTCGATCTCACAGCACCCAGACCCCGGACACATTGTCTGTCACACAAACATTTGTCCCGGTGTGGGAATCGAACCCACGGACTCTCGTTTCACAGCCGGCTACTCGCCAACTGCGCCACGGAGGCTGTCGAAAGTAATTAGCTACAGTATTGTAATAACTATCCTCTGAACGTTTACGATGGTTTAATTGGCCATCTCACTATCATAGGGTTGCAACCCCGAAATTCAAATACCAGGATTTTTATTTTTTGAAGTTAGAAAAACCAGGACAAATCAATTTAAAAACAGGACGCATCTTTTGCGACCCGAGACGCACCCCAAGGATTGCAAAAGTGGTGTGTTACAGGACCTTATCAGGGCGCTTTAAAAACTATCCAGGACACTCTAAAAACCAGCACATGTCCTGGGAAAATAGGACGGTTGGCAACTCTACACAATCACAAATATTTTCTTCGATTATACTTTGTACGTTATTAAATTCAGAAAATAAACTAGCGGCACATTGAATTGTTAATTTTAAATCCATGCGTTATTGCCGGGTTAAAGTTTTATCATCACTATTTTGTAGGTATGTTATATAATTTGTAGGTAAATTTTGTAAGTCGACCTTTTATTACGCCTCTTTTTTTAATACTAGCAAATTAGGAGATTCGTCCCGAGATTTAGGATCAATATCTATCCGCATCGTTCATGTTCGTTTCGATCGAATCAGGAGCGATTACACGGTGGAGGAATGGGACTCTAAAATGTGTGTCTGAGTAATAAATAATTAATTTATGATATATGTATATTTTTTATGACTGCCTCGGTGGCGCAGTTGTAATAGCGCATGCGTTTACGACTGCTATGCTGAGGTCTCGGGTTCGATCCCCGGGTCGGGTAAAGTGATGTTGGGTTTTTCTATCTAGAAATTCCCAGTATTAGCCCGGAGTCTGGAATTGTGCCCGGTATGGCGATAGGCTCGCCCCCAATCACATCATGGGACCGAAATTTGGCGAAAAGTGTGTGTACCTACTCGTTACACCTCTGCCTACCCCTTCGGGGATTACAGGCGTGAGTGTATGTGTGTGTGTGTGTGATATATATTTTTTGGAACGGAGTTTGTTTGCTCGTTATCGTGCCGATTTGTTTGTGGGCTGAGGGGCTAGACCGAAAAAAATTTAACAATGAAAAACAACACCAAAAAACGACATTTTGCAATGATTTTTGACGTAATTCCTGATCACCTAAGGAACTAAAAGTTTTTGAATCGATTAAGCTTGTCGTCATTTTTAAGAATATGCATAACATTTATATTTTATTACTTAATGAAAAACAAAAAGATATAGCGAAAGGAACTCCGTTCCGGGTGTCCTTATAACACCTCTCGCGTTATTTATTTGCATATTTACATTACTATTATTGAATTATTATAATCTATACTAATATTATAAAGTGGAAAGATTTGTATGTATGTTTGTAACGAATTGACTCAAAAAGTACTAGACCGATTTTAAAATTCTTTCACCATTTGAATGCTACGTTATCACTGATTAATATTTATATAGGCTATTTTAATCTATACTAATATTATGAAGAGGAAAGATTTGTATGTATGTTTGTAACGAATTGACTCAAAAAGTACTAGACCGATTTTAAAATTCTTTCACCATTTGAATGCTACGTTATCACTGATTAATATTTATATAGGCTATTTTAATCTATACTAATATTATGAAGAGGAAAGATTTGTATGTATGTTTGTAACGAATTGACTCAAAAAGTACTAGACCGATTTTAAAAATTCTTTCACCATTTGAATGCTACATTATCACTGATTAATAAAGGCCATTTTAATTGCAACAAAAAATAAGGATCCCTACTAAAACTACAATAATGTTACCCAAGGTGTAAAAAAACTGTGTGAAAATCACTTCCACGCGGGAGCCGCGTGCAATAATTTATATTTGATGTACCATCTATTTCTACTGAAGCTAAACCGTAGACATAAAGATTGGACCGAGCATCTGTATACAGCTATTAAGTGAATACTGGTCGAAATGTGAGAGAGATAAAGCAAATGTGCGGGCCAGACTTGCAGGAGCGAAAAGAAATAGTTATTGGCCGCATAGTAGCTTTGTCTCTTTCTACAAAGTAAACCCATTATTTTTTTTGGGTATATAATATATGTCCCGTCTGCAACTAATTTTATTTTCTATTCTCAATCTTGTTTCTTCTACAATTCTTGTGTACGTCATCCTACGTCACTATCATTATTCACTTTAAGTACCAGGCTGGCATGAAATGCAAGGAGATTTGATACCGTTTCATTTCCATTTCTAGTGACTTCTAGGTAATAAAAATGCAAGGTTTGTTTCGAGATAATTCTTGTGTACGTCATCCTACGTCACTATCATTATTCACTTTAAGTACCAGGCTGGCATGAAATGCAAGGAGATTTGATACCGTTTCATTTCTAGTGACTTCTAGGTAATAAAAATGCAAGGTTTGTTCCGAGATACTTCTTGTGTACGTCATCCTACGTCACTATCATTATTCACTTTAAGTACCAGGCTGGCATGAAATGCAAGGAGATTTGATACCGTTTCATTTCCATTTCTAGTGACTTCTAGGTAATAAAAATGCAAGGTTTGTTTCGAGATAATTCTTGTGTACGTCATCCTACGTCACTATCATTATTCACTTTAAGTACCAGGCTGGCATGAAATGCAAGGAGATTTGATACCGTTTCATTTCCATTTCTAGTGACTTCTAGGTAATAAAAATGCAAGGTTTGTTTCGAGATAATTCTTGTGTACGTCATCCTACGTCACTATCATTATTCACTTTAAGTACCAGGCTGGCATGAAATGCAAGGAGATTTGATACCGTTTCATTTCCATTTCTAGTGACTTCTAGGTAATAAAAATGCAAGGTTTGTTTCGAGATAATTCTTGTGTACGTCATCCTACGTCACTATCATTATTCACTTTAAGTACCAGGCTGGCATGAAATGCAAGGAGATTTGATACCGTTTCATTTCTAGTGACTTCTAGGTAATAAAAATGCAAGGTTTGTTCCGAGATACTTCTTGTGTACGTCATCCTACGTCACTATCATTATTCACTTTAAGTACCAGGCTGGCATGAAATGCAAGGAGATTTGATACCGTTTCATTTCTAGTGACTTCTAGGTAATAAAAATGCAAGGTTTGTTCCGAGATAATTCTTGTGTACGTCATCCTACGTCACTATCATTATTCACTTTAAGTACCAGGCTGGCATGAAATGCAAGGAGATTTGATACCGTTTCATTTCCATTTCTAGTGACTTCTAGGTAATAAAAATGCAAGGTTTGTTTCGAGATAATTCTTGTGTACGTCATCCTACGTCACTATCATTATTCACTTTAAGTACCAGGCTGGCATGAAATGCAAGGAGATTTGATACCGTTTCATTTCTAGTGACTTCTAGGTAATAAAAATGCAAGGTTTGTTCCGAGATACTTCTTGTGTACGTCATCCTACGTCACTATCATTATTCACTTTAAGTACCAGGCTGGCATGAAATGCAAGGAGATTTGATACCGTTTCATTTCCATTTCTAGTGACTTCTAGGTAATAAAAATGCAAGGTTTGTTCCGAGATAATTCTTGTGTACGTCATCCTACGTCACTATCATTATTCACTTTAAGTACCAGGCTGGCATGAAATGCAAGGAGATTTGATACCGTTTCATTTCCATTTCTAGTGACTTCTAGGTAATAAAAATGCAAGGTTTGTTTCGAGATAATTCTTGTGTACGTCATCCTACGTCACTATCATTATTCACTTTAAGTACCAGGCTGGCATGAAATGCAAGGAGATTTGATACCGTTTCATTTCCATTTCTAGTGACTTCTAGGTAATAAAAATGCAAGGTTTGTTTCGAGATAATTCTTGTGTACGTCATCCTACGTCACTATCATTATTCACTTTAAGTACCAGGCTGGCATGAAATGCAAGGAGATTTGATACCGTTTCATTTCCATTTCTAGTGACTTCTAGGTAATAAAAATGCAAGGTTTGTTTCGAGATAATTCTTGTGTACGTCATCCTACGTCACTATCATTATTCACTTTAAGTACCAGGCTGGCATGAAATGCAAGGAGATTTGATACCGTTTCATTTCTAGTGACTTCTAGGTAATAAAAATGCAAGGTTTGTTCCGAGATACTTCTTGTGTACGTCATCCTACGTCACTATCATTATTCACTTTAAGTACCAGGCTGGCATGAAATGCAAGGAGATTTGATACCGTTTCATTTCTAGTGACTTCTAGGTAATAAAAATGCAAGGTTTGTTCCGAGATAATTCTTGTGTACGTCATCCTACGTCACTATCATTATTCACTTTAAGTACCAGGCTGGCATGAAATGCAAGGAGATTTGATACCGTTTCATTTCCATTTCTAGTGACTTCTAGGTAATAAAAATGCAAGGTTTGTTTCGAGATAATTCTTGTGTACGTCATCCTACGTCACTATCATTATTCACTTTAAGTACCAGGCTGGCATGAAATGCAAGGAGATTTGATACCGTTTCATTTCTAGTGACTTCTAGGTAATAAAAATGCAAGGTTTGTTCCGAGATACTTCTTGTGTACGTCATCCTACGTCACTATCATTATTCACTTTAAGTACCAGGCTGGCATGAAATGCAAGGAGATTTGATACCGTTTCATTTCCATTTCTAGTGACTTCTAGGTAATAAAAATGCAAGGTTTGTTTCGAGATAATTCTTGTGTACGTCATCCTACGTCACTATCATTATTCACTTTAAGTACCAGGCTGGCATGAAATGCAAGGAGATTTGATACCGTTTCATTTCCATTTCTAGTGACTTCTAGGTAATAAAAATGCAAGGTTTGTTTCGAGATAATTCTTGTGTACGTCATCCTACGTCACTATCATTATTCACTTTAAGTACCAGGCTGGCATGAAATGCAAGGAGATTTGATACCGTTTCATTTCTAGTGACTTCTAGGTAATAAAAATGCAAGGTTTGTTCCGAGATAATTCTTGTGTACGTCATCCTACGTCACTATCATTATTCACTTTAAGTACCAGGCTGGCATGAAATGCAAGGAGATTTGATACCGTTTCATTTCCATTTCTAGTGACTTCTAGGTAATAAAAATGCAAGGTTTGTTTCGAGATAATTCTTGTGTACGTCATCCTACGTCACTATCATTATTCACTTTAAGTACCAGGCTGGCATGAAATGCAAGGAGATTTGATACCGTTTCATTTCTAGTGACTTCTAGGTAATAAAAATGCAAGGTTTGTTCCGAGATACTTCTTGTGTACGTCATCCTACGTCACTATCATTATTCACTTTAAGTACCAGGCTGGCATGAAATGCAAGGAGATTTGATACTGTTTCATTTCTAGTGACTTAAATCAGTGACTTGTGATATTATAATAAGTACCTCGTTATTTTTATAATTATGATTATAAAACGTTTTTCTATGTTTTTGAATAATTGTTTTTAGATTTTAACCAAATTGTGTTTACTTTTGCTGTTTAGAATATTCGATTTTATATTTATATTATTGTTCATCGTTCATTAAAATAATTTATATACATACCTAGTCTATTTGACGACTTTTGTATGTATAACTTCTCACGCGCATACATAAGTACACGCACCCAATTTTTTTTTATTAGGTTCACTAAACTAGTCATAACACAAAATACAAGCTTTAAATGAAGTAGAAAGTATACATTATAAACAATAAAGTGCACGACCTTCTTGAAGTGAACACTTCATGCAATAGAATAAAAAGCTATTTACACTGTGTTTAAATGTTAATATGTTACTAAGTTAAATATTTCAGAGTTTACTATTATGGATAGAATTAATTGATACAAGTTTCTTAATCTGAGGGATTTTAACATTAAAATATCTAATCCAGGACGCATATTGTAGGATTTACACATACGCCACAACGGTGAGTGGTGGCCATAATTGGTTCGCCGTGTTGGCAAGTTGAAAGTCACTCTGTTATGAAGACGGCTGCTAGAACGAGGCACACTAAAATTAAGTTTTATCAGCAGACCGGGGCTATCAATGTTACCGTTAGCCAACTTATGTAAAAATAGGATATCTGCCACCTGACGTCTATATTCAAGAAAAGTAATTTTAAAATGGGCAAGTCTAGATTCGTAGCTTTGTAAACTATGGCAGAGGTTATTAGCGTATGACAAATGATACAAAAACTGTTTCTGGAATTTTTTCTAATCTGTGAATATGTATGGCATATGATGGGCTCCAGATAGTACAACAATACTCCAGGACAGATCGTACAAAACAATTAAATATGACGACGGAGATCTCGGGATCTTTAAAAAATTTTGTTTGTCGTTATTCAAAAACCAATTAGACGGGCTGCTTTCTTTGTTATATTATCTATATGTTCGCGAAAATCTAACTTAGTGTCCACTATAACACCCAAGTCGCGCATGCTAGATACTTCCTTAATAGGGATATTATTTATAACGTAACAAGCACCAAGAGGATTTCTTTTTCTTGTCAGTTTTAATTGGAAACATTTAGATGTGTTTATTACCATTTTATTTTTAGAACACCATCTACTTATATTATCTATATCTCTTTGCAAGTAAATTGTATTATTTGGGTTATTGATAACTCTGTATAATTATAAATCATCGGCGTATAATTGGTATTTGGATCTTATAGTCGAGCACAAATCATTCCCAAACACTAAAAATAGTAGAGGCCCGAGGTGTGAGCCCTGGGGCACGCCAGATTTTTTTTTTAAATTTCTGAATAATCAATTGTTTATTTCTTTACTAAAATATTATTAAAATTAAATTTATGTATGTATAATAAAGGTTCATCTGAAGTAACAATAATTATTATGGTATTATAAATGTAACGATTTTTCTATTATTATTGGCCTATCTTAGTTGTGCATGTGGTATTAGCCTAATAGTAATTGTTGCACTGAAGTTTGTTTTTTTTTCGCCTGATATATATAAAATATTGAATTGGTGTACACAATTGTTGGCTAATCAAATAAATAAATACGACCTTTTCTTGTTGCTCTGCTTCCTTCGTATATATATATATATATATATATATACTCAGCCTGTTGCCGTCCACTGTTGGACGTAGGCCTCCCCAAGTGAACGCCAACCATCCCGGTCTTGGGTAGCCCGCATCCATCCATTACCCGCCACCTTCTTCAAGTCGTCGGTTCATCGTGCAGCAGGGCGTCCCACACTACGTTTGCCTAAACGCGGTCTCCACTCCAACACATGTCTGCTCCATCGGCCATCTGTCCGTCTGCAGACGTAATCTGTGCTTCCTTCGTATTGGCATCATTTTCGCCTGGGGTAGCGATTCAAATAGGAGTCTTAGCTGCCTTTATTCCTCTTCTGAGTAAGATGTATCGCATATCTGGAGGGTTACTCGATTCTCATTTAAAATTGCGATTAGGTGCGAAAACTGTACAATTGGCGATCTTGAACGCAACACCAGTGCACGATTTAAGTGAATACGGCGGAATTTTTAGTAACTAAATGTAATAGAGTATTTACGATCGCTAGTTCGTAAATATTCTATTTCATTTAGTTGAGTGAGTTAGAGTTCCAATATCTTCTAGATTGGAATTGAAACTGTATCGAGTTTGAGATTGGAATTGACTTCAAAATTAGGCCTACTGGTGTACACAATTTCATCATTTTCATTCATGTATATGTATCATAAAAAAGCTAAAAGCTCGTTAATTTAATTCTCACAATTCGCAGAGCAATATTTGAGGTCATTCATTGTTCGCGATGTGTCATCGATACGTTCACTCGCAGTCGCACTCATGAGCTGGCTGATCGTGTTTTCTACACGTTTTGTTGTTTCCTTTGATTTCTAGACCTTGTTTTATAATTCAAAATCAAATATTTATTAAATCCATGAAATGTTATACATTATTTAGATTCAGTAAATTTTTTACTGTACCGCTAGTTTATGCAGTTTCGCTAGAGAAGAACGGGCAAGAAACTCTAGCGTTGCTCTTTTTCAACATCGGTTAACAATATTTAGTAATACAATTTAAGTTTAATTACATTAGATTAGAGCAGCTCAATGTACGTTAAGTTGCCTTATTGCAATATTGTGAAATAAAACTCATTACAACACCTAGTGCCGCATATGACTGTCGTGAGAGTGATGAAAATCTCGATTTGTTAAAGCACACACACACATACACTCACGCCTGTAATCCCCAAAGGGGTAGGCAGAGGTGTAACCAGTACACCCACTTTTCGCCGAATTTCGGTCCCATAATGTGATAGGGGGCGAGCCTATCGCCATAATACTGAGAATTTCTAGATAGAAAAACCCAATATCACTTTACCCGACCCGGGGATCGAACCCGAGACCTCAGCACAGCAGTCGTAACGCATGCGCAATTACAACTGCGCCACCGAGGCAGGCATTTGTTAAAGCATAGGAGCAATAACTAATGGCATTTTGGTGGTAAATGAAAAGAGGGTGTACTTACAGTTAAAACTGGCAGCTAAACCAACCTGATGCTGGCGACGGCACATTTGTACATATTACGCAGCAATTCCACTGAAATTAGTTGAGCACTATATTATACAAAAGGAGCAGTAGGCCTACTCTTGAAATTAATCTCGAACTAGATACAGTTTCAATTCCAATCTAGAAGATATTGGAACACTTGCTCACTCAACTAAATGAAATAGAATATATATATATTTTATTATTTATTTATTGAGGAAAAACAAACAATTGTACATTACAAAATTACAACACGGTATTAAATAAATAAATAACGCCCAACTGTCACACACATAGCCCCGATCCCACACTAAGATACGAGTCTTGTGTTGTGGGTATCAGGGACTACGAGACACTTTCGGTCTCACAACGACCGCTTCTTCACCTTCTTGCCCATGGCGTAGTGTGAAGGAGCAGGCCGGCATGATTGTGTTGAGTAGCGGAGGATAGATCGTCTCTCGCTACTCGATACTCTAATTGGACCGTACTGCGCTTACCATCAGGTGAAGTGCGGTCACTTTTCCGTGCTAGGATAAAAAAAAAAGACAATACAAATAAAGCAGCCTCCGTAACGCTGTGAAACGAGAACTTGCGGGTTCGATTCCCGCACCGAGACAAATGTTTGTGTTATATATTTGTTTTGGATCTGGGTGTTCCCCGTGGGTCCCTCGTAGTTCTTGATGCCCACTATACAGGTTTGATCTAGTGTGAGGTCAGGGCCGTGTGTGTAATTGTTGGGTGTATTTATTGACCTTACTACTATTATAAATGCGAATGTTTGGATGGATGTTTGTTACTAAATCACGCTACAACGGCTGGACGGATCTGGTTAAAATTTGGCACAGAGATAGATTATAGTCTGGAATAGCACATAGGCTAATTTTTATCCCGGAAAAATGTACAGTGCCCGTGGTATACTATAGTTTTCCATAGAGCAAGTGATCGACATGATTTTTTGCATAGTGGCAGTTTAAAATAAAAATAGCCTTTATTCTACCACAAAACTCAATCATTTGAATTACATGAAATTATAATTATTAACACTTTACAAATAGTTTGAAGAATTAAATTAGATATATTAATATATATAATATTATTTGCATGCTATAAAATCAATTATTAATAATTATTTATGTTGTGGAAGTCGCCTCCTTGGCGTAGGCCTCCTCCAATTGCCTCCATTTTCCTCTATCTCTAGCTTGTATCCTCCAGTCTCCTGAACTCCTCTCTTTGAACACATCCTCCCATCGCTTTTTTGGTCTTCCTCTATGTCTTTGTCCATCTCTCGGTACCCATTCCAATATTTTCCTTGCCCATCTATCTTTCTCCATTCTGAAAACATGCCCCGCCCAGTTTCATAGTGGCAATTTAGGGATCAGAAAATGACAAAGGCTACTTTTTATCCCGGAAAAATGCACGCTTCCTATGGAATAGCACAATACAGAAAGGTGTAATAACTTAAGATGCCTCCACGGATGGTATACATTTTCTTCCAAAAATAACCTCCACGCGGGCGGAGCCGCGAGCAACATCTAGTAATGTTATATACGGGACACCTTTAACAATGACATGTTATCGAATGAATTGTGGTTAAGGAAAGTGATAAAATGTCTGTCAGGATATCCCCGGTAGAAACCGGGGATATCGGATATATCGGGATAGGTTTAACGGTTACGTCATTCATTGTCACTAGCAAAGCAAAATGAATTGGGAGATAAAAGCATTGCGAGAGCGATATTTACAGTAAATATAGAAGGTTGGCTGGCTGTTGGATTTAAGCTATTTTTTTTATTGCATAGTCCGACAAACAAGCTTGTGGGTCACCTGATGTTAAGTGATCTCCACCGCCTATGAACATACAAAATCAAAATCAAAATCAAATATTTATTGAATCCATGAAATGTTATACATTATTTAGATTCAGTCAATTTTTTACTCTACCGCCAGTTCGGAATGCAGTTTCGCTAGAGAAGAACGGGCAAGAAACTTTAGCGTTGCTCTTTTTCAACGTTGAACAAATGTTAACAATATTTGGTAATACAATTATTATACAATTTTAATTTAATTACATTAGATTAGAGCAGCTCAATGTGTGTTAAGCTGCCTTATTGCAAGATTGTGAAATAAAACTCATTACAGCACCTAGTGCCGCACATGACCATCGTGAGAGTGAAATCTCGATTTCTTAAAGCAGTTGGTCCTTACTGAAATAGTCTGAGCCGACCAGTCCACACGAGCCGCACCCGATCACGAGTAGTGACGCATGTGTCAGCCATCGGCCTCCTCAACCATGTTACAGGGAAGAGACCGACCTGGCACATGGCGCCGCAGCAAGCACAGACACTTTAGCGAGCATGACATACCCAGACTAAATACAACAATTAAATACTAAGACAATAATATCAAGTAAAGTCATGTAAGGCATATAAGTTCGCAATGTTAAGCAAATAAAATATTGGCATAACTTAATATATATAACTCTTATACAAACATATAAAGTTCCCAATAATAAGGTAATGACTAACTTCTAAGTAATAGGATAACTTATTCCCAAGCCTTTCGGTCATCTAAATATTCAGAAATTTTGTAATAGGCTTTATTACTTAGTTTTCGCTTAATAGTAGCTTTAAAGCATCTTTCATTAAGTTCTTTAATATGATTGGGAACCTTATTGTAGAAGCGTATACAAAGCCCCTTGAAAGAGTTGCCGATTTTGTGGAGCCTTGTTTTATAACTAACGAGATTATAAATACCGAAAGTATCATGTATGCGCTGTCGGCCTTAAAGGACAGGAATAGGGATTAGGGAAGAGAAGGGGGAATCTGGGCCTCCGGATATCTCACTTACCATACGAACCGCGACAGTAAACTTTCACTTTACGTTGGTCTTCTGTGAGACAGTGGTACTACCCCGGCCGAGCCGGCCCATTCATGCTGTAGACAAATATGTCTATAGCGTGACTCTACCACTTAATTTTTTTTTCTGCTATATTTAGTTATTTAAGTGGTGGTAGGATATTCATATCCACCCGGATAGCGACCACCGTACACAGGGTGTAAAATTCGCCATAGTGGCACACGCAAGTGTGTTGCGTTCCGGGGTCAGCCAGTGTACATCCGGGTTTTTCGTGAGTCTACAGTTGGGGTATGAGGTCGGATGGAGGAGGTGAGGTGATTCTAAGATTCTTGTTAGACGACCACGTTTTTGGACCACCAATTGGTAAAGTGCAGAGCTGGCTTGTTAGGGTATTGCCGCGGCTTCAGGTCGGTGTACCCAAAATGCTCCCTGGACGACCATGTTTATGGCCAACTACCATGTTTAGACGTAACATAGACGCAAGAAGGATTCATATAGGTACAATAAAGAAAACTTGAATGCATACGAAGCCATACTTGACTGATAGTATTTTGGCGGCAACGCATGCAAAGCATTATATGGCAATTATTAAAGTTTTTTAATTCATAAAAAGTACACCGACTTCAATAAAAAACAAATTACGCGTCACTACAAAATTTGAGGGGTTGCCCTTGATTTTTCTGAGATCCCATGATCAGATCCTGACTTGGTGCCAATGGGACCACCTGGGAAGTATACCCTTTTAAACAAAAAAAGAATTTCTCGAATCGGTCCAGGCGTCTTCGAGTAATCGGGTGACATACATAAAAAAAAAGATTCCGATGAATTGTTAACCTCCTCCTATTTTGAAGTCGGTTTAAAACCAAATTTCTTAAATCAAATAGACCGCCAACCGTCGATATATAAAAATATAAACACACACTGGCTAAGCCTAAAACGCTTAAAAAAGCAACGAAAGGATTCAATGACGACGCCCTCTGTAATCCATTTGGGGCGCTAGCTTTGTGAACTTAGCCGAGACGCCGAGCCCTGGTTGCCACGAAGAATCCAAGAGATGGCGATGTTAGAATCAAATCGGATAATTTTCGTTTTTTTCATTGAATTTTCATTCCATTCTAAAAATGTGTCTCCGCTAAAATTGTTGGAATGTTATACGGCAGAAATTAATAAGTGATTATCAACGAGTACATAATATAATAAGTAAAAGTTTTTTAATTCATAAAAAGTACACCGACTTCAATAAAAAACAAATTATGCGTCACTATACAATTTGAGGGGTTTCCTTGATTTTTATGAGATCCCATCATCAGATCCTGACTTGGTGCCAATGGGGCCATCTGGGAAGTATACCCTTTTAAACAAAAAAGAATTTCTCGAATCGGTCCAGGCGTCTTCGAGTAATCGGGTAACATACATAAAAAAAAGATTCCGACGAATTGTTAACCTCCTCCTTTTTTGAAGTCGGTTAAAGATAGCATGTAAGAACGGCGAGTGTTGCAAGTATTTTGTGCATGCCGGCATGCAATTGATACGTGACTGGATTGATTAGATTAACATTTTATCAAATCAAATCAAATCATTTATTTCGTAAATTAGGCCACTAGGGGCACTTTTCACATGTCATAATAATGTTAAGGTCTACTGGTGGTTCGGAAATGCCCACTGGTCTGAGAAGAAGCACCAAAAAACTCAGCCGTAGGTCTTTTGTAATTTGTCATGACATTATAAAAATAATTGACATATAAAACAATACATTCCACAAATCACATTCACATGAGACAAAATAATTACGGTATACATGTCAATACAAGGCAGAGTCGTAAACGAAGCTATACAACCTGTTATTTAATTATTCTATCTAATAATCAATGAGCAATTCAGGTAGACCAATCCACACAAGCAGCACCCGTTCACGAGTATGACGCATGTGCCAGCCATCGGCCTCCTCAACCATGACACTGGGAAGTGACTGACCCGGCACATAACGCCGCCGCAAACACAGACCCATAAGCGAGTATGACATACCCTAATCGCGTCAAAGAGTGATAAAGAAACAAATACGCGTAACTTTAGAAAAGTTAGAGGTGTATGCCATTTGGGTTTCGAACATACAACTTTCTAATTTCGGCTATTACTGCTTATTAGAGCAGTATTGTTGTATTACAATGCCCAGTAACCTTACAAAATAACATTGTAATATTACAAGAAGGCTGCTCGAAGGTAGACTGTTCTGAGTCACCCCGAAGGTCTGCTTGCAAGCCGGCCTCGTCGCCCGTATGGCGTCCCGTGACAGTCGTGTTCCAGAGCTTCAGCGGACGGGTACGTTATAATACTAGCCCTGTATTAAACATTGTCCCACTACTGGGCACGGGCCTCCTCTACTAATGAGAGGGGTTATGCCTTAGTCCACCACGCTGGCCTAATGCGGGTTGGCAGACTTCTCATACCTTCGAAAAACTCTCAGATATGCAGGTTTCCTCACGATGTTTTCCTTCACCGTTAAAGCAAGCGATAATTAACATTTTAATACACACATAACTTTAGAAAAGTCAGAGGTGTATGCCACTTGGGTTTCGAACCTACGACTTTCGTCTTGACAGTCCGTACCGCAACCAACTAGGCTATTACTGCTTATTAGAGCAGTATTGTTGTTGTATTACAATGCCTAGTCACCGTACAAAAAACATTGTAATATTACAAGAAGGCTGCTCGAAGGTAGACTGTTCTGAGTCACCCCGAAGGTCTGCTTGCAAGCCGGCCTCGTCGCCCGTATGGCGTCCCGTGACAGTCGTGTTCCAGAGCTTCAGCGGACGGGTACGTTATAATACTAGCCCTGTATTAAACATTGTCCCACTACTGGGCACGGGCCTCCTCTACTAATGAGAGGGGTTAGGCCTTAGTCCACCACGCTGGCCTAATGCGGGTTGGCAGACTTCTCATACCTTCGAAAAATTCTCAGGTATGCAGGTTTCCTCACGATGTTTTCCTTCACCGTTAAAGCAAGCGATAATTAACATTTAATACACACATAACTTTAGAAAAGTCAGAGGTGTATGCCACTTGGGTTTCGAGCCTACGACTTTCGTCTTGGCAGTCCGTACCGCAACCAACTAGGCTATCGCTGCTCTGACGGGTACGTTATAGGTATTTAATAACTGTAATAACTGTGTGTAACAATTTCTTTTTTTATTATTTGTCTTAATGTATTTATGTACTTACTTATATACTATATTGAGATAGGTAAGTAAAAACTAATACTTGTTTTTTTCTAACCTAAATTTCAACTAATTAGATAAAAGCTATTCAACTATTATCATTCATCGTGAAATTGGGAGCACGTAATCGAGGTTTCTTCTTCATTATACTGACTTTCTGAATTCAACAAATATATAAAACACCATAAAATATCAAATAACACGAATTTCAAAGAGTGTCCCTCGTCCGCTAATGAACTCAGTTAAACACGTAAAAATATGGACCACGATCTTTTATTTTTAACTGAAAATTCATACCTGAAGTGGGAGATGCTAAAAATTAGAATTGGCGTGCACGAAATTAATAAAGAAAGAGAACGGTATGGTGAATTTCATACTTTATATGGTAATTTGAGAGAACATCCTTCAAGATTTCTAGCGACAAGTTCAAACTGGTTGAACTTACCTGACGTCGCGAGTGAATCGCGCGCGCCGCCGCTAGTTTGACATGAACACACACAAACGTCTCAAGCGTTTGAAATTGCCACGAGCGCGCCGTACGCGCCAGTCGCTAGTTAGCTCGCTACTTGACCGTACGTGCGTTTTGAACGTGAACACTTGGAAATCACGTCATATGTTTGATATTTCATGACCTCGCCCGCGAATCAACGTGAACAAGTACAAGCGGGCGCCTCGCGCGGCGGCGGGCTCAAGCGAGATAGCGCGCGAGGTTTTTAAACGTTCCTATCCGCGCGTTATGGTAAGCGCGTCTGAATACATATTTATATGTAAAATGGTGGTAAATATTCTCTGGCGATTTTAGGTGATATTTAGTTCAAGATGTTGTCAAATGTGACACCGTCATCCAAGTGTACTTAAATAATTTGGTAAGGTACCAATTTCAATCTGTATATATAAAAGAAGAAACTGACTGACTGACTGACTGATCGATCAACGCACAGCCTAAACTTTTTGGAAATATCACCCCTAAGGGGGTAAAATAGGGGATAGTTTGTATGAAAATCCGTCATTTTTGAAGTTAAGTTTATGAAAATTAGTATTTGGCCTTTTAGTCAAAAAAAAATATATATTTCAGGATTTTTGGAAATTCCACCCCGAAGGGGGTAAAATAGGGGAAGAAAGTTTGTATGAAAATCTGTCATTTTTGCAGTTAAACGCAGGAAATTTGGTATTTGGCCTTACAGTTAAAAATTAAAAACACATATTTCAGGGTTTTTTGAAAATTCCACCCCTAAGGGGGTTAAATAGGGTAAGAAAGTTTGTATGAAAATCCTTCATTTTTGAAGTTAAATGCATGAAAATTGGTATTTTGTAGTGTATACTTTTTGTCTCAAACATGACCTCCACGCGGGCGGAGCCGCGAGCAACAGCTAGTTCTTCATACAAATTGAAAAATTCACCATTTCCCTGTTTTTATTTCGTGCACACCATCTCTTGTGTTCAACACCTCCCATCTCAGGATCGGACTATCTAGTAAAAATACCAAATCCCCGTCCATGATTGGTGACACCTGTAATACGGCTTAGCGCTATGCAGCTAGCACGTTACTGTAGACACTCACACGCCTCCAGCAGGCCCTAGTCACCGCGCATTCACTGTGGACGCACACTATGTTTGTTTAATTTTCGTGACGCATTTAAGTTTGATCAAGTTTCAATTCGATTCTAGAGAAGTGTATTACAAAAATTTGTTCCAGTGTACAAGACATTCCAACTCGCAACCTTGGCCTGTGCAATGAATCAAGCAAACGAAATCGAACCTGACACTCAGGGCCCTTGTGATGAAGCCCCTCCAGAAATTCCGCCTTAGTAAGTAACTAAATTAATTATGCGAAATTCCGATGTATGAAATAAATCCATACTAATACTATAAATGCGAAAGTAACTCTGTTTGTTTGTTTGTTACCTCTTCATGACTAAACGGCTGAACGGATTATCATGAAATTTGGTAAGGAAATAGATTATATCCTGGAGAAGGACATATGCTATCTTTTTTCTTAAAAAACAACCTTGAAAGGGGTCAAATAGGAGTTCAAAATTTGTATGGGAAATCCATAATTCCTCGAATTAGGGATCTGTAAATTTAGGCTTTTGGTAGGAAATAAAGAAATACGTGTTTCAACGTTTTTGAAAAATCATCCCTAAAAAGGGCAAAGTGAGGTTCAACTTATGGGGTATTCTTTAGATGCAATCTCAACATTCAGGCACAACCCCTGAGAGGCTGGACAATCGCTACAGGTGCCTCAGTGCAGAAGACAACTCCTTGGATTGTATACTTCTGCTCCCAAATATAACCTCCACGCAGGCGTAGCCGCGAGCAACAGCTAGTAATAAAATAAAAAAATTACCTTCCAATTAAATTTGTATTATGTTTCCTCAGACGGCCAAAGTCCTATTATGAGAGAGTACATCGTCTCCTTTCCATACACACGAATTAGTGGTACTTTATGGTTAACATAGTGGAATTCGCTATACCACCCCAGATAGTTAAACAGCATGTTTTTTTTTCTGGCCCGGCAAAGTGACCACACTGCACCTGATGGTAAGCGCAGTGCGGTCCAATTAGAGTATCGAGTAGCGAGAGACGATCTATCCCCCACTACTCAACACAATCATGCCGGCCTGCTTATTCACATTACGCCATGGACAAGAAGGTGAAGAAGCGGTCGAGGGTCTATTGTCAGAGTACTTAATGTGTAAATGTGAGTATAGATTCGCATAGGGCCTTAAAGGTATATGACTCTGATATTGGCTGTATTACGTAAGAGCTTCATGATATGAGTGAGTTTTCTGACGCGTATTCTTACTTGAGTGGCATGTTGTTTAAAGGAGAGGCGTTCATCAATGATGATACCTAAATATTTGACAGATTCAGCTTGATACAGTGACTCGCAAAGTCAGTTACTATTATGTTTATTGCATGACGCAGTGTGAATTTTAAGATTCAAATGTTGTTTTGGAGCTGATGCCAGGTTTGCAACAAATATAACTAGACTTACTGGTGTTAAGTGTTAGAAGGTTCCAGTTAAGCCGGAGCTTGATATTTGTCATACCGAACTGTGTCGCATGAAAAACAGATTCCCAGGTTTTGTCATGGAAGAGAATAACTGTGTCATCGGCGCGGCGTAACAAATAATTTCACCGTTTTGTGTAACCGTGCGGTGAATATTGTCAATGTAAATAGTAAATAAATTAAAATGTAGACTGTACGGGACATCTATTTGATATGTTTGATTGATACGACTGTCTATTAAATTCACTCGTTTAATATAAAAAATTGCTAAGTCTATGATGAATGCTTTATGATAATGATATATGAGTACGCGTTTGCCGTCGGTCGGAACAATCGACGCACTGAATATAATTTTTATAAAGTTGTAAAAGCAATGCGACGCGCCGTGCTAACGCTGCAAAAATATAATGATGGTTGGCCCGTACATGCTCCCGGGCAGGGGATGAGGCTGATGAGTGGTGAATGTTAGTAGCCATGAAGATGAGTTACAACATGATTGAACAATTTTAACTTATACTTAAGAATGATTTTTTTATAAATGTGCGCTATCTCTAAATTTGATTGTCGTATAACTAGGCGAAGTCTCTTTGTCCAACACATGTGTTTTGGGCAAAGAATTAAATTGCTCACTCGCGCACCGACACTTTACACTGTGGAACACCTTCACTTATACATTGAACACTGTCGATACACGATACTCGGGGCGTCGGAGCCGGCGCTGAGGTTGTAGCCGCCGCCGGAGCCGCTGGCGCTGGTGCCGCGGCCGGCGGGGCAGCCGCGCCAACCGCGAAATGCGCGCGCCGCACGCGCCGCCACACGTACACCGCGCACGCCACACCGCCCGCACAGATTATCACATAAATTACAGAATAGTGATGAACATCGTGTGCTGATATTTGTTGCAATTGAAGGTCATTTGTCTTAAGTTGATCAATTTGCTCGCCGATCTCCTTCAATTGTTGCTTTTGAATGTTGTCTTCCATAGACAGGTTTGGATACGCACTGGAGTTAGCTATGGTCCAATTTATTATATTGTTGATAGGTGGAATATCTAAGTTAAGAATAGGCGCTTTCAGGTTCATATCATTTGATGGTTGATTTTGAGGAAGTATCATAAATGAGTCACCTTTGATGACGCAATTAGGTCCAATGGACATAATACCCGATTCCTTCACTTGTTCGGTTGTAATCTGATAACCGCATATAAAGCGCAGTGTACATTGACCACAGCAACTGAATAAATAATTATTAGTCATTGATAGCTCTTTCCATATATCCTTGCATGGGTGAACAACAGTCTCACAACTATCAGCTTGATTTTTGAGGCAAAAATTTTCATCATGTCTCATGTGGTAGACTGGATGATGCAACTCACATAATTTGGTACTAGGATTAAATTCAAGGCATTTTAATAAATCTGCGTGGGTCATTGTCAAGTATGTATCCTTCTCAATATTTATTGCAATGTTATCAGATATCGGTACTATACTCACTGTATGGTTATGTATATGATTAGGTATGGGGATTATTTGATGAATCTCGTAACTTTCCCTGGTTATTAAGGGAATTTTTATTTCTAGAATAAGATATTGATCGGTTATTTTTGCTTTAACCTTAAGTAAGTTATATACTTCGGATATATCGGTGTGGATATTTTGGATCGGTAGAGATAAGGCCTTTGATAGGTGACTGGAAATTATGCTTAATTCATTTGTCAGTTGATCTGGGGACATCAGGTGAATGTCAAATTTTCCATGATAAATGTCTGTGATGGTATCTAGCAGGGTAGTTTGTATATTTCTCACATTCATTAAAATGCTGTTTGTGATGAACATCGACATAGTAAAGTCAGTGATAGTATCCAAGTTTTGTGTTTCAGCTTTGAGATCGCTTACATTTTGCTCCAAGGTATTTAAATGTTTATTGAATAATTTATGTTGCTTATCCATAACGCCGTCCATTCTTTTTAGAAAATTGTATTGAGCTTCTACAACTGAAGTTTGGTTCTTCCACAAGTGTAAAAGATATTGCTGATTTGCTCGAACCGCGTCTATGTCCTTTTGATATTGTTCGGCAAAGTTGTCGTCTAGTATGCCGAAGAGACTGTGTGCCAGGTTTCCTACGCCATTGATGAGTCCTCGACGTCGTCTACGTTGAGCGTCAGGTTGCTTGCCGAGTAACAAGTTGTCATAGTGTGTGAGCTCTACGGCGCTATGACGTAACTGCAATAGAATCATGTCACATTGTGTATGATGACGTTGTTTTAAACACGTGTTTTCCAGATGATTCAAGTATTTATTAAATAATTTTGTGGTTTTCCAATAAGGTTCCATGTCGTAATATACAATAAGTTTCCAATTATCTCGTATAAGTTGCATATTAGATAGACGGTCGAAATATAGACTTTGATTAGTTCTGAATTTTGATGTATTATAAGCACGTTCCGTTGTCGCTGTCAGCATAGTAAAAAGTAATAACATAAAAGTTAATAGATGGCTCCATTTACTCTTAGTTACCCCCGATGACTTACCCTTTTTCGAGGATGAGTCTTTTGGTTGTGCATTGCTGTTTATTTCTGCTTGAGCTTCGTCTGGTTTATTGGTGCTAGTAGGCAGTAGAGATAATTTTGTGATTGGTCTTTTGATGACACCATTTTTTGTTTTAACAGTGACCACTCTCACGAAACCGTCTTTCCCGGGGTGAAGTTCGATGACTCGGCCTAATGCCCATTTTCCGGCGGGCAAGTTTGCATCATGGATGGTAACAATATCGCCTAGGTTGATGTTAATCTTTGGTCTTAACCATTTGCTTCTTGATGTTAGCTGACACAGGTACTCTGCTTGCCATCGTTTCCATATGTCTTGATACAATTTTTGCACTAGTTGCCACCTCTTGCGCTCGTCCCGCTCAGTCTCAATGATTGTCAATATTGGGCCACTTGCTAGAAAATGGGACGGTGTAAGGCAATTAAGGTCTTCGGAATCTTCCGTTAAAGCACAAAGTGGACGTGAGTTCAGACACGCTTCTAGTTGTGATAAAAGTGTACTATATTCCTCAAACGTAAGCTTCTGTTCCCCTATCACTCTTCGTAGATGGTACTTGAGGCTCTTTACGGCAGCCTCCCAGAGTCCTCCCGCACTAGGCCAAGAAGGAGCGTTGAAGTGCCATATTATCTCCATCTCGCTTACATCTGACAGAAATTTATTGTTGATGATGTGCTTCAATTCTATGATCTCATGCTGTAATAACTTATTAGCGCCTACGAAGTTCGTACCATTATCGCTATACATGTGGCGTGGAGTTCCTCGTCGCGCCGCCATCCTCCTTAAGGCAGCTAAAAATGATGATGATGATAAGTCGGACACTAATTCAAGGTGTATGGCTTTAGTGACCATACAGATAAATACGGCGATGTAGCCCTTTGTTGATCTAATATTACGGCCTTTGCTGGCTCTTATTTCTACATAGCCCGTAAAGTCCACTCCCGTGTTATAAAAAGGTCTGGTAGGATTAACTCTCGATTCCGGCAAGTCACCCATTAATTGAAATTGATTTTCCGGTGAATGTTTACGGCATTTAACGCACTTTCTCAACCTCTTTTTAATAGCTCGGTTGCCTCCGATGATCCAATAGTGTTTCCGCAACCATGCTAAAGTGATTCTAGCGCCCCCATGAAATACCATTTTGTGGGCATGGTACACAAGTAGGTCCGTCAGGTGACAATCATGAGGTATTATAAGAGGATGGATCGTATCTTTGTCTATGTGTGCATTTTTCAGTCTACCGCCAACTCGAAGTAATCCTTGCGGGTCCAAAAATGGACTCAAGTTAAGTAATTTGCTTTTATTATGAACCCTTTCACCTTTTTGTAAAACTTCTATTTCCTCCGCAAATTCACTCCACTGTATATGTTTAATGATAATCATTTGCGATCTTTTTAATTCATCAGCTGATAAAAACATTTGTTTGGTGTTATATTTTACTCGTAGTATCCATGCAAGAACTCGAGTTGCGCGCGTAAAACTGCTGTACTTGCTAATAAAATTACTATGGAAATCTTTGTATGGATACGTCGAAACATTTATTTGTTTTATGTGTTTAGTTTCTTCATTTGTATTGAAGACAGGTTGATTTTTAAAACCGCTGTCATTGTAAGCCGCCAGCCATTTCGGCCCATGCCACCAACAGGACTGCTGGAGGAGTTGCTCGGCTGTCAGACCTCGGCTTGCACAATCTGCTGGGTTTTCATTCGATTTGACGTATCTCCAACAATTCGCTGGGAGTATTTTTACAACTTCTCTTACTCGGTTAGCGACAAAGGGTTTCCATTTAGTGGTGCGGTTGAGTCTGACCATCCGTATAAAATTGTGTTGTACTCACATAAACAGTTTGTTACCGTTTGCATTAATTTTGCCAATAAATGGGCTGCACTAAGCTCCAAGCGTGGTAACGTTACGGTCTTGTTTGGTGGCACGAGTCTTGATTTCGCTGCCACTAATATGATTGATACGGAGGGATGTCCATGTTGGTCTGTCCCGCTAATTTTACAATAAATGACCGCTGCATACGCCTTCATTGATGCGTCACAAAAGCCGTGCAATTCTAATGTATCGTTTTTATGACAATGCAACCACCTTGGAATATTAAATTGATTGATATTCATTAAATCCTTTTTAATTGTATCCCATTCCTTGTTCAAGTCAGCTGGTAACTGATCATCCCACTGTAGATCTCTCAACCAAACTTTTTGAAATAAAATCTTTAATTTAGTCGATATAGGTGTAAGCCAACCTAATGGATCAAATAACTTCGATATTTCGGATAAAAGCGTACGTTTAGTTTGTTTGTTTGATGACGTACATAATTTTGATTGAAATGTAAAATGATCCGTGCTGGGTTGCCAGTGTAAGCCTAATGTTTTCGTGGATTCCTGATATTTGAAATTAAAGATTTCGTCTAAATTGTTACACGAGTCTACGTCCTTCAACAAATTCGGACAGTTCGACGACCATTTTCTTAGATTCATTCCGCCTGATTTTAATAACTGTATTAGATCTGTTTGCAATTGTTTTGCGGATTGATAATCATGGTGTCCACTGAGTAGATCATCCATGTAAAATTGCTCCTGTATGACCTTCACAGCTTGGCTTTCTTGATATTTGCTACTCTCGTCTATAGCCAACTGCCTTAAAGTCATCATGGCTAAGAAGGGCGCAGCCTTGGTGCCATAAGTGACTGTTGTCAACTGATATTCGCGTAATGGTTCGTTTGATGAGTTACGCCAAATAATTTTCTGTAATTGCTGATCGTCTTCGTGAAGCAAAATTTGTCGGAACATTTTTTCAATGTCTGCTGTATAGGCAAACTGATATTGTCTCCATCTAAGGATTAAAGATAGCAAATCCTGCTGCAGATTGGGCCCACGACTCATAACATCATTTAAACTATATCCTGTGGATGTTTTGGATGATGCGTCGAATACTACTCTTAATGCCGTAGTCGCGGAATCAGAGCGTAGTACACAATGATGTGGCATATAATAATTAGTATGCGATATGTCGGTTGATTGGCACATGTGCCCAAGCTCTTCATATTCTTTTATGAATGACTTGTAGTCCTTGTGAATGTCAGATTTTTTTGTGAATCTTTTTTCTAACTGTAAAAACTGAGCTATAGCCTTGCCTTTAGAGTCCCCTAGTTTTTCACGTGCGTTTTCCACTAAGGGTAATCTTACTCGGTATCTACCGTCCTGTTCACGAACAGTTGTGGCTTGATAGTATTGCATGCATCGATTATCTTCTTCGGACATATTTGAATTATTGTTGCTGGAAATATCTTCGATTTCCCAAAAACGTTTGATCTGATCCATGTCGTTAATGATAACGTTACATTGCAAAGTTTGATAGACAACATTGCCACTCAAAATCCACCCAAGGTGTGTTTGTTGGGCAACATATTGAGAAGACTCGGGCTTTATGATGCCTTCTAAAATGATAAAAGGATACACGTCTGATCCCAATAAAACATCTATAGCGCCGCTGATATTAAATTTTGGGTCAGCTAGCGGGATGTTTTCTATACATGGCCATGATGGCCTTTGAAAAGACTGGAATGGTAAATTTTGTGTAATGTTATTTATTATGAAAACTTCTGCCGTGAATTGATAGTCTTTGAGATTTGATGAACATGCAATATGAAGCATTCCTTTGCAGTTATTTTCATTTCCACCGACTCCAAACAGAACACCTTTACAACGTTGACGTGGTAATCTTAGTATTTGTGCAGCATTTTCAGTAATTAAGGACATTTGTGCTCCTGGATCCACTAAAGCACGCATGACATGATAAGTACCGTCCCCGGCCTGTATTTTGATTAAAGCTGTTGCCAAAAGTACATAAGGATCATTCGCAGAGCTAACATGCGAGGTGCGATTTCGTTGCTCCGTCCCCATGTTAGTTGGCTTAACGAAAGCCTCGTGCAGCAAAGTATTGTGACGGCCATTGCACTCATGACATCGTTTTGTGATATGCATTGTTTGCCTTTATGATCGTATAAACAATTTATACATAAATTCAACTTCGCCACTGCGTTTCGTTTTTCATTACTTTGTAATTTGAGGAAGCTATCGCAATGGAATATTTTATGCGCATTTTTGCACAGTGGACATATTGGTTGCGTAGTTGAATTAAATACCTTTGCATTGGAAAATTTTGATGTATTCCAAATATTATGAGACGGCTTAAATAAACGTGTTTTCTTGTTAGATTTGGCGTCTGTCGCCTGTTGAGATACTTTAGAAGAATCCTGTTTTTTACGACTTGTTTCTAGCGAAGTAAATTTGTTTTCTAGAAAATCCAAGAAATCTTTTAATGTAGGCAGCTCTCGTGAATTAGACAATGATTGAATGTATTCGTTGTGGGTGTCCGCATCGAGTTTTTGATCCAAAATATGTACCACTAACGGATCCCACGTAGAAATGTCTACGCCGAGGTTTTTCACAGCATATAGACTTTCTTTTGCGGTATCATGGATATTTTTAATATGAAAGTATGACGACTGACTTATTGCTGGCAGATTTAGGAGAAGGTTAATATGAGATGCAAAAATTAATTTGATGTTATTAAATCGATGGTTAAGTATATCCCAACAAACTTGATAATTCTCTGAGCTGATGCGTAAATGTTGCACCAATTTTTCTGCTTCACCCCTAAGCTTGCCCTTCAAAAATTGCATTTTTTGGGCGCTAGACATTGAGGGGTTGTTATGTATAGTCTCGGAGAATAAATCTTTGAAGGTAAGCCAATGGTGAAAGTTTCCATTAAAAATAGGGATATCCATTTGTGGTGTTGATTGGTCCCTATGTTGTACCGACCACATTCTGCTATTAAGTGATTTTCTGATTGAATTGAATTTTTCTTCGTACGCAGCGAAGGTGTGCTCGTACTCTAAATTCTCTCCTATCATTTCGCTATCGATTTCCCAATGTAGGGCATCGATTGCAGACCATCTAGCTTGGACACTTTGGAGCATATCTTTAAATTCCCACTTTTCTGACATTGCATCTAAATCAATATTTTGAATTGTACGCGAAAATGCCTTAAAGTTACTTTTTTGACGACGAAGCATTTCGTCTAATTTACTGCTGGTACCCTTATCTACATTGCTAAATGACGTTGATGGCATACTAAAATCTCGTGGTTGTTTTTCTACCCCTGGTGTGTATAACTGCTGACCACTGGGTGATGGAGTCCTTGTAGGTAATGGAGTTGCTGTTTTTAATACCACCGGAGTCTTAGGTTTTTCACCTTCGACTAAATATGCAAATTTTCTTATATATCATCCGCCCCGCGCGCGCAAGGCGACAGCACGTATCTAGTTAGCGGAACAATTTTAAACTCAAAACAGGTGTAAAAAGTACAACATCTAAGTATTATATTATACCGATGTGTAGACAGTTGAACGTGTATTGCGGTGCATGAAACAGTTCTTCAATCCACCAAATAACACAGAAGTTATCAACGTTTTTCTTCAACCCAACTGCAAAAATATTCAAATTAACACCAGCAGCGCGTGAGTCATCGTAGGAACGAGCGGTGCGACGACGTTTGGCGAGGCCCGCCATCGCTTGTTAACCATTGTGACGAAGGACACACCTCCAGCGGGCGGTCGGGTGCACTCGGATACATTCGTACTGTTGTGGAACGCGAAGACTTACGGCTTCTGCGGCGAGTTGTATTTACAAAAAATACACAGATAGCGGTAATTCCTGCGCATCAAGATTCCCAATATGCTCTCCGGTATAAGACGCACGCCTCCACCTTCCTCGCCTCACTCGGCATCTGTACCAAACCTGACATCGAGTACTAGCACTAACAGCGATAACAATACAAATATAACCCTAAGGAAAAGAAAACGGAGTGTAGATGAAATTATGAGAATGGAAAAAATGATGGAAGATATGAAGGTAATGTTTTCAGAACTGGTTACTAAACAGAATGAACAAAATGGAAAAATGAATTCGTTACAAGTGGCTCTTGAGGATATACGGTCCCAAAATACTGTAATCAGCTCGCAAAACTCTGAAATACGAACTCAGAATGAAAAAATTAAAGAGACAATAGATTTCTTATCAGAAAAATATGATGATGCTCTGCTGAAAATAAACGATTTAAGGGCGGAATGTAGCAGTAACCAAAAGATTATAAAAGCGCTTGAAATCAGGGTAGACGTCTTAGAAAAACAACAAAAAGCGGCTTCGCTTGAAATTAAAAATCTACCATCGTCAACCCCTGAAACTCGTGACTCCCTTACAGGTTCAGTACAAAAATTGGGTCAAATTATTGGTCAACCGGTAAGTGCAACGGAGATAAAAAACATCTTCCGTTACAAAAGCAAGTCTGACGTGGTGGGTCCAGTCTTAATAGAATTCACGTCGGCAACCATTAAAGAACAGTTTCTTAAATCGACCAAAGACTTTAACAAGCACAACAAGGAAAATCGCCTGAACACATCCCATCTAGTAGAAAGCGGACCTAGGCAGCCCCTTTACGTAAATGAAGTGCTCACGGCTATGACCAGACGCCTACATTATCTCGCCCGAGACGCTACGAAGGAATTCGGTTACCATCAATGTTGGATTGCAAACGGCAAGGTGTATATTAGTGAAAAAGACGGAATGCCAAGCCGCCTCATCAAATCTGAAGAAGACCTCGCGAATCTCCGTAAGAAAAAAAAATGACTGGCACTGTACCTACCACTGCATGCTATATTTATCATCACAGTTTTGTTAACCCTATTCCTAACTTATACTATTTTTTTAATAATAAATACTAACTCTAAAATTAATAAACTATACATACACTGTTCACTACAAATAAGATTGTTACTAACATTAATTACTTTACATACACAATACAATATACATTTCATACATATAATCACGTTACTTGCACTCCATATCCATAATACTTACAAACTTAATCAGCCGACTTACTTTATAAATAAAAGTCAACTATATGTATTACCGTACCTGCTCTGTACCAGTATTTTGAACTTTATGGACTTTATTGCTATGCTATTATGCAACGCTCAAAACACAAATGTCAAAATGGATATTATAAAATTATACATTCGATAACACACAAAACAACCTAACTTACCTAGATGCTGTCTCGGTGTCGGATGCTTCGACGTGTGATCTCGAAAACTGTACTCCACCAAACTTCATATCTAATCAAACGCTTAAAATCATTACACAGAACATACGAAGTATAAATAAAAACATGACAGGCTTTTTGACTACACTTGCTCGGACAAAACTTGACTGGGATATAATCGCATTAACCGAGTGTTGGCTCCCTAACACCCACAGTATTCCCGAGTTGGTGAACTATAACTATTACCTTACCAACAATAATCATACACAAAATGAAGGTGTAGTCCTGTATGTGCATAAAAAACTGCAAGTAGTTGCAGAGGAGCTGTCACTCTTAGATGCTAACTGTCTCCAAGTAAAAATCGATAAAAATACTGTTCTTTTAGCGATATACCGCCCACCAGGTTACAAAGACATAGATAATTTCCTAAACTCCCTAAATATTACCCTAAGTAGGCTATCCAAATACAAAACTATAATTATTACTGGAGACATAAATATAAATATACACGAACACTCGAAGGATTCCGCTAGACATTCCTACTTAAACTTACTGGCTACCCATGGCCTTTTACCTGCCCATACAATACCTACGCGACAACAAGCATGTCTTGACCACGTCATACTGAAAACTCAACTACCTGCTTCTACTTATGTTGCACACTCTGCTCTAACTGATCATGAGACAGTAATGTTATTCTTGTCGAAACGAATGCCTAAAATAATTACAAAAAATTGTATTCGTTTTAATTATGTTCAGATAGATATAGACCTAAAACACCTAGACTTTGGTGAGGTATACAAGACCCAAGATCCCCATGTGGCAGGAGAAACATTAACTAGATTAATAAAACACGTGATAGACTCAAACTCCAAATCTGGTAAGACCCCAAACCGTAAGCAAATACTAAAGCCATGGATTACTCCTGGCTTACTTCGCTGTATGCGGCATCGAGACACATTGCATAGAAAATTCAAACAGGTACCTAGTAACGAGATTTTAAAAATTACTTTTACTAGGTACAGAAATTTTTGTAATAAATTGTTAAGGAAAGTAAAATTAGAATTTGAAAAAAATGAGATCAGAAAAGCTGGGAAAAACACCAAACAGTTATGGTCGGCTATAAATCATATCTCGAGCAGGTCAACAAGGAAAGCGAACACATCTTCACAATTATTAGCCTCATCAAGTACACCACAAAATTCCGTAAACCGTGTCAATGACTTTTTTGCCAAAATAGGTGAAAACTTAGCTAAGAACATAAAGAGTTCACAATTAAAAGCTACAAAGCGAAACCTATCTAACAGAACGCAATCCATGGTAATGCTCCCAACAGATGAGAAAGAGGTAGCCGGAATATTAATGTCGCTCCGTAATAACTGTGCCGCGGGATGGGATGGGATATCCGGTGACCTCTTAAAAAGACATGCGGCCTTGATTGTGCCTCCGTTAACGTACATTTGTAACCTTGCTCTTTCCACAGGTAAATTTCCTAACGTGTTCAAAAAAGCCATAATTCATCCGATTTACAAGAGTGGGGACGGGAGCCGTGTTGATAACTACAGACCTATATCTGTGCTAACTGCATTCTCCAAAATTCTAGAGCGAGTAATGAACAGCAGACTTGTGAGCTACTTGGAAAAAAATTATCTTATCGCACCAGCGCAATTTGGGTTTCGCTCAGGCAAATCCACCTCAGACGCGGTCCATGAGTTAACGGACTATGTGGTCACAAACATGGATAGTGGGGATAAAGTAATAGCCATATTTCTAGATCTTGCTAAGGCTTTCGACACGGTTTCTGTCCCAATTCTTGTACGTAAGATGGAAAGCTTGGGAATCAGAGGACTTCCATTGGACCTGTTTAAAGATTATCTAAGTGAACGTACCCAGAGAGTAAAGATAGATGAATTCTTCAGTGAGGAACAAACGCTTAACTACGGCACGCCTCAAGGTAGTGTTCTCGGACCATCGCTATTCCTCATTTATATCAACGATCTGGGTACACTCACTATCCCCAATGGCAAAATCATCAGCTTTGCTGATGACACTGCCCTATTGTTCAGCGCGAGCTCGTGGGAAGATGCGTTTGAGCGTGCACAACTAGGCTTTAATACGGTGTCCGACTGGTTACGTGACAATCTGTTGACCCTTAGTACAAGCAAAACCAATTACATGACATTTTGCATAAAAAACAATGGATCTTCACAAACATTACCTTATAAGATTGTAGCTCACTCTTGCACAAACCTACACACCCGTAGTTGTAACTGCGAACCACTCACCAAAGCCGAGAATGTTAAATACCTGGGAATAACAATAGACAAAAACCTAAGATTTCAAGACCACATAACCACTCTTAGTAACAGACTACGGAAACTAATATATGTTTTCAAAACGCTGAGACTTGTAGTCGATAAAAATATAATGAAATCTGTGTACTATGCCCTTGCTCAGTCTATAATATGCTACTGCATCACCTCTTGGGGTGGAGCTCCGAAAAGTACCCTAATCGAAATTGAAAGAACCCAAAGAGCTATACTTAAAGTGTCGTCTTTTCGGCCGTATCTCTACCCCACTGAACAGTTATACAAAGATAATAAAGTCCTAACAGTGCGCCAACTGTTCATATTGCATGTTCTGTTGAAACAGCATACTCTCTTGGTCTATAATCCAACGTTGTCTAGGGGGAAAAGACGATATGATCCAGTGGAGCGCCATCGTCTAAGGCACAAAACTATTTTTGCAAAACGTTTCTTTTGCTACCTAGGTGGCTACTTATATAATAAAACTCATAAGATGTTAAATATCTTTAGTCTTACAAAGAAAAATTGCAAAAAGAGGCTAACTGATTGGCTACTAAAATTGAACTACAATGAAACTGAAAATATCCTTACAAAAACCTAAACACACAATCACACACTCTCACACACCCACACACTCACATATTCACCTATACTACACATCTACTAACATTCGTCTCGCATAATTACCCTAGATATTAACTAATAAACACCATGAAATGTCGTCATTCTGTCAGCGCGCATTAAAACATAATTATGAAATGAAAATGTAAAGGGGTGGGAACCTGGTGTCCTGAAACACAGGCCACGAGCCTAACTTAGGCACCAGTCTCCCACAATATTACTTACCTAAATTGTGTATCATTGTCAAAAACTGAAAATTGAAATTGTAAATAATTTTTGGATATTGTGGGGAGAAATAAAGTTATTATTATTATAAGTTCGGGTCTCATCATAAAAATTTGTAGCCTGCTGATAGTAATTTTTAAGAAAATATTCGTGAGACTGATCATCTAATGTACACAGTTGCTCGTGGTTAGATTGGAACTCCTGCCAGTATGATTCTAGCGTATCCAACCTCCTTTTGATATAGTCTGGAGTTTTGCGCTCAGGACCGTCCTTTTTAAAATTGCGGAGGAGTTGTTGCATGCCCTCCAAAATTTGATATTGGGTAGTAATAAGACCTTCCATGATTTAAAATTTGGTTGAATTGATAATAATTGGAAAGCTCTTACTTTGATATACTTCGCGTCGAGTATTATACAGCTACCGTGAGCTATAATGTGCTGCAGTCTCCACGTGCTGGTTCCCGGCGCCACGTGCACAAGTAACAGTTCACACAATTCACTCGCGACGTGGTAATCCGGCTCGAAGGACCATTAAGATGTACGGGACATCTATTTGATATGTTTGATTGATACGACTGTCTATTAAATTCACTCGTTTAATATAAAAAATTGCTAAGTCTATGATGAATGCTTTATGATAATGATATATGAGTACGCGTTTGCCGTCGGTCGGAACAATCGACGCACTGAATATAATTTTTATAAAGTTGTAAAAGCAATGCGACGCGCCGTGCTAACGCTGCAAAAATATAATGATGGTTGGCCCGTACATAGACGATCTCAACTTGAAACAATGTCCCTTTATAAAATAATAAACCAACAAACATAAACCTAGGATATTAAATACTCATTAATCCTATTATTATTATAAATTCGAATGTTCAGATGAATGGATGGATGTTTGTTACTCAATCACGCTACAACGGCTGGACCGATCTGGTTGAAATTTGGCACGGAGATAGATTATAGTCTGGAATAGCACATAGGCTACTTTTTCCCGGAAAAATGTACAGTTCCCGTGGGATACTGAATTATAGTATTTCAGAGAGCAAGCTATCGACATGATTTTTTGCATAGTGGCAGTTTAGGGATCAGAAAATGACAGAGGCTACTTTTTATCCCGGAAAAATGCACGCTTCCTATGGGATAGCAAAATATAGAAAGGTGTTATAGCTTAATCTTATCTCCATGGATTGTATACCTTTTCTTCCAAAAATAACCTCCACGCGGGCGGAGCCACGAGCAACATATAGTGTATTATATCTCATTCCCTCGTCGGCTTAATCCCAAATATGTGTCTGTCTCATTTTCGTTTCATCAAGTTTCAAATTAACGATTATAAGAAGTTTCACTTCAAACATTTGTTTCAGTTTACAGGACATAACGACTATGGCCTGTGCAATGAATGAAGCAAATGGATTCGAACCTGACACTCAGGGCCTTTGTGATGAAGCCCCTACAGAAATTTCGGCTCAGTAAGTAACTATATTAACTATACGAAATTTTCAAATTTCAAACTTAATTCTTACTGGCTCATTTGGAAAGGATCTGTAGTTTAGAATTAGGATCGTTTGTTGAAATTAGCCGTAAACCTTTGCTATAAGATTGACTTCATCATTGTAGAAATACCGAAGATATCTTGGACACACCCTGGATGGGTGACATCAGCTTCGCCCCTCCGCCTAAAGAAAATGATGAAGAAGATCAAGAAGACGGAGAGCGCGATTTTTCAACAAAATAAATGTGTAAGATATATTCCAATTCAAAGAATATTATTTGTATTTTGTTAATTTTCAATATCTCCCTTCATTTTACATGTCAAGCCACGGGCCCTCTTTCTGATCATATAATTCTATTTTTAATTATACCTCGCTTTTTTTTTCTAGAAACAATTCGCAACCGGCCAGTCGTTCGGGTAAAGAAGGCTAAATCGGCCGAGTACTCCATATTCCACAATTACCTAAGTTTAATAATCCTTATTATGTTTTTGAAAATACCTATTTTAGAAATTATTCAATTTAATGAAATTATCGATTCAGAAGATCTTAAAAAACTGCGTTCAGTGTCTGCGTTTATTATCTTACATGTAGAGCATTACATACAGGGTGTTGCAAAAGGGGGGTAGTAATGAAAGCACCATGTATAGAGTTGGTGATTAGTGACATATCGAGTACTCAGTATCTACTGTCTATATTCCACAATTACCTGAGTTTAATAATCCTTATTATGTTTTTGAAAATACCTATTTTAGAAATTATTCAAATCGATTCAGAAGATCTTAACAAACTGCTTTCAGTGTCTGCGTTTATTATCTTATATGTAGAGCATTACATACAGGGTGTTGCAAAAGGGGGGTAGTAATGAAAGCACCATGTATAGAGTTGGTGATTAGTGACATATAGATAAAATTGAAAATCGGTTGATATTTGATCAAGAGTTTAAAAGAACGATTAAATTTTAAGATCACGCCAAAAATGCATAGATAAAATTCAAATTTCTATTTTCTTTTATTAACCTAACTAATAATTTTCTAATCACTGACTATACATGGGGTTTTCATTAGTACCCACCTTGCAACTCGTTGTAGTTTATAACTATTTTTATGTATTAAGTAATCTAAACTTTTCTATATAATTTTCTATTTAAAGGCAAGCTTGTCAAACATTTCAGTCCCTGATTGAAGTGTTTGTCGAGTATCATGAATGAGATACAATATGGTGACTGTTTTTAATTATAATTTGGCGACATTACCTAATTAATATAATAATATAATCTAACCTAATCGAATCTAATTTAATGTAATTTCATCTAATGTAATGTAATTTCATCTAATTTAATGTAATTTAATCTATTTTAATATGATGTAATTGTGTAATCTATTATGTGTGCTATTTTCGGTATTATTCTATTTCTATTGTCGTACTCTTTTTTTTATGAATGCTGTGTATGTCTTTAATTGATATTCATAACTGTTCTTGTGCTGTGATAAATAATAATTCTATGTATATTATGAATATTGTTGACGTACCTTAATAAATAAATAAATAAAAATAAATAAATAAATGTAAGGAATAAACTGATGAAAATTTAAAGAAAAAAAATATTAATAATGACTAGACTGTCTGAATGTGTACAAGTGGTAAAGAAACCCACCAGTAATATTACATATTGTTATCTAACATTATTAGTGTAAGTATTTGCGCATTTATTATTATTGTATAAGTCAGAAAACTTCCATAAGGAACAATGAGACAGTTTCTGTTGAAAGTGGGTCTATTTTCCATAACACGTAGTGAGATCATATTGGCCCCACACTAGCTCTCGTGGCCGCCTGGTATGCCTCTTATTGCTATATACCTATAATTTGTTCCTATATTTTACATTGTTACTTTATTTCCGTTGACTATTTTTGTGTTATTTATAAACGTAGTTACTATTTTATGTCATCAATTGCTTAGTCCTACGTATTATTGCGACATAATAAAAGTTTTAAAATTGATTTGTATTTTTTTACATACATATACGTTTACACTCACGCCTGTAATCCTCAAAGGGGTAGGCAAAATCGTAACCAGTACACCCACTTTTCGCCGAATTATGGACCCATAATGTGATAGGGGCGAGCCTGTCGCCATACCGGGCTCAATTCCAGACTCCGGGCTGATACTGAGTATTTCTAAATAGAAATATGATCAGTGTAACGCGAAAATCTGTATATATAAAAGAAGAAACTGACTGACTGACTGACTGACTGACTGACTGACTGACTGACTGACTGACTGACTGACTGACTGACTGATCGATCAACGCACAGCCAAAACGGCTGGGGTTAGAGACTTGAAATTTTGACAGTAGGTACCTCTTATGACGTAGGCATCCACTAAGGAAGGGTTTTTGGAAATACCACCCCTAAGGGAGTGAAATAGGGGATGATAGTTTGTATGAAAATCCGCCATTTTTGAAGTTAAGTTTATGAAAATTAGTATTTGGCCTTTTAGTCAAAAATAAAAAATACATATTTCAGGATTTTTGGAAATTAAACGGTTAAACGCATGAAATTTGGTATTTGGCCTTACAGTTAAAAATTAAAAACACATATTTCAGGGTTTTTGGAAATTCCACCCCTAAGGGAGTTAAATAGGGTAAGAAAGTTTGTATGAGAATCCTTCATTTTTGAAGTTAAATGCATGAAAATTTGAATTTTGTAGTGTATACTTTTTGTCACAAACATGACCTCCACGCGGGCGGAGCCGCGAGCAACAGCTAGTATATTATAAAACGACACCAGGTCTATATTACGCACCACGCACCGCTATCTCCTATCCCTTTCCCTCCGATACAGCGACCCCCGGCAACAAGTTGCGTCGGGAGTCACGTGACACTAGGGGACGAGACGTGACAATATTGTACGCTCGACGAAGCCCTATTGTAAAAATAATAATACTAGCCCTGTATTAAACATTGTCCCACTGCTGGGCACGGGCCTCCTCTACTAATGAGAGAGGTTAGGCCTTAGTCCACCACGCTGGCCTAATGCGGGTTGGCAGACTTCTCATACCTTCGAAAAACTCTCAGATATGCAGGTTTCCTCACGATGTTTTCCTTCACCGTTAAAGCAAGCGATAATTAACATTTTAATACACACATAACTTTAGAAAAGTCAGAGGTGTATGCCATTTGGGTTTCGAACCTACGACTTTCGTCTTGACAGTCCGTACCGCAACCAACTAGGCTATCGCTGCTATACCTGCTAGCCCTATTGTAATTGATGTAATAAACATAATTAAATTGTTATGTCCCGATCCTACACCGTATCATTTCTCGCCCTGAGAAGAGTAGAAACCACCCTTACATTAGTAAATATTTATTTTTACTTTATTCTTGACGTCCACCCCGTGACCATGAAGTCTATCAAGCTTTCATAACGTCCTCTACTATTGAGAGCTTTAGGACTTAATCAACCACACTGGCTTAATGCTGGTAGTCTATACCGTCGAAATTCTTATGGAGAATGCGAGTAGACAAGACCACACAATGTGTTTCTTCACCGGTTAAAGCAAGCGATATTCAACAGACACCTGAAATATTATAAGTCAGAAGTGTGAGCATTTTAGGCTAATTTCAAAACTGACACCACACTAACTCAAACCTGTGTCGTGGGTATCAAGTACTACGAGGGACTACGGTCCAAAACACCCAGACCTGAAACAAATGTGGACCACACAATCATTTGTCTCAGTGCAGGGATTGAAGTTGAGTCTTGATTGTTCATACCATTACCAATTCATACACGGTGGAAGAGAAGCTTCAGAAAAGTAATTCGCAGGCGCATACACGTGTATTAACACACATACTAAATTAAAAAACTATAGCAATTTATACATATCCATACTTAATACTATAAATGCGAAAGTAACTCTGTTTGTTTGTTTGTTGGTTACCTCTTCACGACTAAACGGCTGACCAGATTTTGATGAAATTTGGCAAGGAGATAGATTATATCCTGGAGAAGGACATAGGCTATCTTTTTTCTCAAAAAACAACCTTGAAAGGGGTCAAATAGGAATTCAAAATTTATATGGGAAATCCATACAAAATTTGCAAAATCATCCCTTAAGGTATAGCCATACTAATCCACACTAATAATATAAAATGTAACTCTGTTTGTAAGTAAGTGTTAGTTGAGGGGTTTGAGAATATTATAGGCTCTTTCTTATCCCGGAAAATGCACGATTTCTATGGGATAGCAAAATATAGAAAGATGTTATAAATTAAGAAGTCTCCGTGGATTTTATACCTCTTCTTTCAATAATAACTACCACGCGGGCGAAGCCGCGGGCAAAAGCTAGTATATATATATACCAAACCAACCACCGCGTCATTCGTCAGAGTCGTCACTCGTCAGTCGTGTTTCTCAGCATTTGCGGTCGGGCGCGTTATATTTAAATCGTCGTCGCTCGCTGGGGTTTTGGAACGCGGCGCGGCACAGAAGAGTTGCGAGATATAGGGACCGTGGGCAACGAAGGTGCTGCCAACTGGTGCCGCCAATACGAATCTCATACCGTAGTCGTGTCACTCCTTAACTTAGGTGGTTTATGTTCTTAATTGATGTGTAGTTTTTTTGCGTAATCCAGAGAGGACTCTGAGATCCAAAA
This sequence comes from Laothoe populi, assembly GCA_905220505.1. Lineage (NCBI taxonomy): Eukaryota > Metazoa > Arthropoda > Insecta > Lepidoptera > Sphingidae > Laothoe > Laothoe populi. The sequence continues at coordinate 9,518,672 of HG992173.1, forward strand.
ATAACATAATGGCGTTATATAAAAATCATATTTAAACTGAACTAAACCCAATTTCTGAACTATGTAGATAGAGTCAAATGTCAGTTATTTTTATCGTCATGGTTAGCTACTATAAGTCAAAGTGTGACAAATTGAAATGTGCCTCGTTAGCTTGCCATATAGAGGAAGAGCCCGTGAACGCCAGACCTACGTTATTTTATAAAAGCTGAAAGTTTGTCAGCGCATGCTCCCAACACAGGTAAGAACGATGGACCATTATGAAGTTTGGGTTACAGTGGCTTTGGCAGGTAAACGTCACTAAAGGTGTGTAAAATACCGATCTAAATACATCAAATAATAAAGTGCGATTTTTTGGTATTACCTTTAGAATATTATTAAAAATCACGTTATTCATTGCCGGACACTTAACATCGTGGCAACCCCTTGCCAGACACCCTTAATGGTCATGAAATTATAATTTTACTTACGTTATAGTATAAAAGCTGATTTAATAAATAATACTTGGGTAATAAATAGATGATGTTTCCTCATTAGCCAGACACTTTTGATAGTTCCAACCCCTTGCCAGACAAGCATGTAGGGTAGCTGTAGGAGAGCGCGAGTATGGATTGACAGTCTTACTACAGTCAACAAAGACAGGCCAATAACTGATTTAAAATTCACAATTATTTTCAGTTTAATTATTAATTGTCAGTTTATGATCTAGGAACACATAAGTACTAACAATCACAATGTTATTGAAGTAAACTATTATTTAAACTGCAATATAATTTACAAAGTGTTACAACATGCTTAACTTTCTGTATTGACTAAGAGTAGTTATTAAGATTTGTTTTATATTGTAAATTTGAGAAAATTTTAAACCTTTTTTTTTTTTTTCCTATCTCGGCAAAGTGACCGCACTTCATCTGATGGTAAGCGCAGTACGGTCCAATTAGAGTATCGAGTAGCGAAAGACGATCTATCCCCGCTACTCAACACAATCATGCCGGCCTGCTCCTTCACACTACGCCATGGGCAAGAAGGTGAAGAAGCGGTCGAGGGTCTATTGTCAGAGTACTCAGAAGGTCGCAAAATGGCCAAACATTGTACCCCAACTCTAGACCCCCAAAAAACCGGATGTACACTGGCTGATCCCGGAACGCGACACACTTGCGTGTGCCACTATGGCGGGTTTTTCACCCTGTGTACGGTGGTTGCTATCCGGGTGGATATGAATATCCTACCACCAGCAAAATTATCAGTAAAACAAAAACTTCAAATATTAATTAAAGTACCATCAGTTTTAATAAAACTAAAATAAGAATTACCATCAGATTTTAACCCCAGAAATTAAAAGTAAAATCAATAAGGTAGGAAATAGAACCTGGTATTTTTAACTCAATGAATTGTTTAGTTTATCAGAATGAACAAAATTAAAACTCATCCTGTAAATTTTAAAACCAGAAGCGACTCACCAAATTTCACCTGATTGACGATAGTGGATGTCGAGTTCAATCCCACTTCTGATATCCGGGTTCTATGTGTTGTGGTCAGAATGGCTGAGGTCATGACGTCATCATAGGTCATGACTATGAGAGTTATTCATCCTTCTTTGATCTTCAGATAACCAGGATGCATAGCGTACTATAGTTCAGTAGAAATAACACACTTTCATCTGTTCATTGTTTATTAAGCTACACCGGTTCGGAATGCAGTTATCCACTAGGAAAGAAGCCGGCAATAAAACCTGTAGTTGCTCTTTTAAACATATCACTTTTACATCAGTTGACAATTACACTTTTTACTTATTCAGTCCAATAATAAACAAAAACGACAACCGGCCTTCAATAATAATATTTTTACATTGTATTATTTACATTGTATTTTAACCTGTTATTGACATAATAAATTAATTTTTTTAACAATTTAAGGTAGTATCGAATGTATTTTCTTAAAATGTTTTTAAAATTTACATAGACTATCAGTAGAAATAACAACTGCGCAGTGAGGGACCGCGGTAGAATACATACATACATATACACTCACGCCTGTAATCCCCGAAGGGGTAGGCAGAGGTGTAACCAGTACACCCACTTTTCGCCGAATTTCGGTCCCATAATGTGATAGGGGGCGAGCCTATCGCCACACCGGGCACCATTCCAGACTCCGGGTTAATACTGAGTATTTCTAGGTAGAAAAACCCAATACCACTTTACCCGACCCGGGGATCGAACCCGAGACCTCAGCACAGCAATCGTAACGCATGCGCAATTACAACTGCGCCACCGAGGCAGTCTTAACTCGCTATCTCACTCGCACTCACCCACATGTATACTGCCTCGCGCTCTCCTACAGCTACCCTACATGCTTGTCTGGCAAGGGGTTGGAACTATCAAAAGTGTCTGGCTAATGAGGAAACATCATCTATTTATTACCCAAGTATTATTTATAAAAATCAGCTTTTATACTATAACGTAAGTAAAATTATAATTTCATGACCATTAAGGGTGTCTGGTAAGGGGTTGCCACGATGTGAAGTGTCCGGCAATGAATAACGTGATTTCTAATAATATTCTAAAGGTAATACCAAAAAATCGCACTTTATTATTTGATGTATTTAGATCGGTATTTTACACACCTTTAGTGACGTTTACCTGCCAAAGCCACTGTAACCCAAACTTCATAATGGTCCATCGTTCTTACCTGTGTTGGGAGCATGCGCTGACAAACTTTCAGCTTTTATAAAATAACGTAGGTCTGGGGTTCACGGGCTCTTAGACCAATACTAATAGAACGAATTAAAATTATATATTATTATTAACGTGTTACATAAAAGTTTCTTAGATTTTTATATTATACTAGCGGGCCCGGCAGACGTCGTCCTGCCCGTAAAAGCAGCACCACACCGACTGCAGCGCCATCTGCCGGGCTGATTTGTGAATCTAAACCATCCAGGGCGCAACCCAAACGCATACAAAAAAAACATTTAAATCGGTCCAGTCGTTTAGGAGGAGTTCAGTGACATACACACGTACAGTAGAATTATATATATAAAGATGATTTAAATTATTTTCTGGATAAACGATATAACAATGTAGAGTCACGGAATTTTAAACTAAGTTTTATTACCCAATAGCTGAATAATATATGTCGTAGTACAATGTAGAATAATTAACTGGTAACATCGTCTTGTTTCCGTTATCTGGTTGCCATATTTTAAATCTCTCTTTGCAATTTGTGTGTATTTAGCGATTTCTTTATTACAGATTTTTAAGCCAATATTTTTACCCTGCTATCATCAAGAACGATGAAACAGCTATTAAGGCAAATTAAGATAGCTCCAGGAATAAAACCTATAAAAAACATATATATTAAAATAGCCCTTTTTTATCTTGGCATGGCAAAGTGACCAAACTGCCACCTGATGGTAAGCGCAGTGCTGTCCAATTAGAGTATCGAGTAGCGAGAGACATCTATCCCCCGCTACTCAACACAATAATGCCGGCCTGCTTCGTCACATTACATCATGGGCAAGAAGGTGAGGAAGGGGTCGAGGGTCTAGTGTCAGAGTCCTCAGTACCAACTCTAGACAAAAACCTAAAAAAGTATCACCTAGTGTCTTTTAAAAATGTGTGAGAGATAAGACAAACGTGCGTCCAGCAGTTGTCTTTTACTCGAATTATGATTGGTCTACGTAACAGATTTGCTGGAGCGAAATTAGGTATTGGCCGCACAGTCGCTTTGTCTCCTACAAAGTGGTAAACTTTGTGAGGATAATGCTCAGTCCAGGCGGCCCACCACCTCCTCTTAAAGCAGTAATATTACATTAATTCTTCAACAACAAATCGCATTGTAATATTACAACAAGACTGCTCTAAGAGGTGGATGAAGAGGAGTTAGGACTATGTGTATGAGTATTGGGTACTTACGTACTGTTTTATAAGTAAAATGTCCGTATACTCATATACCACCTTTTATGGTTGGATGCTTGTAGGTTCCCCCGTCATAATGACCTACTATTAATATCGTCATAAGTTATATTCATTCGACACAACTTAGCCTATATAGGTGTCGAAACGGCATAACTTTTCAATGAACAATAAAGTACACCCGTATATAGTATTTTATTATTTAACTAGAAAAAGCAGCGATAGCCCTAGTTTGTTGCAGTACGAACTGTCAAGACGAAAGTCATATGTTCGAAACTCAAATGGCATACACCTCTGACTTTTCTAAAAACAAGTTACCTGTGTATTCATTGTAAGATTCATTGTAATTATCGCTTGCTTTAACGGTGAAGGAAAACATCGTGCAGAAACCTGCATACCTGAGAATTTTCATAAGAATTTCGTAGGTATGCGAAGTGTACCAACCCGCATTATGCCAGCGTGGTGGACTAAGCCCTAGCCCCTCACATTAGTAGAGGAGGCCCGTGCCCAGCAGTGGGATAATGTTCAATACAGGGATAATATTATTATTATTATCTAACTAGCTATTGCCCGTGACTCATAGTTTTCCATTTTAGATTTTGCAGACATTTTACTTAGGCAATTATATAACAATAGGCTATTTGACTATTTTTGGGAAACAGTTTTATATTATTCTTCATGGTCTATATTATTAAAATATTATCATTAATATCATTAATATGCTCGGTGGCGCAGTTGTAATTGCGCATGCGTTACGACTGCTGTGCTGAGGTCTCGGGTTCGATCCCCGGGTCGGGTAAAGTGATATTGGGTTTTTCTATCTAGAAATTCCTCAGTATTAGCCTTGAGTCTGGAAAATGTGCCCGGTATGGCGATAGGCTCGCCCCCTATCACATTATGGGACCGAAATTCGGCGAAAAGTGGGTGTACTAGTTACACCTCTGCCTACCCCTTCGGGGATTACAGGCGTGAGTGTATGTGTGTGTGTGTGTATTATCATTAATAAACATAATACATAAGATTTCAAGATTTAATTTGCATTTTTATAAACCAATTTTATTTTTCTCATCAAAACGCTACCAACTGTCATGGCCTCTCGTGTGGCGTAACCATCCGCAAAACTAATAGACGTTTGGCTCAGCGTTTAATAGATGTTTGGGACGGTGACGTCAAGCATGACTGATGGGTGTTTCATTTATTTATTTAATAAGGTACACCAACAGCATACATATATTTAAGTTTAAAATACATTGTATGTGACAAATGGCTGATATGCATGACACTTACAGGTATACACAGTAATTAAAATTTTTTTTTTAACAAACAACAACAAAACTAAACATAAACACAGAGAACTTAAAAAATAATAGGAACTTACGAAATACTAAATATTATTAAACAATTAAACAAAAGAATTAACAATACTGTATTTTACATCGTTTTTTTTATAGAAAACATAATTTTTAATCATGCCTCGAATTAATAGAAAAGAAGGCCTTTCTAAAACGAGTAAGCGAGTATGCCAGTATGTCTACACTACGATCAGCTTTGTACATTCTATTTAGTTCTCGACACATGTTACGTGACACTTTATTTTTACATATTTTTTTCTTGAAAATATTAAATAATCACATATAAATTTGCAAATTGGTTTAATATTCGAAACCTTTCGTCTAAAATCTGTATATTATAATATAAAAGAACAAACTGACTGACTGACTGATCGATCAACGAACAGCCAAAACGGCTGAGGTTAGAGACTTGAAATTTTGACAGTAGGTACCGTTTATGACGTAGGCATCCACTACGTAAGGGTTTTTGGAAATACCACCCCTAAGGGGGTAAAATAGGGGATGATAGTTTGTATTAAAATCCGTCATTTTTGAAGTTAAACGCATGAAAGTTAGTATTTCGCCGTTTAACTAAAAACAAAAAATATTTGTTACAAGATTTTGGAAATTCCGCCACTTCCCGCAGGGTCGGAATCCTGAACAGGGTGCGGCGGTTTTTCACGCCCGGTCAGCTCTACCGCTTATATAAAGCACAGGTGCGACCGGGAATGGAATACTGCTCGCACCTCTGGGACGGTTCCGCAAAATACCTCCTCGATGCCTTGGATGGGTTGCAGCGGCGGGCCATCCGCATTGTGAATGATGCAGACGTGAGTAACAGCCTGGAGCTGCTACAGCTGCGTAGGGATATTTCCTCGCTTAGCGTGTTCTACCGTCTGTATCATGGCGAATGCTATGAAGAATTGTTTGATCTTATCCCATCCTCTCCCGTCCATACCAGAACCACGCGTACTGGATTGCGGAGCCACAGCTTTGTGGTGTCTACTACCCCGGCCCGAACTAAGAGGTTCGCAAACTCGTACTTTTGCCGCACCATCAAGCTGTGGGACAGTTTGCCAGCTACCGTGTTCCCTCCTTCCTATTATCCTGGGTCCTTTAGGCGTAGTGTGAAGAAGCTAAACAGCAGGCCGGCATGATTGTATTGAGTAGCGAGGGATAGATTATCACTCGCTACTTAATACTATAACTGGACGGCACTGCACTTACCATCAGGTGCAGTGTGGTCACTTTGCCGTGCCACGATAAAAAAAAACACCCCTAAGGGGGAAAAATAGAGGAAAAAAGTTTGTATGAAAATCCGTCATGTTTGAAGTTAAACGCATGAAAATTGGTATTGTGTATTGTATACTTTTTCTCCCAAATATGACCTCCACGCAGGCGGAGCCGCGAGCAACAGCTAGTCTATTATAAAAAACAAGATTCTATCAGGTTTTCAGTTACTGTCAACTACCGTATTCATGGTTTGAACATTTTGAATGGTAATTCACTAACATTTTATGGAGTCTGTACCGAGTCTAGAACAAAAACTCCTGATAAATGTATACAATATAAGATTGATCATTAATAATCATACTTTACGTAATCAATATCCGAAGTAGGTTATAAAATATAAGATAAAAACTTAAAACTAATTGAAATTATATTGAATTAAATGAATTAATTTATAAACTCGTGTACGATACGAGTTTATCTAAACATAAATATTTACTCGTAGAGAGCTCTATGTATACCTACTTAATAGATAATGCTTATTAAGGTCTTTGGCTCGATCCCCGGGTCAGCTAAATTTATATTGGGTTTTTCTATCTATAAATTCTCAGTATCAGCTCGGAGTCTGAAAATTATGCCCGGTATGGTTATAGGCTCGCCCCCTATCACATTATGGGACCGAAATTCGACGAAAGTGGATGTACTGTCTACACCTCTGCCTACCCCTTCGCAGATTACAGGCGTGAGTGTATATGTATGTTGTATTTTTTTATCCAGGCGCGGCAATGTGACCACACTGCACCTGATAATAAGCACAGTGCCGTCTATTTAAAGTATCGAGTAGCGAGAGACAATCTATCCCCCGCTACTCAACACAATCATGCCGGCCTGCTTCTTCACACTAGTCCATGAGCATTAAGATGAAGAATCGGTCGAGTGTGGTCGATGCGGACGAGGGTCTAGTGTCAGAGTACTCAGAAAGCTGGCCAAACATGGTCTCAACTCTAGACCTCCGACAAAAACCGGATGTACACTGGCTGATCCCGGAACGCGACATAGTTGCATGTGCCACTATAGCGAGTTTTACACCCTGTATGTATGGTGGCAGGTAGGAAATTGTGTATTTGATTAATGAGGTCTTTTCAAAATGTTAGGTGTTATAAATCTGTTGTCATTAAAAATGACATTAAATTAAATCCATACTTCATATACATCGTATATAGGCAGACTTAATACCAAAGGCATTATCTTCCTGTCAACCTTAAGGTGGTGCAGATTTCAGTAGAGTAGGTGCATAAAAAAAAAAGGTATTTTATTCTATTGGTCTGGACAGCGACTATGGTAGATCTCGTAAAAAATCAACATAGTGGCCTCTAGTCCTTATGTTAGGATGCATTGTCATTCCTATAGTTACGAATTCCACAATGCCTGTACTTCAGAGAACTATAGTAACTCCATTTTTCAATATCCTATTTTTAAGATTAATGAATTTGCAAAACCAAGTTGTCTGTAAAAGACATGTCAAGTTGCAAATTCATTAAGTTATTAGGCTAAGCATTAAATGCTGTGTTTTTTGTGTTGGCTTTTGATGTCATATACCCAAGGTACATAATTATAGCTAGCTTTAACGGTAGATGAGAACATCGTGACGAAACCTACATATCTTATGTGAATATTCGTAAGAATTCTAAGATATCTGAAGTCTACCAGCCTGCATTAAGCCTGCGTGGTGAACTAAGGTCTGACCCTGTCATTAGTATAGAAGGCCCAGCAATGATACTGTGTAATACTTAGTTGGAATTAATAGTATATAAGCGAGAGATCACCACGTGGTTATCATCGGCTTATATACATACTAGCTTTTGCTCGCGGCTTCGCCCGCGTGATAGCAATAATGCATTTTGTCACGTGACATGAAACACCCATCAGTCATGCATGTCGTCACCGCTCGAAACATCTAAGAAACGCTGAGCCAATCGTCTATTAGTTTTCCGAATGGTCACATCACACAAGAGGCTATGACAACTGGTAGCGTTTTGGAGGGAAAAATAAAGTTGGTTTACAAAAACGCAAATTGAATCTTGAAAACTGATGTTTTAAGTTTATTAATGATAATATTTTATTAATATAGACCATGAAGAATAAAATAAAACGGTTTCCCAAAAACGGTCAACTAGCTAGCTAAATGTAAACAAATATATGAACGTATCTTGGTATATCCCAGGAATCATCTCTGACCTATGTCCTTATCACGGCTACGTAGAACAATACGACTTAAATTAAAGATATAGAATTAATTAGGATGAATGGATGTTTTTTATTCAATCACGCCAGAACGGCTGAATAGATTTGAAATTTGGCACAGAGATTGATTATAGTCTGGAATAACACATAGGCTACTCTTGATCCCGGAAAATGTGCGGCTCCCGTGGCATAGTATCGTTTTTGTTTTACACGAAGCCAGGGGTCGACATGATTTTTTTCATAGTCTTAGTTGAGAGGTCTGAGAATGACACAGATTTTTTATTCCGGAAAATAATGGGATAGCAAAATATAGAAAGGTGTAATAGCTTAAGATGACGCTATGGATTAAATATATTTTATTCAAAAAAATAACTACCACGCGGACGGAGCCGCGGGCAACAAATAGCTAGTTACATTGATAGTCGTTTGTTTCTTCCCGCGTTCCAAGAACACTATCTTCATTACTAGTATATTATGGCAGTTCGTGAAATGATTGCGCGCAATATATTTATAGCACTTGATATAAGATGGCAAACGAATAATATAATATTATCAAGTTCGAAACGGGTCTGAATTAGCATTGGGGCGCGGCCACAGGTTGTCTTCCGGCCAATGCAACTCCACACATTCTTAATAAAGCACTTAGCACACAAATTAGCTGGTAGTAGGATATTAGTACCCGGATAGCGACCACCGTACACAGGGCGTAAAACCCGCCATAGTGGCACACGCAAGTGTGTCGCGTTCCGGGACCAGCCAGTGTACATCCGATTTTTGTCGGGGGTCTAGAGTTGAGGTGCGATGTTTAGCCGTTTTGCGGCCTTCTGAGTACTCTGACAGTAGACCCTCGACCCCTTCTTCACCCTCTTGCCCATGGCGTAGTGTGAAGAAGCTATACAGCTGCCTGGCATGATTGTGTTGAGTAGCGAGGGATAGATTCTCGCTACGTGATACCCTAATTGGAAGGCACTGCGCTTACCATCAGGTGCAGTGTGGTCACTTTGCCGTGCCAGTAAAAAAATATATAAAACTGGTCTCGCAATAGTGTCAAATAAAATTATAAATAAAAATCATAGTATACCATCTCGTTACACCTGGAGCCCCTTAAACACCCACTTCACATCGAGGCGAGCTGGTGTACCCACTGATATATGTTAAGGTTTACGACACAGTCGTAGAACAGGGTCTACAATAAAATCAACAAAAGGATCTCACTATACCAATTGAACAGACGCAATATGAAGCATAAACTAAGTACTTGGTTGCAGTCATTAGATTATATTGATACTGAAAATTTATTAGCAATTATGAAATATATATACATATATATATATATATATATATATATATATATATATATATATATATATATATATATATATATATATATATATATTCATATTCATTCATTCATTTCATATATATATATATATATATATATATGAAATATAATCAAATTAAATTAAATACTAAATAACATTAAATAAAATTAAATCAATTTATATTTACTAATAATCTGACATTTCATATACAATTATCCACAAATAAGATGGCAAAATAGATTAAATAAAACGGAGATCCGCCGATTCCTATAATACGAGCACAGTTGTATATACTATATCTATGTACGAGCATGACTCAGTTTTGGAGTCGGAGTGTCATAATATTTAGTGTCATTGTACAACCATCCTATAATGCTATTAATTCTAAGACATGAAATGTATACTGTACGTTTTAATGGAAATAAATAATTATTATTATTAATGTAAATGCGTAACAGCGGTAGCCAGTATTCAATTATAATATTTTATTATTACCATTTTAGAATACCCAACAACGTGTAGAATATTACTCAAACTACCACAATCCGTTTAGGTAATATCAGACAGGACAAATTGCAATGGGTTTTCCTGCTTCTATAAAAGTGGTAGCGGTGCAAGAAATTAATCAGTAACGCGAGAACATTCGTACACTCCACACGTGCGTGCATCGATAAGTAAACGGAAAGTGTATTGCAGTTCTATAAAACGACTTGGTAAGTCCCATTCAATAATTTTAAAACCTGTTCGTCACACAATAGCAAAAATTACGGCGAATACCAAAATATTTTTCAGTCTGCTAAAGCAGTCGCTATCAAAATATATGTGCAATATGGGCCCTTAGCGAAGCTTTCTGCCTCAATAGAATTCCTGTAAGTGTTCTAATATACAACAAAACAGATCAGGCTACATTCCTAATCGTCGTAACAAACAATTAAATAATAAATGAATTCAACAACTACGGTCTAAATCCCCGCTTCAGACGTTAGCGTTTAAATCCTCAATATTACGACATATTTATCAATTTGAAAAGGTTTTTCAGTTTAAACAATTTTTGTAATAATAATAATAGCCCTGTAATAAAAAAAAACCACTACTGCGCCTTCTGTACTGATGAGAGGGGCTAGGCCTTAGTCCAGCACGCTGGACCTTCTTATGAGAAATCTCATTTATGCAGGTTTCCACACGATAATTACTAGTTAATATACACGTTTGATTATCACTCGCTACTTGATACTATAACTGGACGGCACTGCACTTACCATCAGGTGCAGTGTGGTCACTTTGCCGAGCCACGATAAAAAAAAAAACACGTAGCATTAGCAAAATCGACGTGCAGCTCTACAAAAAAAAATAAGCTACGTTAAATTATTAAATTTTTTTTATTCTGGCATGGCAAAGTAGCCACATTGCACCTGATGGTAAGCGCAGTGCCGTCCAATTAGAGTATCGAGTAGCAAGAGACGATCTATCCCTCGCTACTCAACACAATCATGCCATGCCGGCTCAATGCCCAATCTTCACACTACGCCATGGGCAAAGAGGAAATAAAATGTACTTCTATTTAATTTATTCAAATCTGGTGTTAGTAGGAGATAGGTATTAAGTTTAATCACAGACTTTTGGAAATAAGAACGCTTCGATAAAAGTTGTTTAATGAATTTAGTTTGAACTGTCGCGACGCCTACCCAAATTCCTAATTGTCACAGCAGGAAGGTTACTCTTGACACACAATACCAATCTAAAATTGTGATTGGGTTCGAAAACTGTACAATTGGCACTCATGAACGCAACACCAGCACACGACTTAACTGAATACGGCAGATTTTTTAGTAACTAAATGAAATAAAGTATTTACGATCGCTAGCTCGTAAATATTCTATTTCATTTAAGTTAGACTTCCAATAGTTTCGAGGTTGGAATTGAAACTGTATCGAGTTCGAGATTGGAATTGATTTCAAGAGTAGGCCTACAGGTCTAGACTGATACGGGGATAGAGTGTCTCTCGCTGCTTGATACTCTATTTACGGCACTGTGCTTACCATCAGGTGTAGTATGGTCACTTTGCCGCGCCAGAATAAAAGAAAAAATGAGTTTTTTTTATAAGTAACACCCAACAGTCCACAGTCAACACATAGCCCCGACCCCACACTAAGAGTCTTGTGTTGTGGGTATCAGGGACTACGAGAGACGCACGGTCTCACTACACCCAGACCCTGGACACAAATGTCTGTCTGTCACACAAACATTTGTCCCAGTGTGGGAATCGAACCCACGGCCGCTCGTTTCACAGTCGGCTACTCGCCAACTGCGCCACGGAGGCTGTCGGAGGTTTTTTCTATATTAAAATATTCAGACCTAATATGATGTCTTGCAAATAAGTCAAGCTCCATATAATGGAGAGCATATATACCTACGTTTGTATTTTAAGGATTGAAGTGTACTGGGCATTATTAAATAATTTCTCTGACTACAACTAACGAGGCAGTAAAGAGCCGACTTTAATAAGAGGTAAAATAAAGCAAGGAAACAGTATTTTATTACAAAATTATTGCGTCACATAAGGCATTGTAGAATCGGTACTCGTGAAATTGTTTAGTTGGTCAGTGTATGTAACGCACGTCACGACTGTTGTGTGGTATTTTGTATGAGTAAGGCACCAGGTAACATACCAGTACCGGCTGAGGCTCATGATGACATTATAGGCTAGTTGACCGTTTTATATTATTCTTCATGGTCTATATTAAAAAAATATTATCATTAATAAACATAATACATAAGTTTTCAAGATTTAATTCTCATTTTTATAGACTGACTTTATTTTTCCCACCAAAACGCTGCCAACTGTCATGGCCTCTCGTGTGACGTGACCATCCGCAAAACTAATATACGTTTGGCTCAGCGTTTTAGATATTTCGAACGGTGACGTCATGCATGACTGATGGGTGTTTCATGTCACGTGACAAATGCTTTATTTTTACATATTTTTTTCTTGAAAATATTAAATTATGACATATAAATTAACTAATTGGTTTAATTTTCGATATTTTTAGACTAGAATCTATTATAAAAAACATAATTCTATCAGGTTTTCACTTACTTTCAACTACCCCATTATAAGAGAAGGATAACTCCTAGAAATCTTGATAACTATTTTCCTCATAAACTCTGAATAGGTCGTGTTACTGCAAACTACTATACTAGTTGATTCTAATTATAAAAGTCTGTTAGTAAAGGTACGTTAACTTACTGCCGACGCGAATTAAATATTTATTGTGACGTCTAACTTTCTTAATGAGACTGGATTTTCGCTGGAGTAAGAAATTCAGATCTCGCCAACAGCGCCACCTATGGGATCTAAAATTATCCTGTCTCTTAAGTTGGACCCAACCACATATACACAAAATGACATTGAAATGAGTGGTTTCAAAGTCTATAACAGACATAGGTAGAAAAAGAAATTGTGTTTTATATACACATATAGACATATACACTTTATTTTGTTAATGCATGTATTATGTTGAGGTTATCTACAAACTCAAATAATCTGAAGCTATAAAATTTGAAAGATCTTTCTATGTGGCCTTCTCGAACAAAAACTTTTTAGAGGTAGAGCCACGCTGTAGACATATTTGTCTACAGCATGAATGGGCCGGCTCGACCGGGGTCACAGAAAACCATCGTAAAGTGAGAGTTTACTGTCGAGTTTCGTATGGTAAGTGAGATATCCGGAGGCCCAGATTCCCCCTTCCCTTCCCTATTCCTGTCCTTTAAGGCCGACACCGCATACATGATACTTTCGATATTGTTGATGTTCATGGGCGGTGGAGATCACTTAACATCAGGTGACCCACTGGCTGGTTTGTCGGACTATGCTATAAAAAAAATCTCGATGATTATGTTCACGTAATGGAACCCCCATGGTTTAAGCATTTCTTCCTACAAAGACGCTTCAAGCCAAGGTCGGGTAACTAATATGAAAACCTGTATCATTCTTTATCCTTACGATGAGTTGGCAACTAGCAAATGAATAATGAATGGGACTTCTCCAATCATGGATATATTTATGAAAGGAAAAAAACCAGCTGACTACTTCATTAGTCAACCTTCCATACCTTTCAAGGAATTCAATTTAATAGCTTGCAGAAAAGGACTCATTAAGTAGCATCCATTGTGCTTTATATTTGGCTTCCCCAATTATTAACATCTAGGTATGCATGAATAAAAAAATAAGAATTCTATTTCGGTTAATTTTTAATTAACCGTGCCTGCCTCGGTGGTATTTGTAATTACGCATGCGTTACGACTCTTAAGGTTTCGAGTTCGATCCCCGGATCGGAAAAAGTGATATTGTAATAATCAGTATCAGCCCGGAGTCTGGAGTTGTGCCCGGTATGGCGATAGGTTCGCCCCCTACCACTTATGAGACGTTAATTAATTTGGCGAACAGTGGGTGTACTGGTTTACACCTCAACCTACCCCTTCGGGGATTACAGGCGTGAGTGTATATGTATGTAATCTTTTACGTTTTCGGTACGTGCGCCCTACGACCATGAAGGATGTTAAGCTTTCGAAACGTCAGGACTAAAAGGAAATTTACCGGCGAAAATATCTGTAAAACTTGTTTTATTTCAATGTGTGATATTCGCGTAAACGTAACATTAGAGTATTTCCTATTATTAGAAATACCGAAGGTATATCGGAGGTATATAGTTGGAGGTACATTAATAATGACAACCAAAGTGGGGAGTAGTAAATGTTTAATATAAAACGGAGTGCCTTCCGCGGTCCGGTGGTCAGTTCAGTTGAGTTGTGTAGAAGTGATAGCCAGGATATTCGTGGTTCGTTCGCGGGGCAGTAAGTAATTGTAAACAGTTCAATGGCCGCGTAGTTCAGCTTAGAGTGTAATGCTGGTAGATTAATCATAAAGAGAAGCCTTAAGTGAATTCTGACATGCGTTTGTGTTAATATTAAGCATTGAGGTGTGTAACAGTGTTGTGTAAATCAATCAATAAAATGTTAAACATTGTATTTGTGCCTTTCTAAATATCCATCTTGCATAGTTTTGTTCATGTTCCTAACAATAAGAAACCATTATCTATGCACAATATACGTAGGTATATTTATAGATATAATAGGTATATTGGTAGATAAAACCGTGCACTGAGTAGTCGGTGCACGATTTTATCTCCCGCGTAACACTGGACGAATTCCCACACCTATTTTAGTATTTGACTACGGAATAACAGTGACTAGCATATGATAACAGTATTTGATACACATCGAGCTGTGTCTTATAAAACTATTAACGGTAACTTCTTATATTTACGCGAATATTATACATTGATATAAAACCAATTTCACGGATTTTATTTTACTTTTTTAACCCGACGTTTCGAAGACTTTACAGCGTTCATGGTCACGGGGCAGACTGAGTTGTATGTCGCCTCGAAAGTATAGTGCAATGTTTCTACCTATAGTTGATATAACATTTTTTATTTTATTGTAGTCCGTTAAGCGTACATATACACTCGGAACAAACTTGTGTCTGAAGTCGAGTCCTTGTTAACCAAAGTCTCGGACTGGGGTCGACTAAACTTAGTCCAATTCAACCCCAAAAAGACACAAGTCTGCGCGTTAACCGCTAAAAAGTCACCATTTGTCGTAACTCCTCATTTAGAGAACACTCCCCTGTCTGCCAAACCCAATATCGGAATACTTGGCGTCGACATTTCGAGCAACGTCCAGTTCCGCGGTCAATTGGAAGGAAAGGCCAAATTGGCCTCAAAGAAGCTTGGTGTGCTCAGCAAGGCGAGACGGTACTTCACGTCGGGTCAACGCCTAAATCTCTATAAGGCGCAAATTCGGCCCCACATGGAGTACTGTTCTCATCTCTGGGCGGGAGCCCCCCAGTACCAGCTACTTCCATTTGACCGCATTCAACGTAGGGCAGCTCGGGTTATCGACGATCAAGCTCTTTCCGATCGGCTTGATCCATTGGCTCTGCGTAGAGATGTTGGATCACTCTGCATCTTCTACCGCATTTATCATGGGGAATGTTCCGAGGAATTGTTTGGATTGATCCCGGCCGCTGAATTTCACCATCGGACATCGCGCCAAAACATAAAATTCCATCCGCACCATCTCGATGTCCAGCGTTCCACAACAGCGCGATTTTTACGGCATTTTCTGCCACGCACAACCACTCTGTGGAACCAGCTGTCGCCGGCGGTCTTTCCGAACCGTTACGACCTGGGAACCTTCAAGAAGAGAGCATATTCTTTCCTGAAAGGCCGGCAACGCATTTGCAAGCCCTTTGGTGTTGCAGATGTTCATGGGCGGCGGTGATCACTTTCCATCAGGTGAGCCTCTTGCCCGTTTGCCCCCTTTTTCCATAAAAAAAAAAAAAAAAAAAAACTCACGCCTGTAATCCCCGAAGGGGTAGGAGGTGTAACCAGTACACCCACTTTTCGCCGAATTTCGGTCCCACAATGTGATAGGGGCGAGCCTATCGCCATACCGGGCTAAGATTCCAGACTCCGGGCTACTCAGAATTTGTAGATAGAAAAACCTGAAAAACCTTGCTGGTGGTAGGATATTCATATCCGCCCGGATAGCGACCACCGTACACAGGGTGAAAAACCCGCCATAGTGGCACACGCATGTGTGTCGCGTTCCGGGATCAGCCAGTGTACATCCGGTTTTTTGGGGGTCTAGAGTTGGGGTACAATGTTGGCCATTTTGCGGCCATCTAAGTACTCTGACAATAGACCCTCGACCGCTTCTTCACCTTCTTGCCCATGGCGTAGTGTGAAGGAGCAGGCCGGCAAGAATGTGTTGAGTAGCGGGGGATAGATCGTCTCTCGCTACTCGATACTCTAATTGGACCGTACTGCGCTTACCATCAGGTGAAGTGCGGTCACTTTGCCGTGCTAGGATAAAAAAAAAACCCAATGTCACTATTGATATTGATATCGCTATTCACAATGAGATACCATTTTGACAAGTTATTTATTTATTTTAAACTTCATATACAAAACTTGTATAAAGGCGGACATAACTATGGGTCCTACGTATATGGACCAAAGTGACATTTTGGCAGTTTTGACTTTTTGATGGAAAATGCTTCTTTTCAGTATAATTAATACCTATTACTAATACTTGCTTGGAAAAGCTATTTCGTTCGTCAAGACACTTTATTTTGTAGCAGTAAAAAGGCTTTATCGTGTTAAAAGTATACACCAGAATCAAACATTGGTAGTCTCTCCCTTAAGAATAATAATAAGAATAAGAGAATAAGAATAATTTATTTAACCGGTCCAAATTTACAATGTTACATTAACTATGATGTCCACATTAGGCACAGCCTGTATTGTGGCCATCATTTCTTTATGATTATCCGATAGGACGTGTTCACGTTAGCTTTACACACAAATTGTGGAAATATAATTGAAAACTAAACGAAACATTAGGCATGAGTGTGTGTGCTTGTGCGAGTGTGTGTTTGTGTTTGTGTGTGTGTGTGTGATTGTGAGTTTCTGTGGATGCGTTAATTGATTATTTTCAGCAGATTTTCAGTCTCATCATAATTTAGATTCAATAAATATTTCTTGATTTTAACTTTGGCCTCCCGTGTCGTGTTATGTTTAACATTACATATTTTTACTATTTTATTATACACATGGCGAAATAAGAATTTTGGGAAATGTCGTGCAAAATTGGTTTTTACTGGTATTTTAAAAACTCTGCGATTCAGCATATTTTCGTAGTCAGCGGAATTTAAAACTATTTTGTGTGTGGAGATACATGCATTAAGAATATAATGCTTTCGAATAGTTAATACTTAGGCATCTCTATAAAGCTGTGATGTTGAGAATTTTACGGGTTTTCCCAACATGACTTTTAAAACCGCTCTCTGAGCTCTTTCCAGAATTATAAGGTGTGAAGATACAGTACCTCCCCAAGCACTTATACAATATGTAATGATTGATTGACAGAGAGTGATGTAAATCAAGTTGAGAAGACCCCTATCTGCAACCTCCCTGATATTTTTCATTACATACATTAATTTTCTTACCCTTGCAGAGTTTTGATTTTGCTATTTGGCCCTTCTACACAGGACCCATCGATAAGGCCTGAGTCAATTTCTTCCTGTCAACCTTTGGGTTGTGCAGATAATATAGAGAAGTAGGTGTAATAAATATCTATCTATTATCTGTTATTCCTACTCTAATAATTTAACTGCTGACTGCCTCGGTAGTGCAATTGTAATTGTGTACGCAGTACGACTGCTGAGCTGAGGTCTCCGGTTCGATTCCCGTGTAAAAGTGATATTGGGTTTTTATAACAAGAAATACTCAGCATCAGCCCGGAGTCTGAATTGGGTCCGATAGCGCGATTGTCTAAGGCCTATCATGTCTAAGGCCGATAATAAGCTCGGCAAAATGTGGGTGTGGAATCTGGAATATCTGTGAGAGTTATAATAATAATATCTCTCTTCTCACCAATCATATACTACACCATCTCACTGCTGAGCACGGGCCTCCTCTGCTAAAAGGAGAGGTTAGCCTTAATAAACCACATTGGCTTAATGCAGGTTGGTAGACTTAACCTTCGATATTTTTATGAAGAATTTATTTATTTAATTTTAGAGTTACCAAGAGAAGATACATTAATCATTACAAATATATCAAACCAAAACAGAAATAAAGCTCAATGTTCCTCCGTAAACAGGCAACTACAGCATACAATGAGTGACTTGTCATATTCATAATTGATAAAAATAAATTCTTAAATCTATAGGAATGGAACAATCACAAAATAAAAGGAACATATAGTCAAGAGCATACAAACAATAACAAACTAGTAATAATTAAAATTAAAAGAAGAAACAAAAATCGATATTCTTCATCCGATATTGAAAGAATGGGTCCTAATTATGCCCAGTGTGCCTTAATTATTTTCTTGAAAGAATACAACTCATTGTAGAAAATATCCAGATTCAGTTTATTTTAATTTTAATTCTTAAGTAAGCATGTGACCACACCACACAGTGTTTCTTCGCCGTTGAAGCAAGCGATATTCAACTATACACGCTTGATTATAAGCCAGCAGTGTAGGCATTTTAGACTAGTTTCGAAACTTAACTTCTTGATAGTTCGTAACACTCCCAGCTGAGTTGCTAAATGCTAATAGTAATAAAAATATTGTTCCAGACAATTCATTCCAACACAAATAAGACTCGCGACCATGGCCTGTGTAATGAATCAAGCAAATAAGTTGGAACCTGACACTCAAAGCACTTGTGAAGAAGACCCTCCAGAAATGTTATATGAGTAAGTAACTAAATTAGTTATACGAGATTCTGATATACAATGTGTTACAGAAATATGGTGCTAATGAAAGCAGCATGTGTAGAGATAGCGATAAGTAACTTATTAGTTACTAGATGTTGCTCGCGTATGTATTTTTTGGAAGAAAAGGTATACAATCCATGGAGGCATCTTAAGCTATTACACCTTTCTATCCTTATTTTTTTCTTGCAACTAAAATAGTCAATATTAATCAGTGATAATGCAGCATTGAAATAGTAAAAGAATTTTTTAAATCGGTCCAGTACTTTTTGAGCCAATTCGTTACAAACTGTGTGAGATATTGTTTATAGGGGTATGTATTCTTTTTTTATTGATTTGATTTTGTTATTTTATTTTATTAATTTTCATCCTAGTTATAATTTTAAGGATTATTTGTTAATATGCGCATAGATTTAATGAATGCTGTGTACTCCTTTAAATAGGTTGTGCATCAGAATTTTACCTTTGTTAAAGTACACCTATATTAATTGAATGTACAACCTGTTGGAGAACCATAAAATAAATAAATAAACAAACATACTTACAAATCTTTTCTCTTTATAATATTAGTATAGATTAATGAAAATTGAAATATAAACATTTAACTGGTATTTGTGTAACGCGATCTTTTAAAACCCTTCATAAAGTATCAACTGATGATCTAAACATTAAATATATTTAGACACTGCTAGAAAAGTTATTTAGCGTTATATAGCATCTCCGACTGATAAGTGCGGTGTCGTCCAGTTAGAGTATCAAATAGCAAGAGACAACTATATCCCACTACTCGATGCCGATCTGATGAGTAGCTTCTTCACACAACGCCTAAAGGATCCAGGATTCATGAAAACAATAATTTTCACTTTGAATTTAATCCATAATAATAATCTGTAACATTATAAACATGAATACAGGCTTGAAATGTAGAAGTGAGAAGTGTACATCAAACAGGCCCTGATGCTAAGTATAATGCAATCAGTGGGGGGAGGAAAATTTTTAAGTGACGCGATATACATTTTGTGTATATAAAGTTTTAAATAAATAAATAAATAAATATATCAAAGTGGCGACTGTCTATTTTTTTTCTTTCGTGGCGCGGCGTTTTGACCACACCACACCTGATAGTAAGCGCAGTTCCGTCCAATAGGCTAGATGACTGTTTTTGGGAAACTGTTTTATTTTATTCTTCATGGTCTGTATTGTTAAAATATTATCATTAATAAACATAAGTAACATCAAGATTTAATTTGCATTTTTATAAACCAACTTTATTTTTACCACCAAAACGCTACCGCCGGTCATGGCCCTGGTATAAATTGGTCTATGGGAAGAACTCCATAGTTCTTCCCTATAGCACCTGGCTGACCAAGGTTAAACACGGACAAAATAAGCAGGTGGTGACTCCTCAACTCAAGTAAATGAGCTCCCCAAAATAGTCATTAGAAAAGGCAATAAGGGAGCAACATTTAAGCGGCTAAAGAGTGGAGAGGTGTCACTGGACTTTAAACAATGGACATTTGCTCCCTTAGGGTCCCATCACGTTGCCTACTCGCCTCTTACGTTTCGGATCCACTCTGACCGGCCGGTGAAGGCAAGCTAGAGGTGGTGATCTATTCCTCGTCATTGTTTACTCTAATCAGTAGGTCAAGGCAAGCTAGAGATGAAGAACATGACCTTCCCCTGGAAGCACACGCGTACGTGGTGTCGCTAAATAAAATAAATTATTTATTCATCATGTAGGCATATAAAAAGCACTTATGACAGGTCAAAATACAAAAGGAAATTCTCCATACGGAATGAGTAATTATGGTTAGTGGCGTAGGAACTTGGAATCTACCGTCAAGGGCTGGTAGGCGGGGATACAACGACGAGGATAGGCCCGGAAAATGAAAGGAATCATGATCTTCGGTAAAGGAAGTGACGGGAGATGATGATCAGGAGAAGAACAGGAATGGAAGGGGAGAAGTTGAAAGGAAACTGGACGGATTTGGAAGGAAAATAAACCCTAGTCTAGCTAACCTACCAGCCTTTCACTAACTATCTAAGCGATGACGACCCGAAGAAGAAAGGCAGTAAGAATCTCCGGGCTTATTTTTTTTCGCCATGAATTGTAATTTTTTTTTTCTCAACAGCAGCCAAAATGTGCCTTATTGTATTTATTAATATTATTTTTTATTTTTTAAAGTATACAAGACACTCTGAAAGCAATAAGCTTCACAAAGATGGCCAGTGAACTGAACGAGGAACTTGAAGATGGCGACTTCCATCAATCAGTTCGGATCGAACATTATAGTAATTCTCAGAGTGCTTATGAAGATACCCGACAATATGTGTATGAGTAAGTAACTAAAGTAATAACAAGAAATTCCGCTATAGATACAATAATAGCTGTTACGGTGAAGGCTATGAAATAAGAACTCACAACTCCCGATCGCTAGAGAACATTTATTAAAACATTTTTGTCGTAGTCATAATTTCATGTGCAGTAAACCATATCGCGATGCAGTTTTGAAACAGCGCCATCTTTTGACAACAAGCGAAAACAATTATGACAAATCTTTATACAAATTGAACAATAGTTGATATTAAATTGAAAGTTAACTCTTTCAAGGGGCTTTGTATACGCTTGTACAATACGTTCCCAATTATATTAAAGAACTTAATAAAAGATGCTTTAAAGCTACTATTAAGCGAATATTTTGTCTGCAAAGAAAAAGTGGAATAAAGTGTTAGCGATGTTATGCATTGTACCGCGCGCATCTGAACGTTACGCTGCGCAATGGTAGCTAACAGGTTTGCCACATTTTAAGGGGTGAAGGGACGCAAAATGGCTAGAATTACGTTGAGTTCGAAGAAATCCCTGAGACATCTGCTGGACCAAGCGCTATATTAAAAATATATGTTAAATATAGATTCATTGCGCAACTCTTCGATTAAGCAGAATTTGTTTAAATGCCATAAAATTATTTTAATAAAATCCTAAACATGAAAAATAAAACTTACATTGTCTGCAATAGGGCTTATCGATTCACATTAATTCTTATCAAAATAATTACTTTGTTATCAATTAACAAAAATGGATTAATTACTTTTAGAACATTTCTAACAAAATGTGTAAAAAACAAATAAAAACCTTAATTTTGCCGCAACCGAGGTATGCGACAACTAGCGCTTTGTTGTTTAATAGCACAACTGAAATCGAAGATTAATCTCACTACAATGCAATAGATGGCACAGTATTTAAAAAATAAAAACATTGAAGGCTGGCTTTGTTTTGGAAACGGTTTCTTTACGTTTTGTACGCCGATTTTGAATTTTGGTTTTGCATTGTTTAAATAGTTTGCCTCGGTGGCGCAGTCGTAATTATGTATGCTGTGCTGAGGTCTCGGGTTCGATCCCCGGGTCGGGTAAAGTGATATTGGGTTTTTCTAACTAGAAATCTCAGTAGTATCCCGGAGCCTGGAACCTGTGCCCGGTATGGCGATAGGCTATAGATAGGCCCCCTATCACATTAAAAATAATAATACTTCATGGCATGCCCGTGACGTAACGACTACAAGGGTACGTTGACGCATGTTTTTGATTCAAAATTAATTGCGCGCGCGCATTTCGTCGCTAACCTTTGGACTGCAGTGCATTTAGTGTTTTAGTGGACCGATATTATGCAATGTCTGGACCGCGTAATGTGCAACCTCGGTACACAAATCAACTTACTTATTATTGTAAATACAATATGTGATTCCTGAACAATTATTGTAAATACCTATCGAGATTTCAACTTTTGAAATACGCCGAAACTAGGTACAGTAAATTATTTCATTATTTTAATAAATTGCGTACCTAAACATCTAAGTTGTAATTAGTGTTCATTTACGTATTTTGACCGTACTAAGCCTGAAGTATGAAGGGAAAGTTTGAATAAAATCACAAAAAAATCATGTCACATGTTCGCGACCGATCGGGGTCATAGGGTTCAAGGGAGTTGACGCGTGTATGTACCTTTGCTAGACACACCGATGCACAACTATTTGAGACTTGGTATATTTTGTATTTTTTATTTCTAGCGTTTATTGATATATATTGCTTCCTACGTAATTCTTATGTAGTAAAATAACATGTTTTATGGGTTCTTATGAGTTCAATTTCACTCGGTATAACTCCTAACATAATGAGATAAACTTATAAAAATAATAATCCCGATAACTACCCTATAAATTGACTGCCTCGGTGGCGCAGTTGTAATTGCGCATGCGTTACGACTGCTGTGCTGAGGTCTCGGGTTCGATCCCCGGGTCGGGTAAAGTGATATGAGTTTTTTTATCTAGAAATTCTCAGTATCAGTGTAAACAGGAAGAAAACAAGATTTAAAAAAATACATATTGAAAATAAATCATGTAGAGGATTTGAACATCTGTCATAATGTTAGTATAAGGACGACGTTTACCCCAAGACCAATAATACTTTCTTATAATACTTGTTGAAATTTTATATTAGTTTCTATTTATACTAAATGTTTAACCATCATAATAAATAGGAGGAAAATACAAGCCAAAACCAATTTTATTTCCATAATGCGTTAAAAATCGTACGTCAAAGATTTTTTACTGACAAGTAATATTATTACATTGAATTGGTTTGATACCCCCGCCAGCGTAGTTGTGAGATTCGTCG
Source organism: Laothoe populi (assembly GCA_905220505.1). Classification (NCBI taxonomy): domain Eukaryota; kingdom Metazoa; phylum Arthropoda; class Insecta; order Lepidoptera; family Sphingidae; genus Laothoe; species Laothoe populi. Next base: position 9,542,731 of record HG992173.1, read on the forward strand.
GATTTGAAATGATCTTTAGATTCACATACATAAGCCGTAGATTTGCATGAACAAACATATTATTTTGTTTTGGAAACGGTTTCTTTACGTTTTGTACGCCGATTTTGAATTTTGGTTTTGCATTGTTTAAATAGTTTGCCTCGGTGGCGCAGTCGTAATTATGTATGCTGTGCTGAGGTCTCGGGTTCGATCCCCGGGTCGGGTAAAGTGATATTGGGTTTTTCTAACTAGAAATTCTCAGTATTATCTCGGAGCCTGGAACCTAATCAAATAATATAATTACCGACTACCTAGTCGTGGGCATCCGTTTACAAATAGACTATATTCATACTATATGCATTAAGATTAAAATTATGCATATCAATGATATTATTAAAACAACCATGGAAAATCCCAAACATTATTATAAATCACATTACAATAGGCTATTATAGCAAATAAATACAATAATAATAAAATAAAAAAATCAAAATCGCCAACGGCGTTGTCATGCCGCGCGTGAGTGAAGAAATTAGCAAACACTATATAATAGCCAATAGGTAGATAATTCGAGACTCGGGCACCGCGCGGCACATCAAATGGACCTTCGATCAACAATACAACTAGATAACGGGTCACATATAAACTCAAAGCTAAAATCTGTCCGCGTGAATATATATTACACAGCTATATATTTTACTAACGAACTGATATAAAAGTTTTAAAACCATTTTAAGTTCAAAGTAATCACAACTTAAAAATATTATCTTATACTTACGATAACTCATCGCAAAACAATAAATTACTGAGAAATGAAAAGACATAGGTTAAATAACATTTATTGTGAAATCAACCTAAGACGGCAAAAAATAAAGTGCCTTTTTCTGTAATTGTCTTGCGAGTTACGTCGTTTTGTTTCGTATCTGTTTGCTTCTTCGAATTTTACGACAGGAGATATGGAGCCGCATTGAACGGGAAACGGCGTATCGTCGCAATATTTGGCGCCGCAGTCAACGTGTTAAGCGATTTTTAACGTTAATATTATGGAAATAAAATTGGTTTTGGCTTGTATGTTCCTCCTACTTATTAAAACTAATATAAAATTTCAACAGGTTTTATAAAACAGACATTGGTCTCGGGGTAAACGTCGTCCTGATACTAAAATCATGACAGGGGTTCAAATCCTGCGCACGTAATATTTTCAATATATATTTTTTTAAAATCTTATTTTCTTCCTGTTGCTCCCGATGTCATAATTTTATAAATTACTTGTTCAGCAATAACCACATTGAACCTTATCAGTGTTTATATAAAAATACAATAAAATTTCTCAAGTGCACTTTGTCCATGAGTATAATAGACTCTAACACTCTAAATTTAAAGCACATTTTCCTTCATTTCGTGGCTGGTTGTTTTGAATCTTCCAATTGCCAATGACAGATATGTACCTACTTATTAGTGCAAGTTGTAAGAATTTAAATACATACCACGATTTGTTTTTACTAATTATAAAACTATAATAACAAATAATTATTATAAGCAGCGATAGGGGTTAAAATTTCAATTAGTAAATTTGACCCAAATAAATACAACAAACAACCAGAGCAAGCTAAATATAACCGTTTAAAAACATTTAATTTATTATTTGACTATGTACCTAACTTGATACAGAAAATAAAAAATAAAAAATTACAATTATTAAATTTATTTATAATCTGTAGGATTTGAACACCCAGATTGGTAAGCGCTTAGGAGAGTTCTAATGTACCTTGCTGCAAAGCTATTACGTCCCATGCTGCTAATATTGAAATTGTATATTGCTTTCTATTTATGAATGTTTAACGATGGTTATTAAAAAAAATATATATTCGTCGTTGACTCTGAACAACGAGGAACAACAAATATTAAAGGTTTAACAGTCTATTATTACTTTACGCACTTTTGTTTTGCAATTAATTGTAATAATAGTCATTTTTGTTTGGAATCGAGTCCAAGAGCAAAAACGTAGAGCCAGCGGTAGTTCAAAAAGTACCTAATTACTGAGAACGAAATATTATGAACATAAAATTTTTGTTTCATTCTCTCTTTTCTATATAAAAGAGAAGGCAACGGTTCTACACCATGCAGCCTTGAATATGTCAAAACAATAAACATCTACAGCCATCGTGCAATGTGATTATTCTTTATTTTTATTTCGTTAGTATCCGAATCATGCACGAAATTAAAAAGTAACTACACTTAAAATTGTGCCAAATAAATCGATTTTCTTTTTACTCTATAGTCGTTCGTGTTTACGGTGATGTTTAAAATTTTTTATCATGCCATCTATTGGCGTATACTATCTATAGCCATCTATCAGAGAGTAGCACGGCTAGCTTTTTGAAGGTCGAATCGTCAAAGTCATTGGACTACGTAATTCCCTTAATACCAAAAATTGAATTGAATCTATGAATTTTTAGCTTTGCTGAAATTGTTACAAAATCAAGTTTTTCTTAAGAGTTTACCAATCTTCCACTCCCAAACGCCACAGAGTCACGTCAGCTGTCAATTTTTTTCTTTGATTATTAAGTAATAATCCTGCCTGCAGCCTGTCACGACTTGCGGCGACAGAACGCGCGGGGGGACTATTGCGGATGGCAGTATCTCAACGCTCGCCTTCAATGTTTTTTGCAGTGAAATAATTAAATTCTAATTTAAAACAGCCAAACATCGTACCCCGATAAAAACCGGATAAACACTGGCTGATCTCGGAACGCAACACACTTTTGTGTGCCACTATGGCGAGTTTTACACCCTGTGTACGGTAGTCGCTATCCTGGTGGATATGAATATCCTACCACCAGCAAACATTTGTAATTAAATTGACTTCATCATTCTAGGTATGCCGAAGAAATATTCAATGACAGTGCTGGTGACATCAACAGCTCCCCTCTGCCTAAAGAAAATGATGAAAAATATGAAGAAGACGGAGAGCGAAATGTTTCTACAGAAATAACATATTATCCGGTGGAGTAAGATATATTCCAATTCAAACAAAAATTATAACCATATTATTTGTATTTTCGTAATTTTCAATATCTCCCATCATTTTACATGTCAAGCCACGGGCCTTCTTTCTGGTCATATAATTTTTTTTTAAATATACCTCCCTTTTTTAGAAACAATTCGCAACCGGCCAGTCATTCTGATCAAGAAGGTTAAATAGGCCGAGTAGTTGATATCTACTGTCCCTAATCCACAATTACCTAAGTTTAATAATCCTTATTATATTTTTGAAAATACCTATTTTAGAAATTATTTAAATCGATTCAGAAGATCTTAACAAACTACTTTCAGGGTCTGCGTTTATAATCTAACATGTATAGAATTAAGTAGGTACTTAATAAAAGAAACATTTAGAAAAAACATCCATTATATTGTAATATTCGGGGAAACATGATTATGATTAGCGTCAATCATGCATGCGAGCTACGGGCAAAAGCTACTTATAAAATGAAAAATATTGATTGAGGCCATTTATACATTATTAAGATTCCATCAATCTTTTTAGTTCTACCGCCAGTTCGGAATGTACTTTCACGAAAGAATATTGGGCAGAAATGAGCATTGCTCTTTTAAAAATCTGTTTTACATACAGACTACACTAAATAAAATACTATTTATAATGCATTAGTTTAGAGCAGCTTAATTGATGTTAATTAATCTTATTGTAATATTGTAAAAGATAATTACAAAACCTGTTGCTGGACATGACCCTGATGAACACGATTAAACTAGTAAAGATTAAAACATTAAACCTGTGCTATAAGATTGACTTCATCATTCTAGATATACCCCAGAAAACTTGAACGGGCGCAAAGTTGGTGACATCAGCACCTCCCCTCCGCATAAAGAAAATTATGAAGAAGACGGAGAGTGAGATTTTTCAACAAAAAGAAATGTGTATGATATATTACAATTCAAACAACAATTATAACAATATTATTTGTATTTTGGTAATTTTTAATATCTCCCTTTATTTTACACTAGCTGTTGCTCGCGGCTCCGCCCGCGTGGAGGTCATGTGTAATGTCATAGTGTAATTAAATGTGTGCAATTAAAATAGCATATATTAATCAGTGATAATGAAGCATTCAAATTGTGAAAGAGTTTTTAAAATCGGTCCTGTACTTTTTGAGCCAATTCGTTACAAACATACTTACATACAAATCTTTTCTCTTTATAATATTACGATAATAGTTGGACATATAGTATCGCGATTTTTTGTAGATATTGATATGTTCTTTAATATTGTAGAACATACTTTTGTTCTATCATCAATAGTTTCCGCAGCTCATGCGACGAAAGACGTTTTATGGCACTTTTTTACACCTTGGATTACGTTAGTTATGTTTCAGTAAGGATCCCTAATCTTTACTAGCATTATATATAGCCTATGTTACTCAGGGTGAATGTAGCTTTCCAATGGTGAAAGATAATTTGTTTATGTAATTTGTATTTATATGTTTTAGATTAGTACTTTATTTCCGCTGACTATTTTTGTGACATTTATTAGCGTAATTACTATTTTGTGTTACCTACGTATTATTGTGACATAATAAAAGTATTTAAAAATGATCTTGTTTTTGTTTTTTAAATCGTAACCTAAAAGCAGCGATAGCCTGTTTGGGATTAGTATTAATTGCCGAAAGTCGTAGGTACAAATTGTATACAATTCTAACATTTAAAGTTACGTGTGTATTCATTGTTAATTATCGCTTGCTCGGTGAAGGCAGACATCAGGAAACCTGCATACCTTAAAATTCATAAGAATTTTAAATAAAAAATAGAAAATTACTGAAGACAACTCTACTCACATGTTATTCCGATTAGTACTACAGTGCTATTCAATGTTTACTGGGTGCACTTGCACTTAAATGTTTATGTATATTTCTAAAGAGGGTCTTGGTCATTTTTTTTTCTTTTCTCTTTTGGATTCGAATAGCAAAAGATAGGACAAAATGGAATTTAGAGGAGGCCTTTGTCGAAAGACAAGCTGTAGGAGACGAATAACCGCTTACCGATACAAACTTTATAAATTAAACATTAACATTGTGAATTAAACACATAGTTTTATAAGATTTTGTATGTAAACAGCAATAAATAAATTTATCCTTATGTTTAGCTTTTTTTTCTGTGTTTCTTTTTTAGTCATGCTGAAACCATCTATTATTAAAGATGCAATAAGTAAAATGCACTACACATGTTTAGTTATAAGGTAAATATTGTAATCTGCGTTGATGGTCCATAATAAATAAATAAATAAAGGCTTATTTTATTTATTTTTATTTCTAAAGCCAATGTTGGTAAGCTTGGTACTGTGAACGTATTCTTTATTATTTTGGGTACTAGAGTTTTAAAAAAATGGGTGTGTGTACTTATGTACGCGCGTGAGAAGTTATACTTCTTTGGTCTCATTAAGAAATATCATAATATAAATTTATAGTATCATGAAAAACCTAAATAATATTAATGTATAGTACTAATTCGGTATTTCACATATAACGTTCTGGCCACATTTAAATGATCTCCTTTCATTTCTGCTAGCCTAGTACTTAGGAAAACTTTAGAGGTGTGACTTTTGTGTCACGCGCATATTAAAATTTCTTTATCCTAATTTTTTCATAACGCGCCTAAAGTATAACTTCAAAAATCGTTTCCGTCCTTTCAGTTGACAGCCTCCGTGGCGCAGTTGGCGAGAAGCCGGCTGTGAAGCGAGAGGCCGTGGGTTCGATTCCCACACCAGGACAAATGTTTGTGTGACAGACAGACATTTGTGTCCGGGGTCTGGGTGTTGTGAGACCGAAAGTCTCTCGTATTCCCTGATACCCACAACACAAGACTCGTATCTTAGTGTGGGGTCGGGGCTATGTGTGTGACTGTTGGGTGTTATTAATTTATTATTATTAGTTACAATCGTAATACATACAAATTATACTGTGATCAACTTAAGTGTTACTTACGTATTTGAAATTGTATTTGATAATACCTTTATTTCACGTTATCTTGTTTTTAACTGACTTCAAAAAAGGAGGAGGTTAACAATTCGTCGGAATCTTTTTATTTATGTATGTTACCCGATTACTCGAAGACGCCTGGACCGATTCGAGCAATTCTTTTTTTGTTTAAAAGGGTATACTTCCCAGGTGGTCCCATTGGCACCTGTCAGGATCCGATGATGTGATCTCAGAAAAATCAAGGGCAACCCTCAAATTTTATAGGGACGCACAATTTGTTTTTAATTGAAGTCGGTGTACTTTTTATGCATTTAAAAACTTTTACTTATTATTTACTATTGTTCCTTAGCTGGTGGTAGGATATTCGTATCCGCCCGGATAGCGACCACCGCACACAGGGTGTACAACCCGCCATAGTGGCACACGCAAGTGTGTCGCGTTCCGGGATTAGCCAGTGTACATCCGGTTTTTGTCGCGGGTCCAGAGTTGGATACGATGTTTGGCCGTTTTGCGGCCTTCTGCGTATTCTGACACTAGACCTTCGACCGCTTTTTCACCTTCTTGCCCATGGCGTAGTGAGAAGAAGCAGGCCGACATGATTGTGTTGAGTAGCGGGGGATAGATCGTCTCTCGCTACTCGATACTCTAATTGAACCGCACTGCGCTTCCTATCAGGTGCAGTGTGCATCACTTTGCCGTGCCAGGATAAAAAAGGTCCAATAACTATTCTTAATACCTTTTTAAATATAACTAAAAAAGATCCAATAGATGATTCTTATAAATACTTTCATGCGTTTTATTATGTAACATGTTGTTTATTACTTGTATTTTCCATCGCGCTACGCACCGACTCCACTGCGCGCCGCTTGCGCTATCTGCTACGAGCTAGCGTGTAGGTGCTACGGACCGCCGCTACGGAGTGTGTAGCAACACTTGAATAATATTATTTCATAGGTTGACCGTAAATTCGAAGCTTAAATTATTGAGACCTCATATCCGTTTCCTGCTATTTCCCTTCTCGTTTTTCCCTTCTATATGCATCTCTTTCGCACTTCCTTCTCCTTCTGTTTCCTACTCCAAAAGTTTCATTAACAAAACGTTATACATGTCCCACAGTGAAAGTGAAAGTAGGTGCTATGTTCCGGCGTTACGCAATGTGTTCTAATACTCTTTTTTAATTAAAATTTTATTGGACTTTTATACATCATTTGCACATGTCAGTCCCATCGTATTTTTCTAAAATTGTTATTTAAATGATTTTACACACGGTTTAAAATATTAACCAAACACTACAAATGTATATAGTATAGGTGTAACTAGTACACCCACTTTTCGCCGAATTTCGGTCCCATAATGTGATAGGGGGCGAGCCTATCGCCATACCGGGCTAAGACTCCGGGCTAATACTGAGAATTTCTAGATAGAAAAAATCAATATCACTTCACCCGACCCGGGGATCGAACCCGAGACCTCACACAGCACAGTCGTAACGCATATTTACAACGGCGCCACCGAATCAGTCATCAGTATCACATAATAGTGCGGAAATAATCGCACTACTAGGTTACGTGTTGCTACACACTCCGTAGCGGCGGTCCGTAGCACCTACACGCTAGCTCGTAGCAGATAGCGCAAGCGGCGCGCAGTGGAGTCGGTGCGTAGCGCGATGTAACATACAAGTAATAAACAACATGTTACATAATAACTGCCTGACTGACTGCCGGCGGTGGCGCTACGACTGATGTGCTGAGGTCTCGGGTTCGATCCCCGGGTCGGGTAAAATAATATTGGGTTTTTCTATCTAGAAATTCTCAGTATTAGCCCGGAGTCTGGAATTTGTGCCCGGTATGACGATATGCTCGCTCCCTATCACATTATGGGACTGAACAAATTCGGCGAAACGTGGTTACACCTCTGCCTACCCCTTCGGGGATTACAGGCGTGAGTGGATATGTATATATGTTACATAATAAAACGCATAAAAGTACTTTTATAAGAATCATTTTCTGAATCAATTTCAGTCGGGTTTTAAATAGATGTTTTTTTATATTTATAAGAACTAAGGATAAATAAAAGTAAGCTACAACAATATAACGTGAATCCAGGAGATAAATGCAACATAAAACGATCATTAAATAAAATTAACTCTATGTCGAAGACATAAAGGTTTTAGCAATTACAATTTCAAATAATAAGTAATGCCTAATGATCACAGTATAATTTCAGTGAATGTATTACGATTGAGTTCCAATCGTGGAGTGGAATCAAGGAGTCATCCGATTATTTTAAAACTCTGTTGACTTTCTTCATATTCCAGGCAGCCAGCCCATATTTAATATGATTGTATTACTAATAGGAAAAGTACGTAAGTATTAGAGTCTTCAGAATTCGCAGGTGGAGCTTCTTCATGAGCAATAAGTATATTAAACGATAATTTATTCTAATTCCGCTTCCCCCCGGAGCGGGCGGCTAATAAAATGCTTTCCCCGCGTCAACAAAAAAAAGTTATGTGCGTTATTCCTGTGACATTTTTATTTTATTTTGTTTATCAACAGTTATTACAATAATATCAGCTTATTAAAAATGATGCTAGTTATATATAGTACCTATATACCTAGTCAGGTCATAAATTCTGTCACATGTTTAATATAAAATAATTGAAACAAGTTTATTCATTATGTAACCATTTATATACCAAAATGAACTTAACAAAACATAGATTCTTATGACACTAAAGTTTATTCAAAATGACCTCCGTGATTTTGAATACAGGCCTTCAATCTGCGCGGCCAGTTGTCTATCGCAGCACGAACGAGATCCATGTCAATATCGGCGGCTGCCTTAACCAAGGATGTCTTGAGTGACTCCAAATTGGGATGAGGCTTTGAGCACGCCTTTTCCTCCAAGTGTTGCCATATCTTGTAATCTAACGGGTTCAAATCTGGACTGGAGGAGGGCCAGTCTTCGTGCCGGATGAAGTCGATTTCACGCGCCGCCAGCCAGTCTTGTGTGCTCTTCGCTCTATGAGCTGGCGCCGAATCTTGTTGGACTACCCAGTGCCTGTTATTGAACATGGTATGAGAAACAGGTTCCACAAGGTTCGTCAGGACTGTATTTTGATACACAACTGCATTCGTTTTTACACCTTTCTCACAAAAATGTACCTCTGTTAAGCCCCAATAAGAAACTCCCAACCATACCATGAGCGAGGATGGAAAATGACCTCGTTGGACACGCGGAATACGGTTGCTCGCTTCTTCACTACTGTGTGCGTACACCTTATCATTTTGTTTGTTGTAGCTCTCTTCTACGGTAAAAATTTTTTCATCTGAAAAAAGAATTTCCCGATATTTTTTTACCGCGTACCGCTTCAACAAAGCGCGGCATCTCTTCAGTCTCAGGTCCATTAGACGAGCATTCAAACGATGTCCTGTTTTTCTTCGATATGCCCGAAGCCCTAAGTCTTCATTTAACACCCTTTTCACCGTGGTTCTGCTTAACCCCATTTGAAGGGCCGACAGTTTCTGCTTACGTTTGGGATTTCTTTGAATTCGCGCCTTCACAGCTTTTATCACTGCTGGAGTCCTAACAGACCGAGGGCGACCACTTCTTGACCTGTCATCTACACTAGAGTCTTCATTGTATCGTTTGATGGTAGGATAAACGAATCTTTTGGTTATATTCAAATTTTTCAGTATGTCAAAAATTTGAATTGGCACGTAACCGCAACGATGCAACGCAATTACTGCAACACGGTCTTCTTTAAGCGTCCACTCCATATTTAAAAATGAGTAAAATTCTAAAAAGTATACAGTTTTATTTTCATGAACAATTTGAAATTCGAATTCAATAAACTTTTTTGTGGCCAGCATTCTAAAATAAAAGTTTTTACTGTGTGACAATACTTATGACCTGACTGTGTAACTATTTAATCAATATGTACAACTAATTATGATAAACACAGCTTGCTATGTGTAGTTAGGTTACAATTAATAATAAAGTTAAGGAAATAATAAACAAATGAACCAAAAGCTAAACAATAAAACAAAAATGAATATTAAGACGTACTTATTAAACAAACTATTGAAATCATTAACTAATAATAATAGTAAACATATATGCCACATATAGCAGCGATAGCCTAGTTGGTTGCGGTACGGACTGCCAAGACGAAAGTCGTATATTCGAAACCCAACTGGCATACACCTCTGACTTTTCTAAAGTTATGTGTGTATTAATTCTTAATTATCGCTTGCTTGAACGGTGAAGGCTAACATCGTGAGGAAACCTGCATACCTGAGAATTCTTATAAGAATTTCGAAGGTATTTGACGTCTACCAACCCGCATTAGGCCCGCGTGGTGGACTATGGCCTAACCCCTCTCATTAGTAGAGGAGGCCCGTGCCCAGCAGTGGAACAATGTTTAATACAGGGCTAGTATTATTATTATATATGTCACCACAGCAAAGGGACTTATCACGTTACGTACGATGTATGACGTCATTGTTTCGTTAATATTTATTTATTTATACTCTTTATGGTACACTAAAATTACACAAAATAGAAACACTACAAAAATGAATTAAAGTATTTATTACGTTGGTACGTAACAAATAATTGAAATCATTTAACAAAGGGAAAGGAAGGAATGGACAGAAGGAATCGACGGTAAACGAAGAAGCCGATCCCCTGATGGAAAGTGATCTTTTTTTTTAGTGCCTCGATAGGCAGACGAGCAGACGGGCCACCTGATGGTAAGTAGTCACCGCCGCCCATAGACTTCTGCAATACCAGGGCACAGCAAAGCCGCTGCCTACCGTTATGATTCCATCATATTTGATGAAACGTAGGTGCTTTGTCAACTTTTCTGAAAATAAAGTTTGAAGTCTACTGCCATGTTTGAATCTTAATTGTGTTCTGAGTAAACATGCTAGCCGTCCAGTCCGTTCATTTTAGAAGAATCTGCCTCAACCGAAATTGCACTTATTTTGGCAAATTTGAATAATAACAGAAAATTCGCATATGTAAAGTTTCATGTTTATTTCACCATTAACCATGTTATGAAAATACAAACAATATTGGTTTGATCGTTGTTTGAATTGGCAGATATCTTAGCACACGACATTTTTTTTCTTGTAGTCATTTTGTCCGTCGTCTTCAGGATTTGGTTTAGGTGGAGGCGGGAATATGTCGTCAGGACTCTTAGGCTGGTCGTAGAGTTCTTCGGGATATCTGGAATGACAAAGAGATATGAATAAAGAGTCAATTTTATTACAAAGGTTTAACGTTTTAGTATCCATTATTTTACTGCTTCGGTGGCGCAGTTGTAATTGCATGCGTTACGACTGCTGTGCTGAGGTCTCGGGTTCGATTCCCACGTCGGGTAAAGTGATATTGGGTTTTTTCAACTATAAATTCTCAGTATTAGCCCGGAGTTGGGAATTTGCCGGTATGACGATAGGCTCGCACTCTATCACATTATGGGGCCGAAATAAATTTGGCGAAAAGTGGATGTACTGGTTACAACTCTGCCTACCCCTTTGGGGATTACAGGTGTGACATACATACAGTGTTTGTGTATGTCTTCACTATTTTTAGAAATCGTGATTTTCATACACTCAGGAAGGTCATGTGTAGCAATACATTATTTAATTATCATTTACAATAAGACTTAATTAACATAAACTTAGCTGGTCTATTATCGGACTCGATCTCCATTGGTTGATCCAAGTCACCTTCATTTATTACTACATACATACATACATATACACTCACGCCTGTAATCCCCGAGGGGGTAGGCAGAGGTGTAACTAGTACACCCACTTTTCGCCGAATTTCGGTCCCTTAATGTGATAGGGGGCGAGCCAATCGCCACACCGGGCACCATTCCAGACTCCGGGTTAATACTGAGTATTTCTAGGTAGAAAAACCCAATATCACTTTACCCGACCCGGGGATCGAACCCGAGACCTCAGCACAGCAGTCGTAACAAATAATAATACTATTAATAATAATAATAAATACAATAAGAATATGGTACCCAGGGGAGCAACAACCATCATTTCATACCCAATTGGGTGAAACATCAGCAGAAGGACCAACAGAGAGTGCGCATGATTCGCCACATCTGGGATCCTGGTAAGCTGGTTCACCAGTTTCGTCAAGCCATAATTCAAAGCGAATTCATAAGCAGTTCTGCCAGCATGGTCAGTTCTGAAGGAGCCCAACCACAGCTCATGGTGTGCATGGAAGTCCCCTCAAACAACCAATTCCACTGTTTTGAAGAAAAGCAGAGCAGGCAGGGCCGTCTCAAGATAGTGGTGGATGGCATGAGGGTTCCAACGGAGTCCGTGGATGTTAGCGAACTCCATTGTGAAAGCGGTGGTGGGGTTACGCACCGCTGTAGAACCTGCTCTTTGTGGGCACTGTCATGGAGGTTTGGCGGGCGAAATGAACAAGCGCCGGTTCACTAAAAAGCCAACATGAGCCGATCCAACGAACGGAAGGGCCCCGTTACCCTACCGGGATAGGGCACCGGGACCCCACATCCGGTCACCAACCGGTACGATGGATCCACTCAAGATTATGCGTGGCAAGGTGCGGCAGCTTTTTGCAGAGTCTATAATAATAATAAAAACATCGTCCCACTACTAAGCACGGGCCTCCTCTACTTCGAAATTCTCATAAAAATTCTCAGGTTTGCACGTTTCCTCACGATGTTTTCCTTCACCGTTGAAGCAAGCGATAATCAACATTGAATACACACGTAACTTAAAAGTCAGAGATGTATGCCTTTAGGTTTTGAACATACGACTTTCGTCTTGACAGTCCGTACCGCAACCAATTAGGCTATCACTGCTTATATCGCTGCTATTGCAGAGTCTAAACATATTAAATGTTTAGATAATCAATTGGTTTATCAGGAGTTATAAAGGTAACAAAACAATTTTAAGATCGCGCTACCAAACCCCCAAGAAAAAAAGTTTGTCATTTTTAAATTTTACTAATAAGTAACTTATCGCTATCTCTACACATGCTGCTTTCATTAGTACCATATTTCTGCAACACATTGGGTATCGGAATCTCGTATAATTAATTTAGTTACTTACTGAATCCACATTTGTTGAGGGTCTTCATCACAAGGGCCCTGAGTGTCAGGTTCGAACTTTGCTTCATTCATTACACAGACCATGGTCGCGAGTTTTAATTGTGTTGGAATGAATTGTCTGGAACAATATGTTTATTACTATTAGCATTTAGCAACTCAGCTAGGAGTAAGTAAGTAAGTAAATTGTTTATTTTCCAAAAACACATTTTACATATTGCGACATAAATACAACGGCCCCCGCACTAGGTGAACCTGTATCGCGGGAGACCACATATGTTTACAGTAATCCATACTAATACTATAAATGCGAAAGTAACTCTGTTTGTTTGTCTGTTACCTCTTCAAGACTAAACAGCTGAACGGATTGTAATGAAATTTGGTAAGGGAATAGATTATATCCTGGAGAAGGACATAGGCTATCTTTTTTCACAAAAAACAACCTTGAAAGGGGTCAAATGAGTTCAAAATTTGTATGGGAAATCCATAATTCCTCGACTTAGGGATCTGTAAATTCATATTTGGTCTTTTGGTAGGAAATAAAGAAATACGTGTTTCAACGTTTTAGGAAAATCATCCCCAAAAGGGGCAAAGTGAGGTTAAGCTTATGGGGTATTCTTTAGATGCAATCTCAAGATTCAGGCGCAACACCTGAGAGGCTGGACAATCGCTACAGGTGCCTCAGTGCAGAAGACAACTCCTTGGATTGTATACTTCTGCTCCCGAATATAACCTCCACGCAGGCGGAGCCGCGAGTAACAACTAGTCATTTTATAAATGTGCGAGTGGGCTGTACAATCTTTCTACTAATGGCATTGCAAAAATAATTGTGACTATAAGTGAATATATTGATATGTTGAGTGGTACGAACAATCAAGAAATTGCTGTTTCGAAACTAGTCTAAAATACCCACACTTCTGGCATATAGCTTATTTTGGTTCTTGACACTTCTGGCCTATATTGATGTTACGCCATCTATAGATACTTTTGTTCCCGATCCGGTAAATAGGACATTACAAGGTCCAGAGATGAACCAGAAATTCCATAATATTAATGTTTTACAATGAGGGTTCGGTGGTTGACGTAATCAAAGACTTAGAGAGATCACAGAAAACTCCAAGAGCATCCTGCGACCCCTCCCAGGCCTCCAACACAGTTTTTATTAAAACTGATTCAGCGTATTGAGAAGACTGACGCTTTATAAACCCAAACTGGTTAGGATCCAATGTCTCATTTTTATTAAAATAACCTAGCAATTTGTTGAGCATGATTTTTCGAAGAGCTAACTGTGGGTTAGTAATATAGATATGGGTATGTAATTAGTTGCGTTATGTGTACAGCCTATTTTAAAAATAGGCACAACTTTACTAATTTTCATTAAATCAGGTAAATTACCATCACTTATACAAAGGTTAAAAATATTTGCTAATACACATAAAAAGTACACCGACTTCAGTAAAAAACAAATGATGTGTCACTATAAAATTTAAAGGTTAACCTTGATTTTTCTGTGATCCCACCATCAGATCCTGACTTGGTGCCAGTGGGACCACCTGGGAAGTATACTCTTTTAAACAAAAAAATAATTTCTCGAATCGGTCCAGGCGTCTTCGAATAATCGGGTAACATACATAAAAAAAAAAGATTCCTACGAATTGTTAACCTCCTCCTTTTTTGAAGTCGGTTAAAAATAGCTTTTATAGCTATATTGGACAGTCCCCATAAATCTTCAGTTCCTTTTGTTTTGAGTCTCTTAAAAACCCTATCAAAGTGAAAATTGGGCATATTGAAATAAACAATGATTCTGCTAAAGATTCTGCTCATGCTCTGAGTTTATTATATTTTCTTCTTATATTTATAATATTACACTTACGGATTACGAATTTTACAATATCTATTTAATTTAAATTTTATACTGCCTGTGTATTTTCGACTGCCTCGGTGGCGCAGTTGTAATTGCGCATGCGTTACGACTGTTATGCTGAGGTCTCGGGTTCGAGCCCCGGGTCGGGTAAAGTGATTTTTTATCTAGAAATTCCTCAGTATTAGCCTGGAGTCTGGAATATGTGTCCGGTATGGCGATAGGCTCGCCCCCTATCACATTATGGGACCGAAATTCGGCGAAAACCCTAACCCTAACCCTTCGGGGATCACAGGCGGGAGTGTATATGTATATGTATGTTTAAATTTTATGTAATTTTTAAGACTAAATTCAAGAAAACATAATAAACATTTAAACGCTTTACTGATTACTTCCTTGCACCAATTTTATATTAGAAGGAAAACCAACCAACGATTACCGAAATGGTGACGTTTATTGTCAATTTGACCTTTGTCCTGTCTGCCATTACCTAAACGGATTGTGGTAGTTTGAATAATATGGTGGTTGACTCAATTTTTTTTATTAATTTAATCAACGAGTTACATACATTACCTAAAACCTATTATCGAAACAATTTTATGACTCCGATCAAGAATAGGTAAATTAGACGCCATTCAAATCTGCTGGAAGGGGTAATTGTCAAATGACAGTTATATGTGCCGTGACGTCACGGTTCTCAGAATGGCCATTACTGTGCTGTTGTGTGAGGGAGATAGCGATATGTTCCCAATACGCAACCATTTGCGTAGGATATTCATATCCGCCCGGATAGCGACCACCGTAGACAGGGTGTAAAACCCGCCATAGTGGCACACGCAAGTCGCGTTCCGGGATCAGCCAGTGTACATCCGGATTTTCTCGGGGATCTAGAGTTGGGGTACAATGTTTGGCCATTTTTCGGCCTTCTGAGTACTCTGACAATAGACCCTCGACCGCTTCTTCACCTTCTTGCCCATGGCGTAGTGTGAAGAAGCAGGCCGGTATGATTGTGTTGAGTAGCGGGGGATAGATCGTCTCTCGCTACTCGATACTCTAATTGGAACGCACTGCGCTTACCGTCAGGTGCAGTGCGGTCACTTTGCCGTGCCAGGATAAAAAATTTTTGCTCATGCCTGTGAGTATTTGCTCACATCAATATTTAAAATAAATATTGTGACTTTATTTTTCAAGCAATTTTGATTCTGTTTTTGCAAAAGAGTTTCGTTTGCGTATTATACTCGGTTGCATATCGAATAATGTACAAATGTTTCTGTGTATTCTAAAATGGTAATAATAAAATATTATAATTGAATACTGTCTACCGCTGTTACGCATTTACATTATTCTATGACTGTGTCCTAAACCTTAACAAATATTAGTGGGTACATTAACTCGCCTCGATGTAAAATGGATGTTTCAGGGGCTCCAGGTGTATTGTCATGGTAGACTATGGTTTTTATTTATTACTAGATGTTGCCCACGGCTCCTCCCGCGTGGAGGTTATTTTTGGAAGAAAAGGTTTACAATCCAATGGAGGCATCTTAAGCTATTACACCTTTCTATATTTTGCTATCCCAAAGGAAGCGAGCATTTTTACGGGATAATAGTAGCCTATATCATTTTCTGCTCCCTAAACTGCCACTATGCAAATAATAAAAATTAAACTATCCCACGGGAACTGTACATTTTTCTGGGATAAAATGTAGACTATGTGCTATTCCAGACTATAATCTATTTAATTGTTTAAAGTGTAATCTTTGCGTACGCACATAATATTTTATAATCACGATTTAGGCACAATTTTTGGAGTGCAATCTAGATCATAATTACTAACTCTGTTTATTTTATTTTTCCTGTGATTGTATTCTTGAAATAAAAAAAATTGGCATTATGCGACTCATTGATACATCAAAGTGGCATAAAATATCTTTTAGAATTCAAAAATGTGGATGACAGGGTAAAAATAAAACACAAAGCGGCTAGATAATAATTTATTTACCTGAGTAGGTACATTTACATAAAAACAATCTTAATGTATATGATACACTATATATTCAAATACTATTTCTCGCCGTAACAATACAAACATAATTTCACATAACTATAATACAACATTGTAATAAAACGAAATTTACGGATTCTAATGCGGTTTATTTTACTTTCTTTCTGCGTAGATCGGACTACAACAAAATAAAAATTAAATATCATCTCTATGGAGGGTAGAAACATTGCACTATACTTTCGTGACGACATACAACTCAGTCTCCCCCGTGACAATGAAGGCTGTAAAGCCTTCGAAACGTTGGGTTAAAAAAGTAAAATAAACCGCGATAGAATCCGTAAATTTCATTTTATTACAATGTATAATATTCGCGTAAACATAAGAAACCATTATATAATACAACATACAAATAGTTAGTATCTGATTTAAAATTATACATTTTTTTTTTTTTTAGTGCCTTGATAGGCAGGCGAGCAGACGGGCCACCTGATGGTAAGTAGTCACCGCCGCCCATAGACTTCTGCAATGCCAGGGCACAGCAAAGCCGCTGCCTACCGTTGAAGGACTACTCTTTTTAAGCCTCGTTTAAAGAAGGACATGTCATAGCGCTCAGGGAACACCGCAGCAGGGAGTTCATTCCAGAGCTTGCACGTACGTGGTAAAAATGAACGCTGGAAACGAACCGTGCCAGACGGAATCGTTTCCAGGTGGTATGGATGAACTCTGTTGCGGTGTCGGGTGGTGCGATGATAAACATTTATAATAATAAATAAAATTAGTGTATTATTTAAAGTCTTATTTCTCGATCGTCGATTAACAAAGAATCCTCACAACTGATGTATCAAATATATATTTAGTGTGTCAATAGGCTATTTGACAACATTGAAAATACACTGCAAATTATGGTCATCCTGTTAGACAATAGCTTAAAAAACCATATTTCACTTAATTTTAAACAAAATAATGTACATTTTTTGTAAATTAAACGAAATAAAATACTACATTTATTTAAAATTTTATCTGTGACGTGAACACTCTGTTATTGGTTGCAACTCTGGTGACGTCACACGCAAGTAAACATAGTTTCTTCGAGTGATTTTAGTTCGCGTTTTATGTTTTCTGGGTGATAAATTCTATTGTTGATAAATTTTTGAAGCAGTTTTATGATAATTGTTAACAAAACAATTATCATAAAACTTAGCTTTGCTTATCATTATTAGCTTGTTTACTTGCATGTGACGTCACACGTGTCATATGATCAGCGCCATTACAGAAATAGCGTTTTTGCCGCGGTTTGGAGATTTAAACTTTAACATTGATTTTTATTAAAAATACAGTAGATTTCCCGGAAATATCAACATAGTGTGCTTATTATGTAATAAATAATAGTTTTAAATCATTTTCGAAAATTAGTCAAATAGCCTATTGAAACTGTTTCATTCTCTCATTTGTTGTGATTTTATTTGTAGGACCAAGAAACTTAAAGCGTACATCCTTGGTTAAGCTGAAATTAAAGGCTGTAGATTAATGGCGGAGTCGACCTGCAACACTATTACACGTTTTATAGATGTAATACGGTAAGTATCTTAACTGATAGCAATTTGTACGAAAAACAAATCAAGCTGTGGAACAGTTTGCCAGGTACCGTGTTCCCTCCTTACTATGATCCTGAGTCCTTTAGGCATAGTGTGAAGAAGCTAAACAGCAGGCCGGCATGATTGTATTGAGTAGCGAGGGATACACTGTCTCTCGCTACTTGATACTCTATCTGGACGGCACTGCGCTTACCATCAGGTGCAGTGTGGTCACTTTGCCGCGCCAGAATAAAAAAAAATCCTCAATCATAAAATTATTTATGCAAGACATACAACAAAGAAGCGATGTATAGTATTCTTAAACTACTAAATATGTTATAGGGTTACATTTTTAAGTGGTAGAGCAATTCTGTGTACAGTTTTGACTGCATGAAGGAGCCAGCTCGATCGAGTTAGCACTTTCATAAAAATCTGGACATTACAGTTCTTTTTACTCGGCACGTCAAAGTGACTACACTGCCCCTGGTGGTAAGTCTAGTTAGAGTATCAAGTAGCGAGAGACAATCTATCCCTCGCTACTCAACTTAATCATGCCGTAGTCGCTACTTGATACTTTAACTGGACGGCACTGCACTTACCATCAGGTGCAGTGTGGTCAATTTGCCGTGCCAGGATAAAAAAAACTCTGGTGTTATCTTTAACCTCTTATAGATCGCAAGGACACCGGTGACAAAATACAAGCCAAAATCTATTTTATCTCCATAATATTAACGTTACAAATATGCTTAATAAGTCAATAAGGGCGAGGATTGCCAGTTTTTTTACTGGGCGCCGGTGTCCGAATGATCCATGAGTGGTTAATAAAGAAACTTGAATAAAATCTTACCTGTTTAGATCTCGATCGTTGAATGTATCACGAAACTTCTTCAAGTGGTTCTTCCGTCCTTGGGGGTCCATACACATATTCGGGTTCGTAAATTGCATTGTGGGTTTCTGGCACCAGTTTACCTCTATACACAATAATAATGTTCACGTCAGTAATAAAAGTTTTTATTCATAAAAAGTACACCGACTTCAATAAAAAACAAATTATGCGTCACTATAACATTTGATGGTTGCCCTTGATTTGTCTGAGATCCCATCATCAGATCCTGACTTGGTGCCAATGGGACCACCTGGGAAGCACCACCTTTAAACAAAAAAAGAATTTCTCGAATCGGTCCAGGCGTCTTCGAGTTATCAGGTAACATACATAAAAAAAAAGATTCCGACGAATTGTTAACCTCCTCCTTTTTTGAAGTCGGTTAAAAATATTATTAATACCAACATACCCAACCCATACCCACAGTAAGAGATGATTATCTTGTGTCCTATCAAGAACTAGACTCCCTCGGTGGCGCATTGCGCATGCGTTACGACTGCTATGCTGAGGTTTCTTCGATCCCCGGGTCGGGTAAAGTGATATTGGGGTTTTCTATCTAGATTATCATTATGAGCCCGTAGTCTGGAATCTGTGCCCGGTATGGCGATAGGCTCGCCCCCTATCACATTATGGGACCGAAGTTCGGCGAAAAGTGGGTGTACTGGTTACACCTCTGCCTACCACTTCAGAGCTTATATGCGTGTGTGTATAAGTATGTATTAAGAACTACGAGACATTTTTGGAGTCAAAACCTTGGTATTTATATATTATTGAGAGTGCCAACGACATTGTGGACATAGCTGTATAGCGTGGTTGATTTTTGAGCTTATTTATCAAATTCTTTCTATACAGCTTCCGTGGCGCAGTTGGCGAGTAGCCGGCTGTGAAACGAGAGGCGGTGGGTTCGATATCCACACCGGGACAAATGTTTGTGTGACAGACAGGTATTTGTGTCCGGGGTCTGGGTGTTGTGAGACCGAAAGTCTCTCGTAGTCCCCGATACCCACAACACAAGACTCGTGTAAGGGTACTTTAGAATTTTATGGAAATATTGGGGGGTCACTTACGAAATATTTGGGGGTAGATTGGATAGGTTGTGGACTCAGTGGGGAAGATTTGTTATAAAAAGGGGAAGCCTCAACGCTCGCGGGGCAGTCTATACGAAACTAACGGGAGTGTAACTCTGTTTTAATCAGTGTGCGTACAGTTGTTTTCAGTTTAGTTTGTGTTTAATCGATGATGGCTAATACTCGTATCTTAGTCTGGGGTCGGGGCTATGTGTGTGACTTTTGGGTGTTATTTATTTAATAGATTTTAGATAACATAACTTATTGATTTGATAATAAAAAAACACGTGTCATCTGCATTTCACTACGAGGTCGAAGACGTGACTGTCGCTGTAGCCAACATCCTTCAGATTGTTGGTGTATTAATACTCCCTGATCCAGTACAGTAAAGAGTAATGCTATATATAGATACATACTAGATGTTGCCCACGGCTCCGCCCGCGTCATAGTATTTTTTGAAAGAAAATGTATAACATCCATGGAGTCATCTTAAGCTATTACATCTTTCTATATCTATACCATAGGAACCGCGCATTTTTCCGGGATAAAAAAAAGCATATGCCATTCTCTGATCCCTAAACTATGCAAGAAATCATGTCGATCCCTTGCTCTGTGAAAAACAATTAACTATCCCTCGGGAGCCATAATTTAGCCTATGTGCTATTCCGGACTATAATCTATCTCTGAGCCAAATTTCACCCAGATCCGTCCAGCCGTTGTCGCATGATTGAGTAACAAACATTCATCCATACTTACAAACTTTCGCGTTTATAATACTAGTAGGATCATTCATCCTTGGGCTGCTACGCAGCACCGCGCAGGGGCGATTCCGGCTGCAATTCTAGCACTCCTTAGAATACCCCGGGATCGCTCCGCAAGCGCCGAAGAAGGCCACCGCGGGGATTTAGCTGGTAGTGTCGGGTGGGGTGTACATAGGGGTTCGAGACTCGGCCCAGCGGCAGCACGGATAGCCATCACCCGTGCGAGGGAGATGCTGGGTCGTAAGACCGGCTATTCCAGCATACCCGTTTTATTCTTAATCCGCTTCCCTCCGGAGCGGGCGGCAGTAATAAAACGCTTTCCCCGCGACAACAAAAAAGAGGATCATTTATCCTCTCAGTGTAGATAAAGTGGCAGACAGCGATCAACATGTTCTATGGGTACTTACATATATGAAGGTTTGAATAATTCTACGTCATCAGTGTTGATTGGATATAGGTAGTTGGACAGGGCTGATCGCTCTACCAGACTATCCATGGCTCTGGTCCTCATAGTAGCTGCCCAAGTTTGTTTTAAGGCTCTGGAACAAAAAAATATAGTTTTATCATCAATAGGGTAGTTGAATCGTTTTTTTATTAATTCAATCAACAATTTACATTACCTAAAACCTAACATCGAAAGAATTTTATGAATCCGAACAAAAATAACTAAATTAAACGCCATTCAAATCTGCTGGAAGGGGTAATTGTCAATGACAGTAAAAGGATGCATGATATGTACCGTGACGTAACGGTTCTCTGAATCCCCATTACTGTGCCGTTGTGCAAGGGAGATGGCAATATGTTCCCAATACGCAACCATTTTCGCTCATGCCTGTGAGTATTTGCTCATAGCAATATTTAAAATAAGTATTGTGACCTAATTTTTCAAGCAATTTTTATGTTTTCGCAAAGAGTTTCTTTTGCGTATTATATTCAAAAAAATTAAATTTAAAAAATTAAATTTTTATTTTAAAATTAAACACAGGAAACTACCCTATTATCCACTGCTGTATAGGTCCCTACTCTGGAACGCCAAGACAAACGATGAGCACCCTCGTCTTCAAAAGTCCAGCTTGCCTCAAAATGTCTGACAGGCTTCTGGTCTGCCCATAGATTTTGCTGCAGTCTCGGCGGTGGTAAATATGTTTTAACTTTAGAATGTCTTGCCCTCTGTATTGTTGAAGTCCGAACATTGCACGTTATGACTGGTATGGCAAGTTTCTTGGAGCTTTTTAGAATAATGGACATTTCCGAAGCACCGGTATTTATATACATGTCATAAAATGAAAGAATCACACACAAAAAGTAACTTAGTTAAAAATGGGCTGCTGTATCAATTATAGTAATTTTTAAAATAGGTTATTTTTTTATTAACCGACTTCAAAAAAGGAGGAGGTTTACAATTCGTCGGAATCTTTTTTTTTATGTATGTTACCTGATAACTCGAAGACGCCTGGACCGATTCGAGAAATTCTTTTTTTGTTTAAAAGGGTATACTTCCCAGGTGGTCCCATTGGCACCAAGTCAGGATCTGATGATGGGATCTCAGACAAATCAAGAGCAACTCTCAAATTTTATAGTGACGCATAATTTGTTTTGCTATTGAAGTCGGTGTACTTTAAAAAAAACTTTTACTTATTACAATTACCTACTTAGCTCATACAAATACCTGATTATATTTAACGTCTTGCCAGTCTGCATATGTGCTTTTGTACATAAGTATTATATATTTAGTAGGTATAGTATTTAGGAGTAAGTATTACAACTATGTTTAGATAAATTCGTGTACGTATTAAGTATAATTAAATTCATTTTAAGATTACTTTTATGTTATATTTTACAAACTAAGTCAGATATTAATTACATAAAGTATGATAATTAATCATTTACTTAATTATACACCCACGCGTGTAATCACCGAAGTGGTAGGCAGAGGTGTAACCAATACACCCACTTTTCGCCTATATTATTACGGTCCCATAATTACAATTACAATTCCAGACTCTGAGCTTATTCTGCGTATTTCTAAATAGAAAACCCCAATATAACTTTACCCGTCCTAGGAATCGAACCCGAGACCTCAGCACAGCAGTCGTAACGCGTGCATTTTTCATTTATTATTCATATTATGCATTATGCATATATTCAAGCAATTAAAACTGCCGAGGCAGGCATTCATTTACTTATAGGAGTTTTTGTTTTAAAGGCTCGGCACCGATTAAAAAAAATGTTAATGTTACATTACATCGTCATTACCATTTAAAGATATGTTACATAATGACATTTCCAGAACCACGCGTACTGGCTTGCGGAGCCACAGCTTCGTGGTGTCTGCTACCATGGCCCGAACCAAGAGGTTTGGAAATTCGTATTTTTGCCGCACCATGAAGCTGTGGAACAGTTTGCCAGCTACCGTGTTCCCTCCTTCCTAAGATCCTGGGTCCTTTAGTGTGAAGAAGCTAAACAGCTGGTCGGCATGATTGTCTCTCAGACTGTCTCTCGCTACTTGGTACTGTATTTGGACGGCACTGCGCTTACCATCAGGTGCAGTATGGTCAATTTGTCACGCCAGAGTAAAAAAAAGGGTAGGCAAAGGCCCGACATTGCCTACCCTTGCCAGTAACAGACCACCCACACACCCGCCACTGCAACTCCCGTTAGCCAATCGACAATAGCACATTTAACACTGAATGCAATACATTCCACAACAATGCACACAAAATTAAGAACTTGTACGGCTCTTCTTACTGGTAACTAAATAAGAGATAAAGTTATTTACTGGTATTATTGTGCCACACAAATTAATTTAAATTTAAAAAAAAACACTCAATAATGTTGCATGACGTTTTTATTTAGCACTAAGTACTAGTAGCCGAACGAAGGAGGTTGACGCGGCCTTACAGCGCTAAGGTTGTGAGGCAACTGACTAGTCTACGTGAAATTTGCGCTGTTGCTACGTTCACAAACTTAAAACATTGTAATGTGTTCCTAAAAACTAAAAAATCATTATGATAGCTTCAAAAAGTACACCGGCTTGAATAAAAAACACATTATGCGTCCCTATAAAATTTGAGGGTTGCCCTGGATTTAGTTTTAGAGTAGGTAAAAACCAATTTGTATGTAGGAGCAAATAAAACATTTATTATTATTAAAAAAACAAAGAAGTTAATTGCAAGATACAATTCATCATCATCATCATCATCAGCCGGTGTCAGTCCACTGTTGGACGTAGGCCTCTCCCAAGATACAATTAAAATAGATTAATCCAAATAAGTTTATTGCAACGTGCAATTAATAGTTCGATTGCAATCAATTTTAACTGCAATTAAATGAATCGCAACTTTTAATCAATTAATTAATTTATAAAAAAAATATGGATTAATGCACAACACTTGTGTTAGTCGTAGTTACGAAGAATGGATCCGGTGTTTAACATTAAATCCCTGCCATTTTTATCTTTACCTATTAAAACATTTCCTATCGAATATATACTCAGCCTGTTGCCGTCCACTATCGAATATTTGGACAGAAATCTGAGAACGGATCAACAAAATATAAGTTCTCTTCAGCCCGACAAATTTAGGCGGGTGGAGCCGTGGGAAAAAGCTGGTCTTCCTATATATGCAAAGATTTATATAATTGACTTATAAGTGTCTTACTCTCTACTTAATAAACTGGCTAGCATGATCGTGTGAAGTAGCTAAGGACAATTCTTGATACTTGATACTCTATCGGCACTGATCCTACCATCAGATGCAGTGTGGTCGCTTTTCTGTGGTAACAAAAACTTTTTTTTTATTGCCTCGATATGTTGCAGTATACGAACAGACGGGCCACCTGATGGTAAGTAGTCACCGCCGCCCATAGACTTCTGCAATACCAGGGCACAGCAAAGCCGCTGCCTACCGTTAAACATTTTGGTAAAACAACTCAAGTTAATACTCACGTAAATGCTAAAGCGGTGATAACTATTAATCTGACTAAGGACCACATTTTGATGCACCTCGGATAGTAAGCAGGAACACTATGCAGTCTTGAAAACCTATCACACTACTTATATATATATCAGTTGTAGAAAATAAAAATACGTAAAATCCATACCCTATGCGTTAGTCATTGTACCTAGTAGCCCAAACGATTCAATAAAAGTAGAGACGTACCGTTTCGATCTACACTCACAAATAATTGTGTAAAATTTTGAATTGAAACTAATTTAACTTTGTAGTCCTGATGTTTAGGGAGCTTTATGGTCTTCATAGTCACTTCATGCGGCGGATTGAGTTTCATTCACGAAAGATGAAATAATAGCAGCGATAGCCTAGTTAGTTGCGGTACGGACTGCCAAGACGAAAGTCGTAGGTTCGAAACCCAAGTGGCATACACCTCTGACTTTTCTAAAGTTATGTGTGTATTAAAATGTTAATTATCGCTTGCTTTAACGGTGAAGGAAAACATCGTGAGGAAACCTGCATATCTGAGATTTTTTCGAAGATATGAGACGTCTGCCAACCCGCATTAGGCCAGCGTGGTGGACTAAGGCCTAACCCCTCTCATTAGTAGAGGAGGCCCGTGCCCAGCAGTGGGACAATGTTTAATACAGGGCTAGTATTATTATTATACGAAAGAATTGTGTTATGCTTCTACAATCAACTTGGATGTATTTAAATTTTAATTTGCTGGTGGTAGGATATTCGTATCCGCCCGGATAGCGACCACTGTAAACAGGGTGTAAACCCCGCCATAGAGGCACAAGCAAGTGTGTCGCGTTCCGGGATCAGCCAGTGTACATCCGGTTTCTGTTGGAGGTCTAGAGTTGGAGTACGAGGATTGGCCATGTTGCGGCCTTCTAAGTACTCTCACAATAGACCCTCGACCCGTCGACCGCTTCTTCACCTTCTTGCCCGATGTAGTGTGAAGAAGCTACAGGCTGGCATGATTGTGTTGAGTTCCGCGAGATAGCGTCTCTAGCTACTTGATGCTCTAATTGAAAAGAAAGAGAAAGAAAGAAAGAGTTTATTTGGCTTTTCAATCAAAACAAAAAAAAATAACAAAAGAAAATGCACATTACAGTGAAAAACCAAAAAGGATCAAGCTCAGCTTAATGCTGCAGCTTTTACTACAGCGCTGATTTTCAGCTTGACCTATTTTTGATCCCATTACATTACTGAATACTATAAAAAAGGAATTGGACGGCACTGCGCTTACCATTAGGTACAGTGTGGTCACTTTGCTTGCTCAGTTTTATTGTAAAGCTATCCAAACATCTAGATTAATTAAAACCAAACCAACTGCGGCAAAATGTCTAAAATTATAATTTATTATTATTATATATATTTTATTTCAATTGGTAATAATCGTGTAAACATAAGAATCCGTTATGTTTTTCGCGTCAATGAAGAAAACATTGTGAGAAACGAGGCATAAAGTTTCTATATAATTTTTCTGTACGGAATAGGGTTGATTTTAATGCCAATAAAACCCAGGTGTGCGGGTTCTCGTTCAAGAAATCCCCGTTTGCTCCCATCCCCATTCTTCAAGGTGTTCCACTCGCAATGCGGAATGACCTTAGTATCTTAGGTATATAGGGTGCGGTTTTTACGCTCGGTCAGCCCTACCGTTAATATAAAACGCAGGTGCGGCCGGGAATGGAATACTGCTCGTACCTCTGGGACGGTTCCGCAACATACCTACTCGATGCCTTGGATAGGTTGCAGCGGCGGGCCATCCACATTGTGAATGATGCAGACGTGAGTAACAGCCAGGAGCCGCTACGGCTGCGTAGGGATATTTCCTCGCTTAGCGTGTTCTACCGTGTGTATCATGGGGAATGCTCCGAAGAATTGTTTAATCTTATCCAATCATCTCCCTTCCACACCAGAACCACGCTTAGCTTGCTGAGCCACAGCTTCGTGGTGTCTACTACCCCGGCCCGAACCAAGAGGTTCCCAAATTCGTATTTTTGCCGCAACACAAAGCTGAGGTTTACCAGCTACCGTGTTCCCTCCTATGATCCTGGGTCCTTTAGGCGTAATGTGAAGAAACTACACAGCAAGCCGGCAAGATTGTGTTGAGTGGAGAGGGATAGATTGTCTCTCTCTACTTGACACTCTAACTGGACGACACTGCATTTACCATCAGATGCAGTGTGTCACTTTGCCGAGCCAGGATAAAAAAAACGTGTGTCTGTCATCTAACTCCTCCAAAACGTCTGAAGCGATTTTGATGAAATTTCCAAACAATCTTCAGATAAGCCCAGCGAGTGATCCTGTGAAGTTTGGAAGAGATAGATACAACAGAGTTTTTGGGCTTTTTGGTATTTTTATGTAATATTTTCTTAGGCATTTGTAATTATTGTTTCGATTACACGGGATAGCGACAAGATCATTCAACGCGGACAAAGTCGCGGGCTATAGCTAGTACGTAATGTGTGTGAAGTCCACACAAATAAGGACTTCTGTCATTACTAGAGGCCTGTTCCAACACATGAAACATATATGAGAAACGTACCTATTGTTTTGACCCGATTTTGTCAGTTTTTGTCTGGACACTGGCGTCAGAATGATCCGTGACAGTTCAAAGCCCTTTTTTCATGGGGAAAATCCTTTGGTTTTCCGTCTTGGCGACGGGGTGTGCCGGATTTTTACCGACAAAACCCTCATTGTTGAGTCCATCAACACTACAGAAGGATTCCGAGACCTCCAAAAGAAACAAGCCGGAACAACAATTAAAAGCCCTAAACGCTCGCCATATTTGAATATAGCTCGTAAAATCGTGAGCTTTCGCTAAAGTTTGCAAAAACTTGTGATGTCAATATGACCGGACCAAGAAATACTTAATAGGTGAAAATATAATGAGTAAAGCCCAGTAATATGACCTTACCATAAATTTTAGTGCCTTAATTGGTGGATAAATAAAATGAGGAAAATGGTATGGCTAGACTATGACGATCATCGGTACGTTAGAAATTATTACCTAATAGGGTACTTTGTGATTCATCTTGTACATTATGTGATCTCGGTATACTTATAGACAGTAAATAAAAATTTGATGCACATATATTAAACATTACCACTAAGGCATTTAAAATTCTTGGGTTCGTTTTACGTAAAAGTAAAGATTTTGAAAAACCCAATACAAGGATAATACTTTACAACGCGCTTGTACTTCCTATAATAGAATATTGCAATGTAGTGTGGAACCCGCATTACGACGTCTATGTTAAGCGCTTGGAGAATGTTCAAAGACGTTTTTTGAATCTGGGCCTCCGGATATCTATCTCACTTACCATACGAAACGCGACAGTAAACTGTCACTTTACGTTGGTTTTCTGTGAGACAGTGGTACTACCCCGGTCGAGCCGGCCATTCATGCTGTAGACAAATAAGCCTACAGCGTGGCTCTACCACTTCCAATTTTCAGATAGATCTATGTTTCCAGTCTGAGTGTTGTGGCAGTTCCTGATAGTTGTACGGGTTGTTCTGTCCTACTTAAATGAATAGCTTGAATATTTTAAAAGTATGCTATGAAACACAGTTCACCCACGATACAGGTTTTAGCATAGGGTCAAAACTATTTGCTTAAACTCGTTCAGCGTGCTATAGAGCGAGCAATGGGTCTAGAGATGGGGTGCCATGTTTGGCCGTTTTGCAGCCTTCTGAGTACTTACTCTGACACTGCTTCTTCACCTTCTTGCCCATGGCGTAGTGTGAAGAAGCAGACTGGCATGATTGTGTTGAGTAACGAGGGATAGATTGTTTCCCGCTACACGATATTTATATTAAACATTGTCTCACTGCTGGGCACGGGCCTCCTCTACTAATGAGAGGGGTTAGGCCCTAGTCCTAGTTCGAAATTCTTATAAGAATTCTCGGGTATGCAGGTTTTCTCACGATGTTTTCGTTCACCGTTAAATCAAGCGATGAGTGACAATAAATATAATGGTTACTTTAAAAAAGTCAGAGGTAATATGCCTTTTGTGCTGGTTTCGAACATACGACTTTCATTTTGACAGTCCGTACCGCAACCAACTAGGCTATCGCTGCTTTGTCAAAAAATGATTTTTATGGTATTATTTAACGTTAAGTAAAATTAGTAATCAGAACTATGTAACTGTGATTCAACTGATGTGACTAACGGAAAATCGTCACACCAAAATGGCGGAAGTTTCCTTGTATGAACTAAACATGCAAAACATTGCAATACACAAATCATGTCACTCGAAACAGTATTACAATTAATATAGGGTAGCCAACCCCGAAATTGAAATACCAGGATTTTTGTTTTTAGTTAAACCAGGACAATTCAATTTAAAAACAGGACGCATCTTTTACGAGCCGAGACGCACGAGGATTGCAAAAGTGGTGTGCTTATTTTAAAATACAGGACGCTTTAAAAACCCAGGACGCTGTTTAAAAACCCAGGACGCTGCTTAAAACTACCCAGGACGTCTCAGGACATTCTAAAAACCAAGACACGTCCTGGGAAAACAGGACGATTGGCAACTCTAAATTAATACAACCATAAAAAAATACCTAATCGGTTAGCGGAAAACTATAAAAAAAACCGCAGAATGCTATCACTGACCACTGAATTAGAGGATTTTTACATATAATTGGCTTGGCAGTACGCAATTTCGATTTATGCGTCACATACTTTAAGGTACAAATTGGTAATATTACGCCGTTTTTGGGCACTATATTGACTGGGAAATAGGCTTAAGTTGTGTCGAATGACTATTAATTATTATGACGAAATTGACAGTAGGCGTTATAATGGGGAACCTAGAAGCACCCAACCTTAAAAGGTGGCAAACAACTAAGAGGCTTTTATAATACTCAGTATTATAAAAGCGAAATTAACTAACTTTTTGTTAGTTAACTTTTTACGACTAAACGGCTGAACGGACCATTATGGATTTGGCAAGGATAAAGACTATAGCCTGGGGAAGTACATAGGCTAATACATAGTGTCTTGTCTCAAAAAATAATCTTGAAGGGTGTAAAATAGGGGTTGATAATTTGTACGGGCAATCCAAATTCCTCAAGTTAGGGATCTGAAAATTCATATTTTTTTGTAAGAAAAAAAGAATACGTGTTTCAAATGTTTGGTGAAATCACCATTATAGAGGGCACGGGGTTAAAATTATGTGGCATTCTTTATGCACTCCCTATATAGTCTATGGACCCTTTTTTTGTCGTGGGGTAAAGCGATTTATCAGTACAGCCCCGCCGGGGGGAGGCGGGACGGTTATGTTGGGCTCGCCGGCCTTACGACCTAGCCTTGAGCCGTCCGGGAGAGATGTTCACATCCGGAAGACCGCTTGGCCTAGTCCCTAACTCTATATACACCCTATACTAGTAGGCAGCGGCTTTGCTGTGCCCTGGTATTGCAGAAGTCTATGGGCGGCGGTGACTACTTACCATCAGGTGGCCCGTCTGCTCGTCTGCCTATCAAGGCACTAAAAAAAACTAAAAAACCCCGCCGTGGCCTACTTCTGTGCGACGATTATTAGGGACGGCGCAGCCTCGGGCACTCGAGACGAGTGGAATGACGACTGGAGCCGCCCCTGATGAACCATACATATACACTCACGCCTGTAATCCCCTAACGGGTAGACAGAGGTGTAACCAGTACACCCACTTTTCGCCGAATTATCACGGTCCCATAATGTGATAGGGGCGATTCTATCGCCATACCGGGCACAATTCCAAACTCCGGGCTGATACTGAGTAATTTTAAATAGAAAAACCCAATATCACTTTACCCCCAGGATCGAACCCGAGACCTTAGCACAGCAGTCGTAACGCATGCGCAATTAAAACTGCGCCACCGAGGCAGTCTGATGAATCGTAACAAAAATAAATTATGCTATCACCGAGGTGATTTTATGTTGATGACATTTGCCGCTTACATCACAATATAGATAGATTTTGATATAATTAAAAATAGCATAAGGCTTTAATTTAATTCGGGTGGTACAATATTTTTGTCAAATTGGTATTTTATAAGTTTGTTTCTTTCTAAACTGTTGTTTTTACTTTAGCAAAGGTTCCTGGTGTAGACAATTTATAGGTAGATACATTTTTAGATACATATAGATTTATTTAATAACGTATTTATTACTGATAATTTTGTTTGTTTTAATAAATAATAAGAAATACACCCAACAGTCACTCCCATAGTCCTGTATCGTGGGTATCAAGAACTACGATAGACTACGGTGTCTGTGACTAATATTTGTGTCGGTGCGGGAATCGAACCCACGGCCTCCTGTTTCTGTCAAGGTTTAGTTAGTTTAGTGTAAGGTACTTTTATTTGTTTGTTTGAGGTGCCTCGCAAGCGGGTATCTGATCTAGGCCGTAGCTCTAGCAGAGCTTGAACCTAAGATCATTCCGTAACGAGAGTGGAACAGTCCAAAAATGGAAATGGAATTTCTTGCATGAGAACGCGCACACCTGAGTTTTCTTGGCATTAAACTCAAGTCGATTGATGGTGAACCCCTGGTGGTAGTATAATCATAGCCGCGAGGATAGCAACCACCGTACACACTACACAGGGTGCAAAACCCGCCAAAGTGCCACACGTAAGTGTGTCGCGTTCCGGGATCAGCCAGTATACATCCGGTTTTTGTCGGGGATGTAGATTTGGGGTACGATGTTTGGCCGTTTTGCGGCCTTCTAAGTACTCTGATACTCTCCCTCGACCACTTCTTCACCTTCTTGCCCATGGCGTAGTGTGAATAAGTAAGCCGGCATGATTGTGTTGAGTAGCGGGGGATAGATTGTACCTCGCTACTCGATACTCTAATTGGACTGCACTTACCGTCAGGTGCAGTGTGGTAACTTTGCCGTGCCCGGATAAAAACAAACCAACGATGAGATCCATCGCCTGGTTGAGCTCCAGGAGCATATCATCGCGTCTCCTCTCAGTATTATCTGTCATTGATCAACGAGTGATCCTCTAGGAAGCGAACCAATTGGCAATTTACAAGTCTATTTGGAAATGTATATAGACTTAATTTTTTTGTTATCTTTCTTTATATATACTACGTGTAACGGGAATAACGCACATCCTCAGATACCGCAATTTAAAAATATTATTACAATCATAATTCATGTATTGAAATTAGACTGCGATGATTATAAATATTGTTTTTTATGAAATTAGATGTACTAATTTTCGACATCAAGTTCGTAATTTTAATTATTTGTTTTTTTTAAACTGTTCGTTTATTATTGATTTTATAAAAGACTTAATCACATCGAGTTATGTTTCAGTTTCGTTTGTCTTGAACGTTAAATTAAAGGGTTACTATTATTTACCTGAGTGTTAATTATTTATGGAAAAAACGTCTATTAAAAAAATTTTGATATCGATTCAGTCGCTTATTCTGAACAAACTACTTTCAGAGTGTGCATTAATCATGTTACATGTTGTATAATTCTACTTTACGTGTGTATGTCACTGAACTCTTCCTAAACGGCTGGACCGATTTGAATGATTTTTTTTGTATGCGTTTGGGTGGCGCCCTGGATGGTTTAGATTCACAAATCAGCCCTGCAGTCGGTGTGGCGCTGCTTTTACGGGCAGGACGACGTCTGCCGGGCCCGCTAGTGAAAGATAAAAATGTTTCTAAATTAAGCTTAATGTTGCTAATCTTATTAATTTTGCTTGATTCCCGAGTTTGGTTCTGAGTTTATAACAATTGCAGTATTTGAACCCAAATAAGGGATAGATTTAATTTGTTATCAATGTTATTATTGTCATTGGATCATTTAAATATCTCCTCTGATGAAAGTAAAATATTCAGCAAAAATGTTTTTCGATTTAGACATGAGTTAATTTTTAGTTGCCAAAATATAATGCGGCCCGCTTCGCCAACTTCTATACATATGTATATCATACAGTGACTGTTCCGCCGACTTGCCAGGAATTTCTTGTAATAGGATGTAATTTTAATATATGTCGCTATGAATAGGTGAAGCGGATTACACAGTGACATTTTTTCGAATATCACGTCTGGGGAATTTTGTTTTAAGGAAAACGATGAATCCATAAGAACACCGTTTCTTATCTTATGTTTTTTTTATAATATAGTCAATAATTATTATAGACAACAATTAATATAGACAAACGAGCCAGTGGGTCCTGATGTTAAGTGATATCCACCGCCCATGAACATCCACAATACCGAAAGTGTCATGTGTGCGCTGTCCGCCTTTAAGGACAGGAATAGAGATTAGGGAAGGGAAATGGGAATCTGGGCCTCCGGATATCTCACTTACCATACGAAACGCGACAGTAAACTGTCACTTTACGTTGGTTTTCTGTGAGACAGTGGTACTACCCCGGTCGAGCCGGCCCATTCATGCTGTAGACAAATATGTCTACAGCGTGGCTCTACCACTTCCACTGTCCGGTAATAATGAGCAAAATTGCGTCATTCATTGTCAAAAGTAAAATTTATTGGACTATACGCTTGTTTGGTTGTGCAGTAAGCTAAGTACCTAGTGTATAATTCTGAAAGAATATAAGGGGAAGTAAGTGTAAACAAAGGTTTGGACAGGGTATGTTATAGTTTATATTTTTTTAGGTATTGGATGGTAATAACTCAAAAATAGAAATATTTTACTTTTTCAGCAAATATGCCTAGCCAATATGAAGAAGAACTTGCATGGGAAGCTCCTAATCATAACCAATATGAGGTACATACTGGCTACATATCTTCAGAAACATTTATATTCAGCTCAATTCAATCATACAAATTGACAAGCTTTATTATTTTTTAAAGGAGGTTGGCAACGAAGATATTATAGAAAATCCCGAAGAAGTTTTACTGGAATGCTTAGAAAAGTTTAAAACCCCTGATTATACACTCATTTGCAAAAAAAACGGGCACCTAAGCAATGAACCATTTCAAATGTTACTATTGGTTTGTTTGATAATTATAGGTAGTTTTACTTCCACAATTTTGTAAATTAATAAGCAAATAATCGTTTTCGTCAGTATTATCATAAAATTTTGATAAAATTTATGGGTTTTAATGCTAAAATTCACTAGTAGTGTATGCTCGCTAGTAGTGCATATGCTCGTGAAGTAAAAGTTAACAAAGATTTTTGTTTATTTTTTCTATAAAGTAAAAGCAGATAAATGTTTAGTATCGAGTGTGACCCCCTCTAGCTGACATCACAGCTTGAATTCGTCTGGGTATGCTAGCGAGGATATCCCGGATACTTGCTTGCGGAATACGTTCCCACTCCGCGGTAATCACATTCTTCAGCTCTCTGATGGTCTGCGGAGCCGGTTGTACTGATCTCACGCGTCGTTTCAGAACGTCCCAGACATGCTCTATAGGATTGAGGTCGGGACTTCGAGCTGGCCAATCCAAACGACGAATGCCGACCTCTTGCACATACGCTTCCACATCGCCAGACCGGTGGGCGCGAGCGTTGTCGTCCATAAAAATTGAGACTTCGCCTAAAGCGTAAATGCGGGTAGTGCATGAGGAATTAGAACTTCCGTTATGTATCGATGTCCAGTCAGTGAGCCGTTTTCAATGAAGACTAACTCTGTACGATCCATTGAATTTATTCCTGCCCAAAACATAACAGAGCCCCCACCATAAGGTGTGATTTCTTCAAAACAAGCCTCTGCAAAGCGTTCTCCTCGTCTTCGTAGCACTCGCCGACGTCGATCTTCACCGAACAGAGATATCCTGGCTTCATCGGAGAACAATACCCTATTCCAGTCTTCTTGAGTCCATGACTCACAATTTCGAGCAAACCTAAGCCTGGCAACTCTGTGCTCACGGAGTAACTTAGGGCCGCGGGCCGGGCGATGAC
This sequence comes from Laothoe populi, assembly GCA_905220505.1. Classification (NCBI taxonomy): domain Eukaryota; kingdom Metazoa; phylum Arthropoda; class Insecta; order Lepidoptera; family Sphingidae; genus Laothoe; species Laothoe populi. The sequence continues at coordinate 9,577,800 of HG992173.1, forward strand.
TGCGTATATTGGCCGCGAGAAGCCTCCTCCTGACCGTCCATAGACTAATATGCACATTTCTTACTTCTTCGAGGTTGTTCTTAAGGTCCACATACGAAGACTTGCGATTTCTCAATGCGCGACTCACAAGAAAACGATCATCCCGTGGTTGGGTACATGGTTTTCTTCCAGAACCAGGCCTTCTCTCGACGGAACCGGTGTCTTGATACCGCTGCCAGGTCCTTTGAACCGTCGAGCGACTCACACTTAGCCTCTGAGCCACGAAGCATTGGCTGCAACCCTCTTCGAGCAGCGCAATAATTTTGGTAGCTTTTATCACTTTCTCTAACATTATTGAGACAACTAAACAGCAATAAATGAAGCTTTGACAATACAGAATATGAAATTTTACTTTATTAAAGAAAAAACAAACAACAATCTTTGTTAACTTTTACTTCACGAGCATATGCACTACTAGCGAGCATACAGTACTAGTGAACTTTAGCATTAAAACCCATAAATTTTATCAAAATTTTATGATAATACTGACGAAAACGATTATTTCCTTATTAAAATACAAAATTGTGAAAGTAAAACTACCTATAATTATCAAACAAACCAATAGTAACATTTGAAATGGTTCATTGCTTAGGTGCCCGTTTTTTTTGCAAATGATTTTATTATGGAACCTGGTATATTTGGCCAGTATATAAGGTAGGCGAAAGCGATAGTCTCATTTATACATGATAATTTATTGTTTCCGCATTTTTTTTATCCTGGCACTGCAAAGTGACCACATTGCACCTGATGGTAAGCGCAGTGCCGTCCAATCAGAGTATCAAGTAGCGTGAGACAATCTATCCCTCGCTACTCAACACAATCATGCCGGCCTGCTGTGTAGCTTCTTCACACTACGCCATGGGGCAAGGATATGAAGAAGAAGCGGTCGAAGGTCTAGTGTCAGAGTACTCAGGCCGCAACACCGCCAAACATCGTAATACTCTAGATCCCCGGCAAAAACCGGATGTACACTGGCTGACCCGAACGCGACACACTTGCGTATGCCACTATGGCGGGTTTTACACCCTGTGTACGGTGGTCGCTATCCGGGCGGATATGAATATTCAATATCCTACCGCCAGCTGAAATAAAATAAAATATTTGCGGATTTTATTGCAGTTTATCTTTACTCAGGTACGGTAGGCAGCGGCTTTCCTGTGCCCTGGCATTGCATATGTCTATGGGCCGCGTTGTCTACTTACCATCAGATGGCCCGAGATGGCGAGCAAACGCTCGTCTGTCTATCCAGGCAGTAAAAAAAATTACTCTAGTCCCGACGTTTTGAAACCTTACAGTTCTCATGGTCACGGGCGAACTAAGTTGTACGACGCAAATAAAAAAAAAGCCTGACTGTTGTATTTTTTTATATGATTTTCTTTTTTAAATCTGTGATCTCTTAAATCATGCTAACATTCTAATATTCATGGCGCAATGATCGGGAAGCTGTGAAACAAGAGGCCGTGGATTCGAATCCCGCACCCAGACATATGTTTGTGTGACAGTCAGATATTTGTTTTGAATCTGGATGTTGTAGGATCGTAGTCCATCATAGTTCTGGATATCCGCAATACACGTTTGACCTAGTGTGGAGTCAGGACTGTGTGAATGTTGGGTGGTTTATTTATATATTCATAGGACATCACGTATGGTCAACCAGATTTTTCCGCCTCTGACAGTCAATCTAACTGCTTCTAAGAAAAGAAGACTAAATGACGATTTAAAATATAATTACTAATTAGTGAACTGTCATACTCTACAAACACCTCGTCATTATAAAGTAAGTATTTTTTGTTAAATCTATAACATTCACATTGAAGCAAACATTTAAATCACCGCCATTCTCTGCATAATGTCGTTTTAATCCGCCAGATGGCACACAATAGAACTTATCGATCTCAAGAAAAAAAAATAAAAAATAATCATGTTCTTCACTATTTATTGTAACAATACTTTTTTAATTTATTATATTAATTTTATAAAAATGACTGTTTATAATGATCAAAGATCTGTACTACTAAAAAAATATATTTTATTTGCATGTTGGATGCACTGACTGCCAATGTAGTGTTGTCAAGCGTTTGTAAATTCCGTAACTGTCTAATATTTTGTGATTAATATTCTGAGTGAGGTTTTTTATAAATGTTAGATTAATGCCTAACGGAACGTAAATGAATAGTTCTGTATCCCAGTAAGTACTCTATAAATTTGTAACAAACTAGGTACTTCATTTAGTACCTGATTGATCACAACATAAGTGCAACACTGAAAATTTAACTTTTTAAGTATATTATTTCAAAAATCTTGTACAATACATTTTATCCGCCACTTCCCGCAGGGTCGGAATCCTGAACAGGGTGCGGCGGTTTTTCACGCCCGGTCAGCTCTACCGCTTATATAAAGCACAGGTGCGACCGGGAATGGAATACTGCTCGCACCTCTGGGACGGTTCCGCAAAACACCTCCTCGATGCCTTGGACGGGTTGCAGCGGCGGGCCATCCGCATTGTGAATGATGCAGACGTGAGTAACAGCCTGGAGCCGCTACAGCTGCGTAGGGATATTTCCTCGCTTAGCGTGTTCTACCGTCTGTATCATGGTGAATGCTCAGAAGAATTGTTTGATCTTATCCCATCCTCTCCCTTCCATACCAGAACCACGCGTACTGGATTGCGGAGCCACAGCTTTGTGGTGTCTACTACCCCGGCCCGAACTAAGAGGTTCGCAAACTCGTACTTTTGCCGCACCATTAAGCTGTGGAACGGTTTGCCAGCTACCGTGTTCCCTCCTTCCTATGATCCTGGGTCCTTTAGGCGTAGTGTGAAGAAGCTACACAGCAGGCCGGCATGATTGTATTGAGTAGCGAGTAATAATCTATCCCTCGCTACTTGATACTATAACTGGACGGCACTGCACTTACCATCAGGTGCAGTGTGGTCACTTTGCCGAGCCACGATAAAAAAAAAAAAAAAAAAAAATACAATCTGTCTTTACAATACAAAACTGTGAAATTTCCTTGAAACGTCTGTAACAATATCAAACAAATTGTGTATTCTAATTGCGCCATTTGTGGCAACACTGCGCGTCGTACATCATTTCGATTCAGTTCGAAGTTGGGTTTAAGTCGGTGTGTTTTGTTTTGTTTACGTTTTATTTTAATTACATTTAAAAACTTTTTACCTCCGTATTTTGTATACAATTTAATCAAATAACATTAATAAAATACACGTGTTGTGCGCGACTGTGATACTTTGTGCTAGTGTGAATTAGTCATCATCCAACGATAAGTTTTTAGTTTTTTTTGTGATTGTGTATTTACAATTATGAAAAGTGTATTTTAGGTAAGTCAAGTTAACTTTTTTATGACGTTAATGTGAGAACATGACATAGCCTAACTATAGGTTGTTATAACTATACATATATATATATGCGGTTGGGATGTTTTGCCTTATTTGTTTGGGTTGCAAAATTTTTTTGCTCAGGTGGTAGTTGACCTCGTTACAAGTTAACTTGAGTGCAGCTTTCCTCCGGAGATTATAATCTTTGAATGTTCAGGTTTTTGCTGATCTCTGTTACATCGCAAGTATTTAGAACCTAAGTTTTTGCGAAAACTTTTTGCACATTTATACTTTACGATTTTTAAATTTAATTTGTTATGATATTGAAATAAATTTGATCTACCTAGTCCACTTATAACCTTGATCATCAAATATAACAAATATATATATATATATATATATTTTTTATCAAATTCCTATTATAATTCTGTTGCATTTGAGCGAACAAAATTTCAACCATTTTTGTTTCTCACAATAAAGAGGTACTGAGTTGGTGTTTTAAATTTGCAATCAGCCTTCAACTGTGATGGTTTACATTTTGGCTGAATAAATAAGAAGCCACAATGGAAAATAAACGGTTTTCTTTTATTTATAAAATGTATATTTATATAATATCTGCAATTATAAATAATTTGCACTTCAGGTTGGTGGGCTTAAGAATGTAACATAATACAAATCATAATGTTGAGTTCCAAGAAACTCCTGAGAAAACTGCTGATTCACTTGCTATATTATTTTTTTCATTCTGGCGTGGCAAAGGTGGTTACTTTAGTTAGTTTAGTTCATTTAGAGTATCAAGTAAGGAGAGTCAATCCATTCACTGCTACTCAACACAATCATGCCGGCCTGCTGTGTAGCTTCTTCACACTACGCCTAATGCCTCCAAATTATGTTTCCTTAAAACTTTTCAAGGAAACATAATATGGATGTTGCTTAAACAGTGAAAGTAAACTTAGTGAGAAAATTTGTGTTCCCGAGAATTCTAAATATATGTGAAAACTGCCAACCCCCACTAGGCCAGTGTGGTGGACTAAGGCCTAACCCCTCTCATTAGTAGAGGAAGCCTATACTCAGAAGTTGCAGAATGTTTAATACAGAGCTATAATTATATATTATTTTAATGAAGTATAAAATATTATTAAAGATATTACTACTCCTATTAAATGATAATTAAATTAAATTGTTTAATACATTAACTTACACATTCATGTAAATATTGAATGTAAACTTCCTTGTGATTAAATACCAATAAAAAGAGACTACCTTGGTAGAGTAGTTTCAATTGTGTACACAATATAACTGCTATGTTGAGTTCTTAGGTTCGTTCCACGGGTCGGGTAAAATGATATTTTTTCTATGCCGTAATGCTCAATAATATCCTGGAGTCTAGAATTGTAGCCAGTATGGCGATAGGTTCACCTTCTATCACATCATGGGATGGTAATAAGCTCGGCGAAATGTGAGTGTATTGGTTACATTGGTTTTTTAAGTCCTTTGGGTCATAAATCATTCAATGTGTGTTGTTTCATATACATAACTTTGTAGTATATAACATACAATTACATATACAAAAGAGCAACTGTTCAATGCCGTGCAAGTTTCCTTAAGTAACATAATCTCCCTAGAGTGGGTATTGTATGTCTTAAAATGTATGTATAATTATAGGTAATTAGATATGAGAGGTATAGAACTAAAAGGTAAAGTAGGTAGTTGGGCAAAAATGTAATTTAAATCTGCATTGACTATTGCAAGCTTTTATAATTAAAGATGGCTATAAAACCTTCTAAAGAATAAAACCTAAGTTGCTATTACCAAAGTCGGCACTCTTTTACTATCAACCAATCAGAAGTGTCTGTCAAGTCGGCAATCTTATTTGTCATGAAGTAAACTATAAACAAAAATAGCATACTTTGCAGGAGTACAGTAGCAAAGGCTGCCATCTTACCTTAGTCGGGTTCAAACTCAGCAATCTAGAAAATTTTGATTTTGCACCATTAAGCTAAATTATTTATCATTGTTGTCATTGATTAAATTAAATATCTAATCTTATAATTCTGCCCAATTTGCCTGCCCTGCCCAAAATTGGCAATGCAAGCATACATATACACTCCAGCCGGTAATCCCGGAAGGGGTAGGCAGAGGTGTAACCAGTACACCCAAATTTCGCTGAGTTTATTACAGTCCCATATGATTGGGGAGAGCCTATCGCCATACCGGGCACAATTCCAGACTCCTACTAAATATTGAAATGCAAGCATGATGTGTTAAATGTATAAAAAACTAATTTGCCTACAATCTTAACCCTGACTAAGTTTCCTTGTACAGTTAGGTATTAGAACTCAGGAAATATCTGCTTCTAGTAATATATTGCGCTGCCCACGCTTTTGACCTAGACTTTACTGCACTGCTAAGGTAATAAAATCAAACGAAGACGTTTTAAAACAGCATTGTGAATCCTATAATGTTCAGTTCGTTTACCAGTTTATATAATGCGGAATTGGTGGTTATATTGCATGAAATTTCATTATATATGTGTATCGTAGTTCCGACCCCACACTAGGTAAAACCTGTATCGTGGGTTATGTGGTTACTAAGTCCAAGCTAGATGAGATTTAACAGTTCAACAGTATTCTTGGGCGAAGACCAAAGTGGCCAAAATAACAGGACGACTTCTGGGCAAAATGTGCAACGAAATTTCATGCAATAAATCACCTATTACTAGGGTTGCCACAATTTAAAAACAGGAAGAAAAAATTTTGCGAACCGAGACGCATTTTTTAATCGATTCCCCTTGCCGTCAATTTGAGAATATCCAAAACATTTATAATTCTATTTAATCATTACTAAATACAAACACAAAAAAGATATAGCAAAAGGAACTAGCAGCGATAGACTAGTTGGTTGCGGTACGGACTGTCAAAACGAAAGTCGTATGTTCGAAACCCAAGTGGCATACACCTCTGACTTTTCTAAAGTTATGTGTGTATTAAAATATTAATTATCGCTTGCTTTAACGGTGAAGGAAAACATCGTGAGGAAACCTGCATATCTGAGAATTTTTCGAAGGTATGAGAAGTCTGCCAACCCGAATTAGGCCAGCGTGGTGGACTAAGGCCTAACCCCTCTCATTAGTAGAGGAGGCCCATGCCCAGCAGTGGGACAATGTTTAATACAGGGCTAGTATTATTATTATTATGTTTGTCACACCGTAATCTCGGGACTATAGAGTCCCGGACATTTGGAAGGCGTGCGTGGGGCCGAAGCCAACACGTAGAGGCCCGTTAGACAATTTTAATTTATTTTTGTGATGTGACACCAGCCGACGGTTATCCCTGTATACACTATACAAGTGCACCCACGGACAACCCCCGGTTGGTGCAGGACTATTGTATGGATGGATAAAAGTTATGCTGGTTTATTGAGGTGAGGTGTTAGTGGATTGGGTAATTGGGTCTATGGAAAGGACTATGGCACCTGCCTGACCTATGTTAATAACACGGATAAAATAGGCAGGTGACTCGCCAAGTCAGGAAAATGGGCTCCCCAAAATAGTCGTTAGAAAAAGCGACAAAGGAGCAACATTATTTGAGCGGCTAAAGGGTGGAGAGGTGTCACTGGACTTTATACAACGATCATTTGCTCCCTTAGGGTCCCATCACGTTGCCCACTCATCACTTACGTTTCACATCCACCCTCCGAGCGTAAAGCTCTCGCGACTCCACTCTGACCGGCCGGTGAAGGCAAGCCAGAGGTGGGGGATCTGTTCCTCGTCAGTGTTCACTCCAGCCAGCCAGTAAAGGCAAGCTAGAGATGAAGAACAGGGCCTTCCCCCGGGAGCACTCAGGTACGTGGGATCGCTAATTCCCAACAGCTCGCCAGAAGCTGCCCTGCGGGTTTTATTATTATTATTAAAGGAACTCCGCTCCAACCGGGTATCCATAAGACACCTCACTCTTTATTTATTTCTACAGCACAAAACCCTGATAAATCTAAACAGAGCATGAAATTATTGTTTGTCGCAGACTTCCGGTAAGTAGATGAGACTAATCATCTTTGTTTTTCTCATGATAATTACCCATAACGAGACAAAGAGGCCCCTTGGTGATCAGTCATTACAAACATAAAAGACGTATATTGCGAAACGACAGCAATTACAATACCGTATTTACATGCGAACTATGGACTCGCTTTCGTAGTGCGTAGGGCTGTGTCTGGTGACTTTTTTAACCGACTTCAAAAAAAGGAGGAGGTTCTCAATTCGACTGTATGTTGTTTTTTTTTTTTTTTTATGTTTGTTACCTCGTTTCTCTGTACTGTGTGAACCGATTTCGACCATTCTTTCTTTGATTGAAAGCTGGTGCTTGTCATTTGGTCCCATAAAAATATGGTGAAGATCTGATGAATATCTTCGGAGCTGGAGAGGGTAACTCCTTAAAATTAAGTAGTATTCCAATGGTTCTTTTTGCATTACGTTCATTATAAAAGTTAAGTTTCAGTGAGAGAGGGTAAAAGGGGTGGGGGTGAGGGAGGGGGGTGATAAAATTAAAATACACGTAAATTCTAATATCTTCAGCAGCTTTTAACCGATTTTATATAATTTACCACTAAAAAGCAAAAAATAAATTATTACTTTTTAAATAAAAATTAAACCGCCTTCAAAAAAACCCAGACACAACTAAAAAACAAAAAATAATTGGTTACATTTAAATCAATTAGTTATATGCAATTTAAATCAATTATTTGGAGTCGGTGCCAGCCAAAACATGGAAAAAACAGAATAATCAGGCATACAAAAAAATATAAAATAGATCCAGACTTGGTTTTTATAAATCTAAAAGTAAAGAAAACAACACCGGCACCGACTCCAAAAATAATTGATTTAAATTGCATATAACTAATTGATTTAAATGTAACCAATTATTTTTTGCTTTTTAGTTGTGTCTGGGTTTTTTTGAAGGCGGTTTAATTTTTATTTAAAAAGTAATAATTTTTAATCTTTTTTTTTTATTTCCATTATTTTAAATTATTACGCATAGCGTATGCCAGTCCCATCGTTCCCTTGGCATTACATAATGAGGTGTCGAGATGTACGATACTTTTTTCATATCGACGGTTGAAGATTTGATAGCCAGCGGTAATTTAAAATTAGAATTAAACATTTTTTTCTTAGTATATGTGTAACTGCCGAGACGAAACTCGTAGTTTTGAATCCAGCCTTAATGGCATTTGGCAATAGCTTTTGACTTTTATAAAGTATAATCAACAATGAGGAGACCCTTGCCCAGCTGTGGGAAAGTTTTTGATACAGGGCTATACTATCATATAAGCTATATTTAATAACCTAATGCCCGAACATTGTCGAAGGAGGAGGATATTTGGGCATCCGGTAATCTAGGTTTCTACTCGATATGTTATTAGGACTTATCTTCTATATTGTAGACGTATGTACATATGTAATGTTATGGGACCGCAGGAACAGTGATAACGCGGTTTTAATTCATTGTATCCAGTGTACATATTCTATCACATTTAGCACATCTGCTAATATAATAGTCGTTTTGGCAGCCCTAAATTTTCTCGTCTGCCTCATGTTATTTGCAATTTAAATGTACATTTCCTCGCGTTTTATTGAGTTCAGTAACTATGAGTTTTTAACGTTTAACGTTTCGGTTTTGGTCTTTGGACTGTCTTCTTACCATTTTAAAAGATCTGTCTAATTTGCTCCTTTGGAAAAATATTTAAAACGAGATGGTGAGATATTTGAAAGCCTTCGTGGCACAGCAGTAATATCAGCCCAGATATTATTGTGCTATTTCTGGGCACGCCTCTTATAATAAAGAGAGAGATAAAGCCTTAGTCCACCAAAAGGGACTAATGCGGTTTGGCAGATATCACATACTGAGATATTTGAAATTCATTTGAGAACTCTTTATGTGTAAAGGTTTCCTCATTATGAAAGCAAGCGACAATAAAAGATACCTATTGAAATCTCAGAAGTGTATGCTATTTATGCTTTATCAGTAAAATGTATTAATTACTGGACTGGCTTGGTGGCGCCGTTATAATTGCGCATGCGTTACGACAGCTGTGCTGAGGTCTCGGGTTCGATCCCCGGGTCGGGTAAAGTGGTATTGGGTTTTTCTATCTACAAATTCTCAGTATTAGCCCGGAGTCTGGAATATGTGCCCGGTATGGCGATAGGCTCGCCCCTATCACATTATGGGACCGAAATTCGGCGAAAAGTGGGTGTACTGGTTACACCTCTGCCTACCCCTTCGGGGATTATAGGCGTGAGTGTATATATATGTATGTATGTATTAATTACAGTAATATCGTTGTCTTGCCATAAACCGCGTTATATGTGGACCGAATTTTCGTAAAAAATAATCAAATCTCCACAGCGCCACCTATCGGACCTAAAACTATCCTATCTATTAAGTTGGACCCAACCACACATATACACAAAATTTCATTGAAATCGGTTGAGTGGTTTCACAGTCTACAACGGGCATAGGTAGATACAGTTTTTGTGTTTTATATATAGATAATGTGTATAGCTTCCCGTGGATATCGATCTACAGAGTACATTAGTTCTGTCGAACTGTATTTAGTCGAGTCCTGTGATTTAGTCCTCAGTTCATAGGATAAAATTTCGTTTAAGGTATGTTTGTTTAGTTCGTAAAAGCCTATTAGTGCCGGATCTAATCTGTATATATAAAAGAAGAAACTGACTGACTGACTGATCGATCAACGCACAGCCAAAACGGCTGGGGTTAGAGACTTGAAATTTTGACAGTAGGTACCTTTTATGACGTAGGCATCCACTAAGGAAGGGTTTTTGGAAATACCACCTCTAAGGGGGAGAAATAGGGGATGTGTATGAAAATCCGTCATTTTTGAAGTTAAGTTTATGAAAATTAGTATTTGGCCTTTTAGTCAAAAATAAAAAATATATATTTCAGGATTTTTGGAAATTCCATCCCGAAGGGGGTAAAATAGGGGAAGAAAGTTTGTATGAAAATCTGTCATTTTTGCAGTTAAACGCATGAAATTTGGTATTTGGCCTTACAGTTAAAAATTAAAAAAACATATTTCAGGGTTTTTGGAAATTCCACCCCTAAGGGGGTTAAATAGGATAAGAAAGTTTGTATGAAAATCCTTCATTTTTGAAGTTAAATGCATGAAAATTGGTATTTTGTAGTGTATACTTTTTGTCTCAAACATGACCTCCACGCGGGCGGAGCCGCGAGCAACAGCTATTATCTTATATTAACTCTTGTTCTATTATGTGCCGATCTGATAGTATTGATGCATCCCTTGTTCTTACATCACACGTGTTAAATAAAAACTTATTCAAAACGCAAGCATTCATTGCTTCGATGTTGATTGTAACGTCTAAGTGCACTCTCGCGTTTCCGTTTAATCTAAACAGGATGCTGGCATTAACTGTTATTTCGTAATCTTCGTTTTCACTACTTATTCGTTTTCTAATATATTTTTATAATTATCTTCACCGGTCATTTAAGCTGTGACATTTTCAAATTATATTAATAGAATTATGTTTTCCGAATAAAGGATTTATGCGTGATATAACCGGCTTATTACGGTATTTAAACTCTGCAAACTGTGGGTGCTTTAGTGCCTTCCTATCCCTGCCGGCGAGACAAGTGAGATTATAATTATGTACTTTCTACACCGATTTGAAATATCATATGGTAAAGTGGCTAGTTTTTAAGGGCTATTATTTTGTTTTTATTTTTTGTAACATGTGTACATCACTGGCTGGATTTCCTATTGAAAACCAGCGCTGCAGTATGGGTCAGCCTGTACTGCAGCATGTAGCAGAATAGGGACTCCCATTGTCGGATCAACTATTATAATTGTAATTTTTTAAAGTTTTTTTATATGTGTTTTAACGTTCCGACAATAAAAATCTTTTCTTTCCTTCTTTCTTCTATATGATTTAAATTATCTGTAGATATATTCAGAATTGTACCTAATTCCGAAGCGGAGGTCTAGTTTTGTCCACTACGAGATTTATTATGGTAGCCACATGATCAAATAATTTGCCTTGAGCATGAATGGCTCAGTACCAGTATCTTACTGTAAATCAACCTCAAGATTTATTTTGTTCGTATAGTCTTATTCTTTAAAATCATCAACACATCTCTTCTGTTTATGTAAACACATAATTTCGTCGCTCATAAACATGAGCGATGAAAATCACTTACCATCAGGTGACCCATTTCCCCTTTACAGACACGAGTGTAAAAAAGTGGGACATAACAGACTTGAAACGTAAGTCATTAATCCCATTGGCATAGCGAAAGCCAACCAAAATGCAAAACCGCACATCAAACCCATGCTATTAAAGAGGCACGATCGTGAGGAACACTTACGTAATGTGGTTATGTTCAGTCCTATTAAACAGCCAATTATTTGAGTGAAGATGCAGTGGAAAGTGAAGGGTTTGATCTAATTACATTTGTTTTAAGTTTTATTGCCTTTGTTAGTAGAATGTAGCCTGGTAAGAATAAGCGTGTTTATTTAAAATGTTTGTTCGACTGCCTCGGTGGCGCAGTTGTAATTGCGCATGCGTTACGACTGCTATGCTGAGGTCTCGGGTTCGATCCCCGGGTCGGGTAAAGTGATATTGGGTTTTTCTATCTAGAAATTCCTCAGCCCGGAATCTGGAATCTGTGCCCGGTATGGCGATAGGCTCGCCCCCTATCACATTATGGGACCGAAATTCGGCGAAAAGTGGGTGTACTGGTTACACCTCTGCCTACCCCTTCGGGGATTACAGGCGTGAGTGTATGTAAATGTAAATGCTTATTTTTCATTTGATTTCATCACTAACAATACTTCAATATTTGTGGTTTGCGTTAACCATTGGTTCTTAAGAACTATTTACTGCTAGAAGCAACGCTACATTAGTGGTCAAACTACAAGCCATCTTAATAATTATTAACATTCCATAATGTCATTTTGATTCTCTACAAGGTTTAAATATACCTAGTTGCATAATATCTAAAAAAAAATAACACCCAACAGTAACACACATAGCCCCGATCCCATACTAAGATACTAGTCTTGTGTCGTGGATATCAAGAACTACAAGAGGCGCACGGTCTCATAACACCCAGACCCCGGACACAAATATCTGTCTGTCACACAAACATTATTCGAACCTACAGCCTCTCGTTTCACAGCAGGCTACACGCCTACTGTGCCACGGAGGCTCTAAATAAATTAAAAATGTATTATGTAAGATATTGCAATCATTCCATCTGAAGCTCCATTCTCAGGAAGAAGTTCTTCAACGAAATCAACACTGATAAAGCATTTACGACACCAGACAATTGAGAATTATGATGCGCACGTGCGGAACTGGGTCAGTGCAGGCCCCATCTGTTTAATTATAACGCTTGTAACACTAGCCACGGCTGTACGAATTGTTTCCTGTGCCTGACGTGGGGTCAGTGTGCCGTTCATTGATGGTACTATATGCTCGCTTATATTATCTTTATTAGTTTCTGCTGTCCGTCGGGGTGAGGTATCGTCATGCCTATTTCTGCTAGTACAGTGAGCAGACTGGTGGTAGGATATTCATATCCTAGTGAATAGCTCACACCGTACACAGGGTGTAAAACCCGCCATAGTGGCACACAAGTGTGTCGCGTACCGGGATCAGCCAGTGTACATCCGGTTTTTGTCGGGGGTATTGAGTTGGGGTACAATGATTGGCCGTTCTGCGGCCTTCTGAATACTCCCGACACTATATCCTCGTCTTCTTCTTCACCCTCTTGCCCAAGGCGTAGAGTGAGGAAGCAGGCAGGACTCTTGCGTTCTGGTTTGTAAGTCATTGAAGCTGGTGAACTGTGCTTTGTAATTTAGGGTGGTGTTGCCAGTATTTATAGGGATGTTTTTAGCGTCAAGCGAGGACCTTTTCGACTCTTTATTTAAAGTTAATAAAAAATACCCGATTTTCTTCTTATTGACTAGTGCTGCTTGACTTTTGAGACTAAAGACGCTCAGACCATTGACGCTAAGGTTTGTTGGTATTTAAGATTTTTATGCTGAAAATGAGCTTCGATCGATGCTTAAAATCATGGTTTATCTCGTTGCTTTGGCACATTGGCAACTTGGCACAGAGCAAGGGATCGACATGATTTTTTGCATAGTGGCAGTTTAGGGATCAGAATATGACATAGGCTACTTTTTATTCCGGAAAAATGCACGCTTCCTATGGGATAGTAAAATATAGAAAGGTAAGCTTAGATGCATCCATGGATTGTATATATTTTCTTGTGAAAATAACCTCCACGCATGCGGATCCGCGGGTAACATCTAGTTATACCATAAATGTAATGACATTTGACACCACTGTATATCGCTTTTATACACTATGTCTGCAAGATCTAATTTTTAACCGACTTCAAAAAAGGAGGAGGTTAACAATTCGTCGGAAACTTTTTTTTACCCGATTACTCGAAGACGCCTGGACCGATTCGAGAAATTCTTTTTTTGTTTAAAAGGGTATACTTCCCATGTGGTCCCATTGGCACCAAGACAGGATCTGATGATGGAATTACAGAAAAATCAAGGGAAACCCTCAAATTTTATTGTGACGCATAATTTGTTTTTTATTGAAGTCGGTGTACTTTTTATGAATAAAAAAACTTTTACTTATTAAGGAAACAACATTACTGTATTCAAAATCAATATTCGAATAAAATAAATCAACACATTAGAAAGTTGCATCCACACATTCTGCGAATCCTAACAAAGTCATTATGTCACAGTCGTCGCGTTGACCCACTGTGCTGATTCGCATTATGTCTAACTCATCCAATTTGTTCAATTCGTGCTTTCTACCGCCCACTATGCTGAGGCATAATTTAACCTACCACTATTGTTATAAGGATCAATATAGCGTGAACTGTCGTTTTCATTGATATTTCTATAAACAATGCACTGTGTCACAGTTTAAAAAACAGTCTGTAAAGACGTTTGGAGCATTCGGGGCAGTAGCCAGGGCGGGGGTTTTGGGGGCCCAAACCTCCCCCGAAATATTCAAAATATTTATATAATATTGAAATATAGAGAGGCGAGGCGTATAAATGATTACTTAATTAATACTATTCCTATTTTGAATTTGCATTTTTTTAACCCCCCCGATACACAAACCTGGCTACGCCCGTGATTCGGGGTTATATGTGCACGCTGTATTGTGGAAGAGTTTGCCAGCTACCGTGTTCCCTCCTTCCTATAATCCTGTGTCCTTTAGGCGTAGTGTGAAGAAGCTAAATAGCAGGCCGGCATGATTGTGTTGAGTAGCGAGGGATAGATATATACCTGGACGGCACTGCACTTACCATCAGGTGCAGTGTGGTCACTTGCCGTGCCAGGATAAAAAAACGCTTGTATCGTTGAAACAGTGTTAATAGTTAATACCACACGTTTCATTGGTTACAAAAAAAATATTACCATCACGAACTTAAGATTTTTTAATAATAATTGGCCTTAGATCTGACATCATACTGGCCACTTATGTATGTTATAGATTACAGATTCCACTGTAATGACGTCAGTTTATCACGCAATCGTATGTAAATATTTGAGAAGTGTCCGCAGTAGTGTTGTTTCGATTGACCAATAAAGGAATTCGGTTGTGTCGATGAAAATGTTTAATTGAAAAGAATGAAAATAGACAAAAATAAACTAAATGTTCTTTAATTTCAGTTGTGAATTAATGACAAATATAAGTTGTTTAAATAATAGTTTTTAACATATTTATTTATTTATTTATTTTATGGAAGACTAACAGGTTTAACTAAGCTAGAATAATAACAGTATACAAAACAAACAACCAATTACAAGTCTTCACTTATAGTAACGGTTTAAAACAAAATAAAAGTGAACAACTTTACTATGTTGTTGAATTTACTAGACTATATACCTACACTTAATACTATATAATATTAATAATGTTAAAGCTTCTGACTAAAGAAATCAAGGCTCAAATTTCTCCTCGCTGAGGTAACACTGGTCAAAAAAGGGTCCAAATCGTGCTGTTTACAAATCTTATTAAAGTTTGTGCTCGCTCGCACAATAAAACTATTTTGCCTATAGTTTGTGGATGTATGTGGAATAAATAAGGGTGGATTATAACGGAGTGTTTTACACGGTACATTAAAACTAATTTTTGAAAGAAGTTCAGGGGAATCAATATCTCCATTAATTATTTTTAATAAAAAAAGAATATCCGCTATCCCTCTTCGATTTATAAGTGGCAATAAGTGGAATTTTTGGCAAATTCTCGAATAGTTTTTTGAACTGTAAGGAATTTTTTGATGATAACAAAGATACCTAATAAAGCGCTTTTGGACATTTTCAATACGATCCGTATACTTGTAATAGCGCGGATTCCATATTGTCGAGGCATATTCCAAATGACACCTAACGTACGTACAGTAGAGTATTTTAATATTGTTTTGGTATCACATTTCCATTTTGGAAACGAAAACAGAAGTTTTACTTTTAATTGTAAAACGTTTTTTAAGCAATTGAGACTTCGGATTCGTTTATCGATAATACCGATCATCGTCACTACCTTCGAAGTTATCGATAAGGACGTGATTGTGTTTTTATGTTTTCACTTGCGTCGTAACGCGGATGAGCTGCGCGTACCGAATCATGAATGGTGCCGCCCGAGCCGGTTGCAACTACTTCCTTTATTTACGCGGTCTTAAAACTATAATGTTATTTTTTTAAATTACGTAATTAATTTTTTTACTGGCCGTTAATGTTTCATATTTCGTATTTATTACAGTGGCGGGTTCTTTAAGGTATGATTGGTTTAATTTATAACTGATCGTTTATATGTTGAATTCCAAATTCAAAAGTCCTATTTTAAAAGAAACTAAGACTAGTCTAGATATTCTAAGAGGTTGGAGGAAAAGCGTAAAATGATATTCGCTGGACATTTCTCGTGATGAGCCGTCAATTGTTATTTTTTATTAATTTTCCTATCAAAATGAAAAGACTGGACAAATTCATACGGTTCGTAACCCTACTTACAAATAGATATCTGCGAAAAAAGAGTCAATATTTTTTTAGTACTTGGCATTAACACTCATACAATGTAAAGCACAAATACAAATCGAAATTGTCAGAAATTGAAAACAAAAGTCCAGTTTGTTTTAACGATATCGCACATGTATCGCGAAGTTTATTTATCGGTCGTTGACACAATTAATAATTAATTAATTATTATTGTAAATTTTTTATACCTATCCGCGACGTAATAATGATCTCCATATAGAAACCCCGTCTCAGTTCAAAAATGTGTCCCTTTTTTGTTGTTTCCAAATAAATAAATTTAAATAATATTCACTTTAAACCTCCAAAGCAAAAAGAGGGTATGTATTTGCCTTTACAGATCTGTCTTTTTGTGGCATCGTAGTTTACAAGAGAGTAGATCAATTTTAACGCGATATTTATTTGTATTTAAGTTTAGTTGAGACGCCTGTTAGCTTTTTTTTTCCAAATATGTATACCTTCACTATCCCACTGCTGGACACAGACCTCCTCTACTAATGAGGAGTTAGTTCTTAGTCCACCACGCTGGCCTAATGCGGGTTGATAGACTTTTCACATACTTTGTAATTCGTGTATGTTAACTTTGAGCATTATTTAAAGAATATAAAAAATCAATTAGGATTTAAGTGATTAGAATTACATATATTTATTTTTTGCTGATAGGTATAGAATTTATATAAACGTTTAGGTTATAAATATCCGGTGTAATATGTTTAACGATAGTTTGAAAAATTTAAACTATAGTTAAACAACACAACTCTCATAACAATAACATTAAACAATCTACACTCAACGGTTTTCCAAACCAATGACAGGAGGCAATAAGTTCCATTTTTAAAATGACTTAAAGAATAAACTGCGTTTCGTCACCTTGGAAATGTAAAACTTTAATGCAAGTGACTGGTAGATGATGTTTCAGTGGTAATGGCTAAGGAATCAATTAGAAAAGACTGTGTTTTGGTCCTTATGGTTGAATTGGAATTGCATTATAAAATCTTAGGTAGATTATTGGAAACGATAATATAAATATTATAGTAATAGCATCCGTGCCGCAGTTGGCGAGTAGCCGGCTGTGAAACGAGAGGTCGTGGGTTCTATTCCCACACCGGGTCAAATGTTTGTGTGACAGACAGATATTTGTGTCCGGGATCTGGGTGTTGTGAGACCGTGCGTCTCTCGTAATCCCTGATACCCACAACACAAGACTCGTATCTTAGTGTGGGTTCGGGGCTATGTGTGTGACTGTTGGGTTTTATTTATGTATTTATTAATATTATTTTTAAATAAGATCTTGATAGAAAAATTACAAAAATCGGTAGTCTAAGTAATGAGCAGTTTTAGGACAAAGAATTGACACAGCGAGAGAGTAGTGGGCTGTGAAACGACATCATGGCTTCAATTCTCGCCCCAAGACTGTTAAGACTAATCACACGAACATGATCCATTTGTTTCGGTTCTGGGTGTTGTGGGTTCGAAGTCTCCTAATTCTGGTTCTATATCAGGAACTACTTTTTTTTTTAGTCTCCATAACTTTTTTTTTAGTGTCTCGATAGGCAGACGAACAGACGGGCCACCTGATGGTAAGTAGTCACCGCCGCCCATACACTACTGCAATACCAGGGCACAGCAAAGTCGCTGCCTACCGTTACCGGCGTGTTTATTATTACACGGGTATTATTTGTTATAAGGTGGTGAGGCTGTACGCACTTACTTTCAAAGTCTTACTAAAAGAAAAATTTGGAAAACTGTACAGTATCACCGTTATACAATTTTCAAAGTCACGACCGTGCTTAAAAACAACCGTTGCATCTTCATTTGTTCAGTCCGTGGGAATAGCGAGAATTCGATGCGCCGATGACAATGCAAAATACAATATAAAAGCAAATTTAAATTATGCGTGCGGTTATTTGTGGAACTAAAATTGCCGCCATAATTTTCAAATTCGACGCAGACACTAGCGCCATTGAACACGGCAAAAAGTGTCACAGTAGCGGTAAAAAATTGAACTAGCTGGTTTAACGAAGAAACTAGCGCCACTACAATAAATATTTAACAGAGATAGAACATGTAATGTTTGAGTTGCGAAGTCATTTTTGAAGTGATAACGGTATTTAGGAGTGAGACTGAACATTATTTGCATGACGTACTAAAACATTTATGTTGATTTTATTTTCATTTAGAAGAGGCAACCAAAGAAGATATCGCCTAATCTCAATTGACGTACCTACGCTGCAATTCAATTTTAAATCTTATTGCATATGGAATTAGGTGGTACGAACATTGATGTTCTCGTCATTTTACTATAACCGGTATATGATGATCATCATCAATATGGTTAGGTTGTTAAAATTACAGGATTTGTGAAAAATATAATTAAAGTGATACGCATACTTTAGTAATTATTTAAATCAGCCAAACTTCCAATATATATTTTTTTGTTTTCAGTTGAATAAGAAAAACATGCTTTTATTTTCTCGCAAAGCAAATATCCGTTTGGTATTTGTATAAAGTACGAATTAGTGACGTCATTTGTAAGTATAGCGCGATCTCTGTCTTGCAAGACATTAAAATCTTATATCTTCCTTGGTTAGTACACATTTTAATTTTGCTTTCACTGAACGATTATGAATGACCGGCTTTATAGGACATTAAAAATAATTGACTGCCTCGGTGGCGCAGTTGTAATTGCGCATGTGTTACCATTGCTGTGCTGAATTCTCTGGTTCGATCCCCGGGTCGGGTAAAGTAATATTGGGGTTTTCTATCTAGAAATTCTCGGTATTGCCCGGTGCCTGTGCCCAGTATGGCGATAGGCTCGCCTCCTATCACATTTTCGAAATTCGGGACCGAAATTCGGCGAAAAATGGGTGTACTGGTTTCACCTCTGCCTACCCCTTCGGAGATTACAGGCGTGAGTGTATATGTATGTATGTAAAAATAATTCCGATGGCTTTCTGGGTTTTCCATTGGCCGCGTATGACACTAAGTATGCGAATTCTAGAAACCATTTTCCTTTAGTTCATCCATTTCTTGAGCGAAGATTTACAAGATTGTTCTTGTTCGAGATGAATAATCGCTTCGGCGTTTTAATCGCGTGACATCATCGTATAGTCCGAAACGTGTTTAAGGGCACTACACTGCTGTTGTGATTTCATAGTTTGAGATTCGTGAAGCCACTCTGTCTGATGCAACCGTCATTTATTTATTCTCAACAAAATATTTTTCAAGAGAACTAACAAGCAGTATACACAAACTGATATATTTTAAGATATACCACATGATGATGGCATATAATCTAGATGGATTAAAACATTAAACTGCTGAAGACTGACCCGGTCGCGCAGTTCTAATTGCGCATGCGTTCGACTGCTGTGCTGAGGTCTCGGGTTCGATCTTCGGGTCAGATAAAGCGATATTGGGTTTTTCTATTTAGAAATACTCAGTATCAGCCCGGATTCTGGAATTGTGCCCGGTATGGCGATAGGCTCGCCCCCTATCACATTATGCGACCGTAATAAATTCGGCCAATAGGTGGTGTACTGGTTACCTCTGCCTATCCCCTCGGGGATTACACTCGTGAGTGTATATGTATGTATGTACTGAAGTCAACACAATGAAGGCTTAAGCGAATATTTTGGAAAATTTGCGCGTAATTTTGATTTAACATTGTTCAGTCAGTTTTATTACAAAAAGAAAACCAGACTCTTACTTCCAGCTGATAACTAATAATAATACACCAAACAGTCACTTACATAGTCCTGACCCCACCCAACATCAAACCTGTATTCTGGGCATCAATAACCACGAGAGACAGCTCCCGCAAATTTGTCTCGGTTTGGGGTTTGAACCTACTGCCTCCAGTTCCACAGTCGACTTCTCGCCCGCTGCTTCACAAAGAATAAATACTTGAATCTAGTTATTCTGTCTGACCGATTAGAATAATCTATTCAGTGGAAACAATAGCGTTTTATGACCTTAGGTACAGGCATGGCCTCGATAACCTAGATAGCTAATAGGCTAAAAATAGTATTTCACTATTTACAGTTACTAGTATTAGAGGTCCGTACAGATAGTAAAATAATCCTGAAATGTAAATAGTGCCCACGGAGCCTAATTTATTAAATAAATGATTTGATAACAGTCGAAATCGCTCTTTCGAAAATTTGATCGTACATAGTAGGAAGGTATAGCGCAGAAATCTGGGCTTTTGATCTTAAAACCATTTGGTGGTCACAAATGAGTCAGTCAGTTGGGAATTGGAACGCTTTGTGTTGTATGTGTCGCAGGCAAACTATAAAATCAGGAAATTGGACAATTGATTATTCAGAATTATAATTACATATTTTTATTTATGAAATTATTAGCTTAGCCTTTTTGACGTCATAAATATGGTTTGTTTGATATTTTTTATGTAAATTATGATATGAGTGTAAGCTATATAGTACCCACGATTTGTCAAGCTTATCATCAAATAGACGGCGAGCCTATCATCAAATCGAGAATTCCATCATCAACTCATGTGTGTTCGCTTGAAGTAGATTTCTAACTTAAGTCGTAACTAATACCCATACCTTACCCTAAGTTCGCTGCTACTAGACTAATAGGGGATCTATTAGTTTGAACGAACATTTTTTTTACTAAATAAAAGGATAGTAAAAATTATATGTTTTTTCAACCCTGTACAGAAGTCTTAGCATATGATAGAACTAATGTACGGCCTCAGAACTCTTTGCAATGTTTATGTTTCCCAATTCTAAGTTTATATTGGTTTTTTTATATGTAGAAATAATTAGCTAAATAAGTAATATGTCACGTCACTAGCTTTAAACATAATTCTTTGTGGATAGCGTTGTGGGTAGTATATTTAACTATTTGTATTGTGAACATACCTTATGAAAAATGTATAATATACTACTGTTTGCTAACCTGAATAAATAAAAAAATAAAAAAAAACACATTAATTCGGCACTTCACATTGCCGATTTGTACATATCGGTTATATTTTGACAAGGCAAAGTGAGCAACACCACTTGATGGTACACAGTGCCGTCCGGGTACTATCTGTAGCGAGAGACAACTGGCCACCACTCATGCCGGCTTCCAGAGTAGCTTCTTCACACTACGCTTAAAATTTGCTAAGTAATAACCTACCAACCCCGGAATTCAAATACTAGGATTTGGAAAAAATCCAGGACAATTAAATTTAAAAACAGGACGCATCTTTGGTTTAAAATATCGTGACCACTTGCGAGCCGAAAGGCCGCCCCTAAAGTAAGGATTGCAAAAGTGGTTTGCGAATTTTAAAATACAGGACCTTATCAGGGTGCTTTAAAAACCCAGGACGCTGCTTAAAACTAATAAGGACACTCTAAAAACCAGGACATGTCCTGGGAAAACAGGACGGTTGGCAACTCTAAAGTAACTAGACAACTTGCCAAATCCCTGATCTTTATATTCTGCTAGTAACACATATGTATTCAGAATTGCAGTTTATTTTAGCGTGGCGTGATGTCATCCCGGTCTGCCTTCGACTTACTATTCCACGTATAATAAATCAATAAACACGCATTTACATATGTATAAAGTATTGTTATGTCTAAAGTCGAGAATGACTAGAACCTTGTATTCTAAAATCTGCTTAGTGTGTAATGTGTATTCATTGTTGATTATGACTGAACCCTGATGGGACATCGTGAGGAAACCATGTTTGAGAATTCTATATAAGAATTTTGAAGATATGCGAAGTCTGCCGTTCTGTGACCAGCGTACTTATTTCGACATGAAGGACTAAGGTACCCCTCATTAGTAGAGGACCGTGCTTAGCAGTGTGATAATGTGTAATACTGGATTGGTATGTTAGATCCACAACGACTCTGTTTTTAATTTGAAACGCTTAGTTTTTTCGGTGCAACTTTTTTTTCTCCTGGCGCGGCAAAGTGAACACACTACACGTGATGGTAAGCGCAGTGCCGTCCATTAAGAGTATCAAATAGCGAGAAGCAATGTATCCCTCGCTACTCAACACAATCATGCCGGCCAGAGTAGGATATAAATAAATAAATAACACCCAACAGTCACACACATAGCCCCGACCCCACACTAAGATACGAGTCTTGTGTTGTGGGTATCAGAGACCTAGAGAGACTTTCGGTGTTACAGCACCCAGACCCCGGACTCAAATATATGTCTGTCACACAAACATTTGTCCCGGTGTGGGAATCGAACCCACGGCCTCTCGTTTCACAGCCGGCTACACGCCAACTGCGCCACGGAGGCTGTCGACATATGGCAAACCTTTGGAAAATTACACTTAACTAGGGCTGTTACTATATTTAAATAAACTGAACATTCATCCTGAATTAAAAAACCATTTTCCTACCCAACAGATTCCACACCATATACTATCAATATCTCTTTTATCACGTTTTATATTAATAAAATATCAACACATGGCATCATGTAAGCAAATGAATTTATCGTCCATTTGAGTCGGGCGGCGCGTAATATATCTCGCTGACAGTTAATTGTCGATAGCTTTGCCGGCAAGACGCTTCAATTTGTATCCTATGATATCAGGAACAGAGTTGGATTTTGAGTGATGGGATGAGCGTGCAACAGCTTTCATATCCTTTTCCCACGGCGACGTAACACATGATTGTAATGCAATTTATAGCAGTTGTAGCAGGTTGAGTGACGTCACGGGTTATGATATATCGGACTTTATTATTCATTTAGAAAATGTTATTTTAGATTGGCACTAGTTACTAGCAAATTGAGCCACTGCGTGACGATGTTTTTTTTTTAATATTTTGGCGTGACAAAGTCACCACACTGCACCGGTAAGCGCAGTGCCGTCCAATTAGAGTATTAAGTAGTATAGATTGTCTCTCGTTACTCGATAATCTAATTGGACGGCACTGCGCTTACCATCAGGTGTAGTGCGGTCACTTGGACGGGCCAGGATAAAAAAAATCCCCCGTTACTCAAAACAATCATGCCGGCCTGCTGTATGTTACACCACTGGTGTTCGTGAACCTACTAAAAGTGGAATCTGGCCGGCTTTTGTGAATCGAGTGGGTTCGTTAAAGTTCCGAAAATGCTGCAAGCGAAAGTTGTTTCCGAAAGAATAATAAGATTATTTTGATAACTCTGTACATGACAGCCTCGGTTGCGCAGTGGTCGCGTAGCTGTGAAACTGGAGTCCGTAGGTTCGATTTCCGAGACTAATGTGTGTTACAGATATTTGTTTCGGGTCTGGGTGTTGTGTACAGAAAAAATGTATATTACACGATGTCACCGCCAAATGTGTTTTGTTGTCACGGTTTTGTTGATTCTCTATTCGATAAGGTTAACCTATGGTTCTAATTCTATTGGTGTTCGGAAAAAGGTAATAAGTAGGGAGTAAATATAAGCCAAAATCAATTTTATTCCATAATATTAAAGTTAAAAATCGCATGTAAGAACGGCGAGTGTTGCCAGTATTTGTCGGCTAGCCGGCATGCTAATGATATATGACTGGTTAAATCCGAAGACGTGATACTAGAGAAAAATTACTTATGATCTTCCCCAATGAAGAATCAATCCAATGGGGTAAGATCGTTCGAAGAATAGATTCTTTTCCAATCCAGATCGCTCTCTCAGCATATTTCACATCATGACAATACTCAATAGTACAGTAATTAGCAACGAATGATAACAAAACTCATTATTATTCAATTATAAAACCAATATAAATGTTGTTATCGCTGCCAACCTGTTTTGTAAATTTACACTTTATAATCTGTATATCGCATATGAATTTTAATTAACTCGGCCTTTATTTGTTTTATTAGACAATAGTTTTATTAAGCGTACATTTTTGTTGTGCAAAAGTAAAAGTTTGCGTAGTGAGAAACGACGGCGGCCATGTTGTTTTTTATTTTGGCGCGAGAAATGGCTGTTACTAAACTTTATAATGTGTAATTTGAATATGATGGAGAGTTTATGATAACTATGTTGTAGGATATTCATATCCGCCCGGATATCGACCATCGTACACACGGTGTAAAACCCGCCACAGTGGCACACACAAGTGTGTCGCGCTCCAGGATCAGGCAGTGTACATCCGGTTGTTGTCGGGGGTTTAGAGTTGGGTTACGATGTTTGGCCGTTTTGCGGCGTTCTGAGTACTCTGACACTAGACCCACATTATGGGACCGAAATTCGGCGAAAAGTGGGTGTACTGGTTACACCTCTGCCTACCCCCTTCGGGGATTACAGGCGTGTATATGTATGTACATCTAGAAACAAATATTTACACTTTTAATTGAAGATGTGTTTATTTTGTATCTTGACGTTTCTCTTATTTATTTGTATTGCTAATGAGCTATATTTAGAGCTATTTATAAATTGATAATATAACAGGTAGCTTTAATATTTAAAGTATACGATGTATTAATTAATCCGTGGATAGGATTTAAATATTATTATACACCGTCACACTTGTATTTCTGGTAATGGGAAGGGTTAGGGCTTAGTGTACCAAACTGCTCATGCAACTTGTTAGAATCCACATAGTTTGTAATTCCTATAGAGAATTCTCAGGTAAGCAGGTTCCTCACGATGCTTTTGAAGTGAATGAAAACAAGCAATGAATACACGCGTAACTTCGAAAGTCAAACGTGCAGGGCCTTGAGGCTGGATTCGAACCCGCGACTTTTAAAAAGACCATTTTATTAATGTGTTTTATATCGTAAAGGAAACCTAATTAACATCAAAATCTAATTAAACTTTATTGATGTTTTGGTTTCCTTTCACTCCTCGTTACTGATTCATAGACAAGAATAGACAAACATTGATTTCTTCCACGTTCCTAACATCTCTATGACGTCATCTAATTTCAGCTTCCTCATATCTTTCTATTATTATTATATTTCTCTAATCATGTAGGCCTACTCTTCCCGCCCTGTGGAATGGGGGCCCTGAAGAATTCTACCACGGTATACCCTGCCTGTCGTAAGAGGCGACTAAAAGGGATCACAGGGGTCGCGGCTGCACAGCGGGGGATGTGCGGCCTTTACATATATATCTGCATGGTGCGACCCTGAGGCGGTTGGCGGCGCGAAATATCGCGCTGCTACTGTAAATTGTGGGGGGCATCTAGCCCAAGAAGAGACGGGCCGTAAAGGTACGGCACAGGGATGGTTCCGGCAGCAATCCAGGGTAAACTCAGGATCCCCCGGGATTGTCCCACATGTGCTGCAGAAGGCTACCGCGGGGTTTTTAGTCGGTACACCGGCGTAGGAAAATTGATTAGGGTCCCGATCTAGTAGTCCTTCGGGCGAACTGGGTCGGAAGGTCGGTGAGTCCGGCATAACCATCTCTCCTCCCCCGAGGACCAGAAGGTATCCGTAAGATGGATTTTCCCCGCGGGAAAAAAAAAAAAAAAAAAAAAAAGGCCTACTCTTGAAATCAATTCCAATCTCGAACTCGATACAGTTTCAATTCCAATTTAGAAGATTTTGGAACTCTAACTCACTCATCTAAATTAAATAGAATATTTACGAACTAGCTATCGTAAATATATATTTCCGTTTCATACTTGTTATATTATTAAAACACAAAAACTGTTGCTACCTATGTCCTTTATTTATTACTTTGAAACCACTCAACCGATTTCAATGATTTTTTTTGTATGTGAGTGGTTGGGTCCAACTTAAAAGATAGGATAGTTTTAGGTCCGATAGGTGGCGCTGTGGAGATTTGATTTTTTTTTACGAAAATTCGGTCCACAGATAACGCGGTTTATGGCAAGACAACGATATTAGTGTAATTAATACACACATACATATACACTCACGGCTGTAATCCCCGAAGGGGTAGGCAGAGGTGTAACCAGTACACCCACTTTTCGCCGAATTTCGGTCCCATAATGTGATAGGGGGCGAGCCTATCGCCATACCGGGCACAGGTTCCAGACTCCGGGCTAATACTGAGAATTTCTAGATAGAAAAACCCAATATCACTTTACTCGACCCGGGGATCGAACCCGAGACCTCAGCACAGTAGTCGTAACGCATGCGCAATTACAACTGCGCCACCGAGGCAGTATATGTTATATTATCATTAATAAGTAAAGCTCATTAGTAATACAAATAAATAAGAAAAATGTTAAGTTTCATTATCGTCCGCATTCGAACCCAAAATAAACACATCTCCAATTATAAGTGTAAATATTTGTTCCTAGATGAGACCGTAAATCCCTCAAGTTATTATCCAAGGCGCAGACATGCATCTTATAGTGGGTACAGACGTACGTACATGCTCGATAAACTTGCTCGACCTCAAGCAAGTATAAACGTGTGTACCAAGTCTCAAGACAAATGCTCGAAGCCAACCAAAATGTTCGATTCAAACAAGATTCAAACGTCCATAATTCTTGCTCGATGTTCGAAGCAAACATGTTGGTACGTATAGCCGCGACGTCGAGCATGGTAGTCGTGATGATATTTTTGTGAAGAGGATGTGAGTCTGCTGCTAAAATGTCGGACAATCGTTCATTTTCTCGGGATTTTGTGGAACAATTTATAAATATGTATGGGGAGGACGAGTGCTGTGGAAAACTACGTTAAAAGAATACTCTTATCAAATTCACGAACTCTTTTATCAAATTAACATGCCTGTGACGTTCGCTTCTTTGCAACATTAGCCTGACCCAACGACGACGACACTTTCTTCGCGTCCATTGCTCGAAGTGTTTTAACGCACACTAAACATGTTCTTTGAGCAAGCTTTTACGTGTAGACGCAAGGTCGAGCATGTTTGTAGATGCCATGCTCGGATGAAACAGGCTCATCGAGCATGTAGCTGCATGTAGACCCACCATTAGTGTGAAGAGGTGAGTATATATACAGAGTCATTTCGACGTTGCGTTACTAAATGAAAACACATGTTCGTTGTGACCTCTGCTAAGACCTCGGTGTTTAATTGACGCGTGACATTACATTGGCGACGAGGAAAATTCTATAATTTTTATTTAACCGTGTAAAATACAGTAAAATGCCTTTGGGACACGTAGAAAACTTTAACATTAACAACAATAATTGGGATGCTTATATTCGTCGCTTAAAACAATTTATTTCTTTAAATAAAATAAGTGACAGTTTGAAAGTAGCCACGTTGGTGACGGTGGTTGGTGCTGAATGTTACGATTTGATGTGCGACCTGTGTTCGCCAAATACACCGGAATCAAAAACGTTCGAGGAACTCGTGGAGTTGGTTAGAGATCATTTAGAACCTGATAGATCTGAAATCGCCGAACGGCATATTTTTCGACAAAGAACGCAGCAACAAAACGAAAGTATCCGTGAGTACCTCCAGGCACTCAAACATTTAGCGAAAACATGTAATTTCGGCACCTGTCTAGAAGTATGTCTACGTGACCAGTTTGTGTCAGGACTGTTCAATGAAGACATGAGGTCTAGGATTTTTTCAGAGAAGAGTATTGACTACAAGCGAGCTGTTGAATTGGCTGTGGCCTTGGAATCGGCGGAGCGGCATGCAGCAACGGCTTGTGCTTCAACGGCCCAAGGAGCCAGCAGCGTCGGCTCGGCGAATGTGTTGGAAAGCGACGGCTTGCATCAAATCAGCGCGGGAGCGCAGGGTAGCGGCAACGGAGTAGCTGCGCGCCGGACATGTATTCGTTGTGGCAAAACGGGACATAAAGAAAATAAGTGTCGTTTCAAACAATATACCTGTGACCTTTGCGGCCAAAAGGGCCATTTAAAGTCAGTGTGTAAAAATAAAAGTGAGGCAAGTGGCAGTCGTGGGTATAAGTTTCGTAAAAGTCAATTTTTCCTAGAGGGCTCAGAATCGGAAAGCGAAGACTGTAATTTTTATAATTTAATTGTAAGTAGTAATGGAGATGGACCGTATTATGCATACCTCAATATTGAGAATACTACCTGTAAATTTGAAGTAGACACAGGGAGTAAAATCTCTGTCATTTCTAAGAAAACGTACGACAAATATTTTTCACACATATTGTTAGAAAAAAAAACACTATCGTTAAGGTCGTATACGGGTAACGTCATCGAAACACTTGGCTATATAACTGTACAGGTTAAGAGCGGAGTAAACCGGGCTAAATTAATCTTATACGTGATTGAGAATGGGGGTCCTCCGTTAATGGGCAGAACATGGATAAAACAATTACAGTTATCCATTGTTGATTGTCACAATATAGTTGAAAGTGATTCGATAGCGGATCCCTTTAGAGCAGAATTTCCTGAGGTT
Organism: Laothoe populi; assembly: GCA_905220505.1. Lineage (NCBI taxonomy): Eukaryota > Metazoa > Arthropoda > Insecta > Lepidoptera > Sphingidae > Laothoe > Laothoe populi. The sequence continues at coordinate 9,606,550 of HG992173.1, forward strand.
TTTGCTGACGGTTTAGGTACTTTTAAATCCGAGATTCGTTTACATTTAAAAGATAAAACTCCAATTTTTGTTAAGTCGCGTCCATTACCATTAGCACTCAAGGAACCAGTAGAGAGAGAACTCGATAGACTTCAGCGAGAAGGAGTAATTTATAAAGTTGAAAGGTCAGATTACGGGACACCAATCGTGCCAGTAATAAAAGCCAACGGCGGCTTGAGATTGTGTGGTGACTATAAAATTACATTAAACAAAGTCCTCAAAGATTTTCATTACCCGCTGCCGCGTATCGAGGATCTCTTCGCGGTTCTAGGCGGTGGAGAAAAATATACGAAATTAGACTTATCTAATGCCTTCCAACAATGTATACTGGAAAAAGGCTCACAGCCACTGACGGCCATTACCACTCATGTAGGTACCTTTGTTTATAAACGAGTACCGTTCGGTATTAAATGTATACCGGAGAATTTCCAAAAAATCATGGAGCAGGTATTGAGTGGTCTTCCTTCAACGGCAGTTTTTGCCGATGATATTTGTGTAACAGGAAAAAACAATTCCACGCATTTGACTAACTTAAGGGCAGTGCTTCAAAGACTAAAAGAAAATGGTTTACGCATTAATTTTAGTAAGTGTAAATTTTTTAAAGATAGTGTTACATATCTTGGATATAAAATAGACAAATTTGGTTTGCATACAGACACAAAAAAGATTAATGCAATAGTAGGAGCTCCTATACCATCTAATGTCACTCAATTAAGAAGCTTCTTAGGCCTTGTCAATTTTTATTCAAAATTTTGTGCTAATATGAGTGATATTTTAAAACCATTATATAATCTTATTAAAAAGAATCAGTTATGGAAATGGAGCCAGGAATGTGATATGGCATTTGTTAAAATAAAAAAAGTGTTAAGCAGCTCTCCGGTATTGGCTCATTATAACCCAAATTTACCACTTATTTTGTCTGTGGATAGCAGTGCTTATGGTCTGGGTGCAGTGTTAACGCAGCGGTACGGGGACGGTAGTGAGCGGCCGGTGTGTTGCGCGTCGCGAACTCTTAACGTGGCGGAGTGCAATTATTCACAACTGGACAAGGAAGCACTCGCTATCGTGTTTGGTGTGACGCGCCACCACCAATATCTATATGGTCGGCATTTTATATTACGTAGTGATCATCGTCCGCTAAGTTTCATATTTGGCAAAAATAAAGGTTTACCGGTGACAGCTGCTAGCCGATTGCAGAGATATGCTGTGAAGTTAGCTGCATATAACTTTGAAATAGAATTCGTTAAATCTGAGAATAATTGTTTCGCCGATGCTCTTTCTCGACTTCCTCTGGAATCAAAAATTGGAAGACTTCGGAATGAAAGTGATGAATTCTGCTATTTCAATTTTGTACAAGATAACTTTCCTGTGAGTTTTAAAGATATTAAAACCGAAACAGCAAATGACCCTTTACTAAAAAAGGTTTATGGTTATGTAATGTATGGTTGGCCACTAAATGGCGTTAATAGTGAATTGGAGAAGTGCTACTTCAATAGAAGAGAAAGTTTGCACGTGCAACAAGGGTGTTTAGTTTGGGGGTACAGGATTGTGGTACCAAAAGTTTTACGTGAAACAATTTTAAAGGAAATTCATGAAGGCCACCCGGGTATTGTAAAAATGAAACAGATTTCTCGTAATTATGTTTGGTGGGAAAACATAGATGCAGATATTGAACGTGTGGTCCGTGAATGTGTTGTGTGCCGGTCGCAACGCGCCATGCCCCCGGCCGCTCCGCTACACTCGTGGCCCTGGCCGAACGAGCCGTGGTCACGTCTGCACATTGATTTTCTTGGTCCGTTCAATAAGAATTATTATTTAGTAATCATTGACGCTAATACTAAATGGATAGAGGTAGAACATGTAATAACAACGTCGGCAATGGTGGTCATTAGTTGTTTAAGACATTTGTTTGCGCGTTTTGGATTACCAAAGCGTATAGTTAGTGATAATGGCCCCCCATTTTCATCAGCAGAGTTCGCTTGTTACTTACAAAGGAACGGTATCAAACATACGTTAATAGCTCCTTACCATCCGGCTAGTAACGGTGCAGCAGAGAATGCAGTGCGTTCTATTAAACAGGTTTTGAAGAAGGCACAAATGGAAAATGAAAATAGCGATATTGCATTAAGCAAATTTCTCTTTACATATCGAAACACCGAGCAAAGTACAACGGGTATCGAGCCGGCTGTGGCGTTGCTTGGTCGGAGGCTTCGTGGGCGACTTGACTTGGTGCGCCCGGACGCCGCGGAAGTTGTGCGCGACGCACAACTCAAACATGAGGGCCGCAGCGACGCGCGCTTGCGTGCCGTAAGTTCGGGTGACAAAATATTGATGCGCGATTATTCAAAATCGGGAAATAAGTGGACTGAGGGTGAAATACTCCAACGGTCAAGTCCTGTTTCGTATAAGGTTAAGACCCGCGACGGTCACATTCACAAACGTCACATCGATCAAGTATTGGGTTACAGGAAATCACGGCATTCTTTAAGCCAAGTTCATGAGAGTACGTCACCAACTAGGGTCAAGGATACTGGTGTTTCTACATGCGGACAGAGTGAGGGTGAGACGGATGAGAGGTTTGACAGTGCAGAGGAAACTGAGTTATCACCGGTCGGCCAATCGCCTTCTCAACCGCGGGAGCTCGCTGCCACTCCTCCCATTTTAGATAACTCACGTCCAAAACGGAGAGCTGCATTACGGTGCCTTGAGAAACTTAAAAACAGTACTTAATTAGTTGTGTAATGTACCTACTTTATTGTATGTAGATAAACACCCTATATTGTTTGTATATCAATAAGTTGTATACATTAAATAATTATATTTAGTTAGCTATACTTGTATTTTAAAGAGGGAAAAGTGTTATGTATACGAAACTATTTTGTATATGTTTCGTAATGGTGATTGACAAATAAAACAGTTGGTATTGGACCTCGGTGTTTAATTGACGCGTGACATTACAAATGTGATCTGGAAAAAAAATGCCTTAGTTTTACCAGTAGATTTGAGCGCCAAAACACGGTGCAAAAAAATTTACTAGGCTCAGGAGATGCAGAAAAAATTGCTAATTCCGAATATAATCAAATAGCCTAAAAACCGTCGATTTGAATTTTTTAATTAAGAACTTGTACTATACCATATCTTTCAAGGCTGATCCTACAGAGCAACATTGTTTTCACAACGAACCAACCGATAACGTGCTGTCATAAGTTATTTGTGTCACGGTAACTAAACGTGCAGCATAAACAAAATGTATTCCTAGAATACATTATGGTATAAAATTAAATATGCTATTGATGCTTTGGGAATAGCATTGTTAGCATTATGCCGCTTTTGCTTGTTGGTCAGTATAAAAATCTATTTCCTAGTGAACTTTATAAAAATTATGAATATCAGGACTAAGTGACAGATTCGTGGCGCAGAGGGCGAGTAGCCGTGGGTTCGATTCCCGCACCGAGATAAAGATTTGCGTGACAGATAGATATTTGTTTATCGGGTCTGAGTGTTGTGGGACCGTAGACCCTCGTAGTTCTTGATTCCCACGATACAGGTTTTACCTAGTGTGGGGTTAGAAGTAGAACGTGCGACGGTTGGGTGTATTTCTTATTTATTTATTTAATTATTTATGGTGGAAATATATAATTGGATCAGTATATAGTTCCTAATAATTCAAATAATATCACAAACGGTAAACGGTAGGCAGCGGCTCTGCTGTGCTCTGGCATTGCAGAAGTCTATGGCCGGCGGTGACTACTTACCATCAGGTGGCCCGTCTGCTCGTCTGCCTATCCAGGCACTAAAAAAAAACTTTATGTCTTAGTGATGTTTGTTAAGGAAAAGAAGATTGTTCTTTTGAAGAATTGATATAGGGTTGTCAAATCGGATAAAAACTTACGCTATAATGCTTTTCTGGACAAATGAGATCTGCTAGCCCTTTATTAACTACATTACTTTTGTTTGGGCCATGTCCGCCTTAACTAGTCCGAAATCCGTATTTACAATTTTAACGTAGCCTTTTAAATAGGAATCTATTAGGGCACGTTTAAGGATATTCTACCTTATAGAACAGAATAAAAGTGTATCTTGTCAATATCTGTATTTTAACATTTCATAATCATGTCCATATGTTTAATATTTCCCATATTAAAGGGGTACTCGAGGAAAATTTTGATTGCACTGGATTTTGCGTCTCATCAAAGAATAATCAAGCGCAAGTCTGATCTTCGGGAAATTTATAATTTGCAATTGAAATACTCATACAAAGGAATATATAACTTGTATACTCAATACAGTTCTTAAATTATAAATATACTTATTAAATCTGCCAACCCTACGCCACATTAGCAATACCAATAAGCGTTTCTTTGAATAGCTTCTAACACTTGACTTTAATTTAAACAATCGTAGATACCTAGAGATGTATAGAGTACAATCTAATTGATTTAGTGCCGAGTGCAAATTTGATTGAATCAGTGAAATCGCAATATAACTCTGGTTATAGATGCAAATAGGGTGTTTGACTGGTGTAACCAAAAAATATAAAACTGCACTAGGTGAAAGGATAGTGGGCAAACATATTTATTAAATACATTTGTTTATTTTAAATGTATTATAAACATTTTATTTTCGTCATTAAAATTTAGAATTTTTAATCTGTATCACTCGGTGCCAAAAACGTAGCAATACCGGCCGCCATTACTCGTGACGACATCGCACATAAACATTGCATCCTACGACAAATAAAATTGTAAGGAAGAACATATTTTTCGTTGTGTAAACGTGTGGAAACGTGTTAATTTCGTCTTCAAGTCTTCTATAAGAATGGAAGAAGGCATTACAAGGGCTGATAGTCGAAATCTGCCACTTCTTTCTTAAAACTTTGGATTTTGGCACATGGATGAACAATTTATCGGGATTTAGTGTCGAGTTTTTACATAAAGGCATTGAACAATATTTATATGCTGGCTCATTCATTTTTGTGGAAAAACTAACAGATAAATGCAAATAATTTGTTATGTTGTTAGGTGTCACGAATGTTTGTATATGTGCGATGACGTCACATAGAGATAATGTCACGTGACAAGGCGTTTTAGCGCGAAATTATATGTGAAAAAATTAAATCACGGATTTTATATAAATTGAGTATATTTCAATAATAAAAATATTACGGGGGCTATAAGTGAAGAGTCCTCTATCGATGTCCATCAATTTTCAAAAATTGTCAAATACCCTATTTTATAGTATTATAATGGTTTCTTATATTTACGCGAATATTATACATTGAAATAAAACGAAATTTACAGATTCTATCGCTGTTTATTTTACTTTTTTAACCCGACGTTTCGAAGGCATTCGAAGTCTGCAGCTGCTGAACATTCAGAGGAAGGCTTCGAGCATTATCTACGATTTGACAAACCCAAATCCTTGCCAAAGAACACCGATTCCTGCCTAGGATGATTCGCGAGGCTATTGAAATTAATAAACATCCAAATTTCAATAGAGAAGATGGTTGGAAGCTAGCACCAGCCTGGGATCCAATTATACATTTAATTAAATCGGAACCAAGACCAACTGCCAGATCTCAAGACATTGTGAGCTCCTTCTGCGTAGATCGGACTACAACAAATAAAAATTAAATATCAACTATATGGAGGGTAGAAACATTGCACTATACTTTCGTGACGACATACAACTCAGTCTCCCCCGTGACCATGAAGGCTTTAAAGCCTTCGAAACGTCGGATTGAAAACGTAAAATAAATGTACAGACAAACTTATGCACTTTAAAGACCACTTTGACATAACTGTGTACAAGATCAATAGGTGGTGGCCACCGGTACCCATGGTAAGATTTAACTTGTGTTATGGGCACCGGTACCACTTTAATTATAATAGTTTATAACAAATAAAACAGTTCAAAATAAACCTCGATAGAATCCGTAAATTTCATTTTATTTCAATTTTATAGTATTATAAAAATGGAGCCATAAAAATTAACAAGGTGGTAAGTTTAACTTTTTTAAGTTTTACAATAAGGCAACTTAATTAACATACTACTACTACTACTAGCCCTGTATTAAACATTATCCCACTGCTGGGCACGGGCCTCCTCTACTAATGAGAGGGGTTAGGCCTTAGTCCACCACGCTGGCCTAATGCGGGTTGGCAGACTTCTCATACCTTCGAAAAATTCTCAGATATGCAGGTTTCCTCACGATGTTTTCCTTCACCGTTAAAGCAAGCGATAATTAACATTTTAATACACACATAACTGTACAAAAGTCAGAGGTGTATGCCACTTGGGTTTCGAACCTACGACTTTCGTCTTGACAGTCCGTACCGCAACCAACTAGGCTATCGCTGCTACTAACATACATTGAGCTCTAATCTTAAATTGAATGTTACGTTCATATTCAAAAACGACTGCAAGCTTTTTGCTATAATTAGATTTCTGTATACGCCATGTTTCTTTGGCAGAGCCGCGGGCAACAACTAGTTTGAAATAATACGCCAGCATAATTAAAACATAACGAATGCATGTACCATCCTGAACTACATCTAAAGCTAGATAATAAAATACTAAATTCGAAATCAAAGCCAACGACCGCCCCAATAACCGTATTACAGGAAATTTCGACAGCATATCTGTTATCAACACCAGATTAGGATAAGATCTGCCGAGACAAACAAGATAACAGATTACTACGCTTATGTGCGTACTTATTTGGTGGTTTCGACATCTATCGCAGCCTCGGAACCTTTAAACGGCCCACATAATATATGGAAAGGAAATGACGAAACTAAATAAAAAATTGTTTTTCATCGTGAATAGTTAATTATTTTTTATTCTCGTACGAAAAAATGAACAAACTGCATCTAATGGCAAGCGCAGTACCGTCCAATACGCTAGTTGACTGTTTTTGGGAAACCGTTTTATATTATTTTTAAAATATTATCATTAATAAACATAAGTTCTCAAGATTTAATTGCATTTTTATAAAACAACTAAATGTTTCCCCCCAAAACGCTACTAACTGTCATGGCCTCTCGTGTGACGTGACCATCCACAAAACGAATAGACGTTTGGCTCAGCATTTTCTTAGATGTTTCGAACGGTGACGTCATGCATGACTGATGGGTGTTTTATGTCACGTGACAAAATGCTTTATTTTTATATATTTGTTACTTGAAAATATAAAAAATCACTGGTTTAATTTTCGATATTTTTAGGCTAAAATATATTATAAAAAGAAAACTTCTATCAGGTTTTCACTTACTGTCAACTACCCTGTTTGAATATCAAGTAGGGAGATATAAATAATCCATCCCTCGCTACTCAACACAATCATGCCGGCATGCTCTGTAGCTTTTTCACACTACGCCTAAAGGACCTAGGATCATAGGAAGAACGGAACACATATCTCCTCCTCTCCCTTCCATACCAGAACCACGCGTGCTGGCTTACGGAGCTACAGCTTCGTGGTGTCTACTACCCCGGCCCGAACCAAGAGGAGAGCAAATTCGTATTTGGACATATATTTATGTCGCTGGCCCACAGAGCGACCAATAACCACAGATATAAAAAAAATTACAAAAGAAAACAATTTTTTAAATGTTGACTACTGAATTTGTAATGCTTGCGCAAAGTGAAACGTGTTTGTGTGGTTTGATTTCGATCAAAATTTCGTTGGAAATCATAGATTTTTCACGGCCCGTTGTGAACAGTTTTGTCGGTCTATTCAAATATGAATATGTAACGGTGATAGTATGAAGCAAATATAAATATTTATTTGTTATTTTATGGTTCGTTGGTGCATCGTCTCGATTTTGATCACTGTTGTAACACAATTTGTTTTTTGTAACGGTTTCAAATAAGAATGTACTTATTATGACAGCGCAGTGGGCGAGTAGTGACACGAAAGGCCGTGGGTTCGATTCCCGCACCGATACAAATGTTTGGTAGACAGATATTGTTTCAGGTCTGGGTGTTTTGGGACCGTAGTCCCTGTTCTTGATACCTACGATACATGTTTGACCTAGTGTGTCCGAACTATGTGTGTGACTATTGGGTGTAATTATTTATTTTTATAATATTTTTTTAAGTCTTTGCAAAGAGGTTTGCAAATTCGTATTTTTGCCGCACCATCAAGCTGTGGAACAGTTTGCCAGCTACTGTGTTCCTTCCTTCCTAAGGACCCAGGAGTCCTTTAGGCGTAATGTGAAGAAGCTAAACAGCAGGCCGGCATGATTGTGTTGAGTAGCGGAGGATAGACTGTCTCTCGCTACTTGATACTCTATCTGGACGGCACTGCGCTTACCATCAGGTGCAGTGTGGTCACTTGGAAGGAATGTATGGTATTATGTTGTATAGAATTCGCCACTGCTATACAACAAAGCTTCCTATGTAATCAAATGTTACACAACCACGCGTGTTATAAATTGTCTAAACAACACATATTATTATGTACTTTCTAACAAGTGTCGTATACTACTGGCACATATATTTATAAATAGTCTATGATTTATAAATAAAATGTTTTAGTTTTGGTCTGCACGTCTTTCAATTATGACATGGTGACAGCGTTACTGTTTAATTTAAATTTATTTAATTAAAATTCATGCCGAATAATCTCTGGTAATGAGAAAAGAGTAGGTAAAGTTTTAGTGTTTAGTTGTAATTTTTATTATTTTATGGAACACGCATGGCCTCCGGTAGAATTATGTCTGGATGGTGGACCGTCGGGCCGTAGCGAGGCAAAGATGGCGATCCGGGACATCAAGTTACGCGATCGGCTAGTTAGAGCCGACGAAGACAACTAGATGTCCATGGAGGAGCAAGCCAGATAAAGGGAACCAAAACTCAGGTGATAGCAGTCTACGCGATTTATGCGCGCGGCCAGCATCGTGCGAGCACGAGTGGCGACGGCGCAGGCATATCGCGAGGTACCTCGACCGGATGGGGTCGTGGTGCCAGCCGCAACGCACGTTTTGGTGCGGCGGAGCAGGCGGTGCGGGCGGCAGCGACAGCGGTGGCGCGGGTGACATGGCCACGTGGGTCAGCCGGCCCGCCCGGCAATACAGTGTACGCGATTTATGCGCGCGGCCAGCATCGTGAGAGCACGAGCGGTGACGGCGCAGGCATATTGCGAGGCACCTCGGCCGGACGGGGTCGTGGTGGTTTGGTGTTGTAGCGGAGCTAGCGGTGCGGGCGGCATTGACAGCGGCGTCGCGGATGACAGCGGCGCGTGGGTCGACCGGCCCGCCCGGCAATAGTAGTTTGTATACTACTGGCACATATGTATATAATAATTTATACCTAGATTTAATTTTTGTACCTATTATGTTTTTGTATATTTTGTTTATTAGTCTTTACTCCATTGCTATATTTTTTATTTTTGAGTGTAAATTGGTAAATATGTAAAAATAAAAGAAAAGAGGGAAGATGTCGTATACTACTGGCACATATATTTATAAATAGTCTATGTTTTATAAATAAAATGTTTTAGTTTTGGTCTGCACGTCTTTCAATTATGACAACAAGTACGCATGATGCGGTGTAGGTTAGGGACTTTAGCGACTAAAGGTTCCAGAGACTGCTTCGGTGGCGCAGTATTACGACTGGTGTGAGGTCTCGGGTTCGATCCCCGGTCGGGTAAAGTGATATTAGGTTTTTGTGTTTCGAAATATTAAGTATCATCCCGGAGTCTGGAATCGAGCCCGATACAGCGATAGGCTCCACCCCCTGTCATACGAGATCGTAATAAATTCGGGTAAAAGTGGGTGTACTGGTTACCTCTGCCTACCCCTTCAGGGATTACAGGCGTGAGTGTATATGTATGTATGTATTAATTATATATAACGGACTTAGCGGTGAAAGCCAATTGTATTCATTTCCTAGCGTCTAACCCAGCGACCTTCATACGCCCATGACTCGCGCCACCCACTGTCGAATGAGTCAGCGAATTTCGCCATTGTTCTCGGTAATGTTCGAAATATGTCCATTATAGTGATTTCTATAAGATATGTAATCAGTAAGTGATCATATGTATAGTATGGGGCAAATTAAAGTTATAAGTTCCAGTAATAATGTAGTACCATACCATTAGTGGCATGTTTATATTATTAAATGCCAATTTTATTTTTAGTTGTCTAATTAGTTTTTATAAGTTTGCTGGATAGAAATTTCATATTCATATCGGCTCAGACAGCGACTACCGTACACAGGGTGTAAAACCGCCATAGTGGCACACGCAATTGTGTCGCGTTCCGGGATCAGCCAGTGTACATCCGGTTTTTGTCGGGGGTCTAGAGTTGGAAAACTATGTTTGGCCGTGTTGCGGCCTTCTGAGTACTCTGACACTATACCCTCGACCGCTTCTTCACCTTCTTGTCTATGGCGTAGTGTGAAGAAGCTTCACAGTAGGCCAGCATGATTGTGTTGAGCAGCGGGGGATAGATTGTCTCTCGCTACTCGCTATTGATTTCAATTGTATGTAAATATTTGATGTTTTTTTTTTAACGTAAATGTAACCAATTATTTTTTTGCTTTTTAGTTGTGGCTGGGTATTTTTGAATGCGGTTTTATTTTTATTTAAAAAGTAATTATTTTTTTGTACAATAGCAGTTAACAATTCCAAACATCCAGTATGTGTAATACTTGCTGAAAAAAAAGGCTCCAAACATTATCTTTGATTTGACAAACCACAAATCCTTGCCAAAGAACATCGATTCCTAACTAAAAAAAACAGAAATTAAAAAACATCCAAACAATAGAGAAGATGGTTAGAAGCGAGCACCAGCCTGGGATTCAATTATACTTTTAATTAAATCGGAACCCAAAAGACCAACTGCCAGACCTCATGACACTGTGAGCTCTTTCTGCGTAGATCAGACTGCAATAAAATAAAAATATAATATCAACGATATGGAGGGTAGAAACATTGCACTATACTTTCGTGACGACATACAACTCAGTCTGCCCCGTGAACATGGACCATGAAGACTGTAAAGCCTTCGAAACGTCGGGTTAAAAAAGTAAAATAAACCGAGATATAATCCGTAAAATACGTTTTATTTCTATGTCGCCTCGGTGGCGCAGTTGTAATTGGGCAAGCGTTACGACTGCTGTGCTGAGGTCTCGGGTTCGATCCCCGGGTCGGTTAAAGTGATATTGGGTTTTTCTATCTAGAAATTCCTCAGTATTAGCCCGGTGTCTGGAATCTGTGCCCGGTATGGCGATAGGCTCGCCCCCTATCACATTATGGGACCGAAATTCGGCGAAAAGTGGGTGTACTGGTTAAACCTCTGCCTACCCCTTCGGGGATTACAGGCGTGAGTGTATGTGTATGTGTGTATAATAGTCGCAATATAAGAAACCATTATAAAGGTACTTTTATCAAATTCTAACTTTCGTTTTCGTATTTCGTATTTAGTATATTATACGTTATTCGTATTCGTAGTTACGATACAGGTTTTATCTAATGTGGGGTCAAGACTGTGTGTGGGGTCAAGACTATGTGTGTTACTGTGGTGTATTACATAAGCTATCATGGCTTACATTGACCCAGAAAACACCAATCAATTCGGTGGCACATTAAAACCATATTCATGCTGATATCAACCTTAATATGAAGCTATAAATCATTCGGTGCAAGCCAAAGTTCATATCGGTTTATGCAAGGTCACAGTTACAAAGGTATAAATTGACGCTGCTGTATCAAGGTTGGAACATCTGGCATTTGTGGTTAAAATACCAACCAATAAGGGAAGCGCATAGTTAAAAAAACGAATGTATTGTTGATTTAAAAAAAATTATTGCCAGGAAGAAGTGTGCGCGAAAAACTTCTGGACCGATTTAGATGAAGTTAGATATATACGTACTCACGCCTGTAATCCTCAAGGGGGTAGGCGGATGTCTAACTAGAACACCCACATTTCGCCAAGCTTATCCCGTCCCATGATGTGATTGGGCGCGAGCCTATCGCTATACCCGATACACACCATACCAGACTCCGGGTTGTTACTGAGTATTTCTTAATAGAAAAATCCAATATCACTTTTGCCCGACCCGGTGATCGAAACCGGAACCTCAGCACAGCAATCGTATCGCGTACGCAATGGGGTAGTTTCCTGTGTTTAATTTTGAACATTATTCTATATACCACTGAATATAACACGCAATGAAAACACAACATTGCTTGCAAAATGAGGTAATTTTTTTTTTAAATATTGGTATGCGCAAAAATGTGTGGGTAGTGGGAAGATCTCACTATCTCCCTCGCACAACGGCACAGAATGGCCATTCTGAGAGGTGACGTCACTGCTCATATCATGCATCACTTTACTGTCATTTGAGAACTGCCCCTTCCAGCAGATTTGAATAGCGTCTAATTTACTTATTTTTGTTTGGATTCACAAAATTCTTTTGATAAACTTTTGATAATTTTAGGCAAACTTATTGATAATAATTCATAAAAATTCCTCTCGATTTTTCTGATATCCCATCATCAGATCCTGACTTGGTGCCAATGGGACCACCTGGGTAGTATACCCTTTTAAACAAACAAAATTCTCGAATCGGTCCAGGCGTCTTCCAGTCATCGGGGGAAAAGATTCCGACGAATTGAGAACCTCTTTTTTTTGTAGTCGATTAAACATAATAAAAAATATCGTGTCTCTACCCTTTTACAACTGCGCCACTCTGGCAGTCTACGTGTAAAGTATTTCAAAGTATTAAAAGCTTACAAAGGTCGCGTGGCGCATACCCGTTCTTGATTACAAACTTGAAATTGCAACCTGGCAAGGTTACCCGGCGGGTTTGCATCGTTTTTGGGTTGGCAAGAATATTACATAGGTCTCGAACTGGTTTGTTTGTAGTGCTTGGAGACTGGAGGCTATAATTTAGTAGACCTTTAAAGAGAGGATGGATTAATTAAATTGTACTCTTCCATTTTAATTTAAAAAAATGGGTGTGTGTACTTATGTACGCACGTGAGAAGTTATACTAGTTATATAACAACAAAATATTTTTAACGGCCAGTACTTTATAGTATCACGAAAGACCTAAATAATATTACTGTATAGTACTAATTCGGTCTTTCATAATACCATACGTACTGGCCACATTTAAATGATTAATTTAAATTTTATAATTCAGACCGAAGCTTCTAGCTCTTAAGGAGGTCAATATTCTATCAGTTGTATAAAAACGATATCAAATCTCCTTACATTTCTGCTAGCCTGGTACTTAGGGCTACTTCAGAGGTGTTACTTTTGTGTCACGCGAATCTTAAAATTTCACACTCATATTTTTTTCATAACGCGCCTAAAGAAGTATAACTTCAAAAATGTTTAATTCAATACAGACACTATAATTTCATTGTAGCAAAAAACCTGTTTATCAGCAGTGAGATTTTAATACACAGGACTGATACCATTACTAGAATTTAAGTTGTAATTTCTTACTGTAATATGAATTTCAGGTTATTTCCCAACATTAACAATCTTACTGACATCTCGATTGATCGGAAGGATTTTCTCGGTCTTCCCTATCTAGTCAGAACACACCTATCCACCGCAGTAAAGTTTTCACAACACAGTTTTTATAGTGGTAGAGCCACGCTGTAGACATATTTGTCTACAGCATGAATGGGCCGGCCCGACCGGGGCAGTACCACTGTCTCACAGAAAACCAACGTAAAGTGACAGTTCACTGTCGCCTTTCGTATGGTAAGTGAGATATCCGGAGGCCCAGATTCCCCCTTCCCTTCCCTTATCCGTATTCCTGTCCTTTAAGGCTGATAGCGCATACATGATACTTTCGGTATTGTGGATGTTCATGGGCGGTGGAGATCACTTAACATCAGGTGACCCACGGGCTCGTTTGTCGGACTATGCTATAAAAAAAACCTTTAATTACTGTTGAAATGGCCAGTAGTGCAATCAACGCAGGCGGTTTAAGTTACTTACAACTCGAAGAGACTTCGGAAAGTGGTTTGACGATAAAAACCGGGTCCACCCGCTTAATTGGCATACGTGTAATAAAAATTTATTGCTGTCTGCGGCACGTGTGGCCTAGGCATAGAGAATGAGCGCTCTCTGTCCAGCTAAGTTAGGGTTGCCAACCCCGAAATTCAAATACTAGGATTTATAGTTTTCGAAGTTAGAAAAACCAGGACAATTCAATTTAAAAACAGGACGCATCTTTTGCGAGCCCAGACGCACCCCCCCCCCCCCCCAAGGATTGCAAAAGTGGTGTGCTAATTTTAAAATACAGGACGCTTTAAAAACCCAGGACGCTGTTTAAAAACCCAGGACGCTGCTTAAAAACCCAGGCTCTGCTTAAAAACTATCCAGGACGTCCCAGGACACTCTAAAATCCAGGACATGTCCTGGGAAAACAGGACGGTTGGCAACTCTAAGCTAAGTGAATACGGGCAGAAAAATGTCTACCAATCCGCATTAGACCAGCGTGGTAGTAGGTCTAACACCTCTCGCTAGAAGAGGCCCATGCCCAGTAGTGGGACAGTATATACAGGGCTGGTATTATTTTATATTACTTGATAATGCGAATACTTCGCACCGATAGTAATTAACAATACAACAAATTAGTTGATTATACTGTCAATAGATGGCACTGTTAATTTGTCATCTTGTTTTAGCAAAACCTATAATTTTTAAACTTAAATAAGCTTTAAACATTCGTGTCTCAAATGGTATGCCGGCGCGCCAACAATACTGGCAACACTCGCCGTTCTTACATGCTCTATTTTCAATTTTAATGTTATGTAAATAAAATTGATTTTGGCTTCTATTTACTCCGTACTACTTTACTTTTTTAATATCCTTTGAGACCCGAGTGGTTAAATATAAGCCAATTACGACCACCGCGGATATATAATTAACATCAGTCAGAGGTGTATGCCATTTGGGTTTCGAACATAGGACTTTCGTCTTAACGGTCCGTCGCAACCGACTAGGCTATCGCTGCTTTTTGAATTCGAGGTTATACTTTTTATATTCCCCAATAATGGACACTATTAACAGTTATCAACAGATGCCGAAGGGCCCAAAGTAACGGTCATGTTTCGCCATTTTCCGGCTCTTTTCATGTTTGACGTATTTTTTATGCGCGATCAAACTACTGTTTACGAACGGGGCTCTTTATAAAAACAGAATTAGGTGGTTGATAGTCTATTGTTACATCGAACCGTTTAATAGAAAAAGTTTTTATTATTTTGTTAGGCCTATAGTCAGTTACGTTATATAATGTACTTATGTACTGTGCAGACGTCCTGTCCGGAAAAGTGACTGATTTGTGAATCTAAACCATCCACGGCGCCACCCAAACGCATACAAAAAAATCATTCAAATCGGTCCAGCCGTTTAGGAGGAGTTGAGTAACATACACACGTACAGAAGAATTATATATATATACTAGCGGACCGTGCAGACGTGCACTTTACGTTGGTTTTCTGTGAGACAGTGGTACTACCCCGGTCGAGCCGGCCCATTCATGTTGTAGACAAATATGTCTACAGCGTGGCTCTACCACTATCAGAAAACCACACTACGATTAAAAACCACATTCGAGTTGCCAGGTGTAATCCGATTAAGCAGTAACATTCTGTGTGCGTTTTTTGCATCGCTTTCAAGGAACCGGCCTCGCTTATAAGGCGATGCAGATAGTATGACATTCCCGTATCATTTACAGACTTGTTATTCTAAGTTTGCTGATATTTAATAAAGTGATTACAACTGCCTCGGTGCGGTTGTAATAGGGTAGTAGACTCGATTTATTTTATTAATGTAATCAATAAGTTACATTACCTAAAACCTATCATCGAAAGAATTTTATGAATCCGAATAAAAATAAGTAAATTAGACACCACTCAAATCTGCTGGAAGGGGTAGTTGTCAAATAACAGTACAAGGTTGCATATCTGATACCGTGACGTCACGGTACTATGAATCGCCTGTACTGTACCGTTGTGCAAGGAAGATAGCGATATGTTCCCAATACGCCATCGTCTTCGCTTATGCCTGTGAGTATTTGCTCATACCAATATTTTAAATGAATATTGTGACCTCATTTATCTAGCAATTTGGATTCTGTTTTCGCAAAAGAGTTTCTTTTGCGTATTATATTCGATTGCGTAAATAATAATGTACAAAATTAAACACAGGAAACTACCCTATTGCGCATGCGGGAATACTGCTGCGCTTAGGTCTTGGGTTCGATTCCCGGGTCGGGTAAAGTGATATTGGGTTTTTCTAACACAAGGAACCGTAATAAATTCGCTGAAAAGTGGGTGGGATTACAGTCGTGAGTGTATATATATGTATGTATATTTTAGTTATGATTAAGTAATACTCTAAGGTGAAAATCGAAATGCTGAGATGGACGGGTTTGAATCTAGACCCTAGGACACCTTCCAGTTTTTGTAGTTGTGTATAAAATAATTATAATACGCGCCCTGTATTACATTGTCCCACTGCTGGGCACGAGCCTCCTCTACTAATGAGGTTGGTAGACTTCACATACCTTTGAAATTTGATTGAATTTTTATTTATTACGTTTGTATGCATATTAAAATATTACTCGCATTAATGGTGTAGGTATTTTAATGCAAATATATCAAATCCAAACAAAGAAACTGTTCATCTTCTAATATTAGTACAGTTATGATTATAACTGTTATATTAACATTATCGAAATGAACTATGACTATGAAAGCTGTACAGTTTTCGAGACGCCAGGACAAAAAGTTAAATAAACAGCGATGCTGGTGGTAGAATACTCATATCCGCCCGGATAGCGACCACCGTACACAGGGTGTAAAACCCGCCATAGTGACACACGAAAGTGTGTCGCGTTCCGGGATCAGCCAGAGTACATCCAGTTTTTGTTGGGGCCTAGAGTTGGAGTACGATGTTTAGCCGTTTTGCGGCCTTCTGAGTACTCTGACACTATACGAACGCTTTTTCACCTTCTTGCCCATGGCGTAGTGTGAAGAAGCAGGCCGGCATGATTGTGTTGAGTAGCGGGGGATAGATCGCCTCTCGCTACTCGATACTCTAATTAATTACCGCATTGCGCTAACTATCAGGTGCAGTGTGGTCACATTGCCGTGCCAGTATAAAAAAAACTTTTTTTTTTAGTGGCTCGATAGGCAGACGAGCAGACGGGCTACCTGATGGTAAGTAGTCACCGCCGCCCAAAGACTTCTGCAATACCAGGGCACAGCAAAGCCGCTGCCTACCGTTGAAAGCCGCTGCCTACCGTTAAATTAATTTTATTTCAATGTTTAATTTTCGCGTAAACATCCATAAAGAATCCAGAATCCGTTATAAAAATATAAATAAATTCACCCATAAATAAATTTTACAGCTAATAAACTATCACTGATTCATTTTCCGATGATAATTCGATATTTAAATTGCAAATTGTATGAATGTGTCCAAGTTGCCACTCAATTTTGAATCTTACTACACACGAAATTGAGGATACATACAACTCGTAATTTTATAAAGAGCTGTAATAATGTATGTATGAGTCATGTAATATTTAATGGGCCGTGATAGTCTGTCCGTGACCTTGTGCGTGGCATTGTCGGTTCGAATCCAGAATAAATGTATGTGTTTTTTGTAACACGGAATTGCACTTCTTTTATTGTTTTTAACTAGGTTCTTAAAAGGTAATTCGTGTATTTTTAAACACAGTATTTTTTTATCTTTTGTTTTTCATAAAACAGGAGGATTTTTTAACTTGATGTATGTATAGTATGTAATTTTAAAAATGTTAACGTTTAAATCTCATACAAAGTGTCAAAACTTAATTTCACATAAAAGATGTAATTTAACGTTTGAGCCCAGGAGCCCCTTTGATATACACCTATGACTTTCGAAGTTTTTTTATTTTATACTGGCACGGCATAGTGACCACACTGCACCTGATGGTAAGCGCAGTGCCGTCCAATTAGAGTATCGAGTAGCGAGAGGCACTGCGCTTACTATCAGATGCACTGGTCACTGCCGTGCCAGGATAAAACTTGTTTCAAAGTACCTCTATAATAAAATAATACTAGCCCTGTATTAAACATTGTCCCACTGCTGGGCACGGGCCTCCTCTACTAATGAGAGGGGTTAGGCCTTAGTCCACCACGCTGGCCTAATGTGGGTTGGCAGACTTCTCATACCTTCGAAAAATTCTCTGGTATGCAGGTTTCCTCACGATGTTTTCCTTCACCGTTAAAGCAAGCGATAATTAACATTTTGAATACACACATAACTTTAGAAAAGTCAGAGGTGTATGCCACTTGGGTTTCGAACCTACGACTTTCGTCTTAGCAGTCCGTACCGCAACCAACTAGGCTATCGCTGCTATTTACCTCTATAATATGGAATGTAAACATAATGTGTAAATGTGTGTAATTATAGTACCTCTATGATTCCCGCACCGGGACAAATGTAATGTTTCGGGTCTGGGTGTTGTGGGACCGTAGTCCCTCGTAGTTCTTGATACCAACGATACAGGTTTTACCTAGTGTGGGGTCAGAACTATGTGACTGTTTAAAATATGTCGTAACTTCCTTTGATAGAGAGTGGAACTCTTTGCCGGAGTCTATATTTCCCGAAAATTATGACCTGGGTATCTTCAAGTAAAGAGTGAATAGGTATCTTCTAGACAAGCGTGCTCCACCGTATACCACATCATCACTTTCCATCAGGCGAGATAGTGTTCAAACGCAAGCCTATTTCGCTTAAAAAAAACATCCTTTGATTTTCTTGTGGGTATGAATACGGAAAATAACTCAAGCACGCGTTTAATGCCATTTTAGGTGTAGTACGTGCCCGTATAGAAACGCAATGGGTGAGCCAATGTCGCCATTGTGATTCTAATCATGGGGACGTGATGTCATGAGTCAGTTATGGGAGGTCAGCGGGGAGAGACATGGGTATGAAAAGTTATGGTGATGGAAATGTGAAGGGAAATTTAGTTTTTAAATGTTTATTGATTATGTAGGCATAAAAGCACTTAGAGTTCAAAATGCAATGTGGAATGTATAATTATATTCATCGAACGGGAAAACTATGTACACTATTAAAAAAAAGAATAAAAATCATCCCGTCTGAGATCGATAAGTTTTATAGATAAATATGCGATAAAATGGAGCCTATCGCCATACCGGGCTCAATTCCAGGGCTGATACTGAGTATTTCTAAATAGAAAAACCCAATATCACTTTACCCGAACCCGAGAACTCAGCACAGCAGTAACTCATGCGCAATAGGGTAGTTGACTCAATCTTGTTTATTAATTTAATAACAATTTACATTACCCTAAATACCTAATTTTATGAATCCGATCAAAAATAAGTAAATTAGACGCCATTCAAATCTGCTGAAAGGGGTAATTGTCAAATGACAGTTAAAGGATGCATGATATGTACCGTGACGTCACGGTTCTCAGAATCAGTTTCTTTTGTGTATTATATTCGGTTGCATATCGAATAATGTACAAAATTAAACACAGAGGAAACTACATACATACATACATATACACTCACGCCAGTATCCCATGGGGGTAGGCAGAGACTATTGACTGCCACAAGCTACGATCCTGACACACTTCTTTCGCCTCTTCCACATTCATACATCTTCTCATACATTTTCGGCGGTTGGAGGTACTCCTGATTTGCCCTTTTAGGAGAATATCGTTAATTTGATTGGAATAAGTTCTCCTCGGGCGCCCTCTACCCACTCTTCCAGTCACATTCGCACGATAAATACCTTTCGTAAATCGCCTTTCATCCATCCTCTCCATATGGCCAAACCATCTCATCCTTCTTAATAAAATGCACGAAAGTTCAATTCTGTTCTATGTACCGTTAAACTGTTATACGCCATGAAACTTGATTTCACGCGTGGCGCTAAATAATTAGTCACACTTACGGCATCGACCTGTTTTCTCTACGCCATAGTAATTTTTTTAACCTTGGCTTTATGAAGTAACAAAGGGTTCTGCATATTGCCGGCTGTGATTGGAAGAATTCTCACGGTAATGCTCTGATTACCATCTGAGAAAATTACGATTGTAAGAGAGCCCTGATGCATATTTCGTCGGAAACATTTCAATCGACACCCAAATGGCATACACCTCTGACTTTTCTAAAGTTACATGTGTATTCATTGTTAATTACCGCTTGCTTTAACGGTAAAGGAAAACATCGCGAGGAAACCTGCACAACTGAGAATTCTCATAAGAATTTGGAAGGTATGTGAAGTCTACCAACCCGCATTAGGCCAGCGTGGTGGACTAAGGCCTAACCCCTCTCATTAGTAGAGGAGGCCCGTGCCCAGCAGTGGGACAATGTTTAATACAGGGCTGGTATTATTATTATAGCCAATTATCCTAGGTAGGAATCGGTGTTCTTTGGCAAAGATTTGTGGTTTGTCAAATCGAAAATAGTGCTTGGAGACTTTCTCAGCAACTGCAGACTTCGAAAGGTTAGGTTAAAAAGTAAAATAAACTACGATGCAAAAAAATATTTCAATGTGTAATATTCGCGTAAATATAAGAAACCATTATAATTTATGGTCATATCAAGAACAGCTTAAACAATAAAGCAAATATGTTACGAAACTATGATCTTTGTTTGTCGAGTTACGTAAACTTCACCGTGGGCCGCTTGAAGGTCGATTCCAAGTGTATGTAAATAAACCAGTCGAGTGCTTTACTTGGGAATTTTAACGTAGCTTGCACATAGTGTAGTCAAACATATTATCGAACACTTGGCATTACATATTAATTAAGTATTTCTTTAATGTGAATTTCATATTAATAAAAGTTTTTTAATACATAAAAAGTACACCGACTTCAATTTAAAACAAATTATGCGTCCCTATAAAATTATGGGTTGCCCTCGATTTTTCTGAGATCCCATCATCAGATCCTGACTTGGTGCCAATGGGACCACCTGGGAAGTATACCCTTTTAAACAAAAAAAATAATTTCTCGAATCGGTCCAGGCGTCTTCGAGTAATCGGGTAACATACATTAAAAAAAACCGACGAATTGTTAACCTCCTCCTTTTTTGAAGTCGGTTAATAAATAGAAAGAAAGAAAATAAATTTTATTTGGTCACACAACAACACTTAAGATAACATACAGATTAAAAAACACAAGGAGTAATACAAAAAAAAATACAATTATAGACCCTAAGTACACCCGCTACTCCTCAATTCGGAACACCTGTGTCCAAAGAATGACCATAAAGGCAATAGGCTCAGCATTAGCTAGGTAGTAAAGTACTGCCTGGTGCTGGTATTCTGCCTAGGCCTGACGAATGTCCGTCGGATGCCAATAAAACAACAACGTACCTACTTATTATACATACACACACACACACACACACACACACACCCACACACACACACACGCACACACACACACGCGCACGCATACATAGCATAAGCAACAAATACATCATTTTTTTTTATTCTGGCGCGGCAAAGTGACCACACTGCACCTGATGGTAAGCGCAGTGCGGTCCAATTAGAGTATCGACTAGCGAGAGACGATCTATCCCCCGCTACAGTTGAAAGCAGACGGAAGATAATCTCAGCACAGTTGCAACAATTGTGACACACACAAACATAGTTTATTTCCGTCCAACATTCACGTAACACGTGCGTTTTATTTTGGTACGGTACAAATTTAACTGGCCATTTTGTTTATTTGTTATCCGGCTAATCGATTGCCGTCGATAAATTCTTCGGTTAGGTTGCGTACTGTGATCGGGTGGATTGATTGCGTTGTTTCGTCAATGTGTTTTTTGTTTACACGTGATGCTCTAGTTGTTTGATGGCATTGAGTGGTTTTGAGATGGCGATGGTGTTACTATAGAAGACAAGCGTTACGTAAATATTGTTAAATGAATTACGGGGTTTTTGTGCTGATTTCAAATTACTCTTTGTGAAGCTAACACTATAGAAATTTGATTTGGCAACATATTCCAACAATTGTTATGGCATTTGCCGAAAGTGATGAAAGATTGGCTGATACCAGCGTCTGCCGAGTCAAGGTCGGGAAACTTTTGTTTCGTGCCAATTGTAGTTTTTCGCTTTAAAAATCTTATTGTTAACCGACTTAAAAAACGTTGAGGAGGTTGTAAATTCGTCGGAATCTTTTTTTATGTATGTTCCCCGTTTACTCGAAGACGCCTGGACCGATTCGAGAAATTTTTCTTTTTTTGTTTAAAAGGTTATACTTCCCAGGTGGTCCCAATGGCACCAAGTCACGATCTAATGATGAGATCTCACAAAAATCGTTTCTCTATTTAGAAATGCTCAATATCATCCCGGAGTCTGGTAATGAGCCCGGTATGGCTCTCCCCCTATCACATTATGGGACCCTAATAAATTCGGCGCAAAGTGGGTGTAGGTACTCGTTACACCTCTGCCTACCCCTTCGGGGATTACAGGTGTGAGTGTATATGTATAATAGCAGTAACTCCAACTAGAATTGTCATAGATTTAATAAAATTAATGAACGTTTTCAAAAAGAATTTCTTTCTTCCATTTGCGTCATTTTAAATTATGCTAAAATGTTGTGGTTCTTATGTTACTAATGAGAAGTGGTTCTCAATGTTATGCATATAGGTATTTCTTTGTTCTATAGTTCGTTATTTCTCTTCTATTTTAAAGTGAAAGATGTAAAGCCAATTATTTCTTTAATTAACATAATTGTTACAGACCGACTATTGTTTCTTACATGACAATCAGGAAGAGGAAAGAGCGTAGATTTTTTAAACAGATTGACCATAGATATCAAACCAAATATAAAGATTAATAAATAAGAAAATAATCTAACACTTAGATAATATAAATTTGACATTTAAGTTATACTTTTTCACTGATTCCTTTGGTAAGCACTGACTTAACGGGCATAAATCTTATTTGACTTGTATAGCAACGGAAGTCCGTATTTGCGATGGTAATGTAATCATACCATACATCCAGAGTCTAAATTGGGTGTCGGTTATTAGGACAATGCTGTGTCGAAATGTAGGAAGACTGAGGCGCACGGATGGCACGATTTGGTATGTCTCACGCGATGCAGCTGTTTTGAAATACTGCCAAATATTGTAACTATGAGCTTTTATGCCATTTGTTGATTGAATCTATGAGATTAGAAACAGTTGGTCTTAACTTTAACGTAAGCGTATTTTCTAAAATCCGATCTCGACCAAATGACGATGATGATTTTTTAGATGATTTATGGATCAATAATGAATTGTTTAAAGCTAAGGATGCGATGAGAATGACTATGTTGGACAAAAAACTCCATTTAAATGATATGTCGCGGATTATTACCTTCTTAGTAAGTTGATTTTACTCGCAGATCCGCTTTTATGTACTCAGGGGTTGATTTTTGTAAAATCTGTGAACTTTTACATTCCTAGTGTTTATTATTTTGTGATAATCGAATGGTATTTGCTATATAAAGATAATATTCTTACTACGATCACTTTCTCCTAGTCTAACATCGGGTTAACGAATGATTTTACATTTGGCTTTGCCTTTTACGCCCTTATTGTTGGATCAAATTCTGAGTAGTTTATGTTAAAACTAACTTCTGCTGTCCTAAATGTTACTTTTCATCTCTTATTGATATGATACGGATTCTGTTTTGAAATGGTAATTCTATGTATGATATGTATACATAGTTTGATGTGCTTCAGTATTTATTTCTTATTAGACTGATTTATTTTAGGAGCTGTATGATTGTCTACATACTTAATGAAATATTTCATTTTCATTTGTTTCGACCCTGCGACTTTAGTTTTGTCTATTCTTATGACTCTCACCAAGCTATCGCTGATTCTACAAGTGTAATATCCATTAAGTATTTTATATTACCACGACTAATTAATTAGACTGCATCTGGTAAGTACAGCAGTCCAAATGCTCTTTATTATTACACTAGCTGTTGCTCGCGGCTCCGCCTGCGTGGAGGTTATATTCGGGAGCAGAAGTATACAATCCAAGGAGTTGTCTCCTGCACTGAGGCACCTGTAGCAATTGTCCAGCCTCTCAGGTGTTGTGCCTGAATCTTGAGATTGCATCTAAAGAATACCCCATAAGTTTAACCTCACTTTGCCCCTTTTAGGGATGATTTTTCAAAAACGTTGAAACACGTATTTCTTTATTTCCTACCAAAAGCCTAAATATGAATTTACAGATCCCTAAGTCGTGGAATTATGGATTTCCCATACAAATGTTGAACTCCTATTTGACCCCTTTGAAGGTTGTTTTTGAGAAAAAAGATAGCGTATGTCCTTCTCCAGGATAAAATCTATTCCCTTACCAAATTTCATTACAATCCGTTCCGACGTTTAGTCGTGAAGAGGTAACAAACAAACAAACAGAGTTACTATCGCATTTATAGTATTAGTATGGATGTTATATTTTCTTGGACATAACACTAAGTCTAGATCTAGTAATATCTAACACATTGTAACCTAGTTTCAGCCGGATGAACAGGATCTTGTGTTCAGAACGTACGAGCAATAATCTGTATTACGGTATACATCAATAGTTACAGTCACCTCATTTAATGTGAACTTCTGGGATCTAGTTTGATTCGATTTTCCGCGATAGTGTTCTAAATTAATTATTTTGGTATATACCTCATTGATTTTGCTCGTTGTTTGATGCGTTTGCTAATCTGCAGTAGTAAATAGCATGAATTTGAAAACCAATCAGCCATTATAAGTTCAACTTTGAGAAATTGGTGACGGACTGGTGTAAACTGTTATCTATATAAATAAAAATCAATGTAAGTATGTTTGTCCTCTATAGACTTCTAATCTATTCATCTGATTATGATGAAACTTTGGTGAGTTGTTCTTTATAAGCCCGCGATGGCTTGGTCCAAAAAAATAAAAGAACTCGCTAGATGGCGCTGCAGAACATCTACCTCAATACCGTTCAACCAATCGCAATTAATCAAATTTACTTTGCGTGGCATTGCAACGCATGCCGGGTGCAGCTAGTCTGTATATATAAAAGAAGAAGCTGACTGACTGACTGACTGACTGATCGATCAACGCACAGCCTAAACGGCTGGGGTTAGAGACTTGAAATTTTGACAGTAGGTACCTTTTATCACGTAGGCATCCACTAAGGAAGGGTTTTTGGAAATACCACCCCTAAGGGGGTAAAATAGGGGATGAAAGTTTGTATGAAAATCCGTCATATTTGAAGTTAAATTCACGAAAATTAGTATTTGGCATTTTAGTTAAAAATAAAAAATATATGTTTCAGGATTTTTGGAAATTTCGCCCCTAAGGGGGTAAAATAGGGAATGAAAGTTTGTATGAAAATCCGTCATTTTTAAGTTAAACGCATGAATATTGGTATTTTGTATTGTATACTTTTTCTCCCAAACATGACCTCCACGCGGGCGGAGCCGTGAGCAACAGCTAGTTTTGTATAAAGTTGATAGTGATATGCACACTGTCGTTTATACAAAAACACCACGCATACATTTTAAGATGTGCAAGAATGAATTGAATTTAAAGAAAAAATTAAGCCAATAGGGTAGTTTCCTGTGTTTAATTTTGTACATTATCATCTACGCAATCGAATATAATACGCAAAAGAGACTCTTTTGCGAAAACTGAATCCAAATTGCTTGAAAAATGAGGTCACAATATTTATTTTAAATATTGGTATGAGCAAATACTCACAGGCATAAGCGAAAACGGTGGCGTATTGGGGACATATCGCTATCTCCCTCGCACAACGGTACAGTACAGGCGATTCATAGTAGCGTGACGTCACGGTATCAGATATGCATCCTTGTACTGTTATTTGACAACTACCCCTTCCAGCAGATTTGAGTGGTGTCTAATTTACTTATTTTTGTTCGGATTCATAAAATTCTTTCGATATTAGGTTTTAGGTAATGTAACTTGTTGATTAATTTAATAAATTAATTAAAAAAATCGAGTAAACTACCCTATTGGTGCTATGTGAATATTGAATTCAAGTAGCTAGAAGTAACGAAAGGATATAACGAGTCTGAAATAAAAGCGAGGAAAAACAAGAAAGGGTACTTTCCTGTGTTTAATTTTGTATGTCATTCGATATGCAAAACAGAGTCAAAATTGAAAAATGAGTTCACAATATTGATTTTAAATATTGTTATGAGCAAAAATGGTTGCTTAGTGGAAACATATCACTATCTCCCTCGCACAACGGCACAGTAATGGTCATTCTGAGAGGTGACGTCACGGCCCATATCACGCATCCTTTTTCTCTCATATGACAATTACCCCTTCCAGCAGATTTGAATGGTGTCTAATTTACTCATATTTGTTTGGATTCATAAAATTCTTTCAATAATAGGTTTTAAGTACCTATTGGTAGATTAAAATTAAAATGGAGTCAACTGCCCTATTGCTTTGTAGAATATTCCAGTTCAGTGTATTCACATTAATAACATCTATGTTACGCTGTATAATAATAAGCCCAATAAAAAGACCAGTCTATTGACCTGCCAACCTAGTTTTAAGACTAGAATAATACACAGCAATAATATTTATGGTAAAAATTATAAACCCGATAGCATCTAAACCTAATTTCATGAAATTAAAACCACACCTACATAATCTATCATTTTAGAAAGAGTTTAAACAAGACTCGGTCTAGATTGAAGTCATTAATCTAATGACCTAACATTTAAGAATATGTTTTATCTTGGTAAGAAACAATGACTATACAGTCCACAATCATAACTCTCTTATGATGTAGATGGGTAATAATTCATAAAAAGTACACCGACTTCAACATCTCGAATCGGTCCAGGCGTCTTCCAGTAATCCGGTAACATACATAAAAAAAAGATTCCGACGAATTGTTAACCTCCTCCTTTTTTTGAAGTCGGTTAATAAAAATAATTGTTTCAGGACTTTCGCGATTTGTATAAATTAGTAGATGCACCCGGCATTTTTTTGGTGCCTTGATAGGCAGACGAGCAGACGGGCCACCTGATGGTAAGTAGTCACCGCCGCCCATAGACTTCTGCAATGCCAGGGTAAAGCCGCTGCCTACCGTATGGCATGCCACGTAAAGTAAATTTGATAAATTGCGATCGGTTGAACGGTATCGAAATTGATATTCTGCAGCGCCATCTAGCGAGTTCTTTTTATTTTTTGGGCCAGGAACCATCGCGGCCGTATGAAAAACTCACCAAAGTTTCATCATAATCGAATGAATAGTTTAGGAGTCCATAGAGGACCAACATAAAATAATACTAGCCCTGTATTAAACATTGTCCCATTACTAGGCACGGGCCTCCTCTACTAATGAGAGGGGTAGACTTCACATACCTTCGAAATTCTTATGAAAATTCTCAGGTTTGCAGGTTTCCTCACGATGTTTTCCTTCGCCGTTAAGAAAGCAATAATGAACTATGAATACATACGTAACTTTAGAAAAGTCAGAAGTGTTTGGGTTTCGAACATACGACTTTCGTCTTGACAGTCCGTACCGGAACCAACTAGGCTATCGCTGCTTACAAAATAACAGGACAAACATACTTACATTTTTATTTATATAGCTATAAAATTGGGGAACGGATCTTAATTGCGAATTATTTGATGATATAATTGCCTTTTTTCCGAGCGCGACGTTTGAGCTGTATCGGCCGGACTCACGGGTTGACTGACGAGAATTTAGCGAAGTCTTCATAATCAGTATTTATACCATTATGTATTACGCGATTAATACCCGTTGCCTAATTTTATAATATGGATTATAATAGTTTAAATAAAACTAGTTTTACGGATTTTTTCACGTTTTTAGTCCTGACGTTTCGCTACCTTTAAAGCTTTTATAGGCACGCGGCGGGGGAAAAGTAGTTTAAATTTTACCGCAAATATTAAGATGTCATAGATGATCATGAAATGATTACCTACTCAGTAATCTATACAAATTATAAATCTGAAGAAATTGGTTGAACGCCCTTATCTATAAAACTACCAGTTTCGAACATTAATTTTTGCGTTTCATAGTGGTCCCGGGCAGACGTAGTCCTGCCATAAACTGCATTCTCTGTGAAAATTATTTTCGTTGAATAAATAAAAAAATCAGATCTCGACAATAGCACCACCTATTGGTAATAATATACACCTATCCCATCTTTTAAATACCCAACCACAAAACACACAAAAAAATTCATTGATATCGGTTGAGTCGTTTCAAAGTCTATAACGGACATTGGTAGAAACAATATTTGTGTTTTACATAAATAGATTTAGTTAGAAATTAAAGACATCGATAAGATCGTTACGACTTTTTAGTTCGTCCCTTATATTAAACTTTATATTATGCCATTCACTTGCCCAATCAATAACTATGCCACTTTACTTTACAGCGGATATCCATCCAAATATGGCACGAGCCATGTCCTTAAACTCTTAACTAGACCATAATACAGTTACACAAGCTTACATCACAACAACAATAACGACTTCCTTTCATTTCGCCATAAAACGTTCCACGCGTAGAATTTTAATAACCCCGCCATCTTTGCAGTGCGATGATCCCGATGACGTCAGCGGGCCGCCGCGACGCGATTGGCCCGGTGTGACGTCACCGCGTGTTGATTGGTGCGCCGTGACGTCAGCGCGCGTGATTGGTGGCGCGTGACGTCACCGCGCGCTGATTGGTGGAAAATGTCCGGACTACAGGCAAGGACCGAGGACACCATCAATGGAGTTGATGTTAGAGAGCAGGGCAGCGCTTTGAGGTTTGTTCCGTTTTGTATTTAACAACAATATTTGCTGTTTTCACCAAGCATTGCGTAACTTAATATGACCTGTAGGCCTACTCTTGAAATCAATTCCAATCTCAAACCAATCTGAACTCGATACATTTTAAATTCCAATCTAGAAGATATTGGCACTATAGACACAGTCGAGTTTGTTATTGGATTGAAGTGTCTATTACATTTAGTTACTTAAAATTCCGCCGTATTCAGTTAAATCGGGCGCTGGTGTTGCGTTCAAGAGTGCCAATTGTACAGTTTTCGAACCCATAACCAATTTTAAATTGGAATCGACTGACAAGATTAACCTCCTGTACCTGTTTCGGGGACATCTTAACATAAGATCGGAAACAGTAAGGTACAAATATGAAACAGATACCCTACCTTCCCATAATTAATAGCTAAGCCCTCTCACGACGGTCATGCGCGGCGATAAGTCTTGTAATAAATTTTATTTCACAATATTACAATAAGGCAACTTAATTAACATACATTGAGCTGCACTAATCTAATGTAATCAAACTTGAATCGTATTTTAATTGTATGACCAAATATTGTCAACCGGTTCAGTTCGAAAAGAGCAACACTAGAGTTTCTTGCCCGTTTTTCTCTAGTGAAACTGCATTCCGAACGGATGGTAGAGTAAAATGGATTGACTGAATCTAAATAGTTTATAGCATTTCATATTATATTTGATTTTGATTTTAAGTCCTATTAGGAATTTCAATTTACCTCCAATAAATTATTTATTTAGTTTATTTATTATTAAAGTACAAATTAGTTTGCTTAGGAACTAATAACATTTGTATGATAATAGTACAAGTGCTGTTGTAGCAAAATAAACACTGGTAGCCGTTGGCCCTTGCACTAAGCAAAGCTTGTATCGCAAGGACCCAAGACCAATTCCAGTGTGAAAACAAAAGTCTCTTAAACAGCATGTGGGGCACACGGTTGACATTTTGTTGCAAATTATAAACTAGAATTACAAAAGTGAAAAAAAAAACATAATCATCACGGAAAACAATTTTCATCTTAAATTATAATAAAACATGACATTTTAATGATGTAAATTGTGTGTGTGTGTGTGTGTGAATAAAATAAATATAATATTTGTGTTTTCAGTCGTTAATGTTATAACAAAAGCCAATACGAAATTAATTAAGATGTGAAAATATGCAAGTTTTACTCGATAAAACTTCTTATTAACAATATTAAATACAAAGCAGGATAGTGTAAGGACACTTTATGTTTTATTAAAACTATATCTGATAACAAATCCTTAAATAGATTTATCCTTAATTTTGTAACCGCAATGCGTGGTCACCAGGGAAACGACATAAAATATTTGACCGCACTGAGTCTCTACCTTTTATGAATTCAGGAAAATACGCCGAGCATACAACGTTAATGAATTATAAAGTAAATAATGCATTCTTTGGTGTTGCATAAGGTTTTATGAGTGAGGAAACATTTGTAGGTATTTATGTGGGAAACGTAATTATCTTCTTTTACCACGAAATGTGGGTGTACCAGTAAACCATTCGCATTAGCGTGGTGCCGTGACCAAGGGAAAAAGTTTATTCATTAAATCAAATCATTTATTTCGTAAATTAGGCCACTATGGACACTTTTTACATGTCATAATAATGTTAAGGTCTACTGGTGCTTCGGAAATGCCCATTGGTCTGAGAAGAAGCACCAAGAAACTCAGCCGTATGTATATATAGATAGATTGACTAGATTAATATGGTGATATAGAAAATCTGCTTAAGATCTCCATAACAGTTTTCCGGGGCGATCTAGTTGAAGAGGTTTTCGCAGCTTTGTTCCCTGCCACTAATAATGTCACTCCACCAGAGATGGCATCACGTTCATCGACGCCATCGTCCTTAAGCAAGGGGTGTTTCGGAGGTTTCGCCCGATGAATTTCGGGCGGTGGTTCTTCGGCTGCGGGGCAAGAAAACAGCCCCGGGTATCCCCGGGCGTGCGTGGGTGTTAGCCGTCGAGCACCTGGAGACTAGGCTCCATGGCCTGTTCTCCGCGTGTCTGGAGCAGGGCCGTTTTCCGTCTCAGTGGAAAACTGGGAAGTTAGTCTTTGATTCTTATTCTTAGCTCTCGCAATTCCATTGACGTCTCCTGTTAAGACCAAACCCAATCGTGAGGTTTTGATACTTTTCGCTATAACATCATATTCTGAACCAGCAACGACAGTAAACAAAAAAATGCCATAATGGATAGAATGACCTGTCAAAATTTTAATACCGAACAGTAACTGCCAAAGGAACCGTTTTATTTTAATTATGTCCGTCGATCTGTATAATATGAAACGAGTGTGTGAAGTTAATAATATACGATATTCATTCCAGAGCACCGTTTGGGAATTATAAATGTAATGAGTAATTTTTCGCTCCGGTGGTCACCCCGGACGTAGCTGATGTTATTCTAAAAACAACTTTAACCCACTATTATAGGGTATAAAATGACTTGTACAAAAATGCACAATTTAATTATCTAATCTGGATGATCGAATCGAAACGCTTCACGTAGTGGTTTGCGGTGAAAACTGAACGTAATGTGCCAAAAGTTTCTTGTGGCTTGACGGGTGTCGTTGACTTTTTAAGTGGTTATACCAGCCTTCAAAAAAGATTGTGGTCACCCGAAAATCGGCCAAGTGCGAGTCGACATATGAACTTGCTCATGATCGATATAGTGCATTTCTACAAAGGAGATGTTTATAAAACATATGACGCCCTGATCAAGATTTAATACTGTGTATATTTTCATGTGGACAAAGCTGTGGGGCAAACACTCACCGGTCATGACACATAGGTTTGCCGGCGGTGCGTTCAAATACTGGCCAGTTTCGCCGTTCTTACACGCTATTTTTAACTTTAATGTTATGGAAATACAATTGATTTTGGCTTGTATTTTACTCCCTACTTTTTTTTAATATCCATACTAGACACGAGTGATTAATAAAATATTAGTTTCATTCATTAAGCAGTGATAGCCTACTTGGTTGCGGTACGGTCTGCCAAGACAAAAGTCGTATGTTTGAAACCCAAATGACATACACCCCTGATTTTTCTAAAAAAAAAAATTTTTTTTTTTGTTTATTTTTTTTTATTTTTTTACGTGTATTAAATTTTAATTATCGCTTGCTTTAACGCCAAAGGAAAAGATCGGGAGGAAACCTGCTACCTGAGAATTGTCATAAGAATTTCGAAAGTATGTGAAGTCTACCAACCCGGATTAGGCCAGCGTGGTAGACTCAGGCCTAACCCCTCTCATTCGTAGAGGCCCGTGCCCAGCAGTGGGACAATATGGCTGGTATTATAAGAGACCGTTGGACACGTCATTTGAATTTCGGACTCTTTTGTTCCTTAAAGTTACGCCGTCAATTAATAATTATCAATTAACCGTTGTCAAAGAAATAATCACATTATATCACATGTTAATATGCAATTATAGGCCAATTAAACTTTATCTACACCCGTTGTTATTATTATAATCAGGTCAATGACATTCATTAAGCTTGTGGTCGTCCAGTGGGCGAAATCCGACCGTATATTATTTTATTTTTAAGTTTAAAATTAAATGTTTAAAATTATTGAGGATTTTGTCATAGTAATATTGTATGATATATATATATTTAGCGGTATAATGTATTTGAAATTAGGAGTATTAACGTATACAAATTAATGTTAAATAATACATATACTAATATACACTCACGCCTGTTATCCCCGAAGGGGTAGGCAAAAGTGTAACAAGTACACCCACTTTACGCCGAATTTCCCACAACCTGATAGCCTATCGCCATACCGGGCACAATTCCAGACTCCGGGCTGATACTAAGAATTTTTAGATAGAAAAACCCAATATCACTTTACCCGAACCGGGAATCGAACCCGAGACCTCAACAGCAGTCGTAACGCATGCGCAGTTACAACTGAGCCACCGAGGCATTCGTGTTAAATAAATTTTATTTAATGCATTTATATTACCTTTCTACAGTCCTTCTTTATATTAACTTTCATTATGCCAAAACAACACACATTCCTCCATGCAATGTACTTAAAAATGAGTATAAAGTTTTGTCATGGCGTATTTATGATTAAAAAATAAAAAAAAAACTAACTGTTTCCTTTTATTTATAACATTAAACTTTATCATTAGCTACTAAATAAAATAAATGTTTTTTTTGTCTTGCACGGCAAAGTGACCACACTGCACCTGATGGCAAGTACAGTGCCGTCCAGTTATAGTATCAAGTAGCGAGACACAATCTATCCCTCGCTACTCAACACAATCATGCCGGCCTGCTGTGTAGATTCTTCACACTACGCCTAAAGGAGCCAGGATGTGTTGACAAACAAAAAGGAGGGAAAGGAACTTTAATGTTTTTCATCCACCGGACACTAACGAATGGTATTTATTTATAGCTTTTAATTACGTTGTATTAGTAATACTCAGTGTGACAACAACTGTGTCAGATTTCTCATAATTTTCTCGGAAATTAACGTCATTTTAACGATCAAACCTTACTATTGGTATTCCCCGAGTAACTGGATAATTTATGGGCTTTACCAAGGCAGAAGAGCATATTGGATGCATCTAGTCAATATTTACACACATACACGGTATTTGTCCCGTTGTGGGAATCGAACCCACGGCCTCTCGTTTCACAGCCGGCTATTCGCCAACTGCGCCACGGAGGCTGTCTAAAAAAATACACGTCGAATTGAGAACCTCCTTCTTTTTTGAAGTCGGTTAAAAAGGAAGAGGATGACAATACTGATCATACCAAAATGCAACTTCAAAGCTGTTGA
Organism: Laothoe populi; assembly: GCA_905220505.1. NCBI lineage: Eukaryota > Metazoa > Arthropoda > Insecta > Lepidoptera > Sphingidae > Laothoe > Laothoe populi. Next base: position 9,640,254 of record HG992173.1, read on the forward strand.
TTCACGTCAATGACCTTAGACAGTGGCAACTCGGTGGAAATTGAGAGCTTTCAGCCCTGTATGTCGTAGGTGCGTTGTGGAATCGGATATTTAGTAAAAATGCTGACACAAAAAAAAACAAAGAAAAACAAAAAAAACACACCCTAGAGAAGTGTTTCCCAAACTATGGGTCGCGAGCGAATATTGGTTGGGCCATGAAAATAGGATCGTACTTGGACCGAACGAATTATTAAAATTGATTTTATTTTCTTATTTGAACTTTCCATTCATATAGTTATGACTCTATTTATTCATGACAACCAAGAGGTGATTCTCGAATTCGGAACTTTTTGCTATGTGCTTTTTGGTAGGGTCGCTGTTCAGTCAATTTTGGGAACCACTGCCCTAGAGACAACTTGCCACTCAAAGCAACTAGGCGTTTTATATATCGATGTCATTTATCATGATTTCAGGTTTTAATGTGTATCTTAAATTCATCTGATGTTATGGAGTACACGCGAATCCACACGTTTCTATATAATTGTAACTAGAAACTTACTGCCTCAGTGGCGCAGTTGTAATTGCACATGCGTTTACGACTGCTATGCTGAGGTCTCTGGTTCGATCTCCGGGTCGGGTAAAGTGATGTTGGGTTTTTCTATCTAGAAATTCCCAGTATTAGCCCGGAGTCTGGAATTGTGCCCGATATGGCGATAGGCTCGCCCCCTATCACATCATGGGACCGAAATTTGGCGAAAAGTGGGTGTACTAGTTACACCTCTGCCTACCCCTTCGGGGATTACAGGCGTGAGTGTGTGTAGAAACTTTTTAATCAACCGACAAAAGCTCCGAAAAAATAAGAATATTTTCTTCAGCTGAAATACAAAATACGAGCAATAAATATTTTCATATATAAAAAGAATTTAAAATGAACACTTACCGTTTCCAAATTGTTCTCAAACAAAACGCCATCTTGCCAGGATTGGGTGTCTTCCAAATAACTTAACAAAACGTTCGTTCACAATAAACACCGAATGTGGACTGAAAAACGATCACACGTATAGCAACTATGTTATAGCACTTATTCATCATATTACGTCTTTACATAACATATATTACACAGATTTTCCTCCAATTGACTAATGTGAACAAAGTTCTTGGTAAAGGTAAATTGAATTATTTATAGAGTTTAGAATTTTCAGTTGAAGTTGATTAATGCGAAATGATATTCATTTAGTATTACAAATCAACCACAAAACTCTTCGAAAACGAGCGTTAAATATAACATTTATGTACATACTAGCTGTTGCTCGCGGCTCCGCCCGCGTGGAGGTCATATTTGGGAGAAATTATCTCGTGGGGTTCAGTCAGCGTTTGCAATGTAAGCTCAAAAAAAAGTGTTTCTCTATAATATTATGCATGTATCATACATATAAACCTTCCTCTTGATTCACTCTATCTAAAAAAGCGCTTCAAAATCTGTTGCGTAGTTTTGAAGATTTAAGCATACATAGGGACGGATAGACAGCGACAGCGACTTTGTTTTATACTATGTAGTGATGCTACTCGCATGAAAAGAATTAAATATTCCCATCTGTAATCAAAGAGAGAGGTGTCTTATGGACACCCTTTTGGAACGGAGTTCCTTTCGTTCTGTTTTGTGTTTATATTAAGTAATGATTATTGCTTATTCTCAGAATGTACGGCAAGCTGTAACTATTTGAAACGTTTTAGTTCATTGTTTACACTTTTTTCTGTCTATCCCCTTAGCCCGCAAACAAACGTGCGATGGAAACTCCGTTTCAACAATAATCTGACATAAGCTTTGGTTTCTACTCAATGTGTTTGGCTATACACCGAAATACCTAATAAGACCATGCATTTTCTACATCCTATAACATTGTTCAATAGTTGGCGCGAATCCAAAGCTCATATTTTGGTAAGGAAATAATACACATTTATCATGCGATAAATAAAAATCATCCTTAGAAACTGACATTGACATTGACAAGCATTGACATAACATATCGTTGGCATTATTATCAAATTTTGTAACTCAAAAAAATTCGTTCCTGGGTTTTAATGCGACTATTCGAATGGCGTAGTTCTTATTTCCAGCAAAATATCCCAAAATTTACTATTTCTGTATAATAAAATATGTGAATCCATTTTCTAATAGACATATATATACACCACGCCTGTAATCCCCAAAGGGGTAGGCAGAGGTACACCTACTGTCTGCCTACCGGGGATTCCATTGCGAAAATTGGGTTGCGAAAATTTTCGCCGCATTTCGGTCCGATAATGTGATAGGGAGCGAGCCTATCGACATAATAGAATATAGATAATTCCATTCTAATAGAATATCTAAAAATAAACAAACAGTTTAATCTCTCTGTTGTAAAATGTTCCGAAAAGGAGTTACGAATTGGGATGATTAGGCCAACGATACACGTCTATATCCCTTGTAAGGGACGGAAATGCAGCTAGTGCATCAACCTTTACTATCCATCCCATTTGATGAAGAGGCAAGCCAAATTGGGCAAAAATTTAAGAAGGTATGAATAAAACACCTAATTGACAAGCAAGTACCCACACACAGTTTACAATATCTATTACTGAGTATCAAAATAGTCATAACGTAATATAAAAATACTTTAACAGAGCTCTTACACTACAGAAGTATAGAAGCACCTAAGGACATCTATCACTTGAAAACTCGGGGCGACTATCCTTTACGCTAGGGATAAATGCCCTTTTGTATTTAAAATAAAATAAATGAAAAAATACGTGATTGACTTATAAATGTGTTCTCAAGGATACACGTCTATATCCCTGTAAGGGACGGAAATGCAACTAATGCATCAACCTTTACTATCCATCCCTTTTGATGAAGAGGCAGGCCATATAAGGCAAAAATTCCATTCACTGATAACTCTTAATAGACCAATAGCAAGCTGCCACCAGACCACAGACCAATGAGTAATTGGCTATGTTATAAAATGTAATTTTGGAGCCGTATTTATTCATATCTGTATTTCCTAAATCACGTAACATATTGGGATTAACCAAAAATAATTGGCCGCATGATCACTTAACCAAATTATAATTCGAAATTGTCCCGTTCATTATAATTATCAATGAGGATTTCATTAAAATATATGGATTTAAATAGATGAATATACACAGTCAGGTCATAAGTATTGTCACACAGTAAAAACTTTTATTTTAGAATGCTGGCCACAAAAAAGTTTATTGAATTCGAATTTCAAATTGTTCATGAAAATAAAAATGTATACTTTTTAGAATTTTACTAATTTTTAAATATGGAGTGGACGCTTAAAGAAGACCGTGTTGCAGTAATTGCGTTGCATCGTTGCGGTTACGCGCCAATTCAAATTTTAGACATACTGAAAAATTTGAATATAACCAAAAGATTCGTTTATCGTACCATCAAACGATACAATGAAGACTCTAGTGTAGATGACAGGTCAAGAAGTGGTCGCCCTCTGTCTGTTAGGACTCCAGCAGTGATAAAAGCTGTGAAGGCGCGAATTCAAAGAAATCCCAAACGTAAGCAGAAACTGTTGGCCCTTCAGCTGGGGTTAAGCAGAACCACGGTGAAAAGGGTGTTAAATGAAGACTTAGGGCTTCGGGCATATCGAAGAAAAACAGGACATCGTTTGAATGCTCGTCTAATGGACCTGAGACTGAAGAGATGCCGCGCTTTGTTGAAGCGGTACGCGGGAAAAAAATATCGGGAAATTCTTTTTTCATATGAAAAAAAATTTACCCTAGAAGAGAGCTACAACAAACAAAATGATAAGGTGTACGCACACAGTAGTGAAGAAGCGAGCAACCGTATTCCGCGTGTCCAACGAGGTCATTTTCCATCCTCGCTCATGGTATGGTTGGGAGTTTCTTATTGGGGCTTAACAGAGGTACATTTTTGTGAGAAGGTGTAAAAACGAATGCAGTTGTGTATCAAAATATAGTCCTGACGAACCTCGTGGAACCTGTTTCTCATACCATGTTCAATAACAGGCACTGGGTATTCCAACAAGATTCGGCGCCAGCTCATAGAGCGAAGAGCATACAAGACTGGCTGGCGGCGCGTGAAATCGACTTCATCCGGCACGAAGACTGGCCCTCCTCCAGTCCAGATTTGAATCCGTTAGATTACAAGATATGGCAACACTTGGAGGAAAAGGCGTGCTCAAAGCCTCATCCCAATTTGGAGTCACTCAAGACATCCTTGATTAAGGCAGCCGCCGATATTGACATGGACCTCGTTCGTGCTGCGATAGACAACTGGCCGCGCAGATTGAAGGCCTGTATTCAAAATCACGGAGGTCATTTTGAATAAACTTTAGTGTCATAAGAATCTATGTTTTGTTAGCTATATTTTGGTATATAAATGGTTACATAATGAATAAACTTGTTTCAATTTCAATTTCAAATATATTAAACATGTGACAGAATTTATGACCTGACTAGGTATTTCATTTAGTTGAGTTTTTTTTCTTTTTACTGCCTGGTTAGACAGGTGAGCAGACGGGCCACCTGTTGGTAATTAGACACTGCTGCCCATAGATGTCTACCGTTGGGTTAAGAGTTCCAATATCTTCTAGATTGGAATTGAGACTGTATCTAGTTCGAGATTGGAATTGATTTCAAGAGTAGGCCTACAGTATTTGTCGGTTTATAATGTTATTGAAAACATGCATACACACTCACGTCTATAATTTCGTGTAGGCATATGTACATTGTACACCTACATTCTGCCGAGCTTATTGCCGTCCCATGATGTGATAGCGGACGAGCGTATCTCCATATCGGACAAAATTCCAGACTCCAGGCTGACGCTGAGTATTTCGTGATAGAATAACCAAACCCGAGACCTCCACAGCGGTCGTACGCACCACCAAGGCAGTCTTTTTGAAAAAAACTCGTCGGTATCATTTTTTATGTATGTTCCCTGATTACTCGAAGACGCCTGGACCGATTCGAGAAAATCTTTTTTTGTTTAAAAGGATATATATACTTCCCAGGTGGTCCCATTGGCACCAAGTCAGAATCTGATGATGGGATCTCAGAAAAATCGAGGGCAACCCTCAAATTTTATAGGGACGCATTATTTGTTTTTTATCGAAGTTGGTGTACTTTTATGAATTAAAAAACTTTTTAAACTGAACTGTCTTGGCTTGTTCAATGCAATGTTAATTATCGCTTGCTTTAACGGTGAAGGAAATCATCCTGAGGAAACCTGCATATCTGAGAATTCTCATAAGAATTTCGAAGGGATGTGAAGTCTACCAACCTGCATTAGGCCAGCGTGGTGAACTAAGGCCTAACCGCTCTCATTAGTAGACGAGGCTCGTGCCCAGCATCGGGACAATGTTTAATACAGGGCTGGTATTATATTATTAGTGTCATAATATATAGAGTGCCATCGTACAACCATCCTATGCAATTAATTCATGCAATTAATCAAGACATGAAATGTATACTGTACTTTTTTATGGAAATAAATTATTATTATTATTAGAGATCCGAATTTGCGAACCTCTTATTACTTATCCACAATACCCCTTTTATTATAATAATAACACCAAACAGTCACACACATAGCCCCGACCCCACACTAAGATACGAGTCTTGTGTTGTGGGTATCAGGGACTAGAAAGACGCATCCTCTCACAACACCCAGACCCCGGACACTAATATCTGACTGTCACACAACATTTGTCCCGGTGTGGGAATCGAACCCCCGGCCTCTCGTTTTATAGCCGGCTACTCTACTGCTCCAAGGCTTTTTAATTATAAATACATATGTAGGATATATGTATAAGCACCAACTGTAACAGGTGTATATAATGTTCGGGTGGGGCTGTGTATTGACTCTTACCTTGAAGAAGGACGAATATAAAACAGGTTGTAAAGTTACGAGCATATACACAGTCAGGTCATAAGTGTTGTCACACAGTAAAAACTTTTATTTTAGAATGCTGGCCACAAAAAAGTTTATTGAATTCGAATTTCAAATTGTTCATGAAAATAAAAATGTATACTTTTTAGAATTTTACTCATTTTTCAATATGGAGTGGACGCTTAAAGAAGACCGTGTTGCAGTAATTGCGTTGCATCGTTGCGGTTACGCGCCAATTCAAATTTTTGACATACTGAAAAATTTGAATATAACCAAAAGATTTTTTTTTTTTTTTTTTTTTTTTTTTTTTTTTTTTTTTTTTTCTGGCGCGGCAAAGTGACCACACTGCACCTGATGGTAAGCGCAGTGCCGTCCAGATAGAGTATCAAGTAGCGAGAGACAGTCTATCCCCCGCTACTCAACACAATCATGCCGGCCTGCTGTTTAGCTTCTTCACATTACGCCTAAAGGACCCAGGATCATAGGAAGGAGGGAACACGGTAGCTGGCAAACTGTTCCACAGCTTGATGGTGCGGCAAAAATACGAGTTTGCGAACCTCTTGGTTCGGGCCGGGGTAGTAGACACCACGAAGCTGTGGCTCCGCAAGCCAGTACGCGTGGTTCTGGTATGGAAGGGAGAGGATGGGATAAGATCAAACAATTCTTCAGAGCATTCGCCATGATACAGACGGTAGAACACGCTAAGCGAGGAAATATCCCTACGCAGCTGTAGCGGCTCCAGGCTGTTACTCACGTCTGCATCATTCACAATGCGGATGGCCCGCCGCTGCAACCCATCCAAGGCATCGAGAAGGTACCTTGCGGAACCGTCCCAGAGGTGCGAGCAGTATTCCATTCCCGGCCGCACCTGCGCTTTATATAAGCGGTAGAGCTGACCAGGCGTGAAAAACCGCCGCACCCTGTTCAGGATTCCGACCCTGCGTGAAGTGGCGGATATTACGCCCTCGATGTGACTCCTTGGATTAAGATCGCAGCGGATATCCATACCTAGGACACTAAGGTCATTCCGCATTGCGAGTGGAACACCCTGAAGAACGGGGATTGGAGAAAACGGAGACTTCTTGCACGAGAACGCGCACACCTGGGTTTTCTTGGCATTAAACTCAACCCGATTCCTGGTACCCCATGATGAGATGAGATCCAAGGTCTGGTTGAGCTCAACGACAAGATCCTCTCGTCTCCTCTCAGTATCCGCCCGGCAACCAGGAGGCTTGCTGCTATAACGCCCATGAACCGTGCTGTCGTCTGCATAGCAATTAATGTTGCCAAGCGACAACATATCATTGATATGCAGAAGAAACAAGGTGGGCGAAATCACAGAACCTTGTGGTACTCCGGCATTTACTGACATGAGCTGCGAAGCGTGTCCATCAACGAGGACACGCATTCTACGCTCATGCAGAAAGCCGGAAATCCACTTGCACAGGTTGTCGGGCAGACCGTATGCCGGGAGCTTGGAGAGAAGGCCACGATGCCAGACCCTATCAAACGCCTTGGCTATGTCGAGACTCACAGCCAGAGCCTCGCCATGCTTGTCAATCGCCTCCCCCCAGTGATGTAATACGAACGCTAGAAGATCACCCGTTGATCGGTTATGACGGAAACCGTATTGGCGGTCATTGATCAACGAGTGATCCTCTAGGTAGCGAACTAATTGGCTGTTTATCAGTCGCTCCATGACTTTACACATCACTGAGGTTATGGCGATTGGGCGATAATTGTTAGGGTCTGACCTATCACCCTTTTTGGGGATCGGCTGCACATTAGCCTCCCTCCAAGATTCAGGCACAATACCTGAGAGGTAGGACGATCGGTATAGGCGCGTCAGTACAGGAGACAACTCCGCTGCACACTTTTTAAGTACAAGCGCTGGGATACCATCAGGACCACTAGCCTTCCGGACGTCGAGAGACTGCAGCTCACGCCGCACATCACAATGCCTGATACGGATATCAGGCATTGTGTGACCGCAACCGGGCAGCGTAGTTGGTAAATGAGCATTGCAGTCCTCGAGTCTCGAATTAGCCGCGAAGAGGTTTGCCAGTAAATCGGCCTTCTCCTGCGAGCTATGGGCTAGTGTTCCATTTCGATATCTCAGCGGTGGCAGCGAAGGGCGACAGAAATTAGATTGGACGGCCTTAGCCAAGCTCCAATAAGCACGACTGCTTGTTGGGTTATCGGCCAAAGCACATCCAATCTTGGAGACGCGCTGGGCATCCGCTTTAACATACGCCCTCTTGCAGACCTTGGCAGCACGGTTATAGGCTGCTTTGAGTGACTTGAGGTTGGGATCCTTCGTAGCGCGACCCCCGATCCAAGCACGATACGCCGCCTGTTTCTTGCCAACAGCATCGGCGCATGCACGATTGAACCAGGAGCGTCCTCGGCCCTTGCCTGCGATCTCAGAGGAAGGAATGTAATATTCCATTCCTATTCTGATCTCGCAAGCAATGGCGTCAGCACTCGCTGAAGGATCCTTTCCATCAAAGCAGCGCTGCTGCCAAGGGATGGATGCGAAGTAATCCCGCATACCATCCCAATCTGCCGACGAGTAGTGCCAGACCCTGCGCTTGACCTTCACGGGACGTGGAGGCAAAGCGCAAGGAACCGACGTCCCAACCAGGCAGTGATCGGAGGTACCCAGGGGAGCACCAACCGTCACTTTATACCCGGCTGGATGACTCGTCAGCAGTAGGTCCAGCAGAGAGGGCGCATGACTTGCCACATCTGGGATCCTGGTAGGCTGGTCCACCAGCTGTGTCAAGCCATTCGTCAAAGCGAATGCATGAGCAGTCCTGCCGGCATGGTCAGTTCTGGAGGAGCCCAACCACAACTCGTGGTGTGCGTTAAAGTCCCCCAGAACTACCAATTCCGCTGTTGGAAACTGCTCCTGCGCGTCGTCTGTCGCCTGGCTAATATAATTAAATAGCCGAGTTGTCTCTACGTCCCCGTCGTGTGACCTGTAAAGGCACACGTAAACCCGACTCTGGGAGCCGAGGTCGACGTGTACCCACAGGGTGGAGAAGGAGGGGTCCTCCATGCAGCGCAGACGGCGACAGCAGACGTCCGACCGAACATACAGGCATACCCCGGCCCTCGGCCTGAAGCTTTCTTCAAGCGAGTATCCGGGGTAAAGCAAGTATGAAGTATCGGTCGGACTACAAATCTGCGTCTCCGTCAAGAAGAGCAGAGCAGGCCGGGCCGTCTCAAGATGGTGGTGGACGGCATTAAGATTAGAATGGAGTCCGCGGATGTTAGCGAACTCCATTGTGAAGGCGGTGGTGGGGTTACGCACCGCTGTAAAACCTGCTCTCTTTGTATGCACTGACATGGAGTTATGGGAGGAGGAGGTGAAGAAGCGGTCAAGGGTCTAGTGTCAGAGTAGTCAGAAGGCCGTAACAAGCGCCGGTCCACTAAAAGAGCCGAGAGGAGGTGAGCTGATCCGCCGGACGGAAGGGCCCCCGTACCCTCCCGGGATAGGCCGCCGGGACCCCACATCCGGTCACCAACCGGCACGACGGACCCACCCAAGATTATGCGCGGCATGGTGGGGCAGCCTCTCGTGGTGGTTAGCCACGATTGGGCCCCTGTACTGTACCGCGGGCGGCCAGCGGTACCACCGTTTCTACAGGTCTCCTTGGCCGACGGATCAACACGCCTCCAACCGACTGTGAACCGGCTTATACCCGCACGGCCAAACATCGTACCCCAACTCTAGCCCCCCGACGATAACCGGACATACACTGGCTGATCCCGGAACGCGACACACTTGCGTGTGCCACTATGGCGGGTTTTTCGCCCTGTGTACGGTGGTCGCTATCCGGGCGGATACGAATATCCTACCACCAGCATGTTTATCGTACCATCAAACGATACAATGAAGACTCTAGTGTAGATGACAGGTCAAGAAGTGGTCGTCCTCGGCCTGTTACGACTCCAGCAGTGATAAAAGCTGTGAAGGCGCGAATTCAAAGAAATCCCAAACGTAAGCAGAAACTGTTGGCCCTTCAGATGGGGTTAAGCAGAACCACGGTGAAAAGGGTGTTAAATGAAGACTTAGGGCTTCGGGCATATCGAAGAAAAACAGGACATCGTTTGAATGCTCGTCTAATGGACCTGAGACTGAAGAGATGCCGCGCTTTGTTGAAGCGGTACGCGGGAAAAAAATATCGGGAAATTCTTTTTTAAGATGAACAAATTTTTACCGTAGAAGAGAGCTACAACAAACAAAATGATAAGGTGTACACACACAGTAGTGAAGAAGCGAGCAACCGTATTCCGCGTGTCCAACGAGGTCATTTTCCATCCTCGCTCATGGTATGGTTGGGAGTTTCTTATTGGGGCTTAACAGAGGTACATTTTTGTGAGAAAGGTGTAAAAACGAATGCAGTTGTGTATCAAAATACAGTCCTGACGAACCTTGTGGAACCTGTTTCTCATACCATGTTCAATAACAGGCACTGGGTATTCGAACAAGATTCGGCGCCCTCTCATAGAGCGAAGAGCACACAAGACTGGCTGGCGGCGCGTGAAATCGACTTCATTCGGCACGAAGACTGGCCCTCCTCCAGTCTAGATTTGAATCCGTTAGATTACAAGATATGGCAACACTTGGAGGAAAAGGCGTGCTCAAAGCCTCATCCCAATTTGGAGTCACTCAAGACATCCTTGATTAAGGCAGCCGCCGATATTGACATGGACCTCGTTCGTGCTGCGATAGACAACTGGCCGCGCAGATTGAAGGCCTGTATTCAAAATCACGGATGTCATTTTGAATAAACTTTAGTGTCATAAGAATCTATGTTTTGTTAAGTTCATTTTGGTATATAAATGGTTGCATAATGAATAAACTTGTTTCAATTATTTTATATTAAACATGTGACAGAATTTATGACCTGACTAGGTAATTATGTATAATTTTTTTATATACTGACACGGAAAAGTGACCATTCTGAACCTGATGGTAAGCACAGTGCTGTATGAAGTCTTGAAACGAGGCTTAAGAAGAGTAGTCCTTCAACGGTAGACAGCCTCCAGCTCCGTGGCGCAGTTAGCGAGTAGCCGGCTGTGAAACGAGAGGCCGTGGGTTCGATTCCCACACCGGTACAAATGTTTGTGTGACAGACAGATATTTGTGTCTGGGGTCTGGGTATTGTGAGACCGAAAGTCTCTCGTAGTCCCCGATACCCACAACACAAGACTTATATCTTAGTGTGGGGTCGGGTCTATCTGTGTGACTGTTGGGTGTTATTTATTTATTGTAAAATAAAATAATAATACCAGCACTGTATTAAACATTGTCCCACTGCTGGGCACGGGCCTCCTCTACTAATGAGGGGTTAGGCTAACCACGCTAGCTGTGAACTAAATAAAAAGAAGTGTTTTCTTTTCTGTTTATACACGTAACGACACTCTGGGGTTGAAGCATGTGGTACGTGGGGGTTCAGATTCTTAACCTTGGCGATGTATTTACGCGGTATTTACTCGGTATGGCTTCGTGAGCCGCGACACTAATTTGTGGTATGGATTTGTGATATAACATGGGATCAATAAGTCGCTGGTGAATTGATTTAAAAAAACAGGTCAGTTGTTGAGATTTAGAATGTGGCGAGAGAATATAACATAGATATAAGAGAAGCTTATTTAAAGCGTGTTATATAAAACAAAAGAGTGAAATGAAAAAATGAATGCCTCGGTGGCGCATTTGTAATTGCGCATGCGTTATGACTGGTGTGCTGAGGTCTCAGGGTCGATTCCTGTGTCGGGTAAAGTGATATTGGTTTTTTCTATCTAGAAATTCTCAGTAGTCTCGGAGTCTGGAACCTGTGCCTGGTATGGCCCTATCACATTATGGGACCGAAATTCGGCTAAAAGCTGGTATACTGGTTACACCTCTGCCTACCCCTTCGGGGATTACTGGCATGAGTGTATATATATGTAAACAAATGAAATCCATAGATGCACTAACTGCATCTCTGACTCCTTCTACGCTACATGCGTAAGTTTTTTTTTATATTATATTGAATTATATTCTGTAAGTCTTATTTTTATATAACTTTGTGGTCGCCCAGTGATCGAAATTTGTCTGTATTTCATTCAAATAAATTTAAACGTTTATGAGTGTTTTGTCAGAGTATACAAGTTTAAGGGTAGTATGAATAAGCTATTTAATTCAACCCCTTCTTTACTCCTATTTTTCATACACAAATTAAATCACCCTATACATCTTACAACATACATTAAAAATCAACATAACATTAAACCACATTAAAAAGTTATTCTAAGCAAATCCAAAAACAAATTAACCGACCCGGCACATAACATCAAAGAGAAAACGACTTTTCAGACGCGCCTTCAAAAGTCCACAAATTGGCTAAAAGAATAAATAAACAGTCCGACCGCGTGCACTAACAATTAAGTTGAATTGATGCAACTATGAGGGTTCGTCGAACCGACGTTGTTTATTCCTGGTTGGCTATAGAGTATAGAGTTTTGTAGATGCGACACTCTTCTGAGAGCGATAGGTTTAGGGATAGGTTTCGTTTCTTAAGCGCATTTCTTCGTTCTATTTTTCTAAAGGTAATGTATGTGAAATTTTATCAATTGTATTATTAATAATTACTTCAAAACAGGTCTGGGAAAGTTCGTGGTATTTTTGCGATAAATGGCGTTGGTTGCAGATAACTAAGGAGACACAAATCAAAAGTAATAAAAAAATATATGTTCAACAATCAACAGATTTTGATTGCTCGGCCGTACTTGCCTAAACGAACTTAGGACAGGTTTCTCATGGTTTCTAATAGGGAAATGGGATCATTCCTATTATATAGGTAGGTTCGTCTCGTAAATATTCCGACGAGTTCAAACAAAATCCTAAGAAGTCTACGGAACGAATCGCTGCCTAAAATATATACGTATGTTAGATATGTGTTCAATACGAAACTTTCTTTATCAATAGAATTTTTTAGGTGTTCTAATGTGTTTTTAATGTAAGTTCTTTGGAAAACTACTATGTTTATTCATGTATACCCTACACTAAATAAGTGCTTGCTGAATCGGGTCTAGCTACTTTATCGACTTTTCTGTTGAAAAATTATATTAAAACCAGCGGGCCCAGCAGACGTTGTCCTGTCATGAACCCTATTTCTTCTATTCCTATTGTGTTTTCAAACCATCCAGGAACCTATTGAAATATACACACGATATTTCATTCAAATCGGTCTAGCCGTTTAGGAGGAGTTAGGTGACGTACAGAAGAATTATAAATATTAAGATAATAAAGAAAAAACTTAATAAAACAGAATATCGAGCGCTTGAAACCTTTGCTTAAGCCGCTGTCTGTTTTACAAATACACTAAAAGACGCGTCTACGTATAAACATTTATTCTTTGGCGTCAATCAACGAGTGTGACGAAGGAACGATCGCTCGGAATATGTGTGTTTTATTCGTATTTTATTTTATTTCTATTTCTAATTTTATTATGCGGACAGGCAACGGAATCTAGTGATTCATCCTCGCGTAGTCGCCATATTTGTCTGTGGTTTTGTCAAGTCAATAACTGCCTTTCATTCGAAGCTATTATTGCGTGATTATATTTCTTGTTATATGATCTGCTCGCATTGTTGCGAAATAAATATACCGATTATGAATTTATGATCATGGATTTGTAAAAAAAAATTAATGACAAATAAACAGACAGTTACAGTTTTATAAAGTTGTATAGTGTTAGACTGTAATTTAATTTAGTGTAACAAATTGATCTTGTGTTTAAGCAATTTCTTTTCTCTATGTCCTATTTGTTTACCAATTTCTACTACAGATCGGATATTTTGAAACTTAGATAGAGATTTATAGACATCACTTGGAAAATCTGAAAAACTTCGAAATAATCTCACAAAAAAACACTTAAGAATGCACTTATAATGTGTTCTTTTTTTTCGAAAAACAAGAAGTGTTGTAAGAGCACCTCGTTGTTGATACACATGATACAGTAGGCCTACTCTTGAAATCAATTCCAATCTCAAACTCGATACAGTTTCAATTCCAGTCTAAAAGATATTTGCACTCTTGACATAATCGAGTTTGTTATTGGACTGAAGTGTGTATTTCATTTAGTTTCTAAAACTTCCGCCGTATTCAGTTAAATCGTACGCTGGTGTTGCGTTCAAGAGTGCCAATTATACTTAGAGTTTCGGTTGCCTACTCTAAGCAATTATACAGTTCATTACACATTTCGAACACAATCCTAATTTTAAATTGGAATCGAGTGTCAAGAGTAACCCTGCTGGTTTGATTAAGTTTTATGTGTCATTATTTATCTAGCACCAGCCTGGGATCCAATTATAAATTTAATTAAATCGGAACCCAAAAGACCAACTGCCAGACCACAAGACCTGTGAGATCTTTCTGCGTAGACCAGACTATAACAAATAAAATTTAATATCTTCTGTATGGAGCGTAGAAACATTGCACTATACTGTCGTGACGACATACAACTCAGTCCACCCCGAGACCATGAAGATTGTAAAGCTTTCGAAAGATCGGGTTAAAAAAGTAAAATAAACCGCGATAAAATCCGTAAAATTGTTTTTTTTTTCAATGTGTAATATTCTCGTAAACTTTTTTTAATGTCTGGATAGGCAGATGAGCAGACAGGTCACCTGATGGTAAGTAGTCACGCCCATAGACTTCTGCAGTGCCAGCAAAGCCGCTGCCTACTGTTAACATAAGAAACCATTGTGTTATTATTTCTTCATGTCTGTTTTCTGTCATACATTGTCTACATCGCGTCTAACACAATAAAAACAGTTTAGAACCACTTTATAGTAATTTTAACCAGCTAAACATAGACTATTGCAAACATTCCTGCAAGGCCACAAATATAGATAATTTCTCCCTATTCGAGGTCATGGTACTATAAGTTAGGGTTGCCAACCCCGAAATTAAAATACCAGGATTTTTATTTTTTGAAGTTAGAAAAACCAGGACAAAACAATTTAAAAACATCTTTTGCCGATTGGAGACGAACCCAAGACAAGGAGGAGAGGAAGGGATCGACTTTATTTTTTGCATAGTGGCAGTTTAGGGATCAGAAAATGAATAAGGGCAGTTTTTATCCCGGAAAAATGCACGCATCCTGTGGGATAGCAAAAATATAGAAAGGTATAATAGCTTAACATGCCTCCATGGATTATATACCTTTCCTTCCAATAATAACCACCACGCGGGCGGAGCAACATCTAGTCTCATATAAATGTGCTGTTCGCTTTTATTCCGGAGCAGTCCGATTAATTTTATTTCATTGGGAAAACAAACAAGTGTACAGACAGATTACAAGTAAAAGCCTAAGTGCCATTCCAGACTATAATCTATCTCTGTGCCAAATTTCAACCAGATCCGCCCATCCGTTGTAGCGTGATTGAGTAACGATCATCCATCTATCCATCCAAACTTTCGCATTTATAATATTAGTAGGCTATGCATTTTTTCTAAGTTTTTATTCTCTAGCCTCTGATATGTTATTTTAATTATTGAATGAACTCATCACCCTTCTGTATTCAATTGGTATTACAAGTAAGTAAAGTAGCTGGAAATGCAATGCACTCGTCAGTGTTGAAACTCCCACTAGATTCCTGGAAAGGAACAGAAATACAGTTTTTATACCCCTTAGTCGCTGAAACACTTAAGAGACAAAGTTAAAGCAAAAACACATTTGTTTACAACTTTTACGAAGAAACATAAAAATAATCACGTAATAAAATCGGACGCTTCTTTATGACAAACACAGCTCTTTGCATTAGTCACCTTCTAGTAAAGAAATCCTTTAAGGTGCGGTTCCGAACACTACAGCGGCAAATGACAGTCGCAGGCGAAGATTCTATAATTTTATTAGATTATCCAATTGACATTAAAACATGACGTCATTTTTTTTAAACCGGATGTATTAAGAGACCTGTCTTTGTAACTCCTGTTTAGCCAGGATCGATAACGGCATGAATATTTTCGACATCATGTCACGACACGCGATGAGACTATCGGAAGGTTCTTCTTCTATCCCGCAACGAAATTAATCAAATAGAGATATAGGGAGGAGTTGAAAATATTAATTGTCCACTTCCATTTATAGCAAACTAGTTGTTGCCCGCGACTCCGCCCGCGTGGAAGTTATTTTTGGAAGAAAAGGTATACAATCCACGAAGGCACGTTAAGTTATTACACCTTTCTATATTTTGCTATCCCATAGAGAGCGTGCATTTTCCGGGATAAAAATAGCCTATGTGCTATTCCAGACTATAATTTATCTCTGTGTCAAATTTCAGCCCGATCCGTTCAGCCGTTATAGTGTGATTGAGTAACAAACATCCATCCATCGAATTTATAATATTATATTGTAGTAGGAGGTAGGATCAGGAGACAAATGATGAACTGTAGAGGTATTCACCTCTGACTTTAGATGATTCATCATTAAAGCATTACTGAAGTTACATTATGGGTCGTACCATGCGAGCCGTTAATCCTGGTTCCAATTATAGGTGTACTGTATGACAATATGAGAGAACAAGTCGTTCAAATCAAATCAAATCACTTTTTATTTGTTAAACATAGGTAAAAAATACAGTTCTTATATTATATTCATAGTGCGCTATGTTTTGCCACTAGAGCGTACAAATATTATAACAGTTAATTAATTAAGTTTAAATCCATGCAATGTTAAGAAATTAAGTAAAATATAATAGACAGAAAGAATAAAAATATAACAAAAGCGAAATACAAAAAATTAAGTAAATGTACATTACAATGTCAGTAATAAATTAATCAGTCAAACGAATTAATTTTATAATAAACAAATACACAATTGTTTCATATTTATCCAATCTATTATAAGTATGGTTTAACTTTTCTGTAATATGCTTTTTAATAAGGAAAAATTCACTTGATGACATGCCTGCCCAGAACCAACCAACAAGAACTTACCTATCTAACATTCGTCATATTACAGTTTCTAACTCTCATCGCTGATGAGGCAGGCACTACAGCGACCTTCAATCATCCTGCAGTACTAGTCGAAGACGACAGCCCTGACTCCTGACCCCACGTTATAAAAAAGGAGTCTTGTGTCAAGCGTATTACCTACCCTCTGGGGTTTAACATAACTTTAAAAGTGGAATTGAAGTACGACTTTTTATGGGCTACGATGTTTGACCGTTTTGAGGCCTTCTCAGTACTCTGACACTAGATCGTCGACCGCTTCTTCACCTTCTTGCCCATGCATTTACCTTGCGTTGTGTGAGAAGCAGGCCGGCATGAGTGTGTTGAGTAGCGGGGATAGATCGTCTCTCGCTACTCAGTACTCTATTTGGACCGCACTGCGCTTACCATCAGGTACAGTGCGGTCACTTTACCGTGCCAGGATAAAAAAAGTCTGTCTTGAAATTTTTAAGACTTCATCGGAATTATCGTCTCCATTCATACATTCAATGTCTACTTAAGTCTTCAATCGCGTCCTACGGAATCGTTCCTAAAACAATTTGAAAGTGCCATTCTTAAGTTTTCACGAATTTTAATACGGTCAGGGTAAATGCACCGATTGGCGCGTGTTTATTTAAAACGAGCGGTCATCTCGTTTCCGCTCGGTTCGTTAACACTTTCACTGGCGCAGGAAATTGTAAAAATGTAATCGGTGAAAAGTTATTGTTAAAAATCATTTTGTTGATGATGCGTTCATTGTTGTGTAAAATGATGATGAGACAAACATTAATGTCTTAAGTGCACGTCTGCGTACATATCTTATTCGATATTGCCCGCGGCTTTGCCCGCGTGGTTGTTATTTTTGAAATTAAAGGTTTAAAATCCATGGAGACATCATCATAAGTTATTACATCTTTCTATATTATGCTATCCCATAGGAACCGTGCATTTTCCGGGATAATAAGTAGCCTCTGTCATTCTCAGACCCCTCAAATAAAACTGCAAAAATCATGTCGATCTCTCTCTTGCTCTGTGTAAAACAAAACTATCCCATCCCATTTCGGGATAAAAATTTGCCTATATGCTATTCCAAACTATAATTTGTCTCTGTGCCAAATTCCAACCAGATCCGTCGAGCCGTTGTAGCATGATTGAGTAACAATCATGCTACAACCATCCATCCAAATATTCGCATTTATAATATTAGTAAGATATAATAGATAATAATATACTATACCTCTATACTGATATCTTTGGTAAATTCTTACTTAGCAACTTTTGTACTGACAGACAAATATCTTTAAGACGCAATATGGAATAGGAGATTAGCACGTACCGTTATCTAATAAACCTGTATCGCCATGTTGATATTAGCATGTGAACGTATGACTCACGAGCAAACAATGGGAGGTAGCGGCCGACCTACATGCAGTTTGGGAAGGTCAAATGTCCATGGTATTGTTCTTCGTGTGACTTGAAGATTGAGAGCAAGGATTTAACAAAATATGCTCATGTCTAAATTATAAAATACTTAAAAAAAAACGTAAGTGTATATGTATGTACTTTAGTAGTATCGTTAGTAGCGGAACATTGTCGAGTATTATTAACATAATGTTTGCGAATGTGAATTCCACTAACATCTCGCGCAGTTAGATAAGATTGCGCGCCTTTCCAGATTGAATCATCTTGTTATTGTAATTTGCAACACTCACGCATGTTAGGATGTTGAATGGAACGAATTATGAAGTAATTCTTGGATTGTATCCAGACGTACGAAAATTTCCTTATTGTTTCCGTGGATTGGATATGTATGTATATTACTTTTTGAATTATCTTCTTATATTGTTTTTTCTTCTTTTAATAGTTTGTATCTCACTCGCACTTTAGATTACAGTTTCTTGGTTTCGTTTGTTTAAATATGTTTGTCTCGTTCTTTCTTTCCATCTGCCACAGATTATGTTATCCGAATCTAAGTTCTTTAATTTTGATCTATACAGAGTTAGATGACCCAAAATCTACTAGTCTAAGTATGCGAATAACAACAAACGAAGTGGTACGGAACAGAGATGATCCATACCATTTGGAAACGATTCCGTCTAGCACGGTTCGTTTCCAGCGTTCATTCTTACCACGTACGTGCAAGCTCTGAAATGAACTCCCTGCAGCGGTGTTACCTGAGCGCTATGACATGTCCTTTTTTAAACGAGGCTTAAGAAGAGCAGTCCTTAAACGGTAGGCAGCGGTTCTGCTGTGCCCTGGCATTGCAGAAGTCCATTAGCGGCGGTGACTACTTACCATCAGGTCGCCCGTATACTCGTCTGTACAGGTATTAAAAAAAATAAAAAAGGCTTTTTCGGACTAGTCAGTTTCTAACCTTACTAGTTTTTTTAAATAAATATATATTGAGTATGTTGCTTTATAGTTTTTAAAATTAACAGCCTGTTTGATGTCAATCTGGTGACTATTTCTAGGACGAATCAGAAAGTTACAAATAGTTGCTCAAAAGTCGATACCAAGATCAACAGGAGCAACAGTTATGTAACTGAAGATGAAACGTGTCTAGAGACACATGGAAGTTTACTATTAGTCAGTGATCCTTGATAGTAGGTTTGCTATTGATTACTATCAAGCCAATTTTTCGTGAGTAGCTCCATTTTGATGATACGCCCAACTTTTTCTCTTACAAAAATGTTCGATTGTGGTAGCTAACAAGGGTAGCAGGGATTAAATATGTCTATTTGTAGATTCTCAAATAAAAGTTTTTTAAATCATAAAAAGTACACCGACTTCAATAAAAAACAAATTATGCGTCACTATTAAATTTGAGGTTTTCCCTTGATTTTTCATCATCAGATCCTGACTTGGTGCCAATGGGACCACCTGGGAAGTATACCCTTTTAAACAAAAAAAGAATTTCTCGAATCGGTCCAGGGGTCTTCGAGTAATCGGGTAATATACATAAAAAAAAGATTCTCCTTTTTTGAAGTCGGTTAAAAATGTATCACTAACTCTCTAAGATAATTATCTTGAGATTTAACAAAGATCCCAGACTATATTGGATAGACGAGTCACTAAATCTTTATAAAGTATATTTGTATGGCGCACTGCACTCATAGCGTCACCAGTCATTTATCACATGTGTCACCGAGTGCTCTAAATATTGGCGACTTTAATTCTGCATGTCAGATCTAAAGTGGCACAAATATTTATTTGCTATTCTGCATTATTTAGTTGAATATCAACAAAGTTTACTAAAGCAGGTTAGTTGATGAAATTCGTATTTTTTACTTGACTACTTTCATGGCTATTATAGAAACTATCTTAATCTTAGACAAATGGAGTAAAACCTCTTCTTGTTCCATAATTTGCGGGATTGATATGTAGATCTTGGTAAGAACGTTCATTGATTTTAACCGTACATTGAAAATACTGTTACAATAATATGGTCATGTCCTGTCCTGATCCTGTTCAAGTCAGAGATTACAGGCGTGAGTGTATATTATGTATATGTATGTATATAACGATCTTTTGTCCACAGCGTCACTTACGTGATTATGTTTACCATAAGAGACTGAAATCCCATAGAATGTCGCAATTTGAAAAAAATGCCATCTTGGTTCAGCCGTTCTCAAATTATGCATAATAGCATTTAATTTACCTAAACCTCAAAAAAAATCTGCTAATAATACTCAGCCTTTTGACGTCCAATGTTGGGAGGTAGGCCTCCTCAAGTGAACGCCAACCATCCCGGTCTTGGGTAGCCCGCATCTATCCACTACCCTCACTTTCTTCAAGTCGTCGCGTCGGTCCATCGCTGTATCGTGCAGCAGGGCGTCTCACACACCAATATGGCAGTTTCCTGTGTTTAATTTTGTACATTATTCGATATGCAACCGAATGTAATATGCAAAAGAAACCCTTTTGCGAAAACAGAATCAAAATTGCTTCAAAATTGAGGTCACAATATTTATTTTAAATATTGGTATGAGCAAAAATGGTTGCTTCGTGGGAACATATCACTATCTCCCTCGCACAACGGCACAGTAATGGCCATTCTGAGAGATGACGTCACGGGACATATCATGCATCCTTTTACTGTCATTTAATAATTACTCCTTCCAGCAGATTTCAATGGCGTATAATTTACTTATTTTTGTTCGGATTCATAAAATTCATTCGATAATAGTGTTGACATTTGTCATATTCCTTCTATTTTTATTATATTATCTTTTATTTATTTAGTTACATTTGATAATTGTAAATTTAAAAACCACTAAGTAAAATCAGAATATATTATATTCAAAACTGGCAACATTAAAAAAAGAGAATATTGTGTTAGGAACATCAACAAAACTATGCAAGATGGATATTTAAAAGGCACAAATACAATATTTATAATTTATTGATTGATTTACACAACACTGTCACACATCTCAGTGCTTAATATTAACACACACGCATGTCAGGATTCACTTAAGGCTTCTCTTTATAATTAATCTACCAGCATTACCCTCTAAACTAAACTTCGCGATCATTGAACTGTTTACACATTGATACACTTACTACCCCGCGAACGAACCACGAATATCCTGGCACTGAACACCGGAGCGCGGAAGGCACACCGTTTTATATTAAACATTTACTACTCCCACTTTGGTTGTCATTATTAACTACCCCCTACTAGTCTCCTAAATACCTCCGTTATACCTTCGGTATTTCTAATAATAGGAAATATCCTAATAATTGTAATAAAAAGGGTAGATGAACGGGTCGAGAGATCATTGTGTTAAGTGTGGACGTCGATAATTGTGGTGTAAATATAAGTAAGGAATAAACATAATTCTGGAATACTTCGTCGTGTTATTTGAACAAGGACAAGATTCTAACAATAGGTTTTAGGTAATGTAACTTGTTCATAAAATAATTTTACTGTTATATAATATATGAGCGAGGTATATTACTGCATGAATCATGGAGGTATGAATGACAATTGTTTGACAAGGTTCAGGTATCAGTCATTGAGTCGTCTGAGTGTGGTCAGAGAATTATTATTAGTATAGTTTTATCGTCCGCCTTTATTACTTGCCATTGTAATTTAACTGCCTCGGTGGCGCAGTTGTAATTGCGCATGCGTTACGATTGCTGTGCTGAGGTCTTGGGTTCGATCCCCGGGTCGGGTAAAGTGATATTGGGTGTATCTACCTAGAAATACTCAGTATTAACCCGGAGTCTGGAATGGTGCCCGGGGTGGCGATAGGCTCGCACCCTATCACATTATGGGACCGAAATTCGGCGAAAATTGGGTGTACTGGTTACACCTCTGCCTACCCCTTCGGGGATTACAGGTGTGAGTGTATATGTATGTAATGTAATTTAACATCGTTTTTGCTTTTTACGACGTCATTTAAATTAATTTTCAAACCACAATGTGAATAACCAACGTAAAATATAATACATATTTTAATCCATTTAATATTAATCAATATAGTGTCCTGTATGTCATACAAAATTGCATTAAATTTGGTGGGTTGGGATTATAGTTCGTTAATATTTTACAGGAGTATAGTATGGATATTAAGAATACGAAATAATTTAATAATACTCATACATTTTTATTTTCTAACAAACATAGCTCACAAAAAAAGCAGCGATCGCCTAGTTGGTTGTGGTACGGGCTGTCAAGACGAAAGTTGTATATTCGAAACCCAAATGGCATACGCCTCTGACTTTTCTAAAGTTACGTGTGCATTAAATGTTAATTATCGCTTGCTTTAACGTTGAAGGAAAACATCGTGATTAAACCTACACACAGGAGAATTCTCATACGCATTTCAAAGGTATGTGAAGTCTACCAACCCGCATTAGGCCAGCGTGGTGGACTGATGACCGATGAGAGGGATTATCTCATTAGCAGAGGAGGCCCGTGCCCAGCAGTGGGGCAATGTTTAATACAGGGCTGGTATTATTATTATAGCTCAAATTTTATTCTTATTTTTAAATCAATAGACCACAAAAAACAACATCAACCCAAGAGTATTCATGTATGAAAATAAAAAATTTACTGATATTAAACTTTAATATTGGACTCATATTTCAGTTTTGTCGTGACAGTACAATCAATTCTTTAACATTTACTTCTACAATACACAATTATTTGTTACATTGAATGCAATGGGGATCAACAATATATGTGCAAAATTCTCGAGAATAAGCAATTAGGCAATGAGTTTCAATATTTTAACCTGATACTTCTATGTTTTTTCTTTCGTTATCAACTCTTTTGTGTTTGAAAACTGCTATATTAAATTGGGCGGGATAACCATCATCATAGCCAGAAAACCGACTGGAAGAGGTATCAGTGACCTTCGGTCTTAAACAACCCCTGAAAGTTCTGGTGTAGAAGGCCACCACTGCACTAATTTCCAAGAAGTATACGGTCACGATCCTCATTAGTGAGAGAACGACAAAGAAGAAACGGTAGGCAGCGGCTTTGCTGTGTCCTGGCATTGCGGCGGTGTCTACTTCCCATCAGGTGGCCCGTCTGCTCGTCTGTCTATGAAGGCAGTAAAAACAAAGAATAAGATATTAAATTGTACGGCCTTAATACCTTTTTTTATATATATATTTTTTATATCATAGTCCGACAAACGAGCCAGTGGGTCACCTGATGTTAAGTGATCTCCACCGCCCATGAACATCCACAATACCGAAAGTATTACGTATATGCTGTCGGCCTTAAAGGACAGCAATAGGGATTAGGGAAGGGAAGGGGGAATCTGGGCCTCCGGATATCTCACTTACCATACGAAACGCGACAGTGAACTGTCACTTTACGTTGGTTTTCTGTGAGACAGTGGTACTACCCCGTTGGAGCCGGCCCATTCATGCTGTAGACAAATATGTCTACAGCGTGGCTCTACCACTTTTAACTACTACAACTACAACTTATGGACAATTCAATACCTCTAACTTTTTTTTTTACTGCCTCGATAGGCAGACGAGCAGACGGGCCACCTGATGGTAAGTAGTCACCGCCGCCCATAGACGCAAAGCCGCTGCCTACCGTTAGCCGCTGCCTAACTCTAAAGGAGTCTAACTTCTTGTGTCCAAGTTGGTTTATAAATTACAGAAAATTTTATTATAATACTATAAAATAATACTTGCCCTGTAGTAAACAGTGTCCCACTGCTGGGCACAGGCCTCCTCTACTAAAGAGAGGGGTTAGGCCTTAGTCCACCACGCTGGCCTAATGCGGGTTGGCAGACTTCTCATACCTTCGAAAAACTCTCAGATATGCAGGTTTCCTCACGATGTTTTCCTTCACCGTTAAAGCAAGCGATAATTAACATTTTAATACACACATAACTTTAGAAAAGTCATAGGTGTATGCCACTTGGGTTTCGAACCTACGACTTTCGTCTTGACAGTCCGTACCACAACCAACTAGACTATCGCTGCTATTTTATTGACTAATTTTATTACCTTATACTAATTCCAACGTAACATTCAACGCAATTGGTTGCATCACAGACTCAGATATATCTCGTTACATTAGTAATTGTATACAAAGAACTCAATACCTAGGTAATATAAAGCGGCGGGTGTCGTATGCCTGTAATCTGAGGTCAGAGCGATTAGGGTGCCTAAGTTTTGCGGTTGGCGGGTGTTTTGTGTCGTTTTTTTTATCCTGGCACGGCAAAGTGACCACACTGCACCTGATAGTAAGCGCAGTGCCGTCTAAATAGAGTATCGAGAAGCGAGAAAACAATCTATCCCCCGCTACTCAGCACAATCATGCCGGTCTGCTTCTTCAAACTACGTTATTTGCAAAAGGGTAAAGAAGTGGTCTCATCATCGTACCCCAACTCTAGACCCCCGACAAAAACCGGATGTACACTGGCTAATCCCGGAACGGAAGGGTGTAGCCTTGCGTGTGCCACTATGGCGGGTTTTACACTCTGTGTACGGTTGT
Source organism: Laothoe populi (assembly GCA_905220505.1). NCBI lineage: Eukaryota > Metazoa > Arthropoda > Insecta > Lepidoptera > Sphingidae > Laothoe > Laothoe populi. Next base: position 9,665,124 of record HG992173.1, read on the forward strand.
CGCTATCCGGGCGTATATGAATATCCTACAACCAGCAACCACCAATAATGGGATTGCGCAAGACAAGGAGATTCTGCGTCAAACTGACGTTTCTATATTCGGAAATTGTTCTGAGAATACATTACGTTGCATAAAATCTACAAACATATGAGAAAAATGTAAGCTGCATCTATTTTTTTTATTTTATTTGGAAAACAAACAGTTACATCGATATATACAATACTTAAGTTTAAGACTAACCATTTATATGTTTTCGCATGTAGGTAACTTATTACTCGTTTTAATATAAATTAAAAATCAAACTAAAAGAATACAAAAAAAGTTTTTTTAATTCATAAAAAGTACACCGACTTCAATAACAAACAAATGATGTGTCACTATAAAATTTGAGGGTTTTCCTCGATTTTTCTGAGATCCCATCATCAGATCCTGACTTGGTGTCAATGGGACCACCTGGGAAGTATACCCTTTTAAACAAAAAAAGAATTTCTCGAATCGGTCCAGGCGTCTTCGAGTAATCGGGTAACATACATAAAAAAAAAGATTCCGACGAATTGTTAACCTCCTCCTTTTTTGAAGTCGGTTAAAAAAATAAATAAACAATTCTACCATTTAGTGAAACGATTCAAACCAGTGTTTAGACTATTTCTGAATAACTTGTCACACACATACGCATTTGGTTACTATTACATGTGTTATTAATTATCGAATTTGAATTCTATTGTCTGAACAGGAAGGTCGATTATTTGAGATTTTTTCGAATGACTTGTTTTTATTGCTAATTTATTTTAGGCGTTATATGCGATGTGATAAGGTTGAAAGTCGTTTATTTTACTCTCCCTCCCTTCAAAGTGACAGAAATAAGTATTAATGATGAATGAGGCAAGAGAATTTGTCAGTAGCGAAGGGTAAGAAGTGTCACTAGGGAAGTCAATGTACTTGATTCTATACGATTGCCGTTTTTTCTATTTTTAAAAATGACGACTGTTTTGGAAATTTTTTAATATGTAATAGTCCGAATAAGGGGTTTATGAAAAAAAATTGGGAAGTTGCCCTAAAAACTAGGAAATTTCCGGAACACTAAAAGTTATTTTACTATGAGATATAGGTATCTTACGGTGCCTATAAACGTAATCACGCATGCGAAGCTGCGGGCAAAATATAGATTAAGATACATACTTGACGGTAATGTTTATTTGAAACTAGTTGTCTAGGGTAGACATTGTCCTGCTATAAACCGGCTTCTCCATGGACCGAATTTTGATGATCTAGAACTATCCTATCTTTTAAGTTGGACCCAACCACACACATACACAAAATTTCATTGAAATCGGTTGAGTGGTTGCAAGTCTATAAACTACTCCAAAAATAATTGATTTAAATTGTATGTAATTAATTGATGTAAGAAGCAGCGATAGCCTAGTTGGTTGCGGTACGGACTGTCAATACGAAAGTCGTAGGTATGTTCAAAACCCAAGTGGCACACACCTCTGACTTTTCTAAAGTTATGTGTGTATTAAATGTTAATTATCGCTTGCTTTAACGGTGAAGGAAAACATCGTGAGGAAACCTGCATATCTGAGAATTCTTATACGAATTTCGAAGGTATGTGAAGTCTTCCAACCCGCATTAGGCCAGCGTGGTAGACTAAGGCCTAACCCCTCTCATTAGTAGAGGAGGCCCGTGCCCAGCAGTGGGACAATGTTTAATACAGGGCTTGTATTATTATTTTTTAATTGATGTAAATGTAACCAATTATTTATTGCTTTTTAGTTATGTCTGGATTTTTTTAAGGCGGTTTTATTTTTATTTTAAAAGTAATTTTTAGGAAAAGGTTATTAGTTTTAAATATCACTGAGATCGATTCAAAGCCCATTCCTAAACTACTTTCAGTGTTTATTATGTCAAATGTTGTTCATAGGAGCTGGAATATCTCAACATTAACACCTTGGTTTTATGATGTCAATTCTTTTGCACTGCTTTACGTCTCTTACAAGTGAGACACTTTAACTTCGAAAGGGCGGGTTGATGGAATGCAGATCTGTCGACTGTCAAGCCACGGTACATCCAGATGTTTACCACGTTGCCTTGTTTAATACTGGTTTGAGTTTCGTGAGTTTGTTTTCGTCGACTTAGTGTGTTTATATACAGCGTACGTCACTTAAGGTGACCACTGAAAACCAGCGCTGTGTTGTGGTATGTAACTATGTACGTGCCACAGCACAGCAGTACGCTGAGTGGTCACCTACCTGTCACAGCTGCGACAAGCAAGTGCCATTAGTTTTAGTTTTAATTATATTTCACGCACGTACCATAAGACAATTTTTAATTGTCTTATGGTATGTGCGTGTTGTTAGCTGTGCTAATAAATAGTTTTTCTTTCTATATAGCACATGCCGAATGTCTAAATGGGTCACCTGATGGTAAAGATTCACCACCCGTGCACACCCATAATACATGACAGCCTCCCTGGTGCAGCCACGCCTGGTGCAGCTGTGCACGAGAGGTCGCGAGCTCGATTCCTGCACCGGTATAAATGTTGTGGGATCGTAGTCCCTCGGAGCTGTTGATATCCACGGCACATATTTGAGTTAGTGTCAGGATTATGTTTCTGACTGTTGGGTGTATCTATAATTTATTAATACATGAAGTATCGCGGATACGCTGTTAGTATTAAAAAGAATAAAATGTATAAGGCTGAACTGAATAAGACTGCCTTGGTGGCGCAGTTGTAATTGCGCATGCGTTACAACCGCTGTGCTGAGGTCTCGGGTTCGATCCCCGGGTCGGGTAAAGTGATATTGGGTTTTTCTATCTAGAAATTCTCAGTATTAGCCCGGAGTCTGGAACCTGTGCCCGGTATGGCGATAGGCTCGCCCCCTACCACATTATGGGACCGAAATTTGGCCAAAAGTGGGTGTACTGGTTACACCTCTGCCTACCCCTTCGGGGATTATAGGCGTGAGTGTATATGTATGTATGTATGAATAAAATGTACCACCACCCAACAGAGTCAGTTCCTGACCAAACATATAGCATGACTCATATCATTTAAAAATCTCGTCACTAATTAAAGAATACAATACACATACAACCAATAGTCCTGATCCCACACTAATTCAAACACGTATAGTGGACAAGAACTACGAGAAAACAAATATCTTGTCACACAAACATTAATTTTGTTTTTTTTTATATACTGGAACGGCAAAGTGACCACATTGCACCTGATGGTTAGCGCAATGCGGTCCAATTAGAGTATCGAGTAACTAGAGATGATCTGTCTCGCGCTACTCAACACAATCATGCCGGCCTGCTTCTTCACACTACGCCATGGGCAAGAAGGTGAAGAAGCGGTCCAGGGTCTAGTGTCAGAGTACTCAGAAGGCCGCAAAACGGCCAAACACTACCCGAACTCTAGACCTCCGACAGAAACCGGATGTACATTGGCTGCTCCCGGAACGAGACACACTTGCACACGTGTGCCACTCTGTGCTGGAATCAAACTCACGGCGTCTAGTCTCACAATACTCGCCCGCTGCGTCATGGAGGCAAGGATTAAAGTATTCATTTCTTCCTATTTTTTCCGTCCTGATCAAAGAGCACAGACCTTTCGCAACAGCGTACTAGTTAGTACACGGGGTCAGGCACACGGCATGCCGGAGGAAGCGACAATCTATTTGTAGACGCGCGGCGCCCGGTTAGCTTCGGTTTTTGCCCTTTTTGCAATCTCGCCCTACGGCGTGGTGACCAGAACATGTCTTAGAGACTGGATAATTATTTAGATGAGCTAAAACTGGGCTGCAGTCTCGATAAACATAACGCTCGCTTATCAACCGATATCGGTCGGTATGACATAATAAACTCATCATAGACAGCAAAGACATCGACCGTTATTGCTATATTGTTTGTCAATGCGTTACGATACAGTCAATAATCTAACATGTGTTCAGTGATGAAGTCTGCGGACTGTCGAACGCTGGTATTTAGAATTCCAGCGTGGACATACTAGTGTTAGTGACAAATCTCGCGCAGGACGCCCAAAATCCGCCTTCACTGAAGATAACATCATTGCTGTGAGACAACTAATTCTTGAAGATCGTCATGTGACGTATCGAGAGATAGAGGCTCTATCATCCATTCAGAAGATCTTGCATGAAGCACTTGGTGTGAGAAAGCTAGTTTTCCGTTGGATACCGCTACTGCTTTCCGACGATCACAAGGCGGCCCACTTGAGATGGTGTAAGAAAACTCTGCAAAGGTTCAACCGAGGAGAGTCAAATCACGTCTACGACATCATCAGGGGTGACGAACCTTGGATCTATGCCTACGATCCTGATTCCAAACAACAATCTACAATCTGAGTCTTTCAAGACGAGCCAAAGCCGACTAAAGTTGTTCGTTCTCGAAGCACTTCAAAGAAGATGGTGGCCACGTTCGTTGGAAAAACCGGCCATGTTGCGACTATTGCACTTGAAGATCGTTGAACGGTTAACGCAGAGTGGTATACCACAGTTTGTTTACCACAAGTCATCGCCGAACTTCGAAAATCTAACTCAAAGCGACGCATCATCCTGCACCACGACAACGCAAGCTCACACAGCGCTCGTCAAACAATTGAGTATTTGAAGCAGGAAAAAGTAGAAATTCTTGACCATCCTCCATACACTCCTGACCCAAGCCCTAACGATTTCTTTACATTTCCATTTCCGAAAATTAAGAAAAGTCTTCGTGGTCAAAGGTTCCAGTCCGGTTAAGACAAAAATCCAAATGACAATCAAATCCGTTAAGCCTTTCTGACGTAATTGAGTAACAAACATCCATCCATCCATACAATGATTCGCATTTATAATATTAGTAAGATTTGTTGCATTGATGTGAATATTGGCAAACCCCAATAATAAAAATTGATTACCAGGATTATCTCCCACAATTGTCAGTTTACAAACACCTCATATCGTCGTCGTTTGTGGTATTTCTTGTAAACACATTGCAATGTGCTGATGACCTGTTTATTTATTTGAGAGTGTTCGAGGGTTAAAGACCTACCGCGTGGTGTATGAATCAGATATGTTTACGTATTTATGCAATTTGAATTTATTGTATTCTGGTGTAATAATTCTAATCCCGTAAGCCCGCTGAGTTTGTTTCGCCGGGTCTTCTCCGGTAGGGTCGCGTTTGGATCCGGTGGTAGTTTTTAAAACATGCGACGTCTCAGAAATACCCATGGTCCATATCACACCCATTGAAAAATATAGAAATAATGAGCATAAAAAGATAGCTTGTGAAAGGAAATAATAGGGTAGTTGACTCGATTTTTTTTATTTATTTGATCAACAAGTTACATTACCTAAAACCTATTATCGAAAGAATTTTATGAATCCGAACAAAAATAAGTAAATTAGACACCACTAAAATCTGCTGGAAGGGGTAGTTGTCAAATAACAGTACAAGGATGCATATCTGATACCGTGATGTCACGGTACAATGAATCACCTGTACTGTACCGTTGTGCGAGGGAGATAGCAATATGTTCCCAATACGCCACCGTTTTCGCTTATGCCTGTGAGTATTTGCTCATACCAATATTTAAAATAAGTATTGTGACCTAATTTTTCAAGCAATTTGGATTCTCTTTTCGCAAAAGAGTTTCTTTTGCGTATTACATTCGATTGCATAGAGAATAATGTACAGAATTGACACAGGAACCTACCCTATTATAGCATCACTAAAAATATAATCAGATTTTTAAAGAAAAGGATGATCCACTCCCTCTCGCTCTCAATTCTTTTAATCAGTGACTTCTGTCGTCACCACACCCTATTATATGTTTCATATTATCATAATATAGTGTTGCGACGCACGACATGGCGACGCGTCGCCACGCCAACAGTCGGTCTGACCCACCGCATTAGATATTTCACATCACAAACTACCAACAATCAGACACGTAATCCTAACTTTACACTAAAGTACTATCTTGAGTCGTGGGTATCAGGAACTACGAGAGAATGATGGTCTCCAAGACCCGAAACAAATATTTGCTGATAACATAAACGAACCCGCAGCCTCGTTTAACCTACTTACCCACAAGGCCACGCTGTCAACATGATAATCACATATTATGTTTTAATTCCAGGGTAGCAACAAACACACCGCACCTCGTGAGTCTGGGTACAGGCAGACTTAGTACAGCGGTCACACTCCATCCAATTAAACAAGGTTAGTATACATTTGAGAGAACTTTTCGCAACTGTATTAGTATACAGTTGTAAGACCGTGTGTCTCTCGTAGTCCCTGATGCCCACAACACAAGACTTGTATGTTAGTGTGGGATCGGGGCTATGTGTGTGACTGCATATACATACATACATATACACTCACGCCTATAATCCCCGAAGGGGTAGGCAGAGGTGTAACCAGTACACCCACTTTTCGCCGAATTTCGGTCCCATAATGTGATAGGGGGTGAGCCTATCGCCATACCGGGCACAGGTTCCAGACTCCGGGCTAATACTGAGAATTTCTAGTTAGACAAACCCAATATCACTTTACCCGACCCGGGGATCGAACCCGAGACCTCAGCACAGCGGTTGTAACGCATGCGCAATTAGAACTGCGCCACCAAGGCAGTGTGTGACTGATCGGTGTTATTTATTTATATAAAACTAATTTTACGGATTTTATCGCGGTTTATTTAACTTTTTAACCTGATGTAAGATCAGTATAGATCATGTAGTCCGTCCTGTGACTAGTCTAGTTTAGACTAGGGAGGCTGCAAAGATTCGTTAAAGTCGGGACTAAAATGTAAAAATGAACTGCTATAAAAATAATAAAAAAATAAAATTAGCCCTGTATTAAACATTGTCTCACTGCTGGGCACGGGCCTCCTCTACTAATGAGAGGGGTTAGGCCTTAGTCCACCACGCTGGCTCAATGCGGATTGGTAGACTGACTTCACATTCCTTTGAAATTCATATGAGAATTCTCAGATATGCAGGTTTCTTCACGATGTTATCCTTCACCGTTAAAGCAAGCGCTTCTTCTGTGATAAAAAAAAGAAAAATTAAAAAATTAAAAAAAGAAAGTAAATATGAAATAAAAAAAAATGTTTATTTACTTGTCGTAAATTATATTTTAAAAAATCCACATGTACCTCGGAAATAAAAGTAAAATATTATTAACAGTCATTTTGGTATATGAAAAAAAAACTATTTAATAATTCAATTCGAATGTTTTTTTACACATAACAATATCTATTGCAGGTCGCGTGACAGTGGGTTCTGATCCGACATGCGACATATACGTGGTCGGCTCCGGAGTGTCCAGCGTTCATTGCCGCGTGGAGAACTCGCACGGAGTGGTCACGCTGTACCCCCTCAGTGGTAGCACTCTGCTGGACGGACTGCCGGTGGAGAAGCCGACGAGGCTGTCGCAAGGTGGGTTCTACCATGGATAAACAATAATATATATGTAGCAGGCAGAGGCTGTGACAGGGCTTACACATCCCTCCGATCTCCAGATATAGTCAGGATGCACATCGTATGATAGATAGTTCGGTAGAATAACACGAGATTGACACAAGATTGACACAAGATCCTTCAGAGTTTATTAAACTACTGCCAGTTCGGAATGCAGTTATCCATGGGGAAGCAGCCTCCGTGGCGCAGTAGCCGAGTAGCCGGCTATGAAACGAGAGGCTGTGGGGTCGATTCCCACACCGGGACAAATGTTTATGTGACAGACAGATATTTGTGTCCGTGGTCTGGGTGTTGTGGGATCGAAAGTCTCTCGTAGTCTCTGATACCTGCAACACAAGACTCGTATCTTAGTGTGGGGTCGGGGCTATGTATGTGAATGTTGGGTGTTATTTATTGGATTTTTTTTGTTGTAAAACTTTGAGCTGCTCTAAACTAATGTAATTAAACTTAAATCGTATATTAATTGTATGACCAAATATTGTTAACCGGTGTGAAAAGAGCAACGCTAGAGTTTCTTGTCCGTTCTTATTTAGCGAATCTGCATTCCGAACTGGGGGTAGAGTAAAAAAATTAGCTGAATCTAAATAATGTATAACATTTCATGGATTCAATAAATATTTGATTTTGATATTGTTAGCAACATCAACAAAACTATGCAAGATGGATATTTAAAAATGCACAAATACAATGTTTATCGTTTTGTTAATTGATTTACTCCACACTGTTACACATCTCAGTGCTTAATATTAACACAAACGCATGTCAGGATTTACTTAAGGCTTCTCTTTATAATTAATCTACAAGCATTACCCTCTAAGATGAACTACGCGGCCATCTAATTGGACCGCACAGCGCTTACCATCAGGTGCAGTGTGGTCAATTTGCCGTGCCAGGAAAAAAAACGTATGAAGATCCTGCGAATTCTCCATACCTGTCCTCTTTAATGACCACTTCTACCATTATTAATTTGGCATTATTTATTTACAGGTAGCATGCTGACTATAGGGCGGGCTAATTACCTCCGATTCAATCATCCTGCAGAGGCGATGTTGATGAAGTCTGTACTACCGTCGGGCCACTCCATGCCGATGCAGTACGAAGACCAGTGCTCACCTGCTGGTAAATATAGTAGAGCAGGGTTTGATTCCCGTCCGGTGTAAAAATATTTTTTAAATACACTGTCGTGCTACTATTAATAAACTAAAGTTGGCACTTAATGTACATGTTTGTTTATTTTATTTTAGTATTTATTTATTTAAAATATAGTATAGTGAAGGGATGCGGACTGCGGCGTGGATGCCGAACAAAATGCGGAACGTTACGACGTAACTTTTTTATTGTACTAACGTAATTCTACTATTGGTGTCTCAGCTTTCAGCGGATAATCCCAACAAGGTGGAAGTTATTCACATGCCGCTTCGACTGGTAGTAGGGCGAAGGACAAGTTACGTTGGATGATAGGCGATTGACAATTAAACAAAATCTCAGTCAACACCTTATACGAAACTGAGAATCTTGACACTGTGATCTAATTTTGTCTAATTTGGTTGCGGCGCCATCTGTTGCCGTATTTCTGAACTTCTGTTAAGTATGTGGTGTTACAATAGTAAATATATTTTCATAGAATATCTTTTATTGTATCTATACAATCAAAACTCCCTATAACGAATAAAAATAACCTATCCCTTGAAGATCGTCATAAGGATTCACACCAAAAGTGTTCAATATAACCGATATGGTACTTAATATTGTTATAAAGTTTACCTTTCCACAATAGGTATTATTTATAATCTTGAAATGAGCAAATAAGAGTAAATAAATATTATAGGTTAGTATAACAAACGGTTTCTATCAAAAGTATGCATTCACATTAGTTTACGAAATTATTCTCCATATGAAGTCCCCACTACATACACACATACATATACACTCACGCCTGTAATCCCCGAAGGGGTAGGCAGAGATGTAACCTGTACACCCACTTTTCGCCGAATTTATTACGGTCCCATAATGTGATAGGGGGCGAGCCTATCGCCATACCGGGCTCAATTCCAGACTCCGGGCTGATACTGAGTATTTCTATATAAAAAACGATTTCACTTTACCCGACCCGGGGATCGAACCTAAGACCTCAGCACAGCAGTCGTAACGCATGCGCAATTACAACTGCGCCACCGAGGCAGTCGTCTTACAATAGAATATTAATGAAGAATACTTTAATTAGGTTGTATTTATTTGTCCATATAGAACAAACTTGATATATATATTGTTATATTCCACAAAAACAAAATCAATATAACAACCGATATTGTACTTAATATTAATTGTAATAAAGTTTACCTTCCAACAATCGGTATTATACGTTTGTATTACAAACGGTTTTTGTCGAAATTCTGCATTCACATTAATTTTTTATTCTACATAAATCACAGCATTATAAACATTTTAAAATGTATTATGTAACTTGTTATTCTTTTCTTAAGTTGTTTTATCTATGCAATCTGTAGCATTTAACGAAATGTTTAATTTCATAAATCTTAAATAAATAAGATAAAATCTGTTCAAATTTTTGTTCTACGTTTCTTAATACCCTGCTATTAATAATTGTTTCAAGATGTGACAATTTAGCTTATGTTTTTTAATATGCTGTCTTAGGATGAACCAACACCTATACTATAAGATTATAAGCTGGCTGTCATCGAGATTTTGAAAATACCATAAACCAAATCTCATTCTCAGTTCCATTTAACAGCAGCATGGTAGCCATGAATAATCATGTTTATTTATCTACGTATATCGATGCCAAGTATCTCAGTTACATGTGTTAAATATCGATATCGATAACCACGCGTCCAGTACCTACCAGTCCTTGCCGAGCCACAGCTTCGTGGTGTCTACTACCGCGACCCGAACCAAGAGGTTCGCAAACTCGTATTTTTGCCGCACCATCAAGCTGTGGAACAGTTTGCCACCTACCGTGTTTCCTCTTTCCTATGATCCTGGGTCCTTTACAAGTAGTGTGAAGAAGCTACACAGCAGGCCGGCATGATTGTGTTGAGTAGCGAGGGATAGATTGTCTCTCGCTACTTGATACTTTAACTGTGGGGCATTGCCGTGATAGGATAATAAAATGTACATATAATTGTTTAGTCGTATTAGGGTTTGTTGGCAAACTTACCTACAGATAACTAAATACTACGTACTATTATCTCTTCTTTAGACAAAACAAGTCGAGAAAAATGAATACCCGTGTTAACGCCAGAATATACATATAAATGATTAAAACACAACAAAAAGAGTCGATAACATTTTCTCGAGACGCGCGTCTTAGGCGGGATGGTCTATTCTATGTATTTTTCTGTATACTCTACAGTATTAGGCAACCTCGCACACGATGGAGCTTTAGGATTACGCCTAAAAATGGGTACATGTCAAAACACCATTAAGAAATATTAACCCAACGAACCACATGTTTCGGCTCAACCTAGGACATACCTGATTTGGTACAAAATTAGTTTTACCAAACCTTTGTCTCAATACGATTTATTTGGAGATCTCCTTCTCTCAATAGATGCTTAAGTTCCCTATAATGCTTCCTTATAATATGGTAGTTTCCTGTATTTAATTTTGTACATTATTCTATATGCAACATAATATAATACGCAAAAGAAAACCTTTTGCGAAAACAGAATCAAAATTACTTGAAAATTGAGGTCACAATATTTATTTTAAATATTGGTCTAAACAAAAATGTTTGCGTAGTCGGAACATATCACTATATCCCTTGCACAACGACACAGTAATGGCTATTCTGAGAACCGTGAAGTCACGTGACATATCGTGCATCCTTTTACTGTCATTTAACAATTACCCCTTCCAGCTGATTTGAATGTCGTCTAATTTACTTATTTTTGTTAGGATTCATAAAATTCTTTCGATAATAGGTTTTAGGTAATGTAACTTGTGGATTAATTTAATAAAAAATCGTGAGAACTACCCAATTGTTTCTAATCCAATATCTCCTTTCCCAGGATACGTCAACCATCACGAGAACAACCAACGTTACCAAAACAACTACAAGGAATCCCTCACGCAACTAGACAATGAACTCGACGCGACTCTCAAAGAAATTTCTAGAAAAAAACCACCGGTCGCTCCAAAAAAACCGCACAGAGATCTAGACCAATCCGACTCGAATTCTGATCAAGAAACGAAAACTAAGATATCCAGTATTATGTCTAAAGTATCTAAATTCGAATACTATGCAAAGCAACAGAAGATAGGTAGAAGTCAGTTTTACACGACGAATGAAATCGAAATTTCACCAAAAGTGTTTAGTGCTAATTCTCTAACAGTCAATACGCCTGCAAAAGATGTCCTAGGCGGTAAAACTATACCTAACTATATGAGGAAAGATCAAAATATAATCCTAGTTAATGACAATAATGTTGTAGACCCAAAAAACACTTCGTACGCTAACGTTCAAGTGAGAAATAAGACGAGGATAGATGAAATGGTGAAAAATTTCGACGAGAAGCAATCGAATGATGACCATGTGTATGGGAAGATCAGTGTTGATAACGATAAGGGTCAGTATGGAAGGATCGGGAAGGTCCTCAGTAAACCTTCGCCTGCGTTTGATAGGAACCCACAGTACTCACCGGTGTATGTGAACAATTATGATAGGAGTGTCGAAGCGGAGAGCAGAAGGATCAAGGTATGTGGTATTTACTAACTTTAACAAGTTGTCGTAGGATATTCACGTCCGCCCGGATAGCGGCACAAGCAAGTGTGTCGCGTTCCGGGATCAGCCAGTGTACATCCGGTTCTTGTCTGGGGTTTTGAGTTGGGGTACGATGTTTGGCCGTCTTAGTACTCTGACACTTGACCCACGACCGCTTCTTCACCTTCTTGCCCATGGCGTAGTGTGAAGAAGCAGGCCGGCATGATTGTGTTGAGTAGCGGGGGACAGATAGTCTCTCGCTACTCGATACTCTAATTGGACCACACTGCGCTTACCATCAGGTGCAGTGCAGGAGTTGGAAATAAAACTTAAGATTTGAGGAATGAGACGAAATATGTTGTTTTTTGCATCATCTGAATGCAGTCCACATAATTTGTGATGCCTGCCTTTCTGCCTCGGTGGCGCAGTTGTAATTGCGCATGCGTTACGACTGCTGTGCTGAGGTGTTGGGTGCGATCCCCGGGTCGGGTAAAGTAATATAGTGTTTTTTTATCTAAAAATTCCCCAGTATTAGCCCGGAGTCTGGAATCTGTACCCGGTATGGCGATAGGCTCGCCCCAATCACATTATGAGACCGAAATTCAGCGAAAAGTGGGTGTACTGGTTACACCTCTGCATATCCCTTCGAGGATTACAGGCGTGAGTTTATGTATGTACAATTTGTGATATAAAAATAAACCTCCCCACCATGTCTAGGACGCGCAACGACCTTGCCACAATCAAACCAGATAGCGCAAAGAAATTACAAATTGTACAAGCAATTATTATCATTATGATAAACATTGACGTAGAGATAATATTCACCGCTGCAGAGACGATGCGGTGTTTCCGCAGTCCGGGGCGAGACTAGCACCGGGTGGTGACCTCAGAATCAACAGTGATTATACATAGTGATTTGTGATTATAGAACGTGATTAGTGATTATAGGACGTGATGAGTGATTATAGAAAATGGTTATTAAATAAGACAAAAGGATCTAATATAACATATTATTTCTTATTTGAAAGATAGTGTTGTGGTTTTGTAATAATCAAAATTTGTGTTAGCTGTGATATAATTTGTGATTTCTAGTTTTAGATAAAAACGCTTGATACTTCCGTGGATATCATTAGACTTAGGGGCTTGATTAGCAGTTCACAAGCAAAACGTGCATAAATTAATACAAAAAATTTAAAATGCTTTCAAGTCTGTTTTCACCAACCTATCATTAAATTTAGTTGACACCTAACGCCTATCCACATATTTAAATATACTAACGCCGCATCGCTTTAATCAGTAATATGCTTTAGGGGATAACTAATAGTTTCTGTGATAGTGGGAATTGATATGATCCTGGGTCATTTAGTCGTAGTGTGAAGAAACTAAACAACAGGCTGGCATGATTGTGTTGAGTAGCGGGGGATAGACTGTCTCTCGCTACTTGATACTCTATCTGGACGGCACTGCGCTTACCATCAGGTGTAGTGTGGTCACTTTGCCGCGCCAGAATAAATAAAAAAAATATTTACTGACGTTCAGTACGTACGTATCAGTTCATGATATATTTCACTAAAGTCTAGAACTTAATGCATTGAAGTAAATGATCTATGAAGAGGTTACGGTCAACACGTGCGCTTAATATATAATATTTTAGACAAAGCTTCAATAAATAACAATACACATATTCCTGACCCCCCCACTAGGTCAAACCTGTAGCGGTCCCACAACACCCATACCCAAAACAAACAATTGTCACACAAACATTTGTCTCGGTGCGGGAATCGAACCCACGGCCTCCCATTTCACAACCGGCTACTCGTCCGCTGCGCCACAGAGGCTGTCAATGATCGAAGTGTTCATTTTATATACTTTAACCATTCATAGTAAAATAATATGAAAACTGATTTTTTTATTAGGACATTAAAAAACCGTGTGTAAACGGTTTTTTTAGTGCCTCGATAGGCAGACGAGCAGACGGGCGACCTGATGGTAAGTAGTCACCGCCGCCCGTAGACTTCTGCAATGCCAGGGCACAGCAAACCCACTGCCTACCATTTCACAACCGGCTACTCGTCCGCTGCGCCACAGAGGCTGTCAATGATCGAAGTGTTCATTTTACATACTTTAACCATTCATAATAAAATAATATGAAAACTGTTTTTTTTATTAGGACATTAAAAAACCGTGTGTAAACGGTTTTTTTAGTGCCTCGATAGGCAGACGAGCAGACGGGCGACCTGATGGTAAGTAGTCACCGCCGCCCGTAGACTTCTGCAATGCCAGGGCACAGCAAACCCACTGCCTACCATTTCACAACCGGCTACTCGTCCGCTGCGCCACAGAGGCTGTCAATGATCGAAGTGTTCATTTTACATACTTTAACCATTCATAATAAAATAATATGAAAACTGTTTTTTTTATTAGGACATTAAAAAACCGTGTGTAAACGGTTTTTTTAGTGCCTCGATAGGCAGACGAGCAGACGGGCGACCTGATGGTAAGTAGTCACCGCCGCCCGTAGACTTCTGCAATGCCAGGGCACAGCAAACCCACTGCCTACCATTTCACAACCGGCTACTCGTCCGCTGCGCCACAGAGGCTGTCAATGATCGAAGTGTTCATTTTACATACTTTAACCATTCATAATAAAATAATATGAAAACTGATTTTTTTATTAGGACATTAAAAAACCGTGTGTAAACGGTTTTTTTAGTGCCTCGATAGGCAGACGAGCAGACGGGCGACCTGATGGTAAGTAGTCACCGCCGCCCGTAGACTTCTGCAATGCCAGGGCACAGCAAACCCACTGCCTACCATTTCACAACCGGCTACTCGTCCGCTGCGCCACAGAGGCTGTCAATGATCGAAGTGTTCATTTTACATACTTTAACCATTCATAATAAAATAATATGAAAACTGATTTTTTTATTAGGACATTAAAAAACCGTGTGTAAACGGTTTTTTTAGTGCCTCGATAGGCAGACGAGCAGACGGGCGACCTGATGGTAAGTAGTCACCGCCGCCCGTAGACTTCTGCAATGCCAGGGCACAGCAAACCCACTGCCTACCATTTCACAACCGGCTACTCGTCCGCTGCGCCACAGAGGCTGTCAATGATCGAAGTGTTCATTTTACATACTTTAACCATTCATAATAAAATAATATGAAAACTGATTTTTTTATTAGGACATTAAAAAACCGTGTGTAAACGGTTTTTTTAGTGCCTCGATAGGCAGACGAGCAGACGGGCGACCTGATGGTAAGTAGTCACCGCCGCCCGTAGACTTCTGCAATGCCAGGGCACAGCAAACCCACTGCCTACCATTTCACAACCGGCTACTCGTCCGCTGCGCCACAGAGGCTGTCAATGATCGAAGTGTTCATTTTACATACTTTAACCATTCAGAATAAAATAATATGAAAACTGATTTTTTTATTAGGACATTAAAAAACCGTGTGTAAACGGTTTTTTTAGTGCCTCGATAGGCAGACGAGCAGACGGGCGACCTGATGGTAAGTAGTCACCGCCGCCCGTAGACTTCTGCAATGCCAGGGCACAGCAAACCCACTGCCTACCATTTCACAACCGGCTACTCGTCCGCTGCGCCACAGAGGCTGTCAATGATCGAAGTGTTCATTTTACATACTTTAACCATTCATAATAAAATAATATGAAAACTGATTTTTTTATTAGGACATTAAAAACCGTGTGTAAACGGTTTTTTTAGTGCCTCGATAGGCAGACGAGCAGACGGGCGACCTGATGGTAAGTAGTCACCGCCGCCCGTAGACTTCTGCAATGCCAGGGCACAGCAAACCCACTGCCTACCATTTCACAACCGGCTACTCGTCCGCTGCGCCACAGAGGCTGTCAATGATCGAAGTGTTCATTTTACATACTTTAACCATTCATAATAAAATAATATGAAAACTGATTTTTTTATTAGGACATTAAAAAACCGTGTGTAAACGGTTTTTTTAGTGCCTCGATAGGCAGACGAGCAGACGGGCGACCTGATGGTAAGTAGTCACCGCCGCCCGTAGACTTCTGCAATGCCAGGGCACAGCAAACCCACTGCCTACCATTTCACAACCGGCTACTCGTCCGCTGCGCCACAGAGGCTGTCAATGATCGAAGTGTTCATTTTACATACTTTAACCATTCATAATAAAATAATATGAAAACTGATTTTTTATTAGGACATTAAAAAACCATGTCTAAACGGTTTTTTTAGTGCCTCGATAGGCAGACGAGCAGACGGGCGACCTGATGGTAAGTAGTCACCGCCGCCCGTAGACTTCTGCAATGCTAGGGCACAACCGCTGCCTACCGTTTTATGAATATCTTGTCATACTTAAAGTTTCCTTTGCGTGTGTTACTATCATTACTTGATCCGTCTACTAATAGTTTTTATGAATGGTAACTAAATGTGGAAATTGAATCAACAATTAGTGAAATAGGTACTTTTAGCATAATCATATTTTTGTCATTGCGTACTTTGTTACGCAACAGAATTTATACCATACATGAAAATGTACTTTCAACGACAAACATATTAGAATACCACATTAACAAATCATACCTGAAAATAATAAAGTAGTAAGATTAACTACAATTAACTGACGTAGCTTGCGCTGTGGTCCGTTTATTAAAAAGATAAATAAATATGTGCACTTTCCCAAGTGTGATATATACATAGTTAGACATTAGACAGTCTCCATAGTGCAGTAGGCGAGTAGCCGGCTGTGAAACGAAAGGCCGTGGGTTTGATTTCCACACCGGGACAAATGTTTGTGTTTCAGACAGATATTTGTGTCCGGGGTCTGGGTGTTGTGAGACCGTACGTCTCTCGTAGTCCCTGATACACACAATACAATACTCGTGTCTTAGTATGGGGTCCGGGCTATGTGTGTGACTGTTTTATTTATTTATGTTTACTCGGGACCAGAGTCTAAAGTCAGTTCAGGTCACTTTGCCGCGCCAGAATTAAAAAAAAAACCTTAATTTAGAAGTAACTTTTTATCCCCCGTTTTGTAGTAGAAACCCATCGGAACACTAACAGGGGAAGTGGGAGAAGTGATGCGTGCGGTCATTTAAAAGAAAAACCGCGTATCTCCGAATTCGCGTAAAACGGGGTAGCGTAAGTCGGGATATTTCAGTATATCCCTAACCTCGCACTATAAGTGCCATGTCCCATTGGCGCGGCATGTCGCGCGCTTAGGCGCAAAGCTCATCACCGCCGCGGGTTCATAATGTTGATCATCATGATGACATGATGTTGCACGGTTTTATATGCAAGTAAACTCACTTGGGTGGCAAATTGAGCGTAGCGCACATGTCTCTCGACCGTCTTGTCGCAATGTCTGCTGGTGGTAAGGTATTCATATCCGCCCGGATAGCGACCACCGTACACAGGGTGTAAAACCCGCCATAGTGGCAAACGCAAGTGTGATGCGTTCCGGCATCAGCCAGTGTACATCCGGTTTTTGTCGGGTGTCTAGAGTTGGGGTACGATGTTTGGCCATTTTACGACCTTCTGAGTACTCTGACACTAGACATTAGAACTTCGTAGATAAGCAGCTCAATAGTAAATTATAAAATTCCAAATACCACTACATTTGGTGGAATTTCCCAATTTGTAGTACTCCATTATCTGACATCAGGAGCATTGCTCTCAAAACAAACTTATCATCTATGTGCCCTTAACCCACTCTAAGTGGGGTCGGCACAATTGGTTTGAACTCTCCACGCAGCCCTATCATGCGTCAAATCTGCATTCACTCCTTTCACGCGCATGTCCTCATTCAGCAATCCATCCACCTCTTTTTGGTCTTCCACGACTCTTTTGTCCATCCACAAACTCTCTTGAAAGTTTCAACTCTCAAAACAAACTATGGAATACAAAATTATCATCAAAACAACTGCTTGACATAGCGTAAATAATAATGAAAAAAAAGTTAAACTGAGAACCTCCTCCATTTCAAAGTCGGTTAATTAAAATAATAACAATTAACTTCACAATACACAATTACCAACTATAGAACAGCAACATAATCGTTGATTCGCACATATATTAGAACGTGTAACACTTTTTAACGATATCCGATACGGAAGGTCGTGCGTGGACTTTCGCTTTGAAACACTTAGCAGTTTCACCATAGCTTCGTTTAAGATAACTGCCGATTTAGTTGAGAAAGATCGCAAAAAATAAAAATAAACTAAATACAGTGTAAATAAAAGTGTTACCAGTGAAAAAAGTGATAAACATATAAATATAACAATGACAGTAAACACGTCTAAAAAGGATCCATCACACAAACAATTGATGAGATTATTCGTCGACAATATAAAGAAGAATACAACAGCGTTAAAAGAATTGAAACTTGCAATCGATATCAAATACAATCGAGATGATAATCAGGATAAAGTAATCGAGATATCGAAATCTGTCAACGAAAAACTAGATGTAGTCCATAAATTAAGAAACGATATAAAAATATATCGCACGATTAACACTATTCTAACTAATCACTACATTAAGGAAACTAGAAATCACGAAAACACTATCGATACGAAGATAATTAAATTAGAGAAGCAAGTGAGACAGTCGTATGACGATTTGAAAGAAGAACTTTCCAAGATGGCGTCAAAGATCAGTGTTGCCAACCAAAACAATTCTATATTCAAAAATATTGGCTCGCCTATACAAAATAGTAACGTTTTTGTTATGGGAAATGAATTTAAAACTAGTCAGCTTAATGAACTGTACGTTAAAAGTGAGATTTATAATACCATTATTAAAAAGATTGATAAGCTGTTTTGTGGCATGGTAAGGATATAGAGTGTTTATATTTTATGAATTAATGTAATTAGTTAAGTTTATAGCAGCGATAGCCTAGTTGGTTGCATTACGGACTGTCACCTCACACCTCTGACGTTTCTGAATTTAAGTGTGTGTTCATAGTTAATTATCGCTTGCTTAAACGGTGAAGGAAAACATCGTGAGGAATGCATACCAGATAATTCATAAGAATTTCGAAGGTATGTGAAGTCTGCCAACTTGCATTGGGGCAGCGTGGTGGACTAAGGCCTAACTCTTTATTAGTAGAGTAGGCCCGTGCCCAGCTGTGGGACAACGTTTAATATAGGACTAGTATTATTATTATAGTTAAATTTAGAATACCCAGGAAGCAACAGCTTATTATCTTTGCTATCGGTGTCCATGAAACACGGAGATCATTTGGTGCATCGTCCGGGGATCTTTGTCTTTGTCGGCTATAAAGTAATTTGAAGCTTATATTATGTATTTTTATAAATTCGAAGCTTTGTCAACACTAAGACCGTCTTAACGCAATCTCTGTTCCAAGATAATTTCCATATCTATTAGGCAGGAGGCATCTCAATCTATTACATCTGCCTAGTAGTGATTTTGTAAAGATCCTTATGGTTTTCTGTACCAAACCATACCTATTGTTATCAATAAAACTTGATTGCGCATTGCGCTCATTAATTACATTAATTACTAAGGAGTAAGACGTAAATCGTTACATCAAACTACGTTTAGTATTTTGTAATTCAAATTTCGGGTGGTGTTACTATACATATACACTCACGCCTGTAATTTCCGAAGGGGTAGGCAGAGGTGTAACCAGTACACCCACTTTTGGCTGAATTTCGGTCCCATAATATGATAGGGGGCGAGCCTATCGCCATACTGCACAATTCCAGACTACAGGCTGATGCTGAGAAAAAAAAAAAAAAAAAAGAAGAAGACGTTATTAGAAAACCCATTACCCGAGACCTCAGCACAATATAAAATCTCGTATAAAAACTATATTAAGCATAATCTTTGGCGAATTAATAGATAATGCTAATAACTCCATTGCGCAATTTTAAGGTACAAAGAAACCGACTTTCCGATTAAATAATTATCGTTGTTTCAAATGATGCATTCATTCTTCCGGTCATCAATCATCTTTGGTTTACCGTTCTTATGTAATAGTTGATTCACTTTTCACTTTAGTTCGGGAAAATTTTAATTTATGTGTACCAATAAGCCGGAACACTGTGGGTGAAATAAAAGCTGCCCGAACAGCAGTTGGATCTCTGCGAGCATTTTGGGGATAAAAGCGTTGATGTAGCTTGTATGAATACAATCTATATCACTTTAACTTCTGTCATAAATCTCTTCATGGATTCACGCCGGTTTAGAGTACGTTTCAATTCGTATTTTTGCCGCACCATCAAGCTATGAAACTGTGTGCCAGTTACCGTGTTCCCTCCTATGCCTCTGGGTCCTTTAGACGTAGTGGGAAGAAGCTACACAGCAGGCCGGATTGTGTTGAGTGGCGAGGGATAGATTGTCTCTCGCTAATCGATGCTCTAATTGGACGGCACTTACCATCAATGCAGTGTGGTCACTTTACCGTACCAGGATAAAAAAAACCTCACATCTAATTTTTTTTCACACTCATAGTTCTGACCCTACATTAGGCCAAACCTGTAACGTCAATCAACAACTACGAGGGAATACGGTCCCATAACACCCAGACCTGAAACAAACATATGTCTGTACAAACATTTATCTCAGTGCAGAAAACGAACCCACGGCCTCATGTTTCCCAGCCGGCTTCTCGCCCGCTGGGCCACGGAGGAGATGTCGTTAATAAGGTTATTTTCGGTACATTCGCCCTATCACCTCTTCCATCCATTCCATCTGACACAGATCCACACTAGCTTTGTGAATTTGTGTCATAGCAGTTATGTCTACTTACAGGCTTACCAAGAAAGAATCAAAGAGGAGGAGCAAAAGGAAGCGGAAACTGCGCGCCTAGAGGAAATACTTAACATGTGTGCTGAGTATGAAAGGCAGATCGCGTCAGGTAAGCAGTTTTACAAATAAAAAAAAATAATAGTAGAAGAAAGACGTGAATACTACACATTGAAACAAAATTAATTTTAGGGATTTTATCGCGGAAAATTTTTACTTTTTAGTCCCGTCGGTTCGAAAGAATATGGTAGTTGACACGATTTTTTATTTATTTAATCAACAAGTTACATTATCTAAAACCTATTATCGAAAGAATTTCATGAATCCGAACAAAAAAGTAAATTAGATGCCATGCAAATCTGCACACACATAGCCCCGACCCCACACTAAGATACGAGTTTTGTGTTATGCGTATCAGGGAGTACGAGAGACGCACGGTCTCACAACACCCAGACCCTGGACACAAATATCTGTCCGTCACACAAACATTTGTCCCGGTGTGGGAATCGATCCCACGGCCTCTCGTTTCACAGCCGGCTACTCGCCAACTTCGCCACGGAGACTGTCAATCTGAACAGCTGGGTGGTACATCATAAAAAAGTTTATAAACATTTTATTTACAGGTGTGCCAATCACACCGACAGAGAAAAGGCCACATAACAAAATAATTACCAACGGCTCGTTGCCGCGCAGTGTGGCACTCAACAATCCCAACTTCGTGCAAACCAGCGATGGATATTATAAGTGAGTAATATAAATAAATACATCAAACGTAGGCATGTTTGACGCCAATGTGTCTGGTGACTATTTCTAGGACGAATCAGAAAGTTACAAATAGTTTCTCAACCTGAAAAACCTTCAAAACATGCTTTAACGACAGGCAGCGGCTTTGCTGTATCCTGGCATTCCAGAAGTCTATGGGCGGTGGTGTCTACTTACCATCAGGTGGACCGTCTGCTCGCCTGTCTATCCAGGCAGTAAAAAAAACAATCCTGACAAACTAGGTCAAACCTGTGTCGTGGATATCAAGGACTACGGTCCTATCACCCAGAAACATATGTTTGATCACACATACATTATTGTTCGGGGATAGATCCCACTGCCTCTCGTTTTACAGCCGGCTAGTCGCTGCGTCACAGAGTCTGTCAAATATCTACATATTAGCACCAACTGACCCATGGATCAGAGTAGTTCCCTTGTCTCATAGAAAACTAGCATGAAATGACAGTTGGATTGGTAAAGTGAGTCAAATTTCTTAAGATAACGTGAGGCCACGATTAAAGAATTTTTTGATTTGAAACCTTATTACGTTTGTATTTTTATGCTGTCAAAGGTATATAAATAAAACCCTTGAATCCTTATTAGTTATTATACCGCAAACTACTAGAATACGTTAGTGATAACAAGTAATAATCTACACTATCAAATCTGCTTAATAATCAACATAGATTTCAATTTTATCAACACAATTAACATTTCCAGGTTCGAAACTAGTCATAGCCGAAACAACTCAATGAACGCAGTAAACAAACCCCAACCCATACAAAGAAATCTATCGAGTTACGAAAATTTCGATATGTCAACATCACCCACTCCCATAGAACAATTAACACCTGAGGTTTCCATTCCGGTGCAGAATTACGAAAACGTTGGCAGAATGGACGAAATAGGCATACCGGTTTTCGATGAACCACGAGATATATCTAGTCCCATTATGATAAGGAAAAACCAAAGTGATAGTCGTATGATGACATCGCCTGTCGGCAGTCCATACGAGAATGTGTACTTTAATAGAAACAATGTGTACGCTAATTTGAAACCTAAATCCCCTAACACGCAGAGTCCTAGGACAAGGATAAAGACTAGCTTTGCGCATAAGAATTTACCTTCACCGCAGTATTTTGTGTTTCCAACACCACCGCCTGTTGATAACTCGAATAAACCTAATTACGATAGCGATAAAGCTAAAGTTGAAGGTATTGAAAAACAACTGAGTCTCGAAGAAGAAATACCTATGATAGACGACGCAGCGCAACCAAACGACATCGAACTACGATATTCCAGAATCATCATGGACAATGAAAAAGAAGAGGTGCATGACAAATCACCTGGAATACCAATAGAAAAGAATCAGAGTTTCGATGACGTCAAAAAGGAGTTGATGGCGGACATTCCGGAACTGGAAGAGTTCGAGAAAGATCTACAAAAGAATAAAAGGGATAAGATAATAAAGAATATAACGGAAGATATGAAGAAGATTGACATCGAAGCCGATTCTATAGATAGTACAGTATTGGATGATAATGTCAATGAATTGAAATCGAAATATGAGAAAATTAAAGAAGAAAGGAGGAAACTGGTGACGGAAATTCACGATATCAAATGTAAGATGTCGGAGATTCGGTCGCAGGAGGACGATGTGTTGAGAGAGGTAAGAAGTGTTTTAAACATACTCATTTTGTAAGAAACAATATTATGGCTCTTCATTTATGGGACTTCATTAGTATTTGCAGAAGGTTTGTTCCATGACGTTTGATTGAGTAATTATATTTCAACAAAAATATGTTCGAAAGTAATAGTCTTCAAACCAACCTTAATTTTTAGTTACTTTATACCTGTTTTCATCGACCTAAGCCTAACTTTAGTTGACCTTTAACACCCAACTAACATCACAGCGATGCGTAGCGTATGTTGCATGGTAAATAAACCTAATCATGGATCAGAAAAAATTGACAATGTATATGTTTTTTTGTAGCTGGAGATGGAAAAAGCACTCATCAAAGGTGAATACGATTCCGAAATAGCTATTCTAAATATAGAACAGAAGAAGAAAACAGATCTGGTTGAGAAAAGCAAGAAGATTGAGGAAGAAATCAAATTGTTGAAAGAGAAACAAGAGTCGCGGCAGAATGAGATGCGGGATCGAGTGGAAATCGCGACGATGAAAGTTGAAAGGTAGGAATTACATACAATCTTATAAATAATGATAAAATGAATAAAGGAGAATATTATATTACGCACTATTTACATTTATAAATTTGTTGATTATACGTTTTAATGCGTAAATTTATTTATAATTATTATTGTCTTAGAAGTTAACGTGTTTATGGTTTTTTTTTATCTATAATTATATATTGTATAATTTGTATTAAAAACTGTATAGTAATGTGTGCAGGAATACGTCAACGTATACTCATAAAGTATGTATGTGTATTCATTGTAGGATAGAGAAAGATTTAAAGAATAACACCACGACACTAGAAGAGTTACAAAACGCTCAGGATATTCTGGATAACGAAACGAAGATATTCGAAGACCTGGAGTTTCAGCACTTGGAGGAAGAATCCGAATTGTGAGTATAATGGTGGTTTTTAGAAACTAGAAAATGTGTTTATAAATACTATAGTTTTGGGCTTATTGTCAAAATTCTCCCAAATTGAAAAAAGCTAATCTTGTCGCAGGAGGCACTGAGCAAGGTAAATAATTATTGTGAGCGAGGACCAGTATTTTTGCCTTGCTTGGATGAAACTGTTCCACATTTTGTGAGACAAATATTAGCAGGGCCTTATCTCTTAGCCGAAGCGGATACCATATATGAAAGTTGTTTTGTTATTCGTGATTGTTTAGTAATTAGGTTTGATTGTTAAAATTTCGAAGTTTTCCGAAAACGTATTATTACTTCTCTAAAAATAAATTATAACTAATGTATTTTTTACAGACTATCAAACAGAGAATATATACAAAACGATATTATACTCTTAACCAAAAAAATTGAGGCCCAAAAGACTAGAATACTAACACTAAAATCTGAAGCAAATAGTAATTTGACGTCAGCTCTTGACGAAACTAAAGTATTGCACGCAGAATATGTAAAATTACTCAATCAGGTTGAAGAATTGACCGGCAAAGTGCAAGCTATAGAAAAAGAACTAAAACCTATTGTCACCAAACTTAACGAAATTGAGAGAACACAGTCGCCTGATAGCGCTTTCTATACAGACCAAACTAGAGCCAAATCAGGCGAATTCGGATATTCACCACAGAGTTCCGATAGCGATGACATAGACCTCAAAATAACTAGCTTCGAAGATCACAAGAAACAGATCAAAGAAAAATTCCATTCTATAGATCAAATGTCGCAGTCTATGACTGTCGATTTAGAAAGACGAGTGACTGAAGACGACGAAATTAGATACAGCGAAAGTCCATCTAAATCTTCGACTTCTTCTAAAGAGAAGAAAGGATTTTGGGAAAGGAATTTCGACTCACTAAAACGTAAAAACAAAAAACCGAAATCGCCCGACAAAGTCGATATTATGTCGCAGAGTTTGAACGAAAACTTTTTCTACAACAACGAAAATATTGAAAGTGATTTCGATAGGTTTAACAGTCTTAGACATTCCAAAAAGAAGGATAAGAAAGATGTAGGGCCAGTTAAGAGCAGTTCTTCATCAAAAATACCAACTTTCGCTGCTTTAGGGAAGATTATGAAGAAGGATTCATTCGGAAAGAAGTCGAAAGAAATTTCATTCAAGAACGACGAAGCAGAACAGTCGAAGATCCGTTACATAAAAAACTCTAAACCAACTAATGGCGAAAACAAGTATGTGAAAGCAAAATCGCTATCACCCGACAAAATTAAAGATGAGGGCACAATAACAGAAGAAACAGTTGAAGAAATGGCTTCTCAAAAAAGTCGGGTTACTTTTGAAAGCGATAATGTGCAAGCAGCTAAAATACTACACAGAAAAAGTTGTGGAGATGAACCTAACCTTAACGAAGGTCCAAAAATGTCTGATTCTGGGAAGATTCCGTCACAAGACGATATAGATAGGATATCTAAAGTGACTATAGATGCGCCGATACTACCGACCGATGCGGACATGAATTCTTTAGGGAAGCGAACCTTGGACAGTTTAATGGAGGTTGAAAGGAAAAGGCTGGAAATGTTGGAGGAGCAAGGTGAGTCTTTAATGGCAGAAAATAATTAATAATATTAACCACCACAGACCCAAATGATAGCGAGAAAATGGTTTTTTGAATAACTTTATCTAAAAACCCTCCCAAATAATCTATCTAAACTCTTCCATATAGTTCTATTGAATTAAGTTGCGGGATAAAGACAGTTAAGACTTAGACTGCCTCGGTGGCGCAGTTGTAATTGCGCATGCGTTACGACTGCTGTGCTGAGCTCTCGGGTTCGCTCTCCGGGTCCGGTAAACTGATATTGGGTTTTACTATCTAGCAATACTCAGTGTCAGCCCGGAGTCTAGAATTGAGCCCGGTATGGCGATAGGCTTCCCTCATATCACATTATCGGACCGCCTTTGCCGACCCCTTGGGGGATTACAGGCGTGAGTGTACATGTATGTATAAAGACAGTTGAGCATTCCCAGATTCCCTTTGCACTATGTATTAAATGCTTTCCATTGTCGATCCTTTCAGCAGTTACAGTAGACGACGAGATAGTCTCGAAACTCTATCTAAAAGTTTCCATTGACAATGTATTTGATTCATGGCTCCATGGAATATAAACAATGATTTAAATAATTAATGATATAATATGCGTAGTATTTTACACACATACGCTTGTTATCCGCGAAGTAGTAGGCAGAGGTGGTGAGCAACCACATTTCACAAAGCTTATTACCGTCCCATGATGGATAAGGGGCGAGCCCATCGCCATTCAGCGGAAAAATTGCAGATTGTATTTTGGGGTTCATGTAAATGACATGCAACGTTAGTTTATACTGAATACAATAAATGTTTAACATAGGTTCGGAAGAATTGTTTGATCTTATCCCATCCTCTCCCTTCCATACCAGAACCACGCGTACTGGCTTGCGGAGCCACGGCTTTGTGGTGTCTACTATCCCGGCCCGAACTAAGAGGTTCGCAAACTCGTACTTTTGCCGCACCATCAAGCTGTGGAACAGTTTGCCAGCTACCGTGTTCCCTCCTTCCTATGATCCTGGGTCCGTTAGGCGTAGTGTGAAGAAGCTACACAGCAGGCCGGCACGATTGTATTGAGTAGCGAGGGATAGATTATCACTCGCTACTTGATACTATAACTGGACGGCACTGCACTTACCATCAGGTGCAGTGTGGTCACTTCGCCGTGCCACGATAAAAAAAAAGGTTCACATAACTTGGATACCATTAATAGATTAAATTACGACGTGGCGAGGCGAATGTATGTGCACAGGCGTGCCCGGTGCTGGCGTATTTTAAATATCAAGAAATGCAATTCAGCAAATGGTATTAACGGTAATTTAGCGGTAGGCAGCGGCTTTACTGTGCTGGCATTGCAGAAGTCTATGGGCGGCGGTGACTACTTACCATCTGGTGGACAGTCTGCTCGACTATCTTGGCAAAAGCAAATCGCATCGCCAGAGTCGCTACAGGATAATTAATACTTTTTTCAGATCTAATTATTTATATTATATTTTTTTTAATTTTGGATTTCACATGCAAGGGTCGTAAGTTGAATGCTAACAAGACAACTATACAAATATAATACTTTGTAGATCTATAAAGACGAGAGTTACTGTAAAAGCACAAAAAAACATTCTTTGTCACAGGTTGTCAAGTGATAGAAAACGAAAGGGAAAAAATCTCCGAACTGAAGCGTCGCGCGCAGGATGAAACAAAGAAGTTATGGGACCAGAAATACAAGGAGAAGTCGGTCGAAGGCGACCTGAGTCTAGCGGTCGAGTCCGATCGAAGAAACGACGAGTACGACCGAAGAATGGACGAGTACGACCGAAGAAAGGACGACTACGACCGAAGAAAGGACGAGTATGACCGAAGAAAGGACGAGTTCGACCGATCTAACGACAAGATGATCACCAGCTTAATGGAAGACTCAAGTGTTATGGACGTCAGTTTTATGGCGAATTCTTCTGCTTTTGACGAGAGGTGAGTGAGCATGATGATATACAATTTTATGTATTTTATAAGATTCTTCGATGATAAATAATGCCCATTTAAGCGTGAAAAATAAATCTCGAAGGTAGTTTATTCTGTCTGCCCGTAGATCCAATGATTATAAAAGAAAATATTTAATAATATAAGTGACATTTTTGAAAAGTTACAGGAGAGAAGGCTTAGAGTTTTGCGGAAAATAACCCACTATACAAAAACTATTGCGCATTATTTTCTAAAATAAATGTGCTCTGAAAAACATTTACCCCGTTTTCCAGTTGATTTGAGCCAAAAAAGTGCACATTTTTTTAAATAGGCTCTAGAGATGCAATTAAAATGCTAATTTCGAATATGTATATAACTCAACATCTTAAAAAATGTCGCATATTTCAAATAACCGTAAATATATATTTGAATGAATATTTCAAGTCGGTCACAAGAACTAAATATTGAATGCATAACCTATCTACAAGAATTGACTGGAAGGGCGGATAAAATAATTATTTTTAACCGACTTCAAAAGAGGAGGAGGTTAAGTTAACAATTCGTCGGAATCTTTTTTTTATGTATGTTCCCCGATTACTCGAAGACGCCTGGACCGAATCGAGAAATTCTTTTTTTGTTTATAAGGGTATTCTTCCCAGGTGGTCCCATTGGCACCAAGTCAGGATCTGATGATGGGGACTAGAAAAATCAAGGGCAACCCTCAAATTTAATAGTGACGCATAATTTGTTTTTGAAGTTATACTTCTTATGGCGCGATGGAGAAAAATGATGAGAGTGAATTTTTACGATGCGATGACATCGTGAAGTTAGTTCTAGGTGGCATGAAAATCGATATGTAACTATGTTCAAGTTGTATATTCTAGTATTTTTATATTTAGAACACGTGTTTCGTAACAGTAAAATTTTTCCTGAGTACCAGGCTAGCAGAAATGTAAGGATACCGTTTGATACCGTTTTTATACAACTGATATAATAGTGACTTCTAGAGCTAGAAGCTTCGGAATTTAAATTCGGAATATAGATATGGCCAGTACGTTATGGTATTATGAAAGACCGAATTAGTACTATACAGTTATATTATTTAGGTTACAAGGCTCCCATGAAATGTAAGGAGATTTGCCACTCGTGTCCAGAAGGAAATTAAAAATAAATAAAGGAGGGAGTAAAATCATTTTTATTTCCATAACGTTAAAGTTAAAAATAGCATGTAAGAATGGCGAAAGTGGCCAGTGTTTGAGCTTATGGTACATGACTGGCTAGTGACTTCTAGGTAGATAAACTTTGCATTTTCATTGAAGTTATACTTGTTTAGGCGCGTTATGAATATATATATATATGCATCCTGCAGATCATGTTGCGTCCCACATGACGATTTTTACCAATGATACTGCGTCCAACTCACTTGATGCGTCCGATATACGGACGCAAGATTAATCAACTATCATTTTTCGTCCAAGAGTGTATTTTCATCGTTAGAATGTATGGACAAAAAATTTACATGGACTCAATTTTATCACTAAAATGCTTTTTAGCGTATTTAATAGTTCAGGCATCGGCCGCGTGGAATTTGGAGGGAGCTACTGAGGAGTGTATAATTTGTATCGTATATTTCGCGTTTCATTTACAGATTTAATTGCGTCTCACTGAATAAATTATTATAAAGTTTTTATCAACTCCCCATGACGTTAAAATTGCGTCCAGTATTTAATTTCAATTTGGGAGATCGAGATTCCTACGGGGGCCTTTCGGGGTGCACGGGTCGAGGCGGAGCGGTGTGCAGACTGTCGCATGTTTTTAATGTGTTTTTAAGCAGACCGCCCGGTAAGACGCGAACTAGTTACCGGAGTAAATTCTCACAACGTATATTATTAAATATGGATAAATAGGTATAACACAATGAAAAGAAGTATGAGGCTTCTTCAATTGGCAACCAGTAAGTATTTATTTTATGAGGGATTAATTTTGTCTTAATTGAAAATCAATCAATGAAAATAAAACTAAGTCCTATATTATTATGTGCCTTTTATTATGTGCATTTATAACGTTACACATACAATGTCCATCAAAAATACTTACTTAGTTATCAATCATCACGCCGAATCTCTGACGGAGTAAGCAAAAAGCAAAGGGTGCCCTACCACTCTTGACTTACAAACCACTTTCATAAATGCCGTCCACCACCATCTTGAGATAGCCCGGCCTGCTCTGCTCTTCTTGACGGAGACGGAGATTTGTAGTCCGACCGATACTTCACACTCCCCTTACCCCGGCTACTTGCTTGAAGAAAGCAAATATGTCTGTATATTCGGTTGTATGCTGTCGCCGTCTGTGCTGCATGGAGGACCCCTCATTCTCCTCCCTGCGGGTGCACGTCGACTTCGGATCTTAGAGTCGGGTTTACTTATGCCTTTAAATTTCTCACGACCGAGACGTGCAGACAACTCGGCTATTTGAGTAGATTAGCCAGGCGACAGACGACGCGCAAGAGTAGTTCCCAATAGCGGAATTGGTTGTTCTGGAGACTTCGACGAACACCATTTTTTTTTTTTTTTTTTTTATTTCCTCGATAGGCAGACGAGCAGACGGGCCACCTGATGGTATTTGGTAGTGGGGGAAAAGATATGTGAGGGGGCAGTGAAATTTAGACGGCACTCGAAACATAAAGTCGCAGAACAAGGTGCAGGATGGTTACGCAGGTAATGCGAGGAGCCAGCGCGAAGCACGGAAGGGCCCCCGATGCCCCCCTGTATACATGAGTTGTGGTTGGGCTCCTGCAGAACTGGCCATGCCTTCGTTTTGACTCATGGCTTGATACAACTGGTGCTCCAGCCTACCAGGCATTGCGTCCATCCCTTAAGGATCCTTCTGTGATTGCCGACGCCATTGCTTGCGAGATCAGACTAGAAATGAAATATTACATTCCTTCCTCTGAGATCGCACGTAAAGGCCGAGGACGCTCCTAATTCATTCGTGCATGCGCTGATGCTGTTGGTAAGAAACTGACAGCGAATGGATCGGGGTTCGGGCTACGAAGGATCCCAATCTAAGATTGTCCTTTAAAAGCAGCCTACAACCGTGCTGGCAAGGCTTGCAAGAGGGAGTACGTTACAGTGACGCCCAGCGCAGCCAATCACCCGACATGCAGGCATGCTTATAGGAGCTTGGCTAAGGCTGTTCAATCTGGGGTGCGGAGTCAGGAAACCTCCTCGTGGTGCACCCTGGGCAACGGCGGTCACGTTGACCGACGGCTAATATCCTGACGGAAGGTGTTTGACAGTCGTCACCTGTTGTGGCGGCTGTCATTGTGTTTGGAGAATGGCACCTTTTGGTTACCCTCGGGTTCTGTCATGGGGGTGTCGGCGGGCTCGGTGTGCGCTCACCCCGCCGCCGAGCGGGCAGTAGGGGGGAAGTTCTCTCTTGCTGTCACCGTCGTATATCGTAATCCGGTCATATGGAGGTCTGTGGTCACGTCTCGCGCTCCGATCGGACCGAGGGTCTTGGCTTCACCGCCTGGACCGCGAGGGAGAAAACCTCTATAAAAAGTTACCCCGAATCCCAAGCGGCGGCGCACCGTGAGGGGATGCATGGCCGATGGGTAGTTCGGTCGCTAGTGCGAACCACGCCGGAGGGGTACATGCCTGTGCCTCGTCCGTGTACTTAAAGGCTTACCCAGCTACAGGGGGCTCTGGCTGGGTGGACGGTTTACTTCCCCCATACTCGTGGGACTCTTTATGGAATCTAATAATTTTAAAACACCACAAATTCTTGTGACGAGGTTGCCTACTCCGGTGCCGGATTCCGTGCCCGGAGAGGCGGAGGTTGGAGGGCGCAAGCCTGAAGACGGTTGTGTGCAGAAGATGGTGGGCGAGACGCCCACAGAGGTTGTGGCTGCGGAATTGTCCGTGGCAACTCCGGCCCGCGTAACTAGGGCAAGGAGCAGTCGCGCGTCCTCATGCGCGAAAAGGAGTCGCTGGTGGCAGGGCAGTGACACGGATTCCGTGCGCTCCCGGTCCGCACTCTCGAGCGAGTCTGAGAGCGGCACTGATGCCCAGGGTAACTCGCTTGCGACTGGATGTAGCCGTCCGCCGTCGACCGGCAAGTATGTCGGCTTGCGGAAGACACAAAGGGAGCTGGACGCTCAGAGACGGGAAGAAGCCCGCATCAAGGGCGAAAAGGAGATGGAGGCCAGAATACAGTCTTTCATGAAGCCTCCTACTCCTGCTGCGAAAGTCCCTCGCATGGAGGGTATTGAAAACGACAGGGTCATTCTCCTACAAGATTTAAAAGAGTGCACCGAAATAATCAAGATGGTGTCTGTAATGTCGGGGCACCTTAAGGGTACTTATATAAGATCCCTTAAGTTTGTAATGGACATCATCCATAAATTCGTGGCCCAGCCCGAATCGTCTGTAATGGCTGGCCTGCAAGAAGAGGCGAATAAATGGAAGGAGTTGTGTGCCCGCCACGAGGCGGATAAGAGAACTCAGGCGGAAGAAAACGCTTCCCTTCGCCGCCGCCTCGATGTGCTGGAGGCAGAAAGACATGCGCAACTTTCGGAAGAAGCGCTTGAGCGGCTCGAGACTCGCATTACCGCGAGGATCGAGTCAGCAAGGATGGGGCCGTCCCAGAGGCCACCATTGGCACACGAACACAGGGCTGACTGTGAAGCCAATAAAATTGAACTGCCGTCAACAGGATCAGCACAACCGGTAGACGGCAAGGGCAAGGGCAAAGGAAAGGGGAAAGGAAAGGGGAAGAGTGTGGGAGTTCTGCCTCCTATTCCCCCAATTGTTACCCCAATAGTTGATGGACCCTCCAATACGTTGACGCCTGCTCCTGAACCAGTATTGGCTGTCGCTGGGCCCTCGGGCCTTCAAAAAAATAAGGGCAAGAGCAAGAGCAACGAAGCGAATAAGAAGAAGGGAGCAAACAAGAAGAAGGTGGCGACTCAGGCCCCTCCTATTGAGCCTCGACCGCTGCCGCCTGCCCCGGTGTCACTTGATACACCGTGGAACGTGGTGGCGGCCAAGAAAAAGAAAAAGCTCTTGCCTAGCGTGGCACCGGCTGCAAATCAACAACAACAGCAGCAACAACAGTCGCGCAGGCCTGAGCCAAAGCTCCGACCACCGCGTTCCGCGGCCGTCATAATATCTTTGACGCCGGCCGCAGTTGAGAAGGGCCTGTCATACGCCCAGGTGTTGACAGAAGCCCAACATAAAGTGAACCTCACCGGCCTAAATATTCAAAGGCTGAGGCCAAAGTTTGCGGCCACGGGTGCCCCCATGTATGAGGTGCCCGGGGCCAACAGTGAAGAGAGGGCCGACTCCCTAGCTGCGAGGCTCAGGGAATGTTTTGCAGGGTCGGAGGACATCCGAATATCCCGGCCCACAAAGACCGCAGAGTTAAGGCTTTCGGGGTTGGACTACACAGCCACCCCGGAAGCGGTCACAGCGGCCCTCTTAAAGGCCGGTGAGTGCGCGGCTGACGCCATTAAGGTCGGCGAAATTCGTCCCGACCGCTCGGGTCTCGGAACGGTTTGGGCCAAAATGCCAGTTAAGGCGGCCCAAAAGGTGAAAGGTGCAGGGCGGATTCTGATTGGTTGGGTTGCGGCTCGTGTTTCTGTGCTCGAGCCGCGACCAATGCGGTGTTTCAAATGCCTTGAAACGGGTCACGTCCGCGAGTGTTGCGAGGGAACAACAGACCGTAGCGGCCTTTGTTACCGCTGCGGTCAGCCGGGCCACAAAGCTCGGCAGTGCGAGGCCGCGCCGAACTGTTGTTTATGCAGTGCGGCCGGAAAGCCCGCCGGGCATCAGATCGGGGGGAAGGCGTGTCCCGTCTCCTCCCGGAAGAACCGGCGTCGTCGTCCGTCCCGAGGAGTTAATCCAGCTGCCGCTGGGGCTACGGCCCAGCTGCAGCTGGAGAGCCCACCGCAGGCCGAGGTTGTTGCAATGGAGATCGCCCAATAATGGCATTTAAGTTCCTCCAGGCGAACATCAATCACTGTGCCCGTGCTCAGGATCTTTTAACCCAGAGCATGGCGCAGTGGTCGGTGCAAGTGGCCGTGGTCGCCGAGCCATATTTCATCCCCCCGCGTGATAACTGGGCGGGGGACGTCAACAGCTCGGTGGCCATCATCACCCAGGGTGCCGCTGGCTCCCCGCCCTTCGAAAAAGTAGCGAAGGGTCGGGGATGCGTCGCGGCTCTGTTGGGAGATATTTGGGTAGTTGGAGTTTATTTCTCTCCCAACAGACCCCTCGCTGATTTTGAATCTTTTCTCGTTCAGTTGGGGGCCCTGGTGGCGCAAGGCCAACCTCACCCGGCAATTGTCGCCGGCGACTTCAACGCCAAGTCCCTGGTATGGGGCTCGTCGGCGACCGATGTTCGTGGTGAGGTCCTGGAGGATTGGGCGATCTCGGCCGGTCTGGCCGTCTTGAATAGGGGGTCGGTGGACACGTGCGTGCGGCACAACGGCGGCTCAATTGTTGATCTTACATTTGCGAGTCCGGCCGTCGCACGCCGTGTCCGGGGCTGGAAAGTTTTGGTGGGCGTGGAGACGTTGTCGGACCATCGTTACATTAGGTTCGACGTCTCCGCGTCCGCCGTTTCTCAGCCCGGTCGTAGACCGAGTGCCCCGCATCAGGACGGCCCGCGGTGGGCATTGAAGCGCCTCGATATCGAGGCCCTGGAACTTGCCGCTCTGGCTATGTCGTGGCTCCCTGTACCGGAGGGGCCGGTGCAGGTCGAGTTGGAGGCGGAATGGTTCGGGGTATCGGTGACGGACATTTGTGACGCCGCCATGCCCCGAGTCCGACGTCTCCCGCCCCGACGCCAGGTGTACTGGTGGTCGCAGGAGCTAGCATCGTTGCGCATCGCTTGTGTTTCGGCGCGCCGCCAGTACGCCAGGCACCGTCGCCGGCGTCTGCGGGACGAGGGACACGCAAGCCAGGAGCGGCAGCTCTATGGCCTCTACAAGGAGGCGAAGAGAGCGCTGCAGGTGGCCATTAAGAGAGCCAAGGTCGCGGCGAGGAAGGATTTCATTTCGACCCTCGACAGCGACCCGTGGGGGCGCCCTTTTCGCTTGGTGATGAACAAGCTTCGCCCAGCGGCGCCCCCGCTGTCGCAGAGTCTCCGGCCAGAACTTCTGGCCGAAGTCGTCGCGGCCTTGTTTCCGGCCACCGTGGAGACCACTCCTCCACCGATGGCGCCCCGCGAGTCGGCGCCATCGTCGAGTTCGGCAAGGGATATCCCAGAGGTTTCGCCCGCGGAGTTGCGGGCGGCAGTGTCGCGGTTGCGGGGCAAGAACACCGCCCCGGGTCTCGATGGCATCCCCGCCAAGATCTGGGTGTTAGCCATCGAACACTTGGGGCCGAGGCTCCGCAACCTTTTCTCCGCCTGTTTGGAGCAGGGCGTCTTCCCGACGCGCTGGAAAACCGGGAAGCTCGTCCTGCTGAAGAAGGAAGGAAGACCCGCAGAGTCGCCGTCGGCCTACCGGCCCATCGTGTTGCTCGACGAGGTCTGTAAGCTCTTCGAGCGCATTATACACGCTCGCCTCGTCGAGCACCTCGAGAGGGTCGGTCCGGACTTGGCGGATTGCCAGTTCGGCTTCCGCAAGGGCCGATCCACCATTCACGCGATTCTGCGGGTGAAGGAACAGGCGGAAGAAGCAGTGGCCCGGGGCAAAGTTATGGTTGCTGTGTCGTTGGACATCTCCAACGCTTTTAATTCGCTGCCCTGGGCCTGTATTCATGAGGCACTGCGGTACCACGTGGTGCCACCCTATCTTCGGCGTCTGGTGCACGCGTACTTATCCGAGAGGTACGTGGTGTATCCGGGCGCCAATGGGTGGCACCGGAGAGCGATGGTGTGCGGTGTTCCACAGGGCTCAGTTCTGGGTCCTCTCCTGTGGAACATCGGATATGATTGGGTGCTCCGTGGTGCCAACCTCTGGGGCGTCGGCGTCACTTGTTACGCCGACGATACGCTCGTTACTGCGTCGGCTAGGACCTTCCAGGATGCCGCAATCAAGGCGGCTGTGGGTACCGGCCACGTCGTTGGCCGCATTCAGCGACTTGGTTTGAAGGTGGCCCTTGAGAAGACTGAGGCCCTTTGCTTCCATGGGCCTCGGAAGGGGCCACCGGCCGGTGCCCACATCGTGGTGAATGGGGTGCGGATTCCCATCGGCAAAACGATGAAGTATTTGGGGTTAGTTTTGGATAGCCGGTGGGAATTTCGCGCCCACTTTGAGAAGTTGGGAGTCAAATTGACTCGGGCAGCAGGTGCACTAGGAACCCTGCTGCCCAATCTGGAAGGTCCTGGCATCCCTTGCCGAAGGCTGTACGCCGGAGTCGTGCGGTCCATGGCCCTGTACGGCAGTCCCGTCTGGGCCGAGTCTCTGAGCGACCGGTGCGTCGCTCTGCTGCGCAAGCCACAGCGTGCAGTGGCGCAGCGCGCGATCAGGGGCTACCGCACGGTCTCGTTCGAGGCGGCTTGTGTTTTGGCCGGTTTCATACCGTGGGACCTGGACGCAAGGGCCCTCTCCGCCTCATTTCACTGGCGGGAGGAGGCGTTCAGGCGCGGGGAGAGACCGGCCCTGAGAGAGGTGGAGGCCATCCGTGGCTCCCTCCGCAGAGCCGCCGTGGAGGAGTGGCGTCTCAGGCTGGAGAATCCGTCATCGGGTCAGCGGGTCGTAGCGGCAGTGCGTCCTGTCTTTAACCAATGGTTGGACAGGCGCCACGGCGCGGCGACGTTCCGGCTGACACAGGTGCTCACAGGCCACGGTTGTTTTGGCGAGTACCTGTGTCGCATAGCCGGCGCAGAAGGGTCGGCCGTGTGTCACCACTGTGACAACTGTCCGCGTGACACGGCCCAACATACTGTTGAGGAGTGCCCAGCCTGGGATGAAGAGCGCAGCGCTCTCGCAGCAGTCGTCGGAGGAGACCTCTCGCTGCCGACTTTGGTGTCAGCCATGGTCGACAGCCGGAGGTCCTGGCGCGCGGTGGCCCTCTTCTGTGAGGCCGTAATCTCACAGAAGGAGAGTGCCGAGAGGGATCGTGAACAACAAGGCGATCCCTCCCGCCGCCAGTCGAGACGGAGGAGGCGCCGGGTTGACGACTGACCGGCGTCTCCCGCCCTGTGGTTTGGGGGCGTTTGGAGAATCCCACCACGGTATCCCCTGCCTGTCGTAAGAGGCGACTAATAGGGGCATCGGGGGTCGCGGGCGCGCAGCGGGGGGCTGTCGTAGCGCCCTTTCCGGTGTGTCGAAATTTGTTTTGTACATTGTTTTATTTTGTATATACTTCGTCGGCACACCGGGCGACCCCGGGATGACGGCAGCGCGGGTGGTTGGCCTCGTAGCTGCCGTGGACGCCGAGGGCGTCCTTCGGTGCGCGGGGGCTTCTGAGCCCCCCCCCACTTGGAGACGGGCCGCAAGGCGGCACCGCGCAGGGGCGGTTTCGGTCGAAAATGGGGCGCTTCTCGCCCCGTGAGCCCGGGACCGTCTCTTATGCGCCGAAGAGGGCCACCGCGGGGTTTTTAGTTGGTATTGCCGGTGTAGGGAATTTGTTAGGGACTCGGCCCAGCGGTCGTCCGGATGTCAACATCTCTCCCGGACGGCTTAACGCTGGGTCGTAAGGCCGGTGAGCCCAACATAACCGTCCCGCCACCCCCCCGGCGGGGCGGTAGTGATAAATCGCTTTTCCCCGCGAAATCAAAAAAAAAAAAAAAAAAAAAAAAAAAAAAAAAAAAAAAAAAAAAAAAAAAAAAAAAGGCTGTTCAATCTAATTTCTGTTGCCCTTCCCTGCCACCGCTGAGATATAGAAATGGAACACTAGTCCATAAGCAAGAGAAGGCCGATTTATTGGCAGACCTATTGGAGACTCAAATGACTGCCAAATCGAGACTGAAGGATTGCAAAGCTCATTTACCACCTACGCTGCCCGGCTGCAGTTACAAAATACGTGATATTCGTATCAGGCATTGTGATGTGCGGCGTGAGTCTCTCGACGTCCGGAAGACTAGTGGTCCTAGTCCCAGCGCTTCTTCTCAAAAAGTGTGCAGCGGAGTTGTCTCCTGCACTCACACGTCTATATCCATCGTCCTACCTCTCAGGTGTTGAGCTTGAATCTTGGAGGGAGGCCAATGTGCAGCTAATCCTCAAAAAGGAAGATAATCGGTCAGACCCTAACAATACTCCCCAATCACCATCATCTCAGTGATGTGTAAAGTCATGGAGCTTAACAGCCAACTTATTCGCTACCTAGATGACAACTCGTTGATCAGTGACAGGCCATACGGATTCCGTCATAACCCATCGATGAGTGATCTTCAAGCATTTGTATTACATCACTGGGGCGAGGCGATTGCTGAGAATCTCGACATCGCCAAAGCGTTGATAGGATCTGACATCGTGGCCTTCTCTCCAAGCTCCGGCATATGGTCTGCCCGACAACCTGAGCAAGTGGATTTCCAGCTTTCTGCATGAGTGTAGTTTACGTGTCCTCGTTGATGGACATGCTTCGCAGCTCATCTCAGTAAATACTGGAGTACCACAAGGCTTTGTGCTTTCGCCCTACTTGTTTATTCTAATTATTAATGATATGTTGTGCCTTGGCAACATTTATTGCTATGCAGATGACAGCACGGTTCATGAGCGTATACTGAGAAGAGACGTGACAATCTTGTCATTGACGTCAACCAGACCTTGGGTCTCATTTCATCATGGGGAACCAGGAATCGGGTTCAATTGAATGACAAGGAAACCCAGGTGTATGCGTTCTCGTGCAAGAAATCCCCGTTCCACCCATCGGCATTAACCCCATTTTTCAAGGTGTTCCACTAGCAATGCGGAATGACTTTAGTGTCCTAGGTATAGATATCCGCTGTGATCCTAATCCAAGGTGTTATATGGAGGGCGTATTAACCACCACTTCTTGCAGGGTCGGTATCCTGAACAGGGTGCTGCGCTTTTTCACGCCCGGTCAGTTTTACCACTTGTATAAAGCGCAGGTACGGCCTGGAATGGAATACTGCTCGCATGTGTGTCGGTTCTACAAAAAACTAACGTAAATAATACAGACGTGAGTAACAGTCTAGAGCAGCTACGGCTGCGTAGGGATATTTCCTCCTCCAGCATCGTTAGCGTGTTCTATCATCTGAATCAAGGGGAATACTCCGAAGAATTGTTTAATCTTGTCCCATCATCTCCCTTCCACGCCAGAACCACGCATACTGGCTTGCGGAGCCAAAGCTTCGAGGTGTTTACCAACCCGGCCTGAACTAAGGGCAGAGCAAATTCGTATTTTTGCCGCACCATCAAGCTGTGGAACAGTTTGCCAACTATCGTGTTCCCTCCTTCCTATGACCCTGGGTCCTTTAGGCGTAATGTGAAGAAGCTACACAGCAGGCCAGCATTATTATGTTGAAAAGCGAAGGATAGATTGTCTCTCGCTACTTGACACTCTAACTGGACGGCACGCAATTTCTATCAGGTACAGTGTAGCCACTTTGCCGTGCCAGGATAAAAAAAAAATAGGAAAACCCAAAACAAATATCACATCGTGATAACTGCTCTAGACACAGTATGATCGCTGGTATAGCTGGAAGCTTGTTATCTAGTACTCTGAATATAACAATACAAAAGCAGTATACGGAGTCACAACATTTTCGAAAATTGATGGATGTAACTTGGTTAGCGTAATCTTTGTAGTATTCGTAGGACAATATACAGAATCGATTTAAACCTAGGTTTTGATAGACGTAGGATCATCCTTGCAGTGTATGGAAGGTATACGGTGATATTTAGCGTGCTGGATAGTTACTGTGGTGAACGGATGTGGTAAATTACCAGGAAATGTCTTAAACTGAATATTAACACATCACATTTAAATCGAATTCCACGTCGATTCATGAAATTATACTGATAAAAACTTTATAAATACGCATTCAAAATATTTAAAATCTTGCCACATACAGTGGACGCCCCAGGGTGTTAGTTTGTAAAGATGCAAGAAGTCTTCAGCGATTTATATATATATATATATATATATATATATATATATATATATTACCATATTTTTTTCTATACGCCAAAGAAGTATAACTTCTAACGCGTGTACATAAGTACACACATTCTTTTTTTTTATTGAAGTCGGTGTACTTTTTATGAATTAAAAAACTTTTACTTATATGACTAGTTAATGTTTCTTATGCAAACTTCTATTGTAATTATTCTGTAGTTTTAAACCAACTTCAACAAAGGATTACGTTCCACCCATTGTCATTTTCATGTATTCATTCATTGACTTATATTCTATAGACACGAACCGTCGAAAAAGAAATATGTTCCAAAAACCTTGTCCGCCCACTAATGCCATCTATCATTTTACTAAGAACTATTTAGAAATAAAACTCCCGTCACTGTCTCTCGAACGGGACTTTGCGCGCGCTAAAACGGGACCAACTATATAATGTATTTTATTGTGAAAATGCCATCTATTAATTTTACTAAGAACTACCCCGCATGCAGAATTGAAATTAATTAATATTTATTGATATTAGGTTCTAAACGTTATGAAATTATGTTATTTACCTTATATACTATCAATTTAAGGCAGATTTGTTCGGGAATGTCGCTACTCTACTCAAATTAAACTGGTGTACATTCGTTGGTGGCATGAAGCATACTGACGTCGGTGAGGAGTATACACCTCAACTCAGTGGAACATAATGTATGTTCTGGTGGCGCATCTAGTACGTAGTACATATAGATCGCTGTATTCATTTCTCATTTTCTTTTGTTTCATAATGTACTTCAAATGTTAACTTTTATTTGTGGTTAACATTATCCTGTACAATAAATTCTCTAAATACGATTGCACTGTTGCGGCCGCATACGAGGACAACAATGAATCACTTGTGTCGTGAAATCATTTGTTGATAAGATAAACGACCGCGCCAGTGGTTTCGCGACCTCTCGCCAATGCGAACGCGCGCTAACTGACCGGTTTTTGTTGTTTTATTTTTTTGTAATTCGAAATTTAAAATGCGTTGACATTTGTTCGATGTTTGAATTTTGTGTTTTGTTTACGGTATTTAAAGTTTTATTTAGATTATCATTAACATGGAATAATAAATTAATAACTATAATTTCCTTTTTAAATTAATGAATGATAATTTACCTTTGATTTGATTAAAAAAAAT
The DNA here is from genome assembly GCA_905220505.1 of Laothoe populi. Classification (NCBI taxonomy): domain Eukaryota; kingdom Metazoa; phylum Arthropoda; class Insecta; order Lepidoptera; family Sphingidae; genus Laothoe; species Laothoe populi. Next base: position 9,706,226 of record HG992173.1, read on the forward strand.
GTGTTTCATGTAAAAAATATTGTCAATAAAATTATTATCTATGGTTAATTCGAAATTTGAATTTGTGCGGATAACGTCTGTTAACTGATGTCAATGTCATTTTGAAAGTACTCCGTGTAAAGTAAAACAATAGGTAGTGAGTTATCGGCGTATTTGCAATGTCAATGTGGTTTAATTCGATCGGAATGTTATTTGCCTGCCATTCTACCAGTGAGAATGGTAGGATCACGAGGTTGACTTGTATTGTATTGATATGTTTTAAAAGGCAACTAAATAGCTGCCGCGCCTGTGATTGGCCTATTTTGTGAATTGACAACGTTAAATAGAGCATGTCTTGATCATTTTGCTCCGATTTCATGCGTCGTTCTCATCACAAATTGAATCTGTTTTTTTTTTAATTAAATTTATTTAAATCTAGGTCCTTGTATGCAGTTGAATATATTGTCTATTTATGTGATATTAAATTATAATGCAAAAAGTATATTGCCCTTATTATGCTTCTTCAGTAGATGTTACCTAGGCATCTGTAAATTAGACTGTAGTATTTTAGCTCCTGTTATTGACAGCCTCGGTGGCGCAGTTGTAATTGCGCATGCGTTCTACTGCTGTGCCGAGGTCTCGTGTTCCATCCCCGGGTCGGCTTATTTTTTAGAGTGCCTCGGGTCCCGGGATCTCCCGGGTCGGTTTAAGTAATATATACGGTATTTCTATTTAAAAATACTCAGTATTAGCCCGGAGTCTGGAATTGTGCCCGGTATGGCGATAGGCTCGCTCCCTATCACATTATGGAACCTTTATAAATTCGGCGAAAAGTGAGTGTACTGGTACACCTGTGTACACCTCTGCCTACCCCTTCGGGGATTACAGGCGTGAGTGTATGTGTATATCATTGACTTAGAATAGACCGTAGGTATTCATGCATACGTGACATGCCTGTGTAACATGGTGTGAAGCCATGGTCTAACAGTAGACGCCGCGGGTTCTATGCCTGGACTGAGACAAATATTTGTGTGATCAAAGTGACCACACAGCACCTGATAGTAAGCGCCGTGTCGTCCAGTTAGAGTATCAAGTAGCGATAGACAACTATACCTCGCTACTCGACAGTCGTGCCTGTTGTGTAGCTTCATGACACTATGCCTAAAGAACCCAATATAGGAAAGAGGGAATACGGTATCTGGCAAACTGTTCCACAGCTTCATGGTGCGGCAAAGATACGAAATAGTTGGGCTGGGGTAGTAGACACCACGAAACTGTGTCTCCGCAAGCCAGTACGCGTGTTTCTGGTGTGGAAGGGAGAGGGTTGGATGAGACTTCATACAGTAATACGTATACAGAAATGAGAGCATAACAAAAAGATTTTTAATACGTGTATAAAGTCCACCTTTGATTTTGCTCTCTTTTTTTAAATAATAACACCCAACAATCACACACATATCCCCGATCCCACACTAAGTCGAGTCTTGTATTGTGGGTATCAGGGACTACGAGAGACTTTCGGTCTCACAACACTCAGACCCCGGACACAAACATCGGTCTGTCACACAAACATTTGTCCCGGTGTGGGAATCGAACCCATCTTGCCCACGCAGATATGTCGTAATATAATAAAATTCCTCAATTGGACGCTATTGTGCGCTCGTACCGAAGCTATTCAATCTGGTATGATAGTGTGATATCATAGACATTCTTTAAATTGATGATGTCATCATTTAGAATTGTGGCAATTCTTATATTACATTGGTCTAGACTGGATAGTTAATGCTATTCGTTGCACAAATCGTGAAAACGTTGAGTTTCAAGAAATTCCTGAGAAAACAACAGACGTTATTACTGTATAAACTATACAGTAATTACTTCGGTAAATAGCGACCGTACACAAGGTGTAAAACCCGCCATAGTGGCACACAGAAGTGCGACGCGTTCCGCGATCAGCTAGTTAGTGTACATCCGGTTTTTGTCGGGGGTCTAGAGTTGGGGTGCGATGTTTGGCCGTTTTGCGGCTTTCTGAGTACTCTGACACTAGACCCTCGACCGCTTCTTCACCTTCTTGCCCATGGCGTTGTGTGAGGAAACAGGCCGGCATGATTGTGTTGAGTAGCGGGGTTAGATTGTCTCTCGCTACTCGATACTCTAATTAGATGGCACTGCCCTTACTATCAGGTGCAGTGTGGTCAATTTGCCGTGTCAGGATAAAAAAAATCGCCTTAAAAATTTGCATAACAATACAATATTTTCGTAACTTTGGTCTTATATCCTTACCAGGATAATAAAAAATATAATCATTCTTGATATTTTTTATGATGTGCTCTTGATTTGAATCGAGTGTTTTAATAAGTATTTTTATGATGTTTAGATATTTAGAACAAAGAAAATATTTTATAGTAGGTACATACATACATATACACTCACGCCTGTAATCCCCGAAGGGGTAGGCATAGGTGTAACCGGTACACCCACTTTCCGCCGAATTTCGGTCCCATAACGTGATATCGAGGGCGAGCCTATCGCCATACCGGGCACTGCGTACAGACTCTGGGCTGATACTGAGAATTTCTAGATAGAAAACCCCAATATCACTTTACCCGACCCGGGGATAGAACCCGATACCTTTTTTTTCTTTTTCGTATGGATGTGTGCTGTTAGCTTACACTAGCTTTTACAGCTTCACCGAACATTGTGGCCGGCGCTTATGGCGCTCCAGCCCGAAGAAGCAACTTTTGTCAACGGCTAGCTAAAAGACGCCTTCTATAAGACCTTTGATTAAGCCGTCGCGTCGCTTGGAATAGTTACAGTGCCTCTCGATACATTAGTGTATCGAGTATCTGAGCCCGGGCCGGGATCCTTGGACTCGTCGGCGAGTCCCACGTCGACGTGCGTTTAGAATAGAACTGTGATTGCCATTGGGCAGGGACAGTGCTGTCTCGACAGCGACCGTGATGAGATCATTTGTATCTCCCAAAACATGTTTAGGGCGACGACGGAGGGAGATCGGAGGGAGATACCCGATACCTCAGCACAGCAGTTGTAACGGATGCGCAATTACAACTGCGTCACCGGGGCAGTCTCAGTCAGTCAGTATTTTATAGTAAAAAACTAAAAAAGACGTTTTAATAGATGGCCGAACTAAAATAAATAACTTGGTTCCAGTCAATTTTCATTTGTTCTGCTTATCTTAAAACATTGCTCTTGAACAAGCAAGTCGCGTGTTTACAATATAAAATGTTCAGTCGGTTTCAGCATCGTTTGATAAGAGAAGTTACGCAATACAGGACTTTGATATCGTTCAGAGGCGTAGCTACTGCTGTATCATAACCATATATGGTGGTAGAATATTCATATCCGCCCGGATAGCGACCACCGTACACAGGGTGTAAAACCCGCCATAGTGGCACACGCAAGTGTGTCGCGTTCCGATCCAGTGTACATCTGGTTTTGTCGGGGGTCTAGAGTTGGGGTGCGATGTTGACCGCTTCTACATCTTCTTTCCCAGTTCCTAGTGTGAAGGAGTAGGCTGTCATGATTGTGTTGAGTAGCGGGGGATAGATTGTCTCTTGCTACTCGATACACTAACTGGACAGCACTGCGCTTACCATCAGGTGCAGTGCGGTCACTTTGCCGTGCCATGCACAATCTCACTTATACTCTTTACCCTTCAATTGCCCCCAACAAATTTTGACACAGGGCCCCTCAAAGACTAGCTATGCCAATGATATGTTTTTGATTATTTAACATTGTTATAAAACTAGATGGTCAGTCAATGTCGATATGGTAGAGCTGCTATACACCCCTGGGTCCTTTAGGCGTAGTGTGAAGAAGCTACACAGCAGGCCCGCATGATTATGTTGAGTAGCGAGAGATAGATTATATCTTGCTACTTCATACTCTAACTGGACGGCACTGCAGTGTGGTCACTTTCTCATGCCAGAATAAAAATAACAGTATACAGCATAAATGGGCCAGCTCGACTGGTATAGAATATTGACGATATGGCGATACTCTCCCCCTACCACATCATCACATCATAGGACGGTAATAAGCTCTGTGAATGTGGGTGTACTGATTACACCTCTGCCTACAATTCGAGGATTACAGGCGTGAGTGCGTATGCATAGCCCACTGTTGAATTTACGGTTGGTTGGATTTCTGTAGACACAAATCCCGGTACTGTTCTCTATCCCTCATTCCTTTTACAGCCGCACTCTTTATAATATCGTTAGTTTTTGCATCTCTTGCTATTTCCGAGTATGTTCTAATGTGTGATAGTAACGTGTCAGCCTTAACCAGTCACTTATCAATTGCATGCCATGCACAAAATACTGGCAACACTCGCCGTTCTTACATGCAATTTTTAACTTTAATATTATGGAAATAAAATTGATTTTGGACAAACTCTACTTATTACCTTTTCGAACTACGGTGAACTTGTGATTCGCGAGTGGTTAAATTTAAGTCTATAGTGACAAGCACCGTCATTGTCTATACGCACATTCTTCACACGTGTCGTACAGACGTGCAAAGTTGAACTGAAATATGTGTACCATAACAACTAAAGCAACATACATACATATACTCTCACGCCTGTAATCCCCGAAGGGGTATGCAGAGGTGTAACTACACCCACATTTCGCCGAATTCATTACGGAATGAATGAGATAGGGGGCGAGCCTATCGCCATACTGGGACCAATTCCAGACTCCGGACTGATACCGAGTATTTCCAAATAGAAAACCCAATATCACTTTACCCGACTCGGATCGAACCCGAGACCTTAGCACAGCAGTCTTAACGCATGCGCAATTACAACTAAGCCACCGTGGCAATCTCTAAAACAAATACCAAATATAATCTAATCTATTAGGACTTTGATAGCAGCGATAGCCTAGTTGGTTGCGGTACGGACTGTCAAGACGAAAGTCGTAGGTTCGAAACCCAAATAGCATACACCTCTGACTTTTCTAAAGTTATGTGTATATTAAAATGTTAATTATCGCTTGCTTTAACGGTGCAGGAAAACATCGTGAGGAAACCTGCATATCTGAGAGTTTTTTCGAAGGTATGAGAAGTCTGCCAACCCGCATTAGGCCAGCGTGGTGGACTTAGGCCTAACCCCTCACATTAGTAGAGGAGGCCCGTGCCCAGCAGTGGGACAATGTTTAATACAGGGCTAGTATTATTATTATTTTATTAGGACTTTTACATGTCCCTTCATGGAATGATGTCAATAGGGCGCTATGGGCTTTACAATACTCGACCAGTCGCCCGATAAATCTAGTTCACAGTCGTCAATAGGGCGTTAAGATCAAACGACATGTTGCTCGATCAGTCGCCCGACAAGTCTAGTTGATAAATCGGCCGAAACATGACATCCATATCGGATTAGGGTTGCGTCTATTGAGTATTAGAATATGTAGGCTGATTTATTAAAAGTGAGGATTGAAGGTAATTAAGAAATGTTGCGTTATTATATACGCTTCCATGGCGCAGTTGGCAAGTAGCCGGCTGTGAAACGAGAGGCCGTGGGTTCTATTCCTACACCGGGACAAATGTATGTGTGACAGACAGATATTTGTGTCCGGGATCTGGGTGTTGTGAGACCATGGGTCTCTCGTAGTCCCTGATACCCACAACACAAGACTCGCATCTTAGTTTGGGGTAGGGGCTTTGTGCGTGACTGTTGGGTGTTATTTATTTATTATTTATATTATTATTATTATTGGTCTAGTGACAGGCAGTGTACATTGCCTGGTGGTAGGATATTCGTATCCGACCGGATAGCGACCACCGTACACAGGGCGAAAAACCCGCCATAGTGGCACACGCAAGTGTGTCGCGTTCCGGGATCAGCCAGTGTGCATCCGGTTTTTGTCGGGGGTCTAGAGTTGGGGTACGTTGTTTGGCCGTTTTGCGGCCTTCTGAGTACTCTGATAATAGACGCTCGACCTCTTCTTCACCTTAGCGGGGGATAGATTGTCCGGTAGATCCTTGACAAAGCATGAAAGAATGACAAAGCAGTATTACCTATTGTTCAAAGCTTCATTGTTCATATGGGCAAGCGGTGTTAAAATTAATTACGGTACACGTATTGTTTGAATACCAACGGACCACATGGGGTTGTTAATTTCACCCTTAAGCAATGAGTTTTGGGAACCCATTGTCCATAAGAGAAATCGAATACCGGTCTATCGTATCAGTTTTTGCTTTTGCTACAGCAAAATGACCCTTAGCTGCCGTATAAAAGCGATGACAAAAATTATACTACACCGTATTCCACAGTGTGCTCTACACCACAAATGAACTCCGGTTGTTTGTATAGTGAATTTTTAAATAGTGACTCTGCTGCAAAATGAATGTAAGTACCTATGTATAATTCGATGTAATATAATATTAATTATGTTTTATTTACTGTTAATATTGTGTTTTGACCTCAGATTGTTTTAATCAATTGTTGATGATGTATATATTTTTATGTATCCCATATTCCTACACTCCTCTCTATGCCAATACTTATAATAGTTTACTTTTTGTTTCAGTTCGCTGATAATGCTTTCAAAAACTATTATTATGCAGATAACGACGATGATGATCAGCCCAGCGACGAGGAAGGCATCCTGGCATACAAAGTTAAAAAAGCAATAGCAAAGAGATCAAATTGCATCGACGACTTCTTCGAAAAACCTAAGAAGAAAAAGAAGGTGGCAAAAAAGTCGTCAAGTGTTGGTCGCTCTTCCAGTGGTGGAGTTTCATACATCACGTCAAATAAGGACGACATCGCCGATGCATCTCATCTTATAAAGATTGAGATATATGATGTCAACAAGATAAAAAATATCGCTCCGATGGAACACTGGAAACATGCTGAGGTGCGTGTTAAATATTACGCAGAAGCCGACGCAGACAAAAACTTGCAGTCAGTGAGAGATACAATATTTAATATCACCAAGCACTTGGCTACGAAAGAGGACTGTGTGAAATATTTTATAGACACCGATAAATAAGATAGTGCGCAAGCTTATGTGTAAAGTGTTGTAATTGAGTGTTTAAGGTCGTTATTGTAGTATAAGTTATTATAAGTCATTGTGCATGTTAATACTAATTTAGAATATTAATATTTGGTCATGATCATAATTTGAATTGTAAATTAATTGTAAACATTTAGTGCTGTAAGTGAGTGTTTAAGGTCATTGTGTTATTGTAGTATAAGTTATTAAAAGTCATTGTGCATGTTAATACTAATATAGAATATTAATATTTGGTCATGATCATAATTTGGATTGTAAATTAATTGTGAACATTTAAGAATTTTTTGTAAGAATTTGTATTTATAATTAAATAAGGTTATTAGTAATCAATAAAAAATATAAGAAACTCTTTATTCGTATTTTATTTATTTATTTTAAAACATGACTTAAACAATCCAGATAATAATACATCATTACACATTGTATTGGCATCAAATAGTTTTTGAAAATCGTTTAAACTCATGCCATGGTATTTGTAATATAGATACATTATACAATACTCTCCACAAACGATAGTAAAGTCGTTTTGGATTCGATTAGTATTATAATTCCACATCCTAGAATTACTTGCTAAAAACATTCGATGATAGCCTTGGGGTGGTCGACCATATGAATCAAAGTACTGACCAATCCCGTTTTTATCTATATGTATAGCAATCCAGTGAGAACCCGGTTTATTATCTGGATCTAGGTTGCTGATTATGTATGTAGGAGTTACTACATATATTGGCAATCGATTGGCTGCATACACATTATGTTGGATGGATGAATCTATTTTCATCAAGTAACTCATTATCTCTGTTGTGTTCATTTTATTAAATAAAGGAAACGTTATCCGGTCGAATGTTTAAGAAGTAATGTTATGGAATAATAGTGAAATAGGTAATTATGGTAGTTTATAATTAAAGTAACCAGTTGAAGAGGGTTGCAAGGATAGTCATAATAAAAAACTGAAATAATTTATATTTATTTTATTGAACAGTTTTTCATCTGCTTTTCGTTTTAAATTTGAACCAACTTCTTTAAGACGTGCTTTTATTGAATCTTCCATAGGTCGGGCACTAACCATATCCGTTAAAAGACCTACACCAGCACTCAATGCCTCCTTACCAACAGCGCGGACACCACTAGATAGTAATGGTAAAACTGATCTAAATAAACCCCCAAGAAAACTACCAATTCCATGACCCTTTTGATACTGTGCTCCTTTATAAATCACTCCTATACCCGACCCAGCTTGATGAGAATAATAGCGTTCGTAAGGGCATGTGTTGTTATTGTGTTGAGAATACATTATAGTTTCTTGAAATGCAGTTTAACACACACTGTTCCAAATTGGAATGGTATCTTTTGGCCAGTGCTTGACCTTATATCTATTTCAATGGTATCGAATTCTCTACGCATTACAGATAAATAATGAGGTGGTGAAAAAACATGCATTTTATTGGCTCCGTAGATGTATTTTGAAGGGTCCAATGGTATGATTCTTAGAAGAGGAGTCATTACGTCACCAACAATTTGAGGTTCAACTATATCACAATAAACAAATAACTGAGATGGTAATCCTAAATGCAAATTAGCTGGACATTTTGCAATATTTTTATCAACAAGGTTTCTACCTGGTTCATATCCCAATTGTAAACTTAATTTGGGTGATAATGTTACAGATTTTATAGATTCATCTAACACAGAAACGTATACAAACTTGGATATATTATCATAGGTAAATTTAATTTTTTCTCGTATACTATTCAATGCTGATAAAATATGGTTGATATTATCATAGTTTGTGGCAGGTATATAATGCTTATAGTACACTTTAGAAGGATTTGCTTCATTAGGCATCTTCATCAATTTCGTTATGTATACAATATTCTCATGCTCTTGAACAGTACACATAGTGCATGGATATTGAAATTCAACAATTCCCACACACCACTCCCCCTCGAGTATGATGGATTTCGGTAATTTAGTTGAAAAAATTGATGATTTGTTATCAGGAAAATATTCCATTGAACTATTGCTAAGTAAAGTTAAATAAAAGTCTTTATTCATATTTGTTTTAAACTAGAAACTAAAATCCAACTATTAAATTTGTTCGGATAACCTTTCCACTTAACTAACAGTTCTTGTCTGTCGCCCGTGTAGCGAGAGCGAATTATTTTATCTATCTTATGTTCTATGGTGGGGTCATAAATCACCTTCTGTAACTCTCGTGCATAAAATGCTCCTACTACCTCTTCCCCTTCTAAATCTTTGATAGTGTATACAGACCACGGAGATCGGTGTATTATAGAGGATATCACAAATATTTCATCACTCCAGTTAGATTCGTAACCTTTTTGAAAGATATGTTTATACTTAGTTATTCTTACATGATCACCAATATGAAAATTAGGTAACGTAGTTTTAAATGATTTTTTTGTATTTCCTTTATCATACAAATTTGTCCACACAGTCATTATATTATTGGAATTCACATCACAAGGACACATCTTAATACTAGAGTGAAAACTGTGATTGTAAGAGTAAATCAAATCATGTAAAATATCAATATATTTATGTGTATTCTTATGCGTGAAATAACGCCACATTTTCATTTTTAGCGTTCTTTGAAATCTTTCTACAATGCTTGCCTTAATATCTGGATTATTTGTTGTATAGTAATTTATATTTTTAGATTTCAAGTATCTTTGTACATCTTTTGAAACGAATTCAGTACCTTTATCAGATTGTATGTGTGTAGGAGTTATGTTAGCTTCCTTAAATATACTTTCGAAACATATTTTTATTGTTTCAGAATTTTTCTTTTTCAATGATCTAGCATATGCATATTTGCTAAAGACATCAATAACACAAAGAATATAATTAAAACCTTTATTATCTTTAGAATAAGTTCTCATATCACTTAAATCAACTTGCCATAGTTCATCTATATTAGATAAGATATATTTGTTTCGTGGGAACTTTCTATGTACTGGTTTGTGAAGTGTGTACGTTTCTTGGGCTTGCAACCATTTTTTAACATCTTCTTTATTCATTTTACCTTTCATAGCTTGTGATAATTTATCAATACTATATCTATCTGCGTATATACTATAGCTATATCCAGCTGGGTGTGACACATCATAATATAGTCGATTTATTTCTAATAAGGAGTCCATTTTTCCCAATCTATCTTTGTTTTTATTTTTCTTATATGCTTATCGTCGCTTTTTGGAGTATAATATAGCTCTTTGTTCTTTGGTGTCGAATCTTCGATATCTTTTTGAAGTTGAACTATGTACTCACGTCTTTTGGGATTTCCGATATAGGTTAATGGTATTTTTAAATCCTTCAATGCTTAAGCAAATTTTTCCCAACCAATTGGATCATTTCTTTTTAATGGTCGCAGTGTATCATTTACTAAATCTATAATATTACTTTCAGGAATTACTTCGTTGTCTATAATCACCGTACCATCATCGTTCCAAAAAAATTTGTTTTTACTCAATGATAGCGAATCCAATAACAACTCACCTCTTTTTACGTATGATTTAGGTATCAAGCTTAGAATTTGATTTCTTGTGTAGAGAGGATTTTTTTCATCCGCACAATTATCTTGCTTTTTCTCTTGGTTACGTGATGTCTGACTGGCAACTAGATCTTTAATTTTGATGTCGTTATTTATATTTAGATTTTCACTTTTATCCATTGGTTCAGTAAAATCATTATTTTGAGATAGGGAGCTCAAACGGTTTTCGATCTTCTTCCGTGAAATGGAGATACCTTTGTAAAATTTGTAAGTACAATTTACATTTTTTTCGGTCTTCCATATTACTATTCAAAATGTTTTGCATTTCAGCATCTAACCGAGTGGTAGGATTTTCATTTCTACTTTGATTTAATTTATCTATGAAACCTGGTTCAACTAATAACATTTTTTTTGCATGATCCATTTTAAACAAGACCACTTATTAATCCACTTAAAATAGATCCCAATATAATCGGTAAAAAAGCACCACCTTTTTGAACTATTATATTCTTTCTTATCTTTTTTGTGCTTTTACGCACTAATTTACGAAGTATATTTTTAAATTTTTGTAGCTTATTCTTAGATTTTTCTTCAAGCTTTATATTTCCTTGTAGAACGTTATGAATGCACTCACAAATAAAATTAATTTCTTTTTCGTTACAGGCTTTTAAAAGAGCTTGTTGATGTTTCGGCTTAAGTTTATACAGTGCATTTAATAAATCTTTATGCGTCTTGAGGTGTCGATCCATCATTTGTAAATGACGGGTATTTGTTGATTCTTGATATATTTAAACTCTTTTTTAGGGATGTATACCATGCAATAACCATCGGATGGAAATATTTTCGACTTTATTCGACATATATCGCTGGTATCTTGTTTTAGATCTATCATCAGATATCCATGTGCTTCCTTAGTAGAATCTCTGTAGGCATCTTCGATGAATTTGTTATTTTCGGGTGAAACTTGTCGTGCCAAATAACGAATTTGAGTTTTATCGCGAGGGTTTTTGAAATAAATTATATAACTTGAATTCAAAGAAATGTCTCTTTGACCTTTACCTTGATGAAATAAATTTTGAGTTATGTAAAACACACTTAAGTTTCTATGATGACTACCTTTGGTAAATATATCAACAACACGACCATCAGATTCCCTCATAAGGTCATCAATAATAATGAGGTTTGGTTCATTTCCATCAAACATATTCAAATCTGGTATGCCTTGATAATAATTCACGTTTGGTAGATTATACAAAGGCTGCATTTCATCAAAACACCAAGTTATTTGACTGAAGTTTCTATTACATATTTCTTTAATATATTTAATGAAATTTGTAACAAAATTAGATTTTCCACATCCAGTTGGACCTGCGACTATGGCAGTAAAAGGATGAATAAAATGAATCATTTTGAATATACGTGTAAACTCTGAAGAGGTATTGGAATGAATAAAACATTTCATTAAAATTAAATGTCTTATATGTATTGATTTTATAATATACACGTCCGTTACCAATCTACTGGTGCTTCACAAATACCCAGTGATCTAGAAAGCAACACCAACTTTCTAATTAAGCACATAATAATTAGATTACAGCTATAATTACAGTGCTTTAATTTAATTTAATAATACACAAAAATATAAATAAATAATTCTTATTATTGTACAGAAAATATGAAAAAATTAAATGTCCTTTATCTTATAATGACCCCAAGCAAGAGTATCAGTGGAATTTTGTAATAAGTACCGTTTTGTATCATTATGTGATAGAGATATTTTGTTTATTTTTTGAGTATATATTATGTGTTTAATGGATTTAAATCTTAACATTTCACTATACTGAGTTTTGTTTTCATATAAACATGATTTATAATCATTAAGACAAAACTTTTTTGTGATGCATTTATTAACACCTTTTGCTTTACATATACATTTATTTTGGACATCTATTGCATACATTTTTGATCGCTGGCCTACAAACTCTTTTAAAATTTTACCGTTAGTTTCATCTTTGAAAAACCCTAACCGTTTTTTATTTATTAAAGGTAAACCATATTCATTATTAGATGGATAGTCAGAGGTGTCATAATAGTTTTCTAAATCAGTTTTTATATCAGCATAGAAATTTTCTGTAAATATTTGATAGATTAGACTATCAGTGTCTGTATAAAGTAATTTAATATTATCTCGATATTTCTCTTTCATGTGATCGTAATGAAATGTGTACATTAATGTTTTTGAAAGATCCAATATACAAAATCCCAGATAAATTGGTTTATTGTATAAAACACTAGTTTTCTTTAATTGCACTGCAACTAAATTTTCAGAAAAAATTGATAGACTGTGAAACTCAGGTTTTGCAATCAAAGATTGAGCTCCCTGGGTTTTCCCACGATTCAACCAATGGTTCACTAATTTAACGTTTACGCGTTTTATAACATTTTCCATTGTTTTCCCAAAAACTGAATTATTCATAAGTTTGTAAAAATCTTTTTCAAAATCTGAGGTCGCCAAAGAACGCATATGTGTATTTAAATCTATGTAACATTTTAACCATGCAGATTGTTCAAATTTAAGAATTCTATGTATTTTAAGCAGTTTCAAACCATTTTTTAAACATTGTTTAAGATTTCTGTAATGGATAACATACTTCTTTTTATCTTTTAGATTTGGAATCAGTTTTGTATTCTTGGTATTCCCTAGGCATATATTTTCAGCACAAAAGGGAAAATCTGAATGACAATTGTGTAAGATTTTTGGATATTCTAAATCTACTTCTAAAATATAACCATATTCGGCATCATCGGATATGTTAAAATCTGTATTTACATCTACCCATTCAAATTTACCTGTTGGAAGACATTGAGACATAGCCCAACCGTAAAGGTTATTTGCGTCTAAATACATGAGAAAGGAAGATGGTTTATCAGAATCATAATCAGTCATAAATAGGTTATTTGCTATAGCATGTCTATTACTACACTGCGATATACCTCCCCTAATATTGTTCGCAATAAAAGTAATTTTGTCAATATCTGTTAGGAGCTCTAAATTAATTTTAGTATAAATTAACATAGCATCCCAACTCAATCCAGGCGCTGTATAATAATGAGCAGGATCCAATTCATAAGTTTTAAGACAAACGTTTCTAAAATTTTCAAATATATCTGTTAATAATAAAACATCGGTTTTTAAATAAAGATCAGAATAATCACCCATGTTTTTACAATTAAAGTGATTCCATACATCTTGAGCATGATGGTAATCATTTTCTGAAATATGATTATCATTTAAAGAACTGTAGAATTCATCGCGAGCAGGAAGGGAAGTTATATTTAAAGAATCAAATGAAGTCATGTATTCATACGGATAAACACCTTTCCTTATTAAACGTTTAAAGTCATCTTCGCGTGGATAGTTTAATTTGAGTTCGCGGAATTGATTAGGTAGTAAGTTTTGAGCTAATTTATCAAGACTGCTAGACATAAATTTTAAAGAATCAAGAAATCTAAGTTTCACAGCACGGTTATTAATATGCAGAACCTTCGAAAAAGATATATATTTCTCTTTATTCTCAGGAATAAGTTCTATATCACCTTCATCAAAATTAAGACCATGGACTATAAAATGAGCATCATAATTACTTAAATTGTGAAAAAATACTGGTACAAAATTAGTTGTTCTGTATTTCTCAGAACAAAGTGAATGAGCGACTCCTTCATAAACACCAGTATGCCAATTGTATATTATTGTGACATCTTCATTTAAGTTACTTTTACAGATATAACACAACTTACTTTGAGAAATATTTATTTTATTTTCATTCGTTAATGGTAATGGAGATTTGACAAAAGTGTTTTTTTTACATATGTTTTCTAAATCTGTTTTGATAAATTTCATAAATTGTTTTGCACAATCTTTTCCATTATACGATCGATATATCGAAAAGTTGTCATCGTATGAACACTTAACATAATATCCAAAACTATAAATCTCATGTTTTTGAATGTTAGTTGTTGATGATATATTTGGATTGTTAGAACAACTTTCTATTGGATTTAAAAATGCTTCAAAATCAGCATATACAACGAAAGGGACCTTTAGTTTACGTTCATAATTATTGAATGAGATTTGATTTGATGGAATTAATTCATTAAACCAATTCCTTTTGTTATCATGTTCCGATGGTAAATTAATGCAAACGTTAAAACAGTCATTTGCTTGATGACGCTGTAAATTATCCCTTGATGTGAAACTTAATAAACAACCATCGCAAATATGAACTGCATGTTCGGATGTTGATAACTGTTTAGATACTAACCTCGAAAGATTTTTAATATAACAATAATGACCGTTGGCACCGCGAGATATATACAATAAGTTTAAGTGAGTAGTTTTTCTATGTTTTGTTAAGTGTAATGGACCTATAATTTTATTTGACTTTTTTATTGAATCATAATGTAAACCAAAAACATTAATACTTATATTGTTTAGTTTTTCAAATTTATGAATATCATTTATTTTGAAAGGAAAAGATAATTTATCAAATTTTAATCTATTTTTATGTTTTATATAAGATGACACTCTATTAGAACTTTGAGAAGCCGGATACAATCCTGACAATACAGCCCAACGAAAGCACTCGTGATCATTATTTTGAACGTTAATTACAGCTTTCTTATATTTTATATCTAACGGTAAGTCTATATATGATGATCCTCGTAATGGGTTAAATTTGTTTATATTCATATCTAAGTGATTTATTTTAACTAAAGTCCACCCACTACCTTTTTTTTCAAAATTCGCCATTTTGTTTGTTATTTCAGTTGTTATAGATGGAAAAATTATATCCTTATCATCACCTTGACAAATAAGATAATTGGAGATTTGAAAGTCAAAAGTGTTAAATAAATTTTTGGTTTCCTGTGTAAAATCTGCATTAAGAATAAAATTAACTTTCAGAACAGAGTGTTCTAGAATGGAACGTGTAAGTAATTTATATATTACGTCTTTAGTTTTTTGTAAAAATAATTCAGGCGTTTCAAATTGGTGGTTCGATGTTTTATTAGACATGATTCTAAATGTAAGAATTCTATTACCAAAAGCACTATCAATTATTTGAACATTCGTTAATTCATTATCATTCCGTAGTAAATTGTTTTTATGAGTATTACTCTTTAAATGGTTAGTCATATATTTTTTCGATACAAATACGTGACAGTCAGGACATTGAATTTTATCATTGTTTTCTGTACTCACATTTGAAATAGGTGTTGGCAACGATGTTGATGATGAAGGAGCTTCAAGTATGCTTGCTTGTAAGCTTGATGAAGATGTATTTATCCTCTTTTTCGCTGGTTCCACTTCGGTTAACTTCATCGATGCTGGTCTCTTTTGTCCACCACTCCCATTCTGATTAAGTCTGATCGAAAAACAAAAAAATATATATATATATCGTACCTAACAACAATAAAAATAATCATGTACATTTTTTTCCTTAATTACTAACATTTTTACATTGCAAACAATATGCTTGCATTGATAAAACACCATCAATTTCATCTTCATCGGAATGAGACAAATTCAAAATTTTATGTCCTGAACATGGTGTATAATACGGAATAAAATCAGGATCTTTCATCATTGACTCGGGTAATAAATTTTGTATGAACCAAAGTCGTATAAAACGATGAAACTTGTGTAAAATAAGATTTTTGTTTAAACTGGCAATCTCACTTTGTGACAAACATAAACTCTGTAACTCAAGAGCGTGATACATTTCTAATGTTTGGTTAAAAAATACAATGAGAACAAGCGTACAGAATGAGTTCGAAAAGATGACTTTAACGTTTTAAATACTTAAAAATGTATCCCCTCTACATGGATCACAGAAACGTGTATAAACATGTTATTAATACTTACATTTCAAAATGGTTTTGGTCTATTTCCTCACAAAGCTCGTAGAGTCCTTCATAGAATTGTGACGACATCAATGGGTCAATGTTATTAAGAAGCATGACGAGCTCTGAGTCGTAAACATCACAGCGTAATGTATCCATGGTAATAGCTTGCTTAACAATTAATATTTTCGATAAAAAATCAAAAGTTTATATAGTGCTAAGTAAATACATTTCACCGATATGTTACATTTAAGTAAGTTATTACTATTAAATAATATACAAATTCTTACAAAAAATTCTTAAATGTTCACAATTAATTTACAATCCAAATTATGATCATGACCAAATATTAATATTCTATATTAGTATTAACATGCACAATGACTTTTAATAACTTATACTACAATAACACAATGACCTTAAACACTCACTTACAGCACTAAATGTTTACAATTAATTTACAATTCAAATTATGATCATGACCAAATATTAATATTCTAAATTAGTATTAACATGCACAATGACTTATAATAACTTATACTACAATAACGACCTTAAACACTCAATTACAACACTTTACACATAAGCTTACGCACTATCTTATTTATCGGTGTCTATAAAATATTTCACACAGTCCTCTTTCGTAGCCAAGTGCTTGGTGATATTAAATATTGTATCTCTCACTGACTGCAAGTTTTTGTCTGCGTCGGCTTCTGCGTAATATTTAACACGCACCTCAGCATGTTTCCAGTGTTCCATCGGAGCGATATTTTTTATCTTGTTGACATCATATATCTCAATCTTTATAAGATGAGATGCATCGGCGATGTCGTCCTTATTTGACGTGATGTATGAAACTCCACCACTGGAAGAGCGACCAACACTTGACGACTTTTTTGCCACCTTCTTTTTCTTCTTAGGTTTTTCGAAGAAGTCGTCGATGCAATTTGATCTCTTTGCTATTGCTTTTTTAACTCTGTATGCCAGGGTACCTTCCTCGTCGCTGGGCTGATCATCATCGTCGTTATCTGCATAATAATAGTTTTTGAAAGCATTATCAGCGAACTGAAACAAAAAGTAAACTATTATAAGTATTGGCATAGAGAGGAGTGTAGGAATATGGGATACATAAAAATATATACATCATCAACAATTGATTAAAACAATCTGAGGTCAAAACACAATATTAACAGTAAATAAAACATAATTAATATTATATTACATCGAATTATACATAGGTACTTACATTCATTTTGCAGCAGAGTCACTATTTAAAAATTCACTATACAAACAACCGGAGTTCATTTGTGGTGTAGAGCACACTGTGGAATACGGTGTAGTATAATTTTTGTCATCGCTTTTATACGGCAGCTAAGGGTCATTTTGCTGTAGCAAAAGCAAAAACTGATACGATAGACCGGTATTCGATTTCTCTTATGGACAATGGGTTCCCAAAACTCATTGCTTAAGGGTGACATTAACAACCCCATGTGGTCCGTTGGTATTCAAACAATACGTGTACCGTAATTAATTTTAACACCGCTTGCCCATATGAACAATGAAGCTTTGAACAATAGGTAATACTGCTTTGTCATTACATTTGATTGATGTACCTAATAAATTACCCGATTTCTCTTATTGACAATGGCTACCTAAAACTTATAAAGAACCGTGTGGTCTGTTGTTACCTATATTCAAAGAATACATACCATCACTAATTTTAATAGCTTTCCCTTATGAACAATGAAGCTTTGAAACGCAGGTAATATTAAGACTACTACTAAGAAATTATACAGACACGTTGAGACATGACTATTACCGTACGAAGACAAGCGTAACTTCATAGAAAAAGGGATTCATACCTGCATACAAACAAAAATGAGACCATTCCTCAAGCTGGCTGACAAACGTGCAAAATAAACGTAAAATGTTTAAATATAAATTAAATTCGCGTGTGATATCAATTTTATTCGCGGCTGATATTAATTAAATTCGCGGTTGATATGAATTAAATTCGCGGTTGATATAAATTTAATTCGCGGTTGATATAAATTTAATTCGCGGTTGGTATAAATTTAATTCGCGGTTGATATAAATTTAATTCGCGGTTGATATAAATTAAATTCGCGGCTGCCGAGTCCTGTTCGGGAACCTATTCGCGGGTAGTAGGGTACCTGGATTCTGGAGCAAGTCTAGGGACCCTAGCTCGACCTAGCTCGGGCCTAGATTTGTGCTCAGGAACCGACGAATCCCTATACTACTCTTACTACCACTAGTTGCACCTCAGCCTACCCTTTACTTAGTTATTACAATGTTAAAGATAGATAATCTTAACCACTCGTGTATCAAAAGAATATTAAAAAGTAGGGATAATAAATACAAGCCAAAATCAACTTTATTTCCATAATACTTAAGTTAAAAATAGCATGTTTGAAGGGCGAGTGTTGCCAATATTTGTAGCGCGCCGGCACACCATTGACACATGACTGGTAGATAGATTTTTGTCAGTATTTTTTGAAACTCCCACGATCTTGAATTATTACTTTTCTTTTATACCTTTTCAAAGGTTCATTAACTTTAAACGTGGTTGTACAGTTGCAAATGGGTGTGAATACGAAGTAGGTTT
This sequence comes from Laothoe populi, assembly GCA_905220505.1. Classification (NCBI taxonomy): domain Eukaryota; kingdom Metazoa; phylum Arthropoda; class Insecta; order Lepidoptera; family Sphingidae; genus Laothoe; species Laothoe populi. The sequence continues at coordinate 9,725,289 of HG992173.1, forward strand.
ACATCGGATTTCGACAAAGTCTTCATTGTTCGTCTTAATTGGTCATTTGATTTAGGTAGACGATATAAAATTCGTGTGAAAATTAAATTAAGCCGTGTGATATGATTTATATGCAAAGGTATTCGGCAATAAATTGTGTGAAAACGTATGATGTGCTTACAAACTATGTCGTTCTGTTGCATTTTATTTCGTATCAAACGATCCATACATAAAAAACGTGAGTACGTATGTATATAAATAACATATTGTTATACATTTTTAACAAAATAATCGCAAACACAAGTTAATTAAATAAAAAAAAAAACCTCTGATATATAATTCACTGGGTTCAATACCTGCTAAGCTGTAGGTAGGCTAGGTAGAGAATTCAATCACGGCCCTTATTTATGAGTCTGCGATGTCGTGATTATACTTAGTCAATTCCGGGATTCCGGGATTACTATTAGGGTCTCGTTTCAGGCAGTTTATTTTAGAACGTAATTTAAATTATATCAATCCCGGAATCTCGGGATCAGGAAATTATATCCGGAAAATTTCGTGATTGAAAAGTAATTGAGATAAAATCCTCTAGCTGCGTATCATCCTTGTGCCTCTGACCTTTTACGCATTCTTACCTTTTCATATCGAATTCCATCTTCGGACGACAAGAGACTCGGCGAAGCGTCATCGGTACATGGTTGATAATTCACCAGTGCGCACGAAGCGTTTTGCTAGTACATTTATCATGCGCACCGCTAGAGATTGGAACTTTGCTGGATGACTTTGCTTTGTCTATATTTCCCGAAAATTATAACCTGGGAATCTTTAAGTCAAGAATGAATAGGTATCGTCTAGGCACGTGTGCTCCACCGTAGACCAACATCATCACTTACTATCAGGCGAGATAGTGGTCAAACGCAAGCCTATTTCGGTAAAAAAAAAGTGGAAATAAATCACCCTGATGTAAATGTCAGTGTACAAACTTCCTTCCATAATCGAGTGTACAGATGTTTTCGTATGTCACTACAAACGTTCACACGTTGCACGACATTGATTGTGAAAACACACGACGCATAATTACCATAACGTACTTGTATCATGTACATCATAATTCATACATAATATTTATTGATTCCATAAAATGTCGTACATTAGATCTTTAGTCCTTTTTTAGTTTAACGCCAGTTTCCCAGTATAATGATAGGTAAAAAACATCTTTTATCTGGGCAAAGTAACCACACTGCTGTGGAAGTTTGCCAGCTACTATGCTCCCTGATCCTGGGTCCTTTATGCGTAGTGTGAAGAAGCTACACAGCAGGCCGGCATGATTGTGTTGAGTAGCGAGGGATAGATTGTCTCTCACTACTTGATACTCTAACTAGACGCACTGCGCTCACCATCAGGGTATTTTTTTATTCTGGCACGGCAAAGTGAACACACTGCACCTGATGGAAAGCGCAGTGCCGTTCGGAATATCAAGCAGCTAAATAAAAAAAAAATTACACCCTCCGTGGCGCAGTTGGCGAGTAGCCTGTGAAACGAAAGGCCGTGGGTTTGATTCCCACACCGAGACCAAACCGAAAGTCTCTCGTAGTCCCTGATACCGACAACACAAGACCGGTGTGTGACAGTTGCGTGTTATTTATAAAAAAAAACTTGCTCGAAACAATCATGCCGTCTTGCTGAGTAGCTTCTTCACATTCGGTACGCATAAAGGACCTAAGATCATAGGAAGGAATACGGTAGCTGGCAAACTTATCCACAGCTAGCTGATCTGATCCTGACTGACTGATCTGATACTGATCCTCTTGGTTCGGGCCGGGGTAGTAGACACCACGAAGCTGTGACGCAAGCCAGTACGCATGGTTCAGGCGTGGAAGGGAGAGGATGGGCTAAATTAAATAATTATAACACTCGCCTTGATACATACTAACGTTGTTATCAAAAGCTGGTTCATAATATTTGTAAATAAATTACAATTATAAATTGGATTAGATAAGATTATCTTAGATAGATGTATGATGTCAAGATAATAATCTTTATATACATAAATAATACAAAACTAGTTTTTCACGTTTTCTACACAGTGACACTGCCCCATTCATGCATACGAAACTTTACTGTATGGAAACTTTTGCCTTTGTTCATCATTTTGTGTGTACAAGTGTAATAAATATAAGATTGTCCTTAATATCATGATAAGCTAAAAAAATCCTACTAATATTATAAATGCGAATGTTTGCATGGATGGATGTTTGTTACTCAATCACGCTAAAACGGCTGGACGGATCTGGTTGAAATTTGGCACAGAGATAGATTATAGTCTGGAATAGCACATAGGCTACTTTTTATCCCGGAAAATGTATAAGTAAAATGTATAGTTTAGTTTTTCAGAAAACAAGGCATCGACATGATTTTTTGCATAGTAGCGGTTTAGGGATCAGAAAATAACATAGAATTCTTTTTATCCCGAAAAAATGCACTGTTTTGGGATAGCAAAATATACCTTGGATTGTATACCTTTTCTTCCAAAAATAACCTTCACGCGGGTGGAGCCGCGGGCATCATCTAGTATATTATAAATGTAATATTCATTAACAGCCTCCGTGGCGCAATGGGCGAGTTGTTAAACGAGAGGCGATGGGTTCGATTCCCGCACTGGCAAATGTTTGTGTGACAGATATTTGTTTCGTGTCTGGGTGTTGTAGTCCCTCGTAGTCAATACCCATACAGGTTTGACCTAGTGTGGGGTCAGGTCTATGTGTGCGACTTTTGGGTGTTATTATTTATTGCAACGTGTACTCTTTTGCGACGGAAAGACATATTAAATATAATTTAGCCACATATCTTTATGTAGCTTCTTGAGATAATAGAAACTGGTTTCTCTAGTCGCCCTGTCATTCTATACGTTACATTCGGGGCCAAATAAATGTGTTTATTTTCTTGAAATAAAAAACATATCCAAAATAACTATTTTTTAAGTTTATTAATACATTATATTGGAATTACCTTTATATATAGTGTTATAAAAAAATATTTGTGATTTTTTTGTTTAGTTCATATTTTGATGGACATTCATTATGTATGTAACATTTTTATCTTTCACTTGCGGGCCCGGCAGACGTCGTACTGCCCGTAAAAGCAGCGCCACACCGACTACAGCGCCATCTGCTGGGCTGATTTGTGAACCTAAACCATCCAGGGCGCCACCCAAACGCATACAAAAAAATTTCATTCAAATCGGTCCAGCCGTTTAGAAGGAGTTTAGTCACATACACACGTACAGTAGAATTATATATATAAAGATATTTCTTGACCTAGCACGTAGGAATATTTAAAAACCATTAATGTTAACAGTTTTTGCATCGTCTTGTTTCCGCGTGTATTTGACATGTACCTTGAAATATGCAAAAACCATAATGAATTATCCGCTTCTGGTTTCGAACGATAAGTTTTATCATATTTAAACATTGCCAATTGGATTATTGACTTCAATTCAAATCAAAATCAAATCATTTATTTTGTAAATTAGGCCGCTAGGGGCACTTTTTACAGGTCAGGTTTAAGTTTATGTACCGGTGTTTCGGAAATGCCCACTGGGCGCCCTGTGGAATGGGGGCGTTTGTAGAATTTCACCACGGTAACCCCTGCCTGTCGTACAAGGCGACTAATTGTGGCCATCAGGGGTCGCGGGTGCGCAGCGGGGGGCTGTCAGCCCATATCGATGCACTCTAATATCGGTGCATCGTGCGACCTCGAGATGGACGGCAGCGCGGGTGGTAAGGCCTCGTTCGCTGTCGTTGTTCGGTGCGCGGGGGCTCCTTAGCCCCCCATGGAGATGGGCTCCTACGCGGCACCGCGCAGGGGCGATTCCGGCTGCAATTCTAGCACTCCTTAGAATACCCCGGGATCGCTCCGTAAGCGCCGAAGAAGGCCACTGCGGGGTTTTAGCTGGTAATGTCGGGTAGGGTGTACATAGGGAGTAGGGACTCGGCCCAGTGGCAGCTCGGATAGCCATCATCCGGGCGAGGGGGATGCTGGGTCGTAAGACCGGCTAGTCCAGCATACCCGTTTTATTCTTATTCCGCTTCCCCCCGGAGCGGGCGGCAGTAATAAAACGCTTTCACCGCGACAAAAAAAAGGGTGCTTCTGATGCTTCTCAGAAGAAGGAGCACCAAGAAACTCAGTAGTAGGTCTTTTGTATTTTCGTCGTAACATATAATATAATAATAATTGCGAGGTAGTCTTCGATAACCTTTAATAAAAAAATTTGATTAAACACTCACTATCTCGCATTATCATCTTATGTAATTGCAACTGAGCAATGTTTGCAGTACATACCATGATGTTATTTTTTTTAAATTAAGATACGGCTGTGTTTTAATGAATAAATTAATAGATACAACATTTTAAAGATATTACTTGTAATAACTGAGATCGAAGTAGTTTTAGGGTAATTCTAAATGTATATAACAAAATGGTTTATGTACCTACATCAATAGATGTAAAGTGTCTTATATTTGTCATTAAGGTCTTTCTATTGACCTTACTTCACATTATTTGACCTCACTAATAACATTCGTTGCGCTTGTTGAACGCCCTATATCATACTTTTTGTTAGTACTTTCAACGTCCTTTTTTGTCCTTTAAGCAGTAATATATTACTTATTGCAGATATTTGTTTTTCTATGGGATTTCTATGTATACAAGTAACTATTATGATATAGACACTCAACAAGCACACACATAGTTGTAAACCCACACTAGATCAAACTGGGTATCTTCAAGTCAAGAGTGAATAGGTATCTTTTAGGAAAGCGTGCTCCACCATAGACCACATCATCACTTTCCATCAGGCGAGATAGTGGTCAAACGCAACTATTTCGATAAAAAAAAAATGGAGATGTCGACAACTACGAGGAACTACGGTCACACAACACCCAAACCCAAAACGTTTGTGGAGGACACAAATATTTGACTCAGGGCGGGAATCGAACCCACGGTCTCTTATTTCACAACCGGCTACGCGCCGGCTCTGCCACAGACACTGGCTTGTTATGTAATAATTTTGGACCAAGTCATTTACCTCGAAGTCTTCGAAGTAGTTTCTCCCCTGAACAGATATTTCCATACACACAAAAAAATCATAATACAAACTGTTTGAACGGTACCATCATCATAGTATTTTTTTATACTGTTGTTAATTAGTGATATTTTAATAGGATGTTATGCTAAAGTTGTTATTTTTAATATTGAATTTTTTATCATAAGAGGGACCGAATAATTTGCAACGCAGTGTACAGTGGCACAGTGACTGCCGGCCGCCTGTGTGTTCAGACATGTTTTAAATATTTATGTGATTGTGAATTAAAGTGAAAATGTCTAAAAAAGAGAAAAAGACCTCCTTATTATGTTGGTGAGTAATTTGCGTGATTTTTTGGTGAAATTCCAGTTTGTGATAATCTAAATAAAAATCAATGTAAGCATGTTTGTACTCTATGGACTCCTAAAATATTCATCCGATTATGATGAAACTTTGGTGAGTGGTTCTTCATACGCCCGCGATGGTTCCTGGCTCAAACAAAAAAAAAGAACTCGCTAGATGGCGCTGCAGAACATCAAACTCAATACCGTTCAACCGATCGCGATTAATCTAATTTACTTTGCGTGGCATTGCAACGCATGCCGGGTGCAGCTAGTTTGTTATATTAATTGTAATACGTAATGAATGTATAGCAGCGATAGCCTAGTTGGTTGCGGTACGGACTGTCAAGACGAAAGTCGTATGTTCGAAACCGAAGTGGCATACACCTCTGACTTTTCTAAAGTTATGTGTATATTTATTGTTGATTATCGCTTGCTTTAACGGTGAAGGAGAACATCGTGAGGAAACCTACATACCTGAGAATTCTTAATAGAATTTCGAAGGTATGTGAAGTCTACCAACCCGCATTGGGCCAGCGTGGTGGACTAAAGCCTAACCCCTATCATTAGTAGGGGAGGCCCGTGCCCAGCAGTGGGACAGTCTATACAGGGCTCGTGTTATTATAATGAATGTAAAATTTTGTTTACATGTATTACGTATTTCAATTCATAACCACAAAATAATACATACAATGAATATTACGTATCAGGAAGTGATATTTATAAGAAATACGGAAATAAATACCATTGTCACTGCCAAAAGCTATTTACGAAGCCAGCTCTTAAAACTATATTTCATATAACAAGCAGTTAATATGGACAATAAAATGTATATTCGCTTTGATTGTGAGCACAATGGCGTATTAACGTTGGTTTTATGTAGAGAATTTGGGAAAATGACCTGGGATCGAGACAGAGGCGGATTCAGACGGATTTAGGGGCTTTAACTTCCCATTTGTAGACACCTACTTATATTACAAAAAAGTAACAAAAATCAAAATTGTTTCTAAATCCACTGATTTTATGTTTACTTATCTATACTTATATAATATATCGGTAGCGTCTGTACATTTGAGTAATTTACCCAATGTTGTGTGAAATATTCTTTTTATGACTGGCTGATCACGATTCTGCAATTATTGACAGCCTCCGTGGCGCAGTTGGCGAGTAACCGGCTGTGAAACGAGAGACCGTGGGTTCGATTCCCACACCGTAACAAATGTTTGTGTGACAGACAGATATTTGTGTCCGGGGTCTGGGTGTTGTGAGACTGTGCGTCTCTCGTAGTCCCCGATACCCACAACACAAGACTCGTATCTTAGTGTGGGGCTATGTGTGTGACTTTTGGATGTTATTTATTATTTATTAAAAAAAATGACTGTCTGTCTGTATGTCCGGTTTTTACTCAAAACGGCTTGACCAATCATCCTGAAATTCAGAATTCGTTTCGATCATTCGATTGCGCAAATGATAGGCTACTTTTTATCCCTGGAAAAATGTACGGTTCCCGGAAAAATGTACGGTTCCCGGGAAAATGAACGGAATAGTTTTTTTATTAATAAGGGATCGACATGATTTTTGGTATAGCAGTAGTTTAGGGATCTCAGAATGACATAACATACTTTTTATCGGTGATTTTAGTATATCCTAAACAAAAGACATCCGAATTCTAAGCTGTTTGAATATGAAAATTATCTATATAAATAAAATTTTCATGTTCTTAATTTGTAAGCGAGTAATTTTTTAAATTTTGTACTAGTCCGAATAGGGACTTTAAAGGAAATAGAATTGAAAAATATGGACGGAAAATTATAAAAATTAAAGTGAAAGATAACCGTAATAACACACGAATCTGCAGGCATAAAATAAAATGGTGCCAAGTACAGTTTTACATTTCCTTTCAGAGACGAGTTAATTAAATATCTTGGCGGTAACCGGGGCGTTGAACTGTATGCCACAAGATAAATATTACGAGGCATTTTCTAAATGTAATAATTAACATTCCATACACGCTTCCGACGGTTTTATGTCCATAGTTATAGCATATTTGTGCTTATAATAGGGTGATTTTGTACAATACTTGATATGCTACCTATAGTAGTACGAAATAGGAACCCTTATGGGAAAACAAAATCAAAATTTATTCAAAAATGAGGCCGCTATTATTATTTTAAATATTGCTATGAACAACAGTGTGTGTTAGTATTGGGAATAGCTCGCTATCTCATTCGCACGACTGTAATTGTCATTTCGAGCGGTGACGTCATTAATCATGCGTCTTTTTTGTCATTTGACAGCTGCCCCTTCCATAAAATATTAAATATAATATTAAAGATTTCTAAAATTATTTTAATACTAAGTTTGAAATAAAGTAACTGAAATAATATAAATACATCCAACAGTCACACTCATAGGTCTGAACCCTCACTAGGTAAGACCTTTATCGTGGGTATCAAGAACTACGGGGACTACGGTCCCACAACACCCTGAACCAGTTAAAATAGCATTTTCTTTTTGTTTCTCTATGATTCATTATCTATGTCATAGTAAAGACCTAGTTGTATTGAAATCGTCCTTTCTATGTATGTCAGACTACACGCTTGGTAGAGTAATAATGTGAAGTGCCTTTATAGAAGAGATGTCACGCTTGACTTGTAAAGCACTCGTTTATGTTCGTTTAGTAATTTAGCTGGTAGGGTATTCATATCCGCCCAGATAGCGACCACCGTACACGGGGTGTAAAACCCGCCATAGTGGCACATGCAAGGGTGTTGCGTTCCGGGGGACATACAGTGTACATCCGGTTTTTGTTGGGGATCTAAAGTTGGAGTACTCTCGACCGCTTTTTCACGTCTTTGTCCCATGGAGTAGTGTGAAGAAGCTAGACAGTAGACCGCCATGATTGTGTTGAGTAGTGAGGGATAAATCGTCTCTCGCTATTTGATGCTCGTAACTGGACGGCACTGCGCTTACCATCAGGTGCAGTGTGGTCACTTTGCCGTGCCAGGAAAAAGAAAATACTATTTAAAATAGTCTATAGACTGTATTAATAAATGGAACTTTAGATATTTTAATTTATAATATTATTATATACATACATATATTAGTATAATGTATAAGTGTCCTAAATAAAATAAAAAAAAATGATTAAAAAATAACAGATTGCTTATTTGATCAAGTTAATATTTACTATTTTTTTTGTTCACAGTTCGGGGCTTATGTCATCATCTATTGAAGAGGTAAGTGAAGTAACATTTTTTTTAAATGATATCTTTATTATGGCAGTGGTCTTGGCGCAGTGAACGAGTGTCCAAAGACCACGGGTTCCGGCAATTTGCTGTGTTGCACAAATATGTACTAATCGGAGGTTGTAGGACCTTGAAGTTCATAAAAAAAATTGATGATATTTATTATAAGTGGTCGCCTAGTGGTTGAAATTTGACCATATATTATTAAAAGTCTAGCTGTTTTCAATTTTTTATTGGTACTAAAGCTCATTAGTAACACTAAAATATAAACAAAATCGGTTGTGAGAGGAGGAAAAGGTACTGTACTGATTTGTCTTTGCCTATTCATATATGAGGCTGTCAGTACAAAAGTGGCCTAACCCTCATTTTTTCATAATCTGACCTATGTACTACAAATGATTAAAAATGAGCGAAAATTTAATGCAAAACCGGCCTATCTCTAGTTTCACCAATTGCCAATATGATGACAACAAGAAGGCATTGCAAAAATGGCATTTATGTACATTGATTTAAAATTCATGAATATACAAACCCCATTATTTTCATACTCATTGTCGCAAGCTTAGGCTACTTTTGCGCTGACGGCCTCATATGATTGTGTAAAGTAAGAAACCGTGAAACTTTCATCGCTTAGTCGATCCCATATAACTGAATAAAAAAAATTTTTATCGTACGGATTTGTGCTGTTAGCTCATAGTTGCTTTTACAGCTTCACCTAAAATTGTGACCGGCGCTTAAGGCGCTCCAACCAGAAAACACATTTGTCAAATACGCCTTCTAAAAGATCTTCAATTAAGCCGTTGCCACTCTTGGATAAGTTACAGGGCCGTCTCTATACATACATATACACTCACGCCTGTAATCCCCGAAGGGGTAGGCAGAGGTGTAACCTGTACACCCACTTTTCGCCAAAACTATTACGTTCCCACAATGTGATAGGGGGCGAGCCTATCGCCATACCGGGCACAATTCCAGACTCCGGGCTGATACTGAGTATTTCTAAAATAAAAAAACCCAATATACTACCCACTGCCCGACCCGGGGATCGAACCTGAGACCTCAGCACAGCAGTCGTAACGCATGCGCAATTACAACTGCGCCACCGAGGCAGGCCGTCTCTATATATTAGTGTATCGAGAATCTGAGCCCCGGCTGAGCTCCTTGGACTCGCCGACGAGTCCTACGTCGACGTGCGTTCACAATACAATAGGCTAGTTGACTGTTTTTGGGAAACCGTTTTATTTTATTCTTCATGGTCTATATAATTGAAATGGTATCATTAATAAACATAAAACATAAGTTTTCAATTGTAAATTAAAAAATTCAATTGTTAATTTTCAAAATAAACCGCGATAGAATCCGTAAATTTCGTTTTATTACAATGTATAATATTCGCGTAAACATAAGAAACCATTATATTAGTTTTCAAGATTGAACTTGCATTTTTATAGACCAATTTTATTTTTCCCACCAAACTGCCAACTGTCATGGCCCATCCGCAATAGATAATAGACGTTTGGCTCAGCGTTTTAGATTTTTTGAACGGTGACGTCATGCATGACTGATGGGTGTTTCATATCACGTCACAAAATGCTTTATTATTACATATTTGTTTCTTCAAAATATTATAAATCACATAGGTATAAATTAACAAATTTTCGATGTTTTTAGACTAAAATCTATTATAAAAAAAAATCTATCAGGTTTTCACTTACTGTCAACTACCCTATTGTGATTGCGGTTGGATAGAGGCAGTGCTGTCTCGATAGCGACCGTGATGGGATCATTTGGATCTCCCAAAACATTATTAGGGCGACGACGGGGGGAGATAATAAAAACATCGGACTCGCATACACATGTCAACAAAGTCGTAACTTTATAAAACCACTCTTAGTGTAGTAATGTTTATAACAGGGCTACGTTAAATTCCATCGGCGATGTTACTAAAATAGATCAACAAAGGAATAGCTGCGTGATCACGTCACATACTAAATTAGATGTTCACACGGCGCTGATATGGGCCGGATTTGGGTGTCGGTACGGGGCACTTAGTCCCCCCAATATTTATATTGATTAAATATTTTCGCTTATCATCTTTATATTAGATAAAAGTATTCATTGAATTAATTCTATATTTACAATTCTGTTAATTACGTTATTAATCACGTGGTTTAAGGAAATCTTAAAATGAATTTTAAGGGAATTGAACTTTTTCTAATCTTAATTACGTAATAAGCAATTATCGATCTATATTATCGCGAATACCGTATAAAATCAATATTATCACAACGTATATTTGCTTTTAAAAAGCACAGCCGTTATTTTTGATAATACTTGCTGCATGTCTAGAGAAAAACATTGTGAGAATGCATCTGGTCTGTTTAGTTCTAGATCATTCCAAATCCCGGGGGAGAGGGCATGGCTATCTAACTTATGGTCTGTTATAGTCTCTATTAGTATTTTGGGCCCCTAATCAATTTTTCTATCGATTTATCTTAAAAATTCGTAGCTTCCGGCTTGTATGCAGTGAAGATCCTTAATAATTACACAAAACACACAGCTCAGAGATTTCTATATAATTTTTTATGTATGTAGATACCAATTAGTCCAGTGATGAACTAAAGGACCTTTATTACTAGAGGAGTCCCTGCAGGAGTGAGAGGTATGTAGGGCTGATTTTATTATTTTACATAACCAATACAAAAATACATATATATTCTTTTATCATTACAATATCCGTAATACCTAAAGCGTATATAATCCAGCTTATCTAATCACATGCAGATAGGGGCCGAGGTAAAATCAAAATCGATAGCTGGTTTGTACTTTAAACAGATTTGCTATAGTACTTGTAATAAGATGAAAAATGACATGAATAATGCACAACATAAGTTATCTTTTCCACGATTTTGCTTACCATCGCAAAATACTTGAGATAATAGTAAATAGTAAATACTAGTAGGCAGTAGTACTTTTTTTATTTGTATCACGGAAAATTCGCTCGACAATTATTTATTGAAGTTATACTTCTTATGGCGCGATGGAGAAAATTGATGAGAGTGAATTTTTACGATGCGATGACATCGTGAAGTTAGTTCTAGGTGGCATGAAAATCGATATGTAACTATGTTCAAGTTGTATATTCTAGTATTTTTATATTTAGAACACGTGTTTCGTAACAGTAAAATTTTTCCTGAGAACCAGGCTAGCAGAAATGTAAGGATACCGTTTGATACCGTTTTTATACAACTGATATAATAGTGACTTCCTTAAGAGCTAGAAGCTTCGGAATTTAAATTCGGAATATAGATATGGCCAGTACGTTATGGTATTATGAAATACCGAATTAGTACTATACAGTAATATTATTTCTCTCGCGAATTATGTGATAAAATCCATGATTATTTTAAATCTTATCGAAAATCCAATACTTTTGTTATATAAAAAGATGACTTAAGTTAATTATCGGTAAAACGAATGACCCCCTTAATAAATTTTTTTAATACGTACCCGTAGATATTATTTTATAGCGTCAACGTCAAAAACTTTAAAACCAATCACACACTGACATAGTAAAGATATAAAATACTATAAGATTTGCAAGTCAATATTTTTTTATGCAAACCTCCATTCATTAGTAATGAGAAACATTCCGCGGTTCTGTAACAGCGTATATAGTATACCATATCTTTAGAATATGGCAGTTTCCTGTGTTTAATTTTGTATATTATTCGATATGCAACCGAATATAATATACAAAAAAACTGTTTTACGAAAACAGAAACAAAATTGGTTGAAAAATGAGGTCACAATATGTATTTTAAATATTGGCATGAGCAAATAGTCATAGAGCAAAAATGGGTCCGTACAGGGAACATATCGCTATCTTCCTCGCACAACGGCACAGCAATGGGAATTCTGAGAACCGTGACGTCACGGGACCTATCATGCACCTTTTTACTGTCATTTAACAATTACCCCTTCCAGCAGATTTGAATGGCGTCTAACTTACTTATTTTTGTTCGGATTCATAAAATTCTTTCGATAATAGGTTTTAGGTAATGTAACTTGATGATTAAATTAATAAAAAAAATCGAGTCAACTACCCTATTACAAACAGGCTGTATAGGACCTAGACAATCCCACGGCTTCGTAGCACTTACTTGGTAGGTCATTCACATTCGAGAGTCCGTCTGGATAAGTGTAGTACTTATTGTCTATGCTGACGCTAGTGGGCAACCATAAGCATCATTATGATCATGTTGAAAAACATTGAATCCAGTGACACATACGCACACCTGTATTGTAAGGAACATTTAATTTGCGAACCAAAAAAACGCTGAAGCGAACGGTAGCACGTACTGTGTTTACAAATGTGCCACCACCCTAACCTATTCTTGTCTACATATTGTGCGTGCATCTTGCACACTTCTTCCTGTATTGCATGCGTATAGTGAAATGATGCGTGTAATAGTGCACGTGACACAAGTTTAGGATTGTTTTTTAGTGCCTCGATAGGCAAGCGAGCAGACGGGCCACCTGATGGTAAGTAGTCACCGCCATAGACTTCTGCAATGCCAGGGCACAGAGCCGCTGCCTACCGTGAATGAAAGCTCAGTGTGAGGTAATACGAAAAACATACGTCAGAAGACGCGAGTTGTTGAGTTGAATGAGAGGCGTATATAAATAAATAACACACCCAACAGTCATACACATAGCCCCGACGCCACACCAAGATACAAGTCTTGTGACAGGGACTGCGAGAGACTTTCGGTCTCACAACACCCAGACTTCGGACACAAATATCTGCCTGTCACACAAACATGTGTCCCGGTGTGGGAATCGAACCCACGTCCTCTCGTTTCTCAGCGGGCTACTCGCCAACTGCGCCATGGAGGCGTATATAATAACGCAACATTTCTTCATTACCTTCCAATCCTCAATTTTAATAAATCAGCCTATATATTCTAATACTCAATAGACGCAACCCTAATCCGATATGGATGTCATGTTTCGGCCGATTTATCAACTAGACTTGTCGGGCGACTGATCGAGCAACATGTCGTTTGATCTTAACGCCCTATTGCCGGCTACTCGCCAACTGCGCCACGGAGGCTGTCGAGGCATGAGGACACAACGTCTATCATCAACACGATTTGATGTGTTACGGAACAATACCCGATAACGTTGGAGCTGTCTAATGTCTATACTCTATGCATGCCGGCTACCACAACTCGAACCCACGTGATCATTTAAGTATTCTAAAAATAAATTTGTATTACGCGACGAGTTGTCTGATCGTTTTTAAACAACTTCGGCTATTGTAACACATTGCATTCTGCTTTGATCAGTGATGGTTTTTTTTATCTTGACACGGAAAAGTGCCACACTACACCTGATGGTAAGAAAATCTATCCCCCGTTACTCAACACAATCACGACGGCCTGCTTCTTCGCCATGGGCAAGAAGGTGAAGAAGCGGTCGAGGGTCTAGTGTCAGAGTACTCAGAAGGCCGCAAAACGGCCAAACATCGTACCCCAACTCTAGACCCCCGACATAAACTTGATGTGTACACGTTCAACGATGGTGCGTATTTTGATTCTAAAAACACGTAAATAACACAGAATTATAAAGTACACCTTGAACTAGTTTTGGAATGTCTTATTTTTTTCTGTGTATCACAAATATCTTTTTATTATTATATATAAATTTAAATGCTGCCTTCGTGGCGCAGTTGTAATTGCGCATGCGTTACAACCGCTGTGCTGAGGTCTCGGGTTCGATCCCCGGGTCGGGTAAAGTGATATTGGGTTTTTCTTTTTTTTTTTATTTAGTCCGACAAACGAGCCAGTGGGTCACCTGATGTTGAGTGATCTCCACCGCCCATGAACATCCACAATACCGAAAGTATCATGTATGCGTTGTCGGCCTTAAAGGACAGGAATAGGGATTAGGGAAGGGAAGGGACTGGAAGAGGTATCAGTGACCTTCGGTCTTAAACAACCCCTGAAAGTTCTGGTGTAGAAGGCCACCACTGCACTAATTTCCAAGAAGTATACGGTCACGATCCTCATTAGTGAGAGAACGACAAAGAAGAAACGGTAGGCAGCGGCTTTGCTGTGTCCTGGCATTGCGGCGGTGTCTACTTCCCATCAGGTGGCCCGTCTGCTCGTCTGTCTATGAAGGCAGTAAAAACAAAGAATAAGATATTAAATTGTACGGCCTTGATACTTTTTTTTATATATATATTTTTTATATCATAGTCCGACAAACGAGCCAGTGGGTCACCTGATGTTAAGTGATCTCCACCGCCCATGAACATCCACAATACCGAAATTATCACGTATGCGCTGTCGGCCTTAAAGGACAGGAATAAGGATTAGGGAAGGGAAGGGGAAATCTGGGCCTCCGGATATCTCACTTACCATACGAAACGCGACAGTAAACTGTCACTTTACGTTGGTTTTCTGTGAGACAGTGGTACTACGCCGGTCAAGCCGGCCCATTCATGCTGTAGACAAATATGTCTACAGCGTGGCTCTACCACTTACAATTTCTATCTAGAAATTCTCAGTATTAGCCCGGAGTCTGGAACCTGTGCCCGGTATGGCGATAGGTTCGCCCCCTATCACATTATGGGACCGAAATTCGGCGAAAAGTGGGTGTACTGGTTACACCTCTGCCTACCCCTTCGGGGATTATAGGCGTGAGTGTATATGTATGTGTAAATTAAAATGCCAGATGAGTGTTTATCTGATGTTTTTACATAAAAATACTTTTCATTTATTTTACGCAAATAACAAAATAATGTATTTACTTTTTGGAGAAGGTTAGTGCTACATTTACAAGTACAGAATAAACAATATATTATCATAAATCTGCATTTTATATACTAAATATTTATATCTTATTGCGAAACAAATATGCGAACATCAAAATGCCAGAAACGTATCTTGTATTTTTATGCTTGTTCGTAATTTATATAAAATTTATGAAATAAATTGTGAGAGAACTATCGTGATATTAAAAATTATGCGCCTCTATAAAATTTTAAGGTTTCCCTCGATTCATCAGATCCTGACTTGGTGCCAATGGGACCACCTGGGAAGTATACCCTTTTAAACAAAAAAAGAATTTCTCGAATCGGTCCAGGCGTCTTCGAGTAATCGGGTAACATACTTAAAAAAAAAGATTCCGACGAATTGTTAACCTTCTCCTTTTTTTGAAGTCGGTTAAAAAGGTTTAATTACTGCAATAGGTATCGTTATATTCATATAAATTGGAGACAAAACTTAACTATCTATAATTCAATACGCTCGATCATAAAACTCCATATTTTAATATACCTTACAACATATTTGGTCGAGGCAAGAGACGACGCGCGAATAGTTCTCATGAATACGTAGCAGAATATCGCTGTCGTCTGTCAATTTTTTTATCCTGGCACACCAAAGTTACCACACTGCACCTGATGGCAAGCACAGTGCCGTCCAATTAGAACATCGAGTAGCAAGAGACAATATATCCCCCGCTACTCAACACAATCATGCCGGCCTGCTTCTTCACACCATGGGCATGATGGTGAAGAAGATCTCTGATGGTGAAGAACTCTAGGCCCCCCGTTAAAAACCGGATGTACGTGCGTGCCGCTATGGCGGGTTTTACACCCTGTGTACGGCGGTCGCTATCCGGGCGGATAGTCCCTCGTAGTTCTTGATCGTGGATATCAACCCACGATACAATTCAACCTAGTATAGAGACAGAAACTGTGACTGACTGTTGGTCGTATTTATTATTATTGAAATAAAACACTGGTAAGATCTATGGTGACAATAGTTTGTCTTTGAATTATATTGTTGCCAACTTTTACATCATTACAATAAATGTATTAAGACTTTAAACAAGATGTGTACGGCTCGTCTCCACTGCTTGTAGATGGAATTAAAATTCCATAAACATAAAAGCGTCTCGTCGAATGAAAAATCGTCTCGTAAAAACAAAATAAAAATGTCATAGTGCCACAGCTAGCCCATTTATAATGCCACGCTAAGAAAATACTGCTGGATTTAAAAATATCGCAATGTGACATAATGACTCTGTGGTATTGGGCGAGGAGCTGCTATGAAACGAGAGGTAATGGATTCGATCGCATCGGGATTTTATGTGATGCAGAAATATTTGTCCTTTCTTTTTATACTGGCACGGCAAAGTGACCACACTGCACCTGATGGTACGCGCAGTGCCGTGCAGTTAGAGTATCAAGTAATGGCAGACAACTACACCTTACTTTTTGATACAATCATGCCGGCCTGCACCTGGATGATGTGGCTGTAATCTAGGGCTACCAACCCCAGAATTCAAATACTAGGATTTTAAGTTAGAAAAACCAGGACAATCCAGTTTCAAAACAGGGCGCATCTTTGTTTTAAAATAGCGTAAACACTGACGAGTCGAGACGCCGCCCGAAAAGCCAATTTTAAAATACTGGACCTTATCAGGGCGATTTAAAAGCTCAGGACGCTGCTTAAAAACTATCCAGGACCACCCAGGACACTCTAAAAACCAGGACATGTCCTGGGAAAACAGGACGGTTGGCAACTCTACCGTAATCCCTAGTCGATTCCCACGATACAGGTCCGACTTGGTGTAGAGTCAGGACTATGTGAAAAAAACAAAAATGGATTCTATGAAATGCAAAATTAAGTATAAATCCAATGTAGATATAAAAGTAAACCTTTGTGCTCTTGCTCAATGCCGTTAGGTGAATTTTGAGATATTGTTAAAAACTTAGAAGTGATGTCCTTAGAAATTATGTGGTTAGAGGTGAGTGTAGTCTTTAAAATAGCATAATTTGAACAAACAATTATGAAGTAATGTTACTTGCACATTATGCAACTATATGTTGCGAGTGCCGTCTAAATTTCACTGCCCCCTCACATCTCCTCTCCTCTACTACAGAAAAAATAAATAAAATGAAGGCACAAAAAAAAAGAGTAAGCGTACTTCGGCGGATCCTACATCCACTTTAACAGTAGACTTCTGCAATGTCAGGGGTCTGCACAGTAACCTAGACGCCGTACATTACCACCTAGAGTCGGCGCGGCCTGCCCTGCTCTTTTTAACTGAGACGCAGATATCTACCCCTGACGATATCTCGTACCTCAACTACCCCGGTTACGTGCTGGAACATTTGTTCCTACGTAAGGCCGGGGTGTGCGTTTTCGTCAGGGATGATATATGTTGTCACCGCCTTCGGGGCCTCGAGCATCGGGACCTGTCAATCTTGTGGCTATGCGTACAGTACGGGGGTCGTACCCGAGTCTACGCTTGCCTTTACAGGTCCCATGCCGGTGAAGCGGGGTCTTCTCATTTATTCGAGAACGTCCAAGTGGGGACTGACCGATCTCTAGAGCAGTACCCATCCGCGGAGGTGGTGGTCCTTGGAGACTTCAACGCTCACCATGCTGAGTGGTTGGGTTCTCGGACCACCAACGCTGCGGGTCGGTCTGCTTATGAGATGGCTTTGGCTTACGGTCTCACACAACTGGTAACTCAGCCCACCCGAGTTCCAGATGTTGAGACCCATGAGCCCTCTCTGTTGGATCTTCTGCTGACCACCAATCCTGAGGGATATAGGGTAGTGGTCGACCCCCCTTTGGGGTCATCAGACCACTGCCTTATTCGAACCTCAGCCCCTGCGGTTTATCCCGATCGCTCTTCAGCGACTGGGTTCCGCAGGGTTTGGCGGTATGGGTCAGCTGATTGGGAAGGGATGCGTGAATTCTTCGCGTCCTTCCCATGGAAGCGGTTCTGCTTCTCTTCCGAAGATCCTGATGCTTGTGCGGACCGCGTCAGGAACCTGGTGGTCTTGGGGATGGATCTGTTCATCCCCAATTCCAGGGTACCTGTCAGGCGGCGCAGCCGGCCCTGGTATAATAGTACCTGTGCCGAAGCTGCACGCCTTAAGCGGTCCGCATACGGGGCGTGGAACGAAGCCCAAAAGCATCAGGGTCCAAACGCAAAGGAGGAGAGGCGGAATTTAATGCCGCTTCTAGGTCCAACAAAAGGGCTATAGCCAAGGCCAAGGCAGGACATATTGGCAGAATTGGCGAGCGGCTAGAGAGTTATCCGTCTGGCAGTCGGGCTTTCTGGTCGCTTGCCAAGGCTGTCCAGGGTAACTTCTGCCTGTCCAGTCTCCCACCACTGCGTAAGACCGATGACAGTTTGGCCCATAGTGCAAAGGAAAAGGCCGATATCTTGGCCCAATCCTTTGCCTCGAACTCGACTTTGGATGACGGGGGAGCTACTCCACCAAAACTTCCCCGGTGCGAGTACTCCCTGCCTGAAATCCGCATCAATCAGCGTGCGGTCAGGCGGGAGCTTAGGCTCCTTAACATCCGAAAGTCGAGTGGGCCGGACTGCATCCCCGCAGTGGTTCTTAAGACGTGCGCCCCTGAGTTGACCCCCATTCTCACGCGCCTTTATCGTCTTTCGTACAACTCCAAAAGGGTTCCTGCTTCGTGGAAGGTTGCTCATGTCCATCCGATCCCTAAAAAAGGTGACCGGTCGGACCCTTCGTGTTATAGACCGATAGCCATCACATCCTTGCTCTCTAAAGTCATGGAAAGAATAATTAACGCCCAGCTTATGGGGTATCTGGAGGAGCACCAGCTGATTAGCGATCGTCAGTACGGTTTCCGTCACGGTCGCTCAGCTGGTGATCTTCTTGTTTACCTCACACATCGCTGGGCGGAGGCTATAGAGAGCAAGGGTGAGGCTATGGCCGTTGGTCTAGACATCGCGAAGGCGTTTGATCGGGTATGGCATGAGGGCCTTCTATCGAAGCTACCATCATATGGAATCCCCGAGGGACTCTGCAACTGGATCGCTAGCTTTTTGGATGGTCGGAGCATTAAAGTCGTCGTAGACGGCTACTGCTCCGACGCTTTGTCCATTAATGCTGGCGTTCCACAAGGCTCGGTGTTGTCGCCGACACTATTCATTCTGCATATCAATGACATGCTGTCTATCGATAGCATGCATTGTTATGCAGATGATAGTACTGTCGACGTGCGATACACCGGCCAGCAGGGTATCCCTCGGAGCACTTTGGAAGAAAGACGGTTAGAACTTGTGTCGGAAATCGAGAGCTCTCTAGGGCGGGCCTCTGAATGGGGTGAAAGGAACCTAGTTCACTTCAACCCCACGAAGACACAAGTTTGCGCATTCACCGCAAAGAAGGACCCATTTGTCATGGCGCCACAGTTCCAAGGAGTCACTCTCCGGGTTTCCGAGGGTATTGGGATCCTCGGCGTCAATATATCGAGCTTGGTCCAGTTTAGGAGTCAAGTGGAGGACAAAGCCAAACTGGCTAGCAAAAAATTGGGGATCCTGAACAGAGCGAGGCGTTATTTCACGTCGGGCCATAGATTGGCGCTTTATAAAGCGCAAGTCCGGCCCCACGTGGAATACTGTTCTCATCTCTGGGCAGGAGCCCCGAAATACTTGCTAGACCCACTTGACTCCTTACAGAGGCGGGCCGTTCGAATTGTCGGGGATCCTGATATCACGGATAGCCTGGAACCGTTGGGGCTGCGGAGAGACTTCGGGTCTCTCTGCTTGTTCTATCGTTTGTTCCACGGGGAGTGCTCCGAGGAACTGTTTAAAATGGTGCCTACATCTCCATTTTATCATCGCACCACCCGACACCGCAACAGAGTTCATCCATACCACCTGGAAACGATTCCGTCTAGCACGGTTCGTTTCCAGCGTTCATTTTTACCACGTACGTGCAAGCTCTGGAATGAACTCCCTGCTGCGGTGTTCCCTGAGCGCTATGACATGTCCTTCTTTAAACGAGGCTTAAAAAGAGTAGTCCTTCAACGGTAGGCAGCGGCTTTGCTGTGCCCTGGCATTGCAGAAGTCTATGGGCGGCGGTGACTACTTACCATCAGGTGGCCCGTCTGCTCGTCTGCCTATCAAGGCACTAAAAAAAAAAAAAAAAAAAAAAAAAAAAAAAAAAAAAAAAAAAAAAAAAAAAAAAAAAAAAAACATTACTGCCTCGGTGGTGCACTTATGCATGCGTTACGACTGCTGTGCTGAGGTCTCGGGTTCGATCCCCGGTCGGGTAAAGTGATATTAGGTTTTTCTATCTCGAAATTCTCAGTATTAGCCCGGAGTCTGGAACATGTGCCCGGTATATTAGGCTCGCCCCCTATCACATTATGGGACCGAAATTCGGCGAAAAGTGAATGTACTGGTTACACCTCTGCCTACCCCTTTGGGGATTACAGGCATGAGTGTATATGTATGTTACTTACATTTAAAATTCAAATTTTGTAGCTTACTCACCGTTGCATTAGCATACAGAAAGCCGGCTAGTTCAGAGAAATTGTTAGTAGGTTAAACAATGATTCATAAACTTGAAATTGGCGGAAGATATATCTGCAGTACTAGGATCAACTATCGAGATTTTTTTTTTTTTTTTTAGTGCCTCGATAGGCAGACGAGCAGACGGGCCACCTGATGGTAAGTAGTCACCGCCGCCCATAGACTTCTGCAATACCAGGGCACAGCAAAGCCGCTGCCTACCGTTAGCAAAGCCGCTGCCTACCGAGATCCCGTCTGAAATAATCTACTGCTAGAGATCTTGGTCAATGGAAGAAGTTGTGTTATGAAATAATTTAAACGTAATATTTAATTTCATGATTACAGATCTCTTTACGAAAGTTTCTTTGCCTTATTTAATTTATAGTATTAAAAGTATAAAAGGTAATATAAAAAATGGCAATTCAATTATTAATTTTTATTCTTAGATCGATTTTGACTAAGAAATGAAAGCAATAAATTTCAATTACCAAAACGCATATGTAACTAACTAATAATTAACTGTCTACCAGATAATTTTCTTTCAAATCAAAATAAAATATTTATTGAATCCACGAAATGTTATATATTAATTAGATTCAGTAAATTTTTGACCATACCGCCAGTTCAGAATGCTGATTCGCTAGAGAAGAACGGGCAAAAAACTCTAGCGTTGCTCTATTCGAACACTGGTTAACAATATTTGGTCATACAATTAATATAAGATTTATTTTATTTTATTAGGATCTCCAACGAAGAATACACTTAACATGTTTAATCATTGTACTATTGCAATTTGTGACTTGTGCTTCCTCAATTATAGGAGACCACATCATGCAAAAATACATCACAAACGACAAACAAAAAGAAACAAAACAAACTTTAAAATCTATAAGTATGAAATTAATTAATTTGTAAAGAATTCAATAATTTATTTCATTTAGTTTTAAATGAAATAAATTATTGAATTGTCGAATTATTGAATGTAAAACAAAAAAAAATAAGCCAAGTAACAAGTCAAACATTCCCATAATTATAAATTTATATATTAATAACACTACAATTAAAATTCAAATTAAATTAAATTAAAATTCAATTTTCCTTCAAGGTACGTCAACACTTACAAGTCACTAGTTATTTGTGTGATTTGTGAATTTTGATTATATTAGATTAGAGCAGCACAATGTGTGTGAACTATGTTTCCTTATCGTAGTGTATTATTGCCGTACATGACCCTTGCGAAAGTGATTTGTTAAAGCATTTGTCTTTACTATAAGTTAAAAGTTTTTTAATTCATAAAAAGTACACCGACTTCAATAAAAAACAAATTATGCGTTCCTATAAAGGTTGTCCTATTTTTGAGATCCCATCATCAGATCCTAATTTGGTACCACCTGCGAAGTATACCCTTTTAAACAAAAAGAGAATTTCTCGAATCGCTTCAGGCGTCTTCGAGTAATCGGGGAACATGCATAAAATATTCCGACGAATTGAAAACTTCCTCCCTTTTTTGGAGTCGGTTAAAAACAGTCAGAGCAGACCAGTCCACACGAGCAGCACCCGTTCACGAGTAACAACTACTGTAAGCTTTAACAACTCTGGTCTGCTGAGAACTCATCAAAATAAATGCATTCAACATTGGTGCTTAGTCCTGACCCCACAATGAGATGCAGTCTATGGCATCATAGAGACATTTGGACTTAACACTGACCTAAATATCTGGATCACATTTGCTTCAGAGCGGATATTGGATCCGCGACCGCGCTTTTTATGACCATCGTCCGTCCGGTACACATTATACAATATGTAATACTAGCTGTTGCTCGCGGCACCGCCCCCGTGGAGGTCATGTTTGGGAGAAAAAGTATACAATACAAAATACCAATATTCATGCGTTTAACTTAAAAATGACGGATTTTCATACAAACTTTCATTCCCTATTTTACCCCCTTAGGGGCGGAATTTCCAAAAATCCTGAAACATATATTTTTTATTTTTAACTAAAATGCTAAATACAAATTTTCATGAATTTAACTTCAAAAATGACGGATTTTCATACTAACTTTCATACCCTATTTTACCCCCTTAGGGGTGGTATTTCCAAAAACCCTTCCTTAGTGGATGCCTACGTGATAAAAGGTACCTACTGTCAAAATTTCAAGTCTCTAACCCCAGCTGTTTAGGCTGTGCGTTGATCGATCAGTCAGTCAGTCAGTTTCTTCTTTTATATATACAGATAATAGATGCATATCCTGAAAGTAGTTTGTTGAGAATCAGCTGTTGAATTAAATTCAGTATTTTTTAAAACAGGTTATTTATTTTTATAAGTAATCATCATCATAAGTCATCATCGTGAAAACAAACGAAATTGAAACATAAATCCATGTGATAAGGCCTTTTTTAAATGCATCAGTAAATGAAATAGAGCCATCCATAAATTACGTCACACGTAAGGGGCGACGAAGTATGAATTGGATGACAAGGGGTGGGAGGGATCCTAATTTTCGAGACGTCACATTTCATGATGTTTATTTTGATTTTATAATAAAATATTTTTTTAATAAAATAATGATTTCAATGGAAATGAATCTGATTTCGGAACTGCTATTTAAATTTAATTATATAATAGGGAGGAGGAAGTCCCACAAATGTGACCAGCTGTGACAAGGGCGGAGGAAGGGTCAAAAAATTATGAAATAAAAAAAAAATATTGGAAATAAAATAATCTGTAACTAATTTCGAACAATCTGAATTTGAAAATACTGCGCCTAATTCCAAGAATGTAGGAGTGGAAACAAACGGCGCAGACAAACGAATTATTTCCTTAACAAGCTACAAGACGGAAATATCGAGTTAAAATGTCCATCGCTGCATCTTCTTTTTGTAATTCCTTAAAGATCATATACAATCTTTTTATAGATTTAAATCCTTGTCAAACTTTCAACGCCCCTTTGTGTATAAAACTTTATGTTCGCTACTTCCTGCCACACAAACTTACAATTAAATTTCGAAAAACGTTGCTTTATTATATTATTTAACGTCTCATAAAATCTGTCACTAAAATAATTATTCGGTTCAACGCTCCGGTAACAGCAAAGTTATTTAATTAATTTATCTCTGAACGGTAGTGCAAAACTGCAGGATTATTGTATCTACTATGAGGGCGGCACTATATTTGTGAATGTTATGTATAATTAAAAAGTAAAGAGATAACTACTTAGGTATAACTTAATCATTACATCAAATGCACATTAAGAAATATGCACGGGCATCGCCACCACAATATGGTAGTTTCATGTGTTTAATTTTGTACATTATGAGATATGCAATCGAGTATAATACGGAAAAGAAACCCTTTTGCGAAAACAGAATCAAAATTACTTGAAAATTGAGGTCACAATATTTATTTTAAATATTGGTATGAGCAAAAATGGTTGCGTAGTGGGACCATATCACTATCTCCCTCGCACAACGGCACAGTAAAGGCCATTCTGAGAGGTGACGTCACGGCTCACATCGTGCATCCTTCTACTGTCATTTAACAATTACCCAACAGATTTCAATGGCGTCTAATTTACTTATTTTTGTTCGGATTCATAGAATATTTCGGTAATAGGTTTTAGGTAATGTAACTTGTTGATTAAATTAATAAAAAAAAATCGTGTTTCTCCCCTATTGAAAACCACTGTCCAATAGCGACTACCAAAAGTAGAAGCGTTTTTATACCAATATATTTTAAAGCACGGGAGACATGTCCTAAATGAATGGTTTCCTTTACGCGGTTTATATTCAGCATTTCTAAAATAGATGCCGTTGCATTCGAGGAAGATTATATTTTATTCAGTAGGTATAGCAGAGAACTGTGATCAAGGAAGTAGGTCATCTCCATTACATAATAACAGATGTACTGTCGGCCTTAAGGCCTATATCTCATAGCTTCTCTCATCTTATCTTCTCCGATTAAGGTAAAATGAAAAATAGTTATGAAAATATACAACTCTTAACAATATTACAAAATATAAGATCATATAGTATAAAATAAATAGTACATTAGTCCAATGCATAACTAAGATGTTTGACCGTGATCGTAGACTTCACATACCTTCGAAATTCGTATGAGAATTATCAGGTATGCAGGTTTCCTCACGATGTTTTCCTTCACCGTTAAAGCAAGCGATAATTAACAATCAATACACTGTACACGTAGGTAACTTTAGAAAAGTCAGAGATGTATGCCATTTGGGTTTCGAACATACGACTTTCGTCTTGACAGTCCGTACCGCAACCAACTAGGCTATCGCTGCTTTATGCTATGTGTAGATAGAGAAAAAAACTCATAATAGGCTAGTGAACTGGTTTATAAGCACTGATAAAAAATTATCAATTTTCATATCGCATTTAATTGCAACCGCCCAGATAATTTCACATTACTAACGTTTTTTTGGAACTTTATGTGTCTGTTTACGAAGTGTGGTTGTGTAAATTTTATGAGACTATTTATGGCAATAAATTGTGATGTATAAAAAGAATGTAAGTGTTTTTTTTTGCTTTTTTATGAGTTGACCAAGTCTTATGGATGGTAAAGACAAATTAACGTCCTCTAGTTTCACAACCGTCTACTCGCTACGCCACGGAAGCTTCATTAATGCTCATGTCTGTAAGTCCCGAAAGGATAGGCACAGGTGTAACCTCCTCCACCTTCCTATGATCCTGGGACCTTTAGGCGAGGTGTGAAGAAGCTACTCAGCAGGCCGGTAGTAGTCAGATATAGTTGTCTCTCGCTACTTGATGACACTGCGTTTACCATCAGGTGCAATGTGGTCACTTTGTCATGCCAGTATAAAAAAACTGCCTCGGTGGCGCAGTTGTAATTGCGCATGCGTTACTACTGCTGCGCTGAGGTCTCGGGTTCGATCTCCGGGTCGGGTAAATTGATATTGGGTTTTTCCATCTAGAAATTCCTCAGTATTAGCTCGGAGGTTCGAATCTGTGCCCGTATGGCGATAGGCTCGCCCCCTATCACATTATAGGACCGAAATTCGGCGAAATGTGGGCGTACTGGTTACACCAGAGGTGTAACCAGTACGCCTACGCCTTCGGGGATTACAGGCGTGAGTGTATGTACAAAAAAAATATTAGCCTAGCTTATTACCATCCCATAATGTTAGAGAGGGAGCCTATCGTCATAATTTATTACTATCATAGCTCGATTATGTGAAAGTTTTTTTATGTCCTGACTTGTCATAAGAGCTATGTAATTGCCTACTTGTTTTTTTTTTATATCATAGTCCGACAACCGAGCCAGTGGGTCACCTGATGTTAAGTGATCTCCACCGCCCATGAACATCCACAATACCGAAAGTATCATGTACGCGCTGTCGGCCTTAAAGGACAGGAATAGGGATTAGGGAAGGGAAGGGGGAATCTGGGCCTCCGGATATATCACTTACCATACGAAACGCGACAGTAAACTGTCACTTTCCGTTGGTTTTCTGAGAGACAGTGGTACTAACCCGGTCGAGCCGGCCCATTCATGCTGTAACAAATATGTCTACAGCGTGGCTCTACCACTTAAATAAACGATTTCATTTCATTTGTTTTATAACTACGAACCGCCCTTGAATACCGGATAAAAAGTACTCTAATCCAAACAGTTCTGCATGCTTTAAAGTGATTTTTATTACGCTATTAATTAACGATTAAATCTTCAATATTTATTTACAGTGATCATAAAATGCGGTCGAAAAATAATGTTCACCAATGTTTTCAGTTTTTGCGGCAAAAATTGCGTTTAAAGATTCTACGTAGTATTTGAAACCCATTCTTAGATTTAAGAATAATTAGTTCCATCAAAAACTTAGGCAGCATGTATACAGTGGCCTTAGCGTATCTACAAAGCTATCGACGAAGGAAGACAGTAACAGCCTACCCAGCTTACTGCCATTGCATGCTAATAAAAAAGATGTCACAAATGTTGTCGCGTAATGACTCTCTGCTGTTTATAATTTAATTTAATAATATACTCTTTCAAATAACGTCTTATGCCATCACTTTAAATTCAGTATCAAAATTATTCTTACTTTCAAAATTCCACGCACAATTAACATTTCCTTATAGATATAAAAATGTTTAATTTATCGACCGACTTTAAGTACAAAGCAGCGCGCCCACGCCACCTCTGTTAACTAAAATAAACAATTTTAATTTTGTCCCGCATCTGTCAGTGGAGCGCGGGACTCGGGGCTGGCAACTCGTGACCCGAGATTTAAAAAAAAACTATAATACTGGCTGGAATTGATAAATACTGGACAGTAAATAAAAAACTTTTTTATATATCTTATTTGAAAATAAATATTAGTGTTAAAAAAAACAATTGGTGTTAAGTGAAATAAATGTATGCAGATAATTAAAGTGGTATAGGTTTAATTTCAGTGCTTAAATTAGTAAAAAAAAGTTAATTGTGTAACTTAATAACAACTATATTTTTTTTTATTTAGACAAATCACCTTGTAACAAGCGGACGCAGTGTTTTTAAAGACAAAACTTGTTTTTATGTATCGGCTAAATTAAGTTGATCAAGACTTTTATTGGTTTAAAGATTTATAAGTCATAAACATACATTTTATTGTCTATACCTAACGTAAACAGTTTGATAAACGGTATATGAATTTTTTGCCTGCTTTGCATTCTTCAGTTCGTAATTATTTTTTACTGCAAAAAAACATCCGTATTGTATCTATGCTGTGTACTGACTGGCAAGTGTACTGCTTTGACTCTTTTATAAACAAGTTTTACAATTTTAGTAGATAATCTCTGGAAATATCTTAATACTGATTCGATTTTCAAAATTCTTTCACTGATAGGAATCTATCGCCGACGAAGCTGCAAAGAATATAATAATAGTAATTTCTATATCATAATAGCAGCCAATTTTATTAGCTACAAGCTAGCTCAAATAATATGTGACATTTGGTGATCACTTTTCATCAGGTGACCCTCATGTTTGTTTGCTCCTTTTGAGTAAAAATATAGTACGCATAAACAGGGTGCTGCAAAAAGATGATTGATAATAAGTTACCAATTTTCGACTTTAAAGATAAGCCTGTAAAGTTGAAAATCCTGTAAAACTTATCTATCTAAGTAACTGGAATACTTAAATTTGTTTTATGATCCCTGAAACCAATGAATGGTAACGAACATATATTTAACATTGTCCCACTGCTGGGCACGGGCCTCTACTAATGAGAGGGGTTAGGCCTTAGTCCACCACGCTGGCCTAATGCGGGTTGGTAAACTTCACATATCTTCGAAATTCTTATAAGAATTCTCAGGTATACAGATTTCCTCACAATATTTTCATTCACCGTTAAAGCAAGCGATAATTAACAATGTAATTAAGCTTAGAACAGATTCAAGATAATTTTTACCAAAATTACTTAAAAAAATCTTCGTTACGTCGACAGTGCGCACTCAGTTATCAGTCATGCCGTTTAACTTTACTCCGTACCCCGTCATCAAAAGTCTAAATGGCTATGAGCGCACTCTCCAGAGAAATCCTAGCGAATACAGCTTCTATATTTTTGATGCTCGTTAGAACACCTAATCTTTTTTTTAGTGGTGTCTCGATAGGCAGACGAGCAGACAGGCCACCTGATGGTAAGTAGTCACCGCCGCCCATAGACTTCTGCAATGCCAGGGCACAGCAAAGCCGCTGTCTACCGTTAATAGCCAAGAACTACAGAATTCGAAATATAAATACAGTCACACGCGGTTGAAAAAAGAACACTTAGCGGGCTCTTTGCTATTAGCTGATATCTGCTACATGATATCTGCTGCATTGGTTAGTTTTATTTGGCGCCAAAAATGAATTAATGTCATGCAAAAGAAATCTACGCATAAGTAAGATCCCTCGTTAGTATCGTTCTTGAATAATAAGTACACCCAACAGTCACACATAGTTCTGACCCCACACTAGGTAAAACCTGTAAAGTGGGTCAAAAACTACGAAGGACTACGGTCCCACAACACCCAGACCCATAAAAAATATCTGTCTGTAGGTGTTGGCCTTGAATCAACGAACCGTTTTTTTAAACTGTTTTTCTACTGTTAACGAGTCAACCGTTTTCTCTTTACCGCAAAACTAGTTGACTATCAACCTGTTTCATACAACGTCGTTGAATCAACGACAGATGCTAACAAAGCGGGAAATTAATGTATAAATCTGTGGACGTTTCTGCAAACCAGTTAAAAACGTCAACGCTACTCAACCGCTCCATCCCACATCCTTTGGTGAGCAAGATTTCTTGAAAAATATAATTACGGATACATTAAAATATTTGCATTAAAAACATTCTGCAGGCATCAAGTGTAAACATTTTTGTTTGCGTCATTCAGAACTGAATGCCATACATACATGAATCACGCTTGTACCTCAGAATGCAGAAGTTCCAACATTCCTATGATGTTTTTCTTTGTGAGATTCGGTACTGCCAACATAATGGTAACAATCTTGCAGCTTGATGTCCTTACACCTCTTGTCACATCTTCGAGATCGCCTAACTTCGCACTCCTTCAAAATTTATTTAGAATTCTCGAGGATGTAGGGTTTCTCATTATGTTTTTTTTTCACCATCTGAGAAAGTGAGAATAATAACAATTGAAATGAAATGAAATAAAATAAAATCCTTTGTTAATCATGTAGACAATAGGGTAGTTGACAGTAATTGAAAACCTGAGAGAATTTTGTTTTTATAATAGATTTTCAATTTCATCAAAAATTAAACCAATTTGTTAATTTATATGTGACTAGCTGTTGCTCGCGGCTCCGCCCGCGTGTAGGTCATGTTTGGGAGAAAAAGTACACAATACAAAATACCAATTTTCATGCGTTTAACTTAAAAAATGACGAATTTTCATACAAACTTCCATCCCTATTTTACTTCTTTAGGGGCGGAATTTCCAAAAATCCTGAAACATATATTTTTTATTTTTAACTAAATGGCCAAATAATAATTGTCATGAATTTAACTTCAAAAATGACGGATTTTCATACAAACTTTCATCCCCTTATTTTACCCCCTTAGGGGTAGTATTTCCAAAAACCCTTTCTTAGTGGATGCCTACGTCATAAAAGGTACCTACTGTCAAAATTTCAAGTCTCTAACCCCAGCCGTTTTGGCTGTGCGTTGATCGATCAGTCAGTCAGTCAGTCAGTTTCTTCTTTTATATATACAGATTATTTAATATTTTCAAGAATCAAATATGCAAAGATAAAGCATTTTGTCACGTGACATGAAACAACCATCAGTCATACATGACGTCACCGTCTGAAACATCTATTAAACGCTGAGCCAAACGTCTATTAGTTTTGCGGATGGTCACTTCACACGAGAGTCCATGACAGTCGGTAGCGTTTTGGTGGGAAAATTAAAGTTGGTTTATAAAAATGCAAATTAAATCTAGAACATGAAGAATTACAATAAATAATAAGCTCTTATAATAAATCGGTACATTAAAAAAGAAAAAACAATTCACTGAAAGCATATCAGCTTATGTATGCTTAATATTTAATACAAACGTAACATCGAAAAGCCTAGTACAGCTCTGATTAGATGCAATCTTAATGAATAATCTTAATAAATCAAGTGCAGTGAATGTTAAAAATGCATAGAAAATTATATAAAAAGTTTTTATGAATAATGGTTTGATTTTGGGGTAATAAGTATGTTAAGTGAAATCTTCATTTGCATGGTTTGAAAAGAAAAAAATTAAAGAACACGGAGTCATTGGGACTACCGACATAAGTGAAAACGAAAATCTTTGGAATTCTGTGTTCTTTTTTGAAACAGTCATCAGTCATCATCCATGATGTAGTAACTTTTTATTTATTATTGCTTTCCAATAATTTATAGAATTTCATAGGCGTGCTTATGTCAAAAGTATAATAATCTGAGCGTGATGGACACGCGAGTTCAGTGTCCTTTCCCTATCTCAAAAGTACCCAACGTGCCTAAAGAAGTTTTCACTTCAAAAAACTGGCGATCTTTAACAATAAAAAAAATCCTGGCATAGGCAGTAAACGGTGTAAGCATTTAAATCCCTTCCGCTTCTCTTCATATCCATTGAGAAATGAAGACACGTTAAAATTAATTTGTACATCTTTCAACAGAAACATTTTACGATATTTTCACCCACGTTTTACGTAGTTTCAACTCTGTAGCAATAAAACAATTTTAAAATTAAACACATGACTTGTGATCGTTTAATAGAGGCGGTGTCATTGCCAATGGCGGGATGTGTGACGTGCCAGGTTTTTGTTTTTATAAACATACATATACACTCACGCCTATTATTATATATTTGATTTTGATGATTTTGAAGGGGTAGGCAAAGGTTTAACCAATACACCCACTTTTCGTCGAATTTCGGTCCCATAATGTTACAGGGGGCCAGCCTATCGCCATACCAGGCACACATTCCAGACTTCGGGCTAGTACTGAGAATTTATAGATAGAAAAACCCAATATCACTTTACCCAACCCGAGACCTCAGCACAGAAGTCGTAACGCATGCGCAATTATAACTGCGCCACCAAGGCAGTCTAAACAGTTTATAAACATTTTACTATAAGCAGCGATAGCCTAGTTGGTTGCGGTACGGACTGTCAAGACGAAAGACGTATGTTCAAAACCCAAATGGCATACACCTCTGACTTTTCTAAAGTTACGTGTGTATTCATTGTTAGTTATCGGTTGCTTTAACGGTGATGGAAAACACCGTGAGGAAACCTGCATACCTGAGAATTCTCATAAGAATTTCCACTGTATGTGAAATCTACCAACACGCATTAGGTCAACGTGGTGGACTTACGCCTAACCCATCTTATTAGTTGAGTTGGCCCGTGCCCAGCAATGGGACAATGTTTAATACAGGTCTTGTATTATTATAATTTTCACTGGTTTGCTGGAAGCTCCGTCCGCGTGGACGTCCCAATTGGATGACCACTAAGATAGATCGATGGTAATGACAAAGCCTTATACTACCGAAGAGAAGAAAATCTTTATGAATAGACGCTTAAGACGTGAGGCAAAAGTAGCTTGGAAGGATCGGTAACAATTTAGGTATAACATGAGCATCTACGGTTCTACTTGTTAAATATTACGGTGATAGGAAAATTAATTAGATCGGTCTAGACACTTGGATGTCAATTGGAATACCAAACTAACCTTTAGAAGTGGTAGAGCCACGCTGTAGACATATTTGTCTACAGCATGAATTGGCCGGCTCCACCGGGGTAGTACCACTGTCTCACAGAAAACCAACGAAAAGTGACAGTTTACTGTCGCGTTTCGTATGGCCGACAGCGCATACATGATACTTTCGGTATTGTTGATGTTCATGGGTGGTGGAGATCACTTAACATCAGGTCGGACTCGTCAGGTCAGGCTTGTTTGTCGGACTACGATATAAAAAAAACGCTATCATCCCTCCACCTCAAGACTCAGATTCCTAACTGTAAAGTGTGTATATCCCGCGAAAAAGAAGAATTTTAATAATGGCCATTTTAATGTAACCTCGCTTAAATTGTGAAGTGGCAGTACGTTATGTGTCGAGATCAAAGCCTACTTCGCGGGATCACTTAAGTTTTCCGGGATTAATGTAGTTTATGTTGTACAAGTCATGTTTTTTTTTTTTTTTATCCTAGCACGGCAAAGTGACCGCACTTCACCTGGTGGTAAGCGCAGTACGGTCCAATTAGAGTATCAAGTAGCGAGAGACGATCTATCCCCCGCTACTCAACACAATCATGCCGGCCTGCTCCTTCACACTACGCCATGGGCAAGAAGGTGAAGAAGCGGTCGAGGGTCTATTGTCAGGGTACTCAGAAGGCCGCAAAATGGCCAAACATTGTACCCCAACTCTAGACCCCCAAAAAACCGGATGTACACTGGCTGATCCCGGAACGCGACACACTTGCGTGTGCCACTATGGCGGGTTTTTCACCCTGTGTACGGTGGTTGCTATCCGGGCTGATATGAATTTCCTACCACCAGGTTATGTGAGAAATAAGGCAAGTTTCCCAAACCGACATACAGTCAAAATTGTTGATTACATTGTAATAATAGTTGATTAACTCTTAGTAACATATAAATAAACATCTTAACCAATTATTTCTGAAAATACCGTTTGGTTCCTCAAAAGCAATTTATAATATTAATTGTAAAAAACAATTGTAAAAAGTAGCAAGGACACCAAATCTAAATAAAAACATTTTACGTGAAAACCAGTTGTTTATTTTTTGTAAAAATAAAAACTGAGTTACAGTTTGTTTGTTACAAACGTCAACGACAGGGAATGGCAGAATCTGGACAAGCGAGAAAAATAAACATTAACTCTTTTTTATACCACGATAGTGGCAAACAAGCTTACTGCCCGCCTGATTGTAAGCGGTTACCGTATCCTATGGACGCTTGCAACACCAGGAGCATCGCATGCGCGTTGCCGACCCTTCATAAAACTATTTATATTTACTTCATAAACTGTGTCATATCAATCTACTGTTGATCGTAGGTCTCCGTAAGTAAGCATCCAATCTGGTCTTGGCCAGCTCGCAACATTTCGCCTGACACTTTTGCAAGTAATCAGTCCAGTCATCATGGCAGTATATTCATATCCGCCTGGATAGCGACCACCGTACACAGGGTGTAAAAGCCGCTATAGTGGCACGCATGTATCGCGTTCCGGGATCAGCCAGTGTTCATCCGGCTTTTATCTAGTTTCTAGAATTGGGGTAACGATGTTTGGCAGTGTTTAACCTTCTGAGTACTCTCACATTAGACCCTCGACCGCTTCTTCGTGTGAAGAAGCTACACAGCAAGCCGGCATGATTGTGTTGAGTAGCGAGGAATAGATTGTCTCTCGCTACTGGATACTCTAATAGGATGGCATTGCACTTACCATCAGGTGCAGTGTGGTCATTTTGCCGTGCTAAGATAAAAATAAGTATCCATACTACGCTTGCCTAGTCGCGGTCTTCACTTCAGATCCGTCCATCAAGACATAGGCTGTGTGACCGGTCTACTTCCACTCCAATGTGCTTATTCAGCGACGATAGGTTTGGTTCTTTAACAGATTTAGAAGTGGTAGAGCTACGCTGTAGACATATTTGTCTATAGCATGAATGGGCCGGCTCGACCGGGGTAGTACCACTGTCGCGTTTCGTATGGTAAGTGAGATATCCGGAGGCCCAGATTCCCCCTTCCCTTCCCTAATCCCTATTCCTGTCCTTTAAGGCCGACAGCGCGTACATGATACTTTCGGTATTGTGGATGTTCATGGGCGGTGGAGATCACTTAAAATCAGGTGACCCACTGGCTCGTTTGTCGGACTATGCAAAAAAAAATTGAATACGGGCACAAGTCAAATTCAGTCATTCATGCGCATACCACTCCCAGTGTTATGACAGTGTGAAAATATCTGGTTATTCGCGTGGGATACAAACAATCGGATATTTTTAGCCTCGCGCTGTGTCCGCATCTAGACAACCAGTCTGAGTGTTCGTTGAGTGTAGCTTTAGCGGATATTTTAAAAGTAACCATGTCACGTTCCTGGTGGTAGGATATTCATATCCGCCCGGATAGCGACCACCGTACACAGGATGTAATAACCGCCATAGTGGCACACGCATCGTGTGTCGCGTTGCGGGATCAGCCATTGTATATCCGGTTTTTGTTGGGAGTCTAGAGTTGGGGTACGATGTTGGGCCGTGTTGCGGCCGTCTGAGTACTTTCGTACTGGACCCTCGACCGCTTCTTCACTTTCTTGTCCATGGTGTAGTGTGAGGATGCAGGCCGGCATGATTGTGTTGAGTATCGGGGGATAAATTGTCTCTCGCTACTCGATACTCTAATTGGACGGCACTGCGATTACCATCAGGTGCAGTGTGGTCACTTTGCCGTGCCAGGATGATAAAAAAATATAGCAAATTGGCAATGATTTCTTTTACATCATAAAATTTTTATACACTATTGGTGATCCAGATATGCTTGCAGATCTGATGATCCAGAAACTTAGTTGCAAATTTTTAAATATAATGAATGCCAGTGTTTTATAATTTTGTTGTTAGAAATACTTTTTTATTATTATTAATTACGTGAGGTTTTCTTTTCCGATGTCGCGAGATTTTGCTCAACCTCCCCTATTTTATTTATATCTCCTGTATTTTTAATATAAATAAGTTAATCTGTGCTTGGTTGCATTGGATTTATTTAAAAACATAATTTGCATGATTCTTTTATTTCTTTAACACAGTTGTCTCGCAATTTCACAATGTTTCTTGCAGGAAAACTTAATAATATTTCCCGAGACCCCCGCCCTTATCCCCTACGTTTGATTGGGTGAAGTTCGGCTCGAGCCCCTCTCCTTCCTAAACGTCTCACGTAGTGGACGCCCCTTAAAACCACGTGACAATAAAAGAAGGATTTCAAAAAAAGTAAAAAAAATCTTTAAATAAAATATGGGAATAATTTAGATTTTACATACATACTTTGAAACTCCTATCAATAATTCGTTTCGGCTAATAAGTCAATAATTTGTATCGCCGTATGTATGTATGTATGTAGAAAAATAAATAGGTCAATTTTGCATTTTTTGTTGATTTACAATCCCAAAAATTACTTAACCAGTCATGGATCATAAGCTTCCAGGCGGAGCGTTCAAACACTGGCTACTTTCGCCGTTCTTACATGCTATTTATAACTTTAATGTTATCGAAATAAAAATGATTTTGGCTTGTATTTTACTCCCTACTCTTTTTTTTAATATCCTTATAGGCACGAGTGGTTAAATGAGTGCCAGAGCAATATAGAGGAACGGTAGCTGACACCTAAGAACCCTAAAAACAAAAACGCTTTTATATTTTTCACAAAATTCCATAGACGTTAAAAGCGAAGTTGTGTTAGTATATTTTCACCACCTAGTTACAACACCCGACGTATTAAAAGCTTTTTGCTCCATCCATAAAACCCTTTTAACCCAATAAAATAAACATTCTTTGTTTAACTTTACTGCAAAGTCTATAAACATATAATATATAAGTTATAATTATATACATTGTTAATAATAATATTTTAGAGCAGTAG
The DNA here is from genome assembly GCA_905220505.1 of Laothoe populi. Classification (NCBI taxonomy): domain Eukaryota; kingdom Metazoa; phylum Arthropoda; class Insecta; order Lepidoptera; family Sphingidae; genus Laothoe; species Laothoe populi. The sequence goes on from HG992173.1 coordinate 9,761,446, forward strand.
AGCCACGCTGAAGACATTCGTCTACAGCATGAATGGGCCGGCTCGACCGGGGTAGTACCACTGTCTCACAGAAAACCAACGTAAAGTGACAGTTTACTGACGCGTTTCGTATGGTAAGTGAGATATCCGGAGGCCCTGATTCCCCCTTCCCTTCCCTAATTCCTATTCCTGTCCTTTAAGGCCGACAGCGCGTACATGATACTTTCGGTATTGTGGATGTTCATGGGCGGTGGAGATCACTTAACATCAGGTGACCCTCTGGCTCGTTTGTCGGACTATGCTATAAAAAAAAATAATAAGCACCGATAGCTTAGTTAATAGTTGTCGAGACGAGAGTTGTATGTTCGAAACCATGGATGGCATACACCTCAGACTTTTATAACTCTGTATATTCATTGTTAATTATCGCTTGCTTTAACGGTGAAAACATCGTGAGAAAACCGCATACCTGAGAATTCTCGTACGAATTTAAAAGGTGTGTCTTAGGCCGGATTAGCCCAGCGTGGTGGACTAAGGCCTGACTCTTATTAGTAGAAGAAGCCCGTGCCCAATGTTTAATACAAGACTAGTATTATTATGTTAAAACATTACCTATCCCACTTACCAAGTGACTAACATCTTCCTGCACTGAAATTCGACATCCAAGTTCTGGCTTGACTCTAGGACATGCACGATTATCATAAAATGCGTTGTACTATCCATAAGAGACTGAAATATTTATTCTTTTATTCATCTAACAGACACACTTACCCCACACTAGGTCAACCCTGTATCGTAGGTAACATGACGAGGGACTACGGTCCCATAACAGCCAGACCCGAAACAAATATGTCTATTATACATACATTTCTTTCAGTTCTGAAATCGAACCCACGGCCTTTTGTTTTACTGCCACGAATCTACGGAAGCTACCTGCTATTCTGAATATTCGTTATCAAATAGCGAACAATTAAGGCTATTACAAAAACACGCGATGTTTCAATATTTCACTATAAAAAGGGACTTAAGAAATGTTAAAATTGACTACGTATGAGACAACACAACCTTAAGTATAATATATTATACATAATAATACTAGCCCTGTATTAAACATTGTCCCACTGCTGGGCACGGGCCTCCTCTACTAATGAGAGGGGTTAGGCCTTAGTCCACCACGCCTGCCTAATGCGGATTGGTAGACTTCACATACCTTCGAAATTCTTATAAGAATTCTCAGGTATGCAGGTTTCCACAAAACTTTAGAAAAGTCAGAGGTGTATGCCACTTGGGTTTCGAACATATGACTTTCGTCTTGACAGTCCGTACCGCAACCAACTAGGCTATCGCTGCTATATACACTTAGTATACATAAGGTGTCTATTTGACTGACAGTCTATGGATTTACCAATTAAAACTCTCCACTCGATTCTCCCCCGCCGACAATAGTACGTTACTCATAAATTACCGAATTTCTATACAATTTAAACTACGCGCGATGCGATTAATAGTTTGTATAAAAACAAGTATTAGTTAAGTGGTTCTGTTTATAAAATTAAATACAGTTTTGTAATTTTAAGTTAAAATGCGAAAGCAATCTATAAACATACGGACGCGTGGAAATTGTACAATTAATATCGACTAAGAGCTTCATATATCAGTTAACACCATAATTAAAGATTCATTAATGTACGTTTGTAATAGTATACAGTATCACACTGCTGGGCACATGACACTACTAATGAGTAAGAGTGGGCTTTGAAGCAACGAACCGTTTTTTTAAAGTATTTTCTACTGTTAACGAGTCAACCGTTTTCTCTTTACCGCAAAACTAGTTGAATTTATCAACCTGTTTCATCCAACGTCGTTGATCAACGATAGACGCAAACTTTTTTTTTATATCATAGTCCGACAAACGAGCCAGTGGGTCACCTGATGTTAAGTGATATCCACCGCCCATGAACATCCACAATACCGAAAGTATCACGTATGCGCTGTCGGCCCCAAAGGACAGGAATAGGGATTAGGGAAGGGAAGGGGGAATCTGGGCCTCCGGATATCTCACTTACCATGCGAAACGCGACAGTGAACTGTCACTTTACGTTGGTTTTCTGTGAGACAGTGGTACTACCCCGGTCGAGCCGGCCCATTCATGCTGTAGACAAATATGTCTACGCGTGGCTCTACCACTTTTAAACTAAACGGGAAATTAACGTATAGATCTGTGGACGTTTCTGCACACCAGTTAAAAACGTCAACTGGTTTTTCAACTAGTTGACCGTTTATAGAAAACGGTTTCATTTCGTTAACGCAAAAACCACCTCTACTAATGAGACTACTACTACTGGGTTAGGCCTTAGTCCACCACACTGGACTATGGAGTTGGTAGACTTCGCATACCTTTGAAATTGTTAAGAGAATCAGGCATGCAGGCTTTGTCACGATGTTTTAGTTAATCAAGCGATAATTAACAATGTATACGTTATTTTGGACAGTTAGAGGTATATGCCATTTGGGCTTGTTTCGAACCTGCGACTTTTGTCTCGCCAGTTCCACTTCCAACTAGGCTATCGGTACTTCTATGTAAATGCAGAATGGTTGTGAATGAAAGCACCACTTATTGAGTTATCAATTAAGAACTTAATAGTAAAGTTAAAAAATGAACAGTAAAGTTAATGAATTTCTTCTTGGCATTTTTGTAGCGGAATTTAGAAATAGTATTGTTAGAGTATAAATTATCTAAGCATTAAATATATTTTGACACCGCTAAATTTGTTCTTTATCATTTATCAGTGGCTATAGGTAACGAATGATTCCATGCAAATTTCAAATGACTAAGATAAGATGAGGTATACGAGATTTTCAACTTGACCGACAATTTTTTTAAGTCTCGCACGTAAACAAAGTAACCACCTGATGGTAAGCGCAGTGCCGTCCAGTTAGGGTATCAAGTAGCGATAAACAATCTATCCCTCGCCACTCGAAACAATCATGTCGGTTTGCATACTACTTAGCTTTACGTCGCATTATGTATACCATTTTGACAACCACCGTGGCGCAGCGAGTGAGTTGCTGGCTGTGAAATGAGACGCCGCGGGTTCGATTTCCGCACCGAGAAAAAATTTTGTGTGACAGATAAATTTTTGGTTTGGGTCTGGGTGTATGGCCTCGATACAGATTTTACCTAGTGTGGGGTCAGAACTACGTGTGACTGTTGGGTCTTAAAAAAAAATCAACTTTTCTACAAAACACAACCTGTGTACTAATACGCAACCAGCCTTATGTAATAACAGAACTGCGCGCAACCGAGGTGATTTTTCTAAATATTTGCCGAAGAATCAGACATAAAATGTGCGAAACGCGTTGAAAGTAAACATTCACAGTGAGAATAAATGTGTGCTGTGTAAACATAGAGGCAACACTATGTCCATGTGGCTGACACTTATAAAGAGCTCGCATTGGGGCATAGGATGCACGCCGAAACCTGTTTTTGTAAGTATTAAATAGACTTAACAAAAGGGTAGTTGACACGATTTTTTATTATTGCAATCCATTAGATAAGTTACCTAAAATCTATCATCGAAAGAAATGTATAAAAGGGTAGTTGTCAAATGACAGAAAAAGGATGCACAATATGATTTGTGACGTCACCAACCACAATCGCCATTACGGTGCAGTCGTGCGAGGGAGATAGTGATATGTTCCCATTACGCACCCACTTTTGTTCATACCCATATTTAAAATAATAATTGAGACTACTAAAGAAATTATATAAGTGTAGTGCGCTCTCTATAAAATATGCCCAAAAATGTATACATCTTTAATTTTAAACGCATTTTAGTTCTGTAGTCTGTTGTATTTATCCATTTTTTTATAAAATAATATGTAAAAAAAACCAAGAACCTATTAAATCAAATACCGTTACTAAAAACATAAAATGTAGCATACAAAGTGTATTTTTGTATACTGACTCATAATAGTTCATAACAAATTTTATTAACACGTAATACATCGGTAATAGTTGCCAATTGTCGATTGTATGTGGAATTTGTTAACAACTTAAGTATTTGAACTCACGCGTCATACAAAATTACGTTTGTGTAACTGTATGGACATACCGGCTGTTCTTACTGACGTAGCTTATTGAGGTCGACGTGTGCCATTGTGTGATAATAAGTAGGAGGGGTCCTAATTTTAGTGACATCACATTTGCAAATATACATATTTGTTTGACGTTGATTTTAGAAAAATAAATAATTTCAATGGAAATTAAAGTAATTTCGGAATTGCTATTTTAATTTAATAATTTCTAGATGTAAAACTGTAAAAAATATCTGATGTCACACTAGGGAGGAGGGAGTCTCAATTATGTGACCAGTTATGACAAGGACGTGTGACGTAATTTATGGATGGCCCCTTATCCTGTAGTACGCCATACATTTATGAAAAATAATAAGAGTGTCTCAAATGTTTAACACGATCTTAAACGCTTGAGTTGTGTTTGACTGTAGAGTTCCTATTTCACTAGTTAATGCACATCGCTGTCAAAAATAATAAAATATGACCAACGTAAATTATGATATAGTAACATTCAGAACTGTTTTCACTCTGGATTGAACGGTAAAAATATAATTTTATTACTTTTAAATAAGTGTTAGTTCAAAGAAAATGTCTAGATGAATGTTTTGATCTGAAACGCATTGCAGCTATTAGCGTGGGACGATAAAGATTGAAATAGTGACTACAGTTTTAATAATATATACATTTCGTCTCGCAAACTGCTTACAGATAAATACGCAATCAATCGACAGGCTATGTATAGCTATATCAATGGCACTAAAATCGCATCCAAACAGCAATATTGCTAGTAGTTAAACCAGCCAGTTAGGGAGCGTCCATTTATTACGTGAGGTGTTTTTTGTTGTTTATTTTCTGCCTGCTAAACATTAAATTAATACAAAATTATATTAATCCTATTTTTCTTTAATTTTTTAACATTAATAATTAAAAGCGATGTAAGGGTGGATCGCTAGTATGACTAACACCCAATAGTCACGCGCATAGTCTTGACCCCTTACTAAGATACGAGTATCGTGTCCTGGGGATCGGCAAATATGACTTTCGGTCAGCAGCGTCCAGATCCAAATATAAACAAAATAGAAACAACACCCAACAGTCACACACGTAGCCCCGACCCCACACTACGATAAGAGTCTTGTGTTGTGGGTATCAGGGACCTAGAGAGACGCACGGTCTCACAACACCCAGACCCCGGACACAAATGTCTGTCTGTCACACAAACAGAACCGAACAGAGAGGAATCGAACCCACGGCCTCTCGATTCACAGCGGGCTACTCGCCTACTGCGCCACGGAGGCTTTTTTTTTTAGTTACTCGATAGGCAGACGAGCAGACGGGCCACCTGATGGTAAGTAGTCACCGCCGCCCATAGACTTCTGCAATACCAGGGCATAGCAAAGCCGCTGCCTACCGTTAACCGGCTGTCATAACAAATAAAAATAACATAAACATTTGATTCAGTGCGGGGTTCAAACCCTACCTACCATTTCATATACGCACGTTTTTTAATTTTCCAAATGTATGTTTGTTCCAGTTGCAAGTGAGGAACTCTCGCACGGAGTCCACCGAGGAGGACAAGCGCAGCGACGACAGTAGACCGCTCAGCCATGCGTCCGACTTCAGCAGGGATAACATCTGTAAGTATTATGTAAAACTATTGAGTTTAAGGCCTCATTGGATGCCGAAATATGATCAATACGCCAAAATTTAAGTTGTGACGTTTGGGCATGACTGGTCATTTCCCTTTTTGTTTATGTTTTGTTAACCGACTTCAAAAAAGGAGGAGGTTAACAATTCATCGGAATATTTTTTTTATGTATGTTACCCGATTACTCGAAGACGCCTGGACTGATTCGAGCAATTCTTTTTTTGTTTCAAAGAGTATACTTCCCAGGTGGTCCCATTGGCACCAAGTCAGGATTTGATGATGGGATCTCAGAAAAATCAAGGGCAACCCTCAAATTTTATAGTGATGCATAATTTGTTTCAATGGGACCACCTGGGAAGTATACTCTTTTAAACAAAAAAATAATTTCTAGATTCGCTCCAGGCGTCTTCGAGTAATCGGGTAACATACATTTAAAAAAGATTCCGACGAATTGTTAACCTCCTCCTTTTTTTGAAGTCGGTTAAAAAGCAATACTCAAGAACAGTTTTAAAACTAGATTCATTACTGATTATCGTTCTGTAATACGGGCCTAGGTGTTGCAAGAAACAAAATCTCGCACTTCCAGCTATCCACGACACAAAAAAATGAAATTCAGACATGTCTTTCGGGTGGCACACAGCGCGCACCGCACGATTAATCCTCAATCGCGGTGGCAACATTGGCGCGACGTTTCACATATATAGTTCAGAATACAGACTGCCTCGGTGGCGCAGTTGTAATTGCGCATGCGTTACGACTGCTGTGCTGAGGTCTCGGGTTCGATCCCCGGGTCGGGTAAAGTGATATTGAGTTTTTCTATCTAGAAATTCTCAGTATCAGCCCGGAGTCTGGAATTGTGCCGGTATGGCGATAGGCTCGCCCCCTATCACATTATGGGGCCGAAATTCGGCGAAAAGTGGGTGTACTGGTTACACCTCTGCATACCCCTTCGGGGATTACAGGCGTGAGTGTATATGTATGTATGTGAGCTCAGAATATAAGCGGCCGTACAGGCATGACCGGCTACCATATCTTCATTAACTCAACATTCATAAAGGCTTTGTTTCACCTCTAAAGAGATTATTAAAACAGCGTCAGTGTGAAGTGCCCTTTCTACAAATGTTGTATCGTTATGGACATGATTTAGAAAGCGTAGATTTACAGAACCCACACAAACTTTTCGAGCTAACCGGCACAAATCACAGGAAGGACAAATTAATAGCTACCTAATAATATTGCTCAAAGATAGTTACGGTGGGGTGCTTTCACTTTTTTTTAGTGTCTCGATAGACAGAAGAGCAGACGGGCCATCTGATGGTAAGTAGACACCGCCGACCATAGACTTCTGCAATGCCAGGGCACAGCAAAGCCGCTGTCTACCGTTAAGTTACTAGCCGTTTAACTTGCGATTTCCTGTTTTCTGCATGTGCTGTGAGCCGTTAATAAATTATCTACTTGTGTCACGTGCACTATTGCATGCATTGCACTACACGCATGCAACAGAAGATGACAACTTGCGAATTAAAAGCTCACGAGTATGAACTACGAAAACTTTCATTCGTAACTGAAATATATCATGACGAACATATTCCACGATGAAAATTGTAATAAAATAAACGTTTCTACCGAATAACGTAGCATTGGCAACAAGTTTATTATAAATACAGTGATATCTGTTTGATGGTGGAATTATGACTTGCCACAGGTATTTTGTGACGTCAATAGTAGAAAAGTGTTGATTAAAAATTCTCAAGTAATTTTTTAATGGCGATATTCTTAATTCTTCGTCTAGCCGTTTCCACGAAATCCCTTTAATGTTAAGGATATATTTTAAAATTCATGATGCATTGTGGTGAAAAAATTGTGTTTGATTTGAAAACGTACGTATCTACATTATCCATGAGTTACAGTAGATACATGAACGAGTAAAACATCGTGTTGAATATGTTTGACTTGTGTTCAACCGTGGTTTAGGGATATTAGGTCTCACGTATGCGATAGTCTGTCTTGATAAACCACCGCTTTCTCTGTTCGTCAATCAGCAGTGTGTGAACACTGTTTGACAATACTTAAATTTGCTAGGCAGCTGACAACAGGGCGTTGTTTTAAGATCTTGTGTCTCTATGTGATGAACTCAGTGCAGAGCCTTGCAGTTCTTTGTACAAATCTTTTTGTTCTGGGTCTGTCAGTCCTTCGTAATGAATGCATCATATAAGTTATCCACGTTTAGGACTATTTCTGTGTGGGTAGTAACTTATTAGAATTAAACATAAGTGATAACCTTCTTGCTCATGGCGTAGTGTGAAGAAGTAGGCCGGCATGATTGTCTCTCGCTACTCGATACAATAAGACCGCACTGCGTTTACCATCAGGTGCAGTGTGGTCACTTTGCCGTGCCAGGATAAAAAATATATATTTGAACGACACTTCATTTGACAACAGCCAGTCACTAAAGGGCGTTGCCTTAAAATCTTATGTTTGGTGGCAGTATAGTGCTATGAAGTTCTTTGTACAATTTTTTTGTTCTGGGTCTGAGTGTTATGGCCGCGTAAGTCCTTCTCAATTAATGTATCCCACGATACAGGTTTTCTAAGTGGGGCTGGGACTATGTGTGTAACTGTTGGGTGTGTTTCTTATTAGAATTGAACATGAGTGATAACTATTTATTGTTTTTTGCAGTGTCGCTCAGTAATGCGCCGCGCCGCAGCCGCCGCGGTGTCGCTCCCTGCAGTGAAGCGCAGCGGCCTCTCACGCGGTATCTGCCCGTCGATAGAGACGACTTCGATCTGCGAAGGCATGTTGAGTCTGCCGGTCAGTATATGTTCAAACAAGTTATAACGTTATTGACGTTTTGGCTGACTGACTGCCTCGGTGGCGAAGTTGTAATTGCGCATGTATTACGACTGCGGTGCTGAGGTCACGGGTTCGATCCCCGGGTCGGGTAAAGTGATTTTGGGTTTTTCTATCTAGAAATTCTCAGGGTTAGCCCGGGGTCTGGAATTTGTGCCCGGTATGGCGATAGGCTCGCCCCCTATCACATTATGGGACCGAAATTCGGCGAAAAGTGGGTGTACTGGTTACACCTCTGCCTACCCCTTCGGGGATTACAGGCGTGAGCGTATATGTATATGTATATGTACGTTTTGGCTGGTGGTAGGATATTTGTATCCGCCCGGATAGCGACCACTGTACACAGGGTGTAAAACCCGCCATAGTGGCACACGCAAGTGTGTCGCGTTCCAGGATCAGCCAGTGTATATCCGGTTTCTGTCGGGGGTATAGAGTTGGGGTACGGTGTTTGGCCGTATTGCGGCTTTTTGAGTACTGTGACACTAGACCCTCGACCGCTTCTTCACCTTCTTGCCCCATGGTTTAGTGTGTAGAAGCTACAGGCCAGCATGATTGTGTTGAGTAGCGAGGGATAGATTGTCTCGAGCTACTTGATACTCTAATTGGACGGCACTGCGCTTACCAGGGCAGTGTTGTAACTTTTCCAGAATAAAAAAAAACAACCCAGTTTCTCAGCCATTATCATTACAATGTGATTTTTTAATGTTTTTTTAATTTATGTGGTCGCAGGTCACCAGATCGAGGTGTGTCCGTATGTGACGGTGACGTCGACGTCGTGTCGCGGCTACTTGCACAAGCTGGGCGCTAAGTTCCACACATGGTCCAAAAGGTTAGTACTCGGTACCAAATATACTTTATAGTACGGCTAATTTTAAAGTGAAACTTCTTTAGAATCGTTGTGATTTGCAACTCGATGAAACGAAAAAGCGACAGTAAAAAGAGATAAATACATAAATCATAATATAGGACTAAGCCTAAGAGAGAATGAGTGCCTACGAGGGAGTGGGATCGGGTGGGATGGGGTGGTATCGATTAGGATCGAATGGAATCAAATCGGTTATTATTATTGACGTAGTTCTTTAATGGTTTTGACATATTTTAGTAGTTAGTACTTAGTATGTGTGTGGATACGCGTGTATGTGCCTGCGTATTACAAAGCTTACTCGTAGGTAACTTTTCTGAAGTTTCACTTTTACCGTGTGTGAAAGCTTACACACTTATGTTGTCGCGGGGAAAGCGTTTTATTAAAGTCGCCCGCTCCGGGGAGAAGCACGATAAGAATAAAACGGTTATGCTGTACTAGGCAGTCTTACGACCCAGCATCCCTCTCGCCCGGATGATGGCTATGCGTGCTGCCGCTGGGCCGAGTCCCTACCTTCTATGTAAACCCCACCCGACACTACCAGCAAAAATATAGCTAAATATATCTCATATTTAAATATAATAGAACACATATAACTAAAATAATTAAACACTTGTGCTCTTTGCACTTCAACATGCGTCTTACTCTCACGTTCGCCTCTATAGCTACGCGTGCATGCGCCGTAAACTGTCATTAATTAACATACTTGTGGCTCGTGCATTGCATTACACGCATGCAACCGACTCAAACGCAACTTGCAAATCAATTATCCTGGTAGTTGGATATAAAAATATAAATAATTCGATTTAATGAATTTATTTGCGCCATTTTAAACCCGACTTCAAAAAAGGAGGAGGTTCTCAATTCGTCGGAATCTTTTTTATGTATTTTCCCCGATTACTCGAAGATGTTTGAACCGATTTGAAAAATTATTTTTTTTGTTAAAAAGGGTATACTTCCCAGGTGGTCTCATTGGCACCAAGTCAGGATCTGAGAAATATCGAGGGCAACACTAAAATTTTATAGGGATGCATAGTGTGTTTTTTATTGAAGTCTGTGTACTTTTTGAAGCTATCATAATGGTTTTATATTGATTACAGGTGGTTCGTTTTCGACAGAGAGACGAAAACGTTCGTCTACTACTGGGACAAGAGTGAGAAGAAACCGAGGGGCGGGGCTTACTTTCAGGTACATTGTATTGATAAAAATATTAGAAGATGAAAAATAATAAAACTATGTATAAAGACAATCTTAAGCACAGTCAGTGATAATACCCCAATTGAAACGGCCAACCGGCTACCACTTCAGTTCCTAAATATCCATTAAATAGGGTAGTTTCCTGTGTTTAATTTTGTAAATTATTCGATATGCAACCGAATATGACACTTAAAAGAAACCCTTTTACGAAAACAGAATCTAAATTGCTGGGAAATTGAGGTCACAATATTGATTTTAAATATTGGTATGGGCAAAAATGGTTGCATAGTGGGAACATATCGCTATCTCCCTCGCACAACGGCACAGTAATGACCATTCTGAGAACCGTGACGTCACAGGACATATCATGCATCGTTTTACTGGCATTTGACAATCACCCCTTCCGGCAGATTTGAATGGCGTGTAATTTACTTATTTTTGTGCGGATTTATGAAATTCTCTCGATAATAGGTAATGTAACTTGTTGACTAAATTAATGAAAAAAAACGTTTCAACTACCATATTGCCTCTCACTCTCACTTACTTAGTTATTATAGTTCTTATGTACGCACATATATGCCCCGTATTATAACAAATATTGAATATACTAGCGTAATAAATATATTTATTTGAAACACTTGATTCACAGGTCATAGAAGAAGTATATCTAGACCACGGTAACACATCAAAATCACCAAATCCACAAACTACTTTCATTGTCAAAACTCGACAGAGGCGCTACTATCTAATGGCGCCATCTGGCGAAGCGGCCAGGGTATGGATAGACGTCATATTCACCGGCGCGCAGGGATACACCGAGTACCTCGAATGACAGCTGTCAGATTTGACACCTGTCACCTTGTAGACGCCATGTTTAATCTTTCCTCCGCAAAGACCATTGAATCAAGAGAAGATGTAATAAGTGGCTTTGTAAAGATTCTGATCGATCAGTAAGTTAAACCGTGAGAGTGAGTCTCGAATGACAGTTGTCAAATTTGACACCTGTCAACTTTTTCGTCAATTTAACGTCATTTGTAATAGATGATGACTATTATTTGATCCATCAATGGGTATAGCTATGGTTTTAAATACAAGAATGTCTAGTGCTTAGTTATACAAGCTCAGACAGAAAGTCTTCATAGCACATTGTGCCACTGCCTGTGAAACTGAAGGCCGAAGGTTCAATCGCCGCAACGTTTTAGTGACCCGCAAATTATTTTTGGATGAATGTAATACCATCAGACCCTCTTAGACCCTGACATCGACCATACAAAATTATTATTTGTGAGGTCAAACCAATGTGTGGCCTTTGGGTGTATTTAACTATTCACCTTTCCAAGATTGGTTATGTGTCAATTTTGACGTATAAAGTGATAACTGTCATGATTAAGTCAAAAATATTTTGTCGTTAATGAATTAGGTAATGTGTCAATATTTATGTATTGCGTAGAAACCTGACAGTTATATGGCGTGTCACTAGTGACCTTTCGCTAATGTCAATATTGACGCATTTAAATTAAGTCAACCTCTGCAGCTAATGCATTTACGCTCCGTGCCCTATACAACTAGAGTAATGCATGTGTGTGAGTGTTGTGTAATGACAGCTGTCAAATTTGACAGTTGTCATTGTGTGATGTGTCAAGTGAAACCATAATACTGAAATGTTTTATTTTCAGTAAATTAATTTAGGATATAATGTTTTAAGTTGGTCTTAAATTCTAGATTATCTAAAGGTCTAGGATTATAGGAATCTGAAGTGTGTAAAGAATATTCTGGAATATTCTAACATAATCTTAGTGTACATTAATAATTGTACTGTGAGAGTAACTATTGTTCTCATTTTTATGCCTAAATGTGGAAATTTTAACGGGAATAATATATTATTAAAATTATCAAATATATGCAGTATTTTTTAATATATAATGAAATTTCTTAGCCAAAACATAATTATAATGGAATTGTAAAAGTCGATTTTATACAATAGCTTTTTAAACATTTTGTGCCAATTAATTATACAAGACATGGGGCAGCTATTTTTCTATACATTTATTATTGTATTTGATATAATCGGTGCCTTGTATAAGACTGAATTTACAAAAAAAAAATACCGAATTCACACATAAAAGGACATGTAAATTTTACCAATATTTAAAAAATATTTACTGAAACATATATTTTTATATTGTCAACCAAGAACTTTTTATATAATATTCCTTGAAATAGTCAATTTAAATAATCAATTTGTGTTCCTTTTATGTATGTAACCAACATTTTAATAAAGTTTTACCACATTAATACCATATAAATAAGTGATGTTTCTTAAAAAGATTATAAAATATTTTATTAACATAGTGACAGATGCATAAATACAAAATTTGGCAATGAATATGTCGCTTTAATATTTTGTATGTTCAATTATAATTTACTTAATTTTATTATAACTGTGCAAAAACACCATAATTAGAAAGTTTTAAAAAACATTTTTAATAAAATGTTTTGGCGTGATCGTGAAATATATTTCTTTGTAAAAATTGTTGTTCAAAATATAAAATAGCCAAATTGCATTTACGAAGACATATATTTTGTGATTAATTATTGTATTGTTTTTAATCTGATTACTAAATTATTTATCTGTGCACGCTTATTAATGTTACCATTATAGTATATTCGGTTTTAGCATGGCAACTATGCATCGTCGCATGAGTACAGATTATAAAAGTAAGTAGAAAAAATTGTGAAAAATATAAATGAGCCTAATATAGTTTTAATATATTTAATATTATTCCATGTTTGCTTGCGTTGGGAATTGATGGTAATAGAGTAGCTGACGTAATAATTCAGCTGTTTTAGCAATTTTTTTTTATTAAAATAATTTACTTTTCAAAATTCTCTAAGGCGATAAGTAAATCAGCCAGTAACATGGTATTTTCAGTCAATTAAAAAAAGAATTTTAAATAAAAACATGTGATACATATTTTTGAAATAGCTCTTCCAATCATCACGCAACTCTATGTCGTATGCAGTAAGGTTAAAAGGTGAGTGGCAGGGCGCGCCATTTTATGTTACTATTTTATTGAAATACTTGAATGCGGTACATGTCTTCGAATTTTAAGTTTGTATTACCAAGCATGTGAATGTAAAATATATTTAAGTACAAATCGTGATTATCGTAATTTTACCAGTGTATAAATCTTTATGGTAGGTAGGCGTAAATGGCTGATACCAATTTTATTTTAGAATAAGGTCACATTATGATTAACAAGGCGAATAATAAAGCGTATTATATGGATATTTTGTTTTATTTTACTCTTTGTCATGTTCTACACTGATACAAGCGAGTTCAACTTATAAGTCATGTTAGCATATTCAGGTCTCATTTATGCATCGATATAATTTAAAGTTTTTTCTTAAAAGGTTTTTGAAGTGATAACTTCTTATGGGAGGGTAAACCGCTTCGTAAAGTAATGCGTTACGGCGCCACTCTGTCTGGCTTCTTTATTAATTTCTATTTCTGTCGTTCCATAAACGCTGTGCTTTTTTAAAGTGAAACTTCAATGTGACCTAGATACTGCATACTGCACCTAATGGTAAGCGCAGTGTCACGCAGTGCTAATTAGAGTATCGAGTAGCGAGAGACAATCTATCCGCCGTTACTCAACACAAGAATGCCGGCCTGCTTTTTCACACTACGCCACGGGCCAGAAGGTGAAGAAGCGATCGAGGGTCTACTGTAAGAGTATTCAGAAGGCCGCAAAACGGCTAAACATCGAACCCCAACTCTAGACCACCGACAAAACAAATTTATTAATTTTACATTATCAAGAAAAAACTCGCATATAATGTGTAACATCTAACATACCAATGTTAGAATACATATTACCAAATAAGCAACATTATCATTATAAGCCTACACAAAATACAATTTCAATTTCATTCGATTTCAGTCTATTCCGGTCCGTTCCGATTCCATAATCGATTTCATACGATATCGTTTTAGTGCATTCGATTATATTTAAGTTTATTCGATTCCATTCGAAAACCAAAATCAAACCATCTGACGTCCAACTCTAGCACCCCGCGTTCATTGTTCAAATCAAATTGCGCGCGCTTACCTGACTTCCTGTCATACACTTCCGTCCCTTTTCACGAAATCACTCCCAGAAATCGATAGTAAAGATGTTGCACGTCAAAAAGTTACTTGCATCCTTTCATTGATGCATGTGCAAGTAAAAAACACAAAATATTTTGTTCTACGGTGTTTACATCAATATTTTTTATTAACAACAAAGACAATAAACATTACGATGAAATAGAGTTTGGCACACGAAAGTTGAGCCTGAGATTTAATGGAAACTTTTTATATGGCAACATTCTATATATGTCACTCTCTGTCACCCGACATAAAACGTGTGAAATATTTTATAAGGTTAATTAATTTTACCATCAAAAATGAATAAAACTATAAAAAGTGATACAATAGAGCTCATTTGGAGTCTTGTAAAACGCAAAATTGCAAGTAAAAATATAGACTTACCATCAGCCGAAGTGAAGAGAATTATAAGGGAATCCTTCAAGTGCGTTACTCCACAAGATTGGAAAAAAGCACATCATGTTAATGTAGAAAATACATACAAATTAAGAGATAAAATTACTGATGAAGAAATAGAACGGTTCATCAGAAATTAGTGTGACAATAACAGTGATTCAGATTTTTTTTCAGATTCAGATGCCTCACTAAAAATTGCATTTTTAGATTCGGATTTTGATTACGACTTAAAATTAAATTAATATAATATTTTTATGCTTAATATCTATGAATCTGTTCTGCCATTTGCGGCATCTTACTATTCTTTAAAAAACTAGTAATAGAATTTACTTGCGTAATTTACTTAGGAAAACCAAAAACTTTTTTTTTTTTTGTAAAGCATCAAGACAATTTATTCCTACTATATTTAGTTGCCGCGCTTTTTCAGGCTCAACTTTCGTGTGCCATTCCTAAACTTACATGTAAACTATGTTTCCTTTATGAATGTTATACTTTCAAAGCTGATATAATATATTAATGTGATCAACATACAATTATGATAACTTAAAAATATTTTTATTCATATTACCGCTTCATCTATATTTTACATCTTGGCATAATATTATACATTTGAGTATCTCCGAGCATAATATCGATGTTTGCGCTCAGCATCGATGGCATTTGACATCCCTACAATAGCACTTTTGACATTTGATTTAGCCTGAAATTCCCTGAGCACTGAAGTTTAATATCGTACATTTCAATAAAATCAATACAATTAATATTGCAAGGGTGCATTCTATAATTGGGCATCATAAATTTTATAGAGCGTTGAATTTAAATTGATCTGAGGGTCTCTGAATATTTAAAAAAGGTAATTTAAAAGCTGCAGAAGTGCTAAGATCGAAAAAATGGATTTAATTAGAAAAGTGCAGCAATACATCAGTAATACCTACCTTAGATATCTTCTGGCGACTGAACTATATATGGTGGAAGACTGGGAGAAGATTATAGTCCGTATCCTTTACATAAAAACAATTTTTTCCTTAAAATTCTATCAAGGTGAGAAATCTTGTTTTGTCTCATTAGGGTCGTACTAACGAAGTAAATATATGTTCAAGGCTTCAAGAATTTGGGATTTTACAATAAAATCCTTTAACTATGACTGGTATAATCACCTCTGAATAAGTCTCTATTTACAAAGATTTTTTATACATGTATTGCAGTTGCCTTTTTTTTTAGAATTTTGATTAGTCTATGTCACAGACTTCCAGGAACAAAAAGAAATAAGTATTGGCCGCACAGTCGCTTTATCTCTTTCTACAAAGTGGTCAATTTTGTGAGTATAGCTGCTCAGTCCTTTCTCTGTCTATGATTTTAACAGAAGCCTCGATCTTGGCTAATTTATGATGTTACTGACTTATAAAATTACTGAAACTGTTTCAGCAGTATTCTTAAGAAATTACTTACAGCGAGTGTGTTTATTAACCGACTTAAAAAAAGGAGGAGGTTCTCAATTTGTCGGAATCTTTTTTTTTTATATGTATGTTCCCCGATTACTCGAAGACGCCTGGACCGATTCGAGAAATTCTTTTTTTGTTTAAGTTTTCGAAGTCAGTATCTAATTATGGGATCTCAGAAAAATCGAGGGCAACCCTCAAATTTTTATACGGATGAATAATATGTTTTTTATTGAAGTCTGTGATTTTTTTATTAATTAAAAAACTTTTACTTATTCTATTATATGTTGGATACACTGTTGTGTACTTTTAACTAAATAAAAATCCTTACACCATTACACAGATATGCTAATGTCAATTCTCTTCACTGGCTTCTGGTATTTTAACTACTCCATCATCATGAATGGTCTGAACCAGCTCAAGCTGCATACATCTGGCGAAGCAGGCATACAAGCTATGTAAATAATAAGGGTTTACGTTTCATCATGGTTTAGTTTGTTCCCTGAATTCTCATCTTCAGATTTATTCCTTTGTATTAATACTACTTATTTACACGACAGCTGCTGTAGTGCAAGAGGCCACTACGAGGTTGTGGGTTCGATTCCCGCACCGAGACAAATGTTTGTGTGATAGATATTTGTTTCGGGTCTGGGTGTTTTGGGATCCCAATCCCTCATAGTTCTTGATACCCACAATACAGGTTTTACCCAGTGTTGGGTCAGAACTATGTGTGATTGTTGGGTATATTGTTTATGTAGTACTGATAAAAACAAGGTTCTCATATACATTGCATTTATTCACTGTAATTGGATAATTGGTGTACTTTGTCTTCATGAAATGCACAACCTACTTTCATTTGGTATCTGTGTGTGTAATGTAGTATTGTGAGATTGATTTCTCTAAGTAGGTTCAATATTATGAATGTAGTAAAACTTCTAATGCAGTCTTCAGATGTAAAGACATTTATTTATTTCTAATGTAATATAAATAGTGTTGTAACTGTGTTGTCTATACAAAGTTAAGAACAAAAAAATGATAATGTAGAATGCAGTGTCTATTTGTTTCTCATTTTGGAACATCAAAATTTGTGCCAAATCTTTTAATGATATACAAACACTGTGTAAACGGCATCTTACAACATAAGTACTAATTAATGGCACAATGATTCCTTTAATTGAAAGCTGTCTTGTTTAATTCTGTTGTTTTTGCCCAGTTAGTATATAAACCTGTGCATATTTTTTTACACAAAAATTATAAAAATATTCATTCTTATTTATTATGAATAACTTTTAAGTTAAAGGTTGTTGTTAAGTTCGTGTATCATTAATAAAGGTGTTGTTTTCCAATTGAAAAGCTTATGAATACGTAAAATATATATTTATATGTAAAAAACAAACCCATAATTACTATTTTGATAGTTTTGTGCATGTTTTGTTACATATTTAAAATAATATTTTTTTTTTTTAAATATCCATAATTTTCTTTAAGTGATGTTAATTAAAATAAAACAAGTTTTTAGAGATTTTAGTCTCTATAGATATTTGAAGGATTCAAAACGTTTTTTGGTATTAAGTATTTATTTTATATTTAATCAAATAAATGTAATAATATCATTCCACAATAAAAGGTACCTTAGTGTTTTAGTGTCTATAATTTTTACCAATATAATACCCATGTTATTTATTCTCCATTGATTCAACTTTTATCCGGTCAAAATAGGGTCCAGTCTCACTTTTACGTAGAAATAACTACATTGCACTCAATAAATAAATACACACATAGTCTTAATCCCACACTAGGTCAAATCTGTATTGTGGGTATCAGGAACTAAGAGACTCGGTGACACAACACCTAGACCTAAAACATATAAGTATATGGTGAATATATAGGTATGTCCACGGGCCGGGGTTGTGAGAGGGCTTACACATCCCTCTCCGATCTCCAGATATTGTCAGGATGCTCATTGTATAATAGTTCGGTAGTAAAACACAAGGTTAACACTTCACAGTCTATTTAAGCTACCACCAGTTCGGAATACAGTCATCCATGTGGAAGAAGCTGGCAAGAAACTCCATGGTTGCTCTTTTACACAGCACTTTGAATTACAATTAATGTTGGTACCTCGATCACTTTCTCAAACCACCGATGATGTTCCCAATCCTGGCAATACCCACAACTACTCGATACTACGACGCAACCAAGGCAGTGCAGCCCGGATCACAGCGCCCCTTCAATCTACAACCCAGAGCGTACTCTCTGGTCGTAACCCGGACAACTGCATCCCTTCGACTCAATCTCTGGCCTACGTCAATTAATAGCCCGGTTAAGAACTTCCTTCTGACTATCTCTCTACGCAGTAAACCACTTTGCCACATTATCCAGGATTGAGCACACTATACAGCCCACGCAACTTTGAACAATAAGGGTTACTTTAAACTAGGTAGGCACCGTCCGCCAAACCGTAATCCGGCATTACGACCTCTAAAGCTACTAACTGTTCAACGACTACTCCACAACTGCTTGTCAAATGGCGAGGTGCTCTTTTATATTGTGATTTTCGTTGTGCCCTACTCGGTGAGCGAGATCACGCGATAAAACTACTCGAATCCACCCGCAAAATAGCAAAACAAGTCACGGTACAGATATTCTACAATAAAACGAGTTATAAACATATACACTCACACCTGTAATCCCCGAAGGGGTGGGCAGAGGTGTAACTAGTACACCCACTTTTCGCCAAATTTCGGTCCCATGATGTGATAGGGGGCGAGCCTATCGCCATACCGGGCACAGATTCCAGACTCCGGGCTAATACTGGGAATTTCTGGATAGAAAAACCCAACATCACTTTACGCAACCCGGGGATCGAACCTGAGACCTCAGCATAGCAGTCGTAAACGCATGCGCAATTACAACTGCGCCACCGAGGCAGTCGAGTAAAACGAGTTATTTGAAAGTCCAATTGAGTATCCGTTTTATGTTGCTCCGTTATATATACCTAGTCAGGTCATAAATTCTGTCACATGTTTAATATAAAATAATTGAAACAAGTTTATTCATTATGTAACCATTTATATACCAAAATGAACTATAGATTCTTATGACACTAAAGTTTATTCAAAATGACCTCCGTGATTTTGAATACAGGCCTTCAATCTGCGCGGCTTCAAGTTGTCTATCGCAGCACGAACGAGGTCCATGTCAATATCGGCGGCTGCCTCAATCAAGGATGTCTTGAGTGACTCCAAATTGGGATGAGGCTTTGAGCACGCCTTTTCCTCCAAGTGTTGCCATATCTTGTAATCTAACGGATTCAAATCTGGACTGGAGGAGAGCCAGTCTTCGTGCCGGATGAAGTCGATTTCACGCGCTGCCAACCAGTCTTGTGTGCTCTTCGCTCTATGAGCTGGCGCCGAATCTTGTTGGAATACCCAGTGCCTGTTATTGAACATGGTATGAGAAACAGGTTCCACAAGGTTCGTCAGGACTGTATTTTGATACACAACTGCATCCGTTTTTACACCTTTCTCACAAAAATGTACCTCTGTTAAGCCCCAATAAGAAACTCCCAACCATACCATGAGCGAGGATGGAAAATGACCTCGTTGGACACGCGGAATACGGTTGCTCGCTTCTTCACTACTGTGTGCGTACACCTTATCATTTTGTTTGTTGTAGCTCTCTTCTACGGTAAAAAAAATTTCATCTGAAAAAAGAATTTCCCGATATTTTTTTCCCGCGTACCGCTTCAACAAAGCGCGGCATCTCTTCAGTCTCAGGTCCATTAGACGAGCATTCAAACGATGTCCTGTTTTTCTTCGATATGCCCGAAGCCCTAAGTCTTCATTTAACACCCTTTTCACCGTGGTTCTGCTTAACCCCATCTGAAGGGCCAACAGTTTCTGCTTACGTTTGGGATTTCTTTGAATTCGCGCCTTCACAGCTTTTATCACTGCTGGAGTCCTAACAGACCGAGGGCGACCACTTCTTGACCTGTCATCTACACTAGAGTCTTCATTGTATCGTTTGATGGTACGATAAACGAATCTTTTGGTTATATTAAAATTTTTCAGTATGTCAAAAATTTGAATTGGCGCGTAACCGCAACGATGCAACGCAATTACTGCAACACGGTCTTCTTTAAGCGTCCACTCCATATTTAAAAATGAGTAAAATTCTAAAAAGAATACATATTTATTTTCATGAACAATTTGAAATTCGAATTCAATAAACTTTTTTGTGGCCAGCATTCTAAAATAAAAGTTTTTACTGTGTGACAATACTTATGACCTGACTGTGTATATGTAAACTTGATGTTGTAGGGAAATAATCAGGATTGATAATATCACAGATGAAATATGACTTACGTTTACGGAATTTAACTAAGAAGGTAATTTGTTAACTGTCTGGGAAGAAATCCCTCGCATAAGGCACTCTACCTCCTAACCATCTGGCCTAGTTTTGCAATTGGTCAGATAACTTGGTGACTGCCTCGGTGGCGCAGTTGTAATTGGGCATGCGTTAAGACTGTTGTGCTGAGTTCTCGGGTTCGATCCCCGGGTCGGGTAAAGTGATATTGGGTTTTTCTATCTAGAAATTCCTCGCCCCCTATCACATTATGGGACCGAAATTCGGCGAAAAGTGGGTGTACTGGTTACACCTCTGCCCACCCCTTCGGGGATTACAGGCGTGAGCGTATGTGTGTATAACTATCTGAAGACACCTCTAACCATTGGTGTCACTTGGGTCTAGTAACTGTACATCAGTATGATTTGATTTTTGAATCTAAAACTAATAGCTCCATGCAATAGCAAGAACCTGCTTTACTGTTAGGAAAGTTAATAGATTCTGCACTATCTCGAAAATAAATACATTCATTTGTTTCTTCTTGACCGCTGTCTACTGCCCACTGTTAGTAACACAACTAAATACACACACAGATACACTGAACTGAGGACCACTGCACACTGATCCAAACCGAGCGAGACTGACTCGAGAACGCAGAGACGCTCCTATTTATAGCAAATCCATCGAGTACAAATTATGGATCTACCCGTACTTATTTTGTAAGAGACCCTCGACAGTTCCAATAAAAAGAGACTACCCTCACACCAAGACTTAATAGTTTGCTGCCTGTTCACAGTTCGCGACTTTTCGCGACACTTAGTGCGGGAATTGAACCCATGCCCTCTAGTTTCACAACTGGCTCCTTGCCCACTGCGGCTCTTAACCAATTGTAAGTACAGTGTTAAGTAATGGTCGCATGGTAGCCAATATTCCAGTTGTTCCAGCTGAAAATACACTGGCTGACTATGGAATAACACTCATTGGACCAAGCCACTGTAGTGGCTATTAAATGTGTATGGTGGATCTTTTAAATTTTAGAGAAATAAATAGAAATCACAAATTCGACTTAAACACCAACAATATTTATTATCAGTAAAGGCAGAAAAAAGCTGAAGTTAAGTAGAATATATAAAGAATAATTAAAGAAAAAAACAACAGTGCAAAATACTGTCTCACTGATTTGGTTTAAATAGAAAAAAAAGGTAAGCAATAAAACAAAGCAAAATAATTTCAGAGATTTATTTTAAATCTTGAGATAGGTGACGCAGTACCCATTGGTGTTGCGGAAAGCTTCCGGTACTTTCAGAGACATTTTCTGCAAATGTTCCACTCCTTGATGAAACATATTTTTCGATATGACAGTTGACACAACACTTGGGTCTGAAAGCCATGATTCTACCTGTTCGTTGAGTTCAAGTTCAATTTTAAAAAGAATTTTGGTAACAACGTTAGATTGCAATTCAATCTTATCAGTATGTATATGATTTTTGTTCCTAAGAACTTGCAGTTCTTTATCCATCACCCAAATTAAAAGATATTGTTTCTTGGCCGCTGAAATAGTACATTCTAGAACTATTTTACACATTATAGTATACTGTAGACCCAGATTGAACTCTTTCATCATGTATTCTATTGTGTGAACAAAATCACTGACATGAACACTCGCGAATTGATTTTTTAAAACAAATGCTAGTTGTTCTGAGTCATTTTGTTGTATTTTCACTTCAGAATTGAAAAGTTTTACGTTGTCTTTGTTTTTCAAGCCGAGCCAAGCTAAGCATCTATTGCAGTGATATACTGTTCTCTTAGAGTTGAATTTATTCGTTTTCTCTGATAACACCGAAGGATTGACTGCAAAATATGTAAGCCTGTACAGAAAATCAAGTTTGTTTGATTTTAAAACTATTTCAGTTTGCGAGCCGTGACTATGCCCATGGCAAAACCATTCCGACATATCCATATTATTGGTCGGTAACTCCAAAACTCGTTCGAATTTCACACAACCATCCGATATTACGTTGGAACAATTTGAGCATATAAATTTGATCCCATCGCCAACTTTGACATTAATTTTCATATCGGTAGATTTAACTGAATTCTGTAAATTTTCAGTTATAAATTCTGTATAAAAATTACCACCATCTTTTGGTTCTGTTAAGATTCTAAATGATATGGTATTTTTGTCGATTTTCAAACACGACATAGAGTTTGGGATGATTTGACAAAACTCCACTATTGGTATTATAGTGGTTGTTTCTAATTCATCATCGGAGAAGCAATCGGATAAACTCTCAATTGAAGACAAGCTATCCCGTCTGGTAGACACATAATCATTATAGTAATTGAGTATGATAGAATTCGCCTTGATACTGATTTTCAGATTACAATCTTTTGTAAAATCCACACCGGTAGTAATGTAGACATTACAACTGCGCAACCTTGACCGCAGCTCCATCAATATACTTTTAATCAACATTTTCACTTACAAAATATAATTTTTCTGTACAATTTATTTATCAATAAGCTCAATGCTTGGTTGGACTCTCTTTATATGTCCGTTGGTTTCATAAATTCCGAATAGTGAGCTCGTCTCACTGATGGTGAATGGTAAGGTTGCTTTTTTGTAGTAATCGCTCATGATTTCAATATTATTGATGACCGTATCAAGTAGATGCGATCTCTCTGCATAGATGCCCGGCGCTTCGTGCCTTAAGTATGTGAAATGTATATGCAGATGGTAGAAAGAGGGCTGGTAGTGTAAATAAATGCGCAACTGGGTGCCCAAGACTTGGTACTTCTCAAGTATCTTTTTCTGAAACAAGATAATATTGAAATAAAACGAATTTTACGGATTATATCGCGGTTTATTTTACTTTTTGAAACCCGACGTTTCGAAGGCTTACAGCCTTCGTGGTCACGGGGCAGACTAAGTTGTATGTCGTCACGAAAGTATAGTGCAATGTTTCTACCCTCCATATAGTTGATATTTAATTTTTATTTGTTGTAGTCCGATCTACGCAGAAGGAGCTCACAATGTCTTGAGGTCTGGCAGTTGGTCTTTTGGGTTCCGATTTAATTAAATGTATAATTGGATCCCAGGCTGGTGCTAGCTTCCAACCATCTTCTCTATTGAAATTTGGATGTTTTTTAATTTCAATAGCCTCGCGGATCATCCTAGGCAGGAATCGGTGTTCTTTGGCAAGGATTTGTGGCTTGTCAAATCGAAGATAATGCTTGGAGCCTTCCTCTGAATGTTCAGCAACTGCAGACTTCGTAGAGCGTCGGTGTTTTACGTCAGCTATGTGTTCTTTTACGCGGGTCCCTATATTTCTTTTTGTTTGACCAATATAAGAGAGTCCACAGTCACAATCTATTTTATATATGCCCGGTTCTTGTAGAGGTATATGACACTTAACCCCTCCAGTCAGGAAAGATATTAAAAAAAAAGTCGGGAGTAAAGCAACAAGCTTTTATTTCCATAGCATTAAAGTTAAAAATTGCATGCAAGAACGGCGAGTGTTGCCAGTGTACGCGCCGCCGGCGTGTCTATCCGTCATGACAGTTTAACAGGTGGTAAGAATTGACTTATCTTCTTGGGCGGCTTATAATAGGTTTTAATAGAAGCACGCTTCAGTACATAGCCAATCTTGTCAGTGACGCCTCTGATGTAAGGTAAAGTGACCGGGACACGCTCGACTGTGGCTGGTTTCACTCGGTTTCTGTGATGACGGCGAGGAATTTGGAGCTTGTTGTCATGCAGTACTCGCTTGACATGTTGCAGCTCAGCGGCCAGATGTTTCTCATCACAGATTCCTTGTGCTCTCTGAAACAAAGATTTACCCACGGTAGCTAACTGTTTTGGATGGTGGTGAGATTCACCATTAAGGTATTTATCAGTATGGGTCTTTTTTCTATATACAGTGTGGCTTAAAGACTGATCAGGATTACGGATAACTAAGACATCTAAAAATGCAAGAGAATTATTTTGTTCTAACTCCATAGTAAATTGAATTTTATTATTAATGGAGTTAAGGTGGTCTAAAAATGCAGTTACTTTGTCAGATGGTAAAATTGTGAATGTGTCATCTACATACCGCTTGTAAAATCTTACTGGAACAGGGGCTGTGCTTAGGGCTATCTCCTCAAAGTCCTCCATGAAGATATCGGCGACTACTGGAGACACGGGTGAGCCCATAGCTACCCCATCCACTTGCATGTAGAATTGACTATTCCACAACATGTAGCCAGATGTAAGGCAATGGTTGAGTAGTTCTGCATATGCTAGGGGCAAGCTATTCTCGGCTAACTTCTTAGAGACAATTTTGATGCAGTCTTGTACGGGTAAACTTGTGAACAGTGACTGGACATCAAAACTTACCAAGGTTTCATTGTCAGCTAATTGTAGGTGTTTAATGTCACTGACAAATTGGTATGAATCCTTCACAGATGCTCTGGTGTTTCCTCTAAGTGGTGAAAGCACTTTGGCTACGTGCTGAGCCAATCTATAGGTTGGTGTGTCGATCTGACTCACTATGGGACGTAGCGGAGCATTAGCCTTGTGTATTTTTGGTAACCCATACAGTTTAGGTGGTTTTGCACTCGATGGAATGAGTAAGGATACATCCAGATTTAATGTGTTAGAGTACTTACTTATTAAAGAGCTGGTAGCCTTTAAAACTTTATTAGTGGGGTCTGTTTTCACCTTTTTGTAAGTACTCTCGTCCGACAAAAGTTGTTCGATTTTGCAGTTATAATCTGACGTATCCATTACTACCGTCGCATTTCCTTTATCTGCACGGAGAATAGTTAAGTCCTTCAGACTGTTCTCAACGTTACAAATAATGTCCTCATACGTATGAGGACATTATTTGTAACGTTGAGAACAGTCTCTTCAAAAATGGTTTAAAGAAGGAAGATTCGGAGGCAATACGTCAAGACGTTTCGTCTATATTACGTCAAAAGAAAATGCCGAAACTAAATCTTCCAAAACTTGAATATATCGCTTTAAAGAACTTGCGGTCAATGAAGGACTTAACTATTCTCCGTGCAGATAAAGGAAATGCGACGGTAGTAATGGATACGTCAGATTATAACTGCAAAATCGAACAACTTTTGTCGGACGAGAGTACTTACAAAAAGGTGAAAACAGACCCCACTAATAAAGTTTTAAAGGCTACCAGCTCTTTAATAAGTAAGTACTCTAACACATTAAATCTGGATGTATCCTTACTCATTCCATCGAGTGCAAAACCACCTAAACTGTATGGGTTACCAAAAATACACAAGGCTAATGCTCCGCTACGTCCCATAGTGAGTCAGATCGACACACCAACCTATAGATTGGCTCAGCACGTAGCCAAAGTGCTTTCACCACTTAGAGGAAACACCAGAGCATCTGTGAAGGATTCATACCAATTTGTCAGTGACATTAAACACCTACAATTAGCTGACAATGAAACCTTGGTAAGTTTTGATGTCCAGTCACTGTTCACAAGTTTACCCGTACAAGACTGCATCAAAATTGTCTCTAAGAAGTTAGCCGAGAATAGCTTGCCCCTAGCATATGCAGAACTACTCAACCATTGCCTTACATCTGGCTACATGTTGTGGAATAGTCAATTCTACATGCAAGTGGATGGGGTAGCTATGGGCTCACCCGTGTCTCCAGTAGTCGCCGATATCTTCATGGAGGACTTTGAGGAGATAGCCCTAAGCACAGCCCCTGTTCCAGTAAGATTTTACAAGCGGTATGTAGATGACACATTCACAATTTTACCATCTGACAAAGTAACTGCATTTTTAGACCACCTTAACTCCATTAATAATAAAATTCAATTTACTATGGAGTTAGAACAAAATAATTCTCTTGCATTTTTAGATGTCTTAGTTATCCGTAATCCTGATCAGTCTTTAAGCCACACTGTATATAGAAAAAAGACCCATACTGATAAATACCTTAATGGTGAATCTCACCACCATCCAAAACAGTTAGCTACCGTGGGTAAATCTTTGTTTCAGAGAGCACAAGGAATCTGTGATGAGAAACATCTGGCCGCTGAGCTGCAACATGTCAAGCGAGTACTGCATGACAACAAGCTCCAAATTCCTCGCCGTCATCACAGAAACCGAGTGAAACCAGCCACAGTCGAGCGTGTCCCGGTCACTTTACCTTACATCAGAGGCGTCACTGACAAGATTGGCTATGTACTGAAGCGTGCTTCTATTAAAACCTATTATAAGCCGCCCAAGAAGATAAGTCAATTCTTACCACCTGTTAAGTGTCATATACCTCTACAAGAACCGGGCATATATAAAATAGATTGTGACTGTGGACTCTCTTATGTTGGTCAAACAAAAAGAAATATAGGGACCCGCGTAAAAGAACACATAGCTGACGTAAAACACCGACGCTCTACGAAGTCTGCAGTTGCTGAACATTCAGAGGAAGGCTCCAAGCATTATCTTCGATTTGACAAGCCACAAATCCTTGCCAAAGAACACCGATTCCTGCCTAGGATGATCCGCGAGGCTATTGAAATTAAAAAACATCCAAATTTCAATAGAGAAGATGGTTGGAAGCTAGCACCAGCCTGGGATCCAATTATACATTTAATTAAATCGGAACCCAAAAGACCAACTGCCAGACCTCAAGACATTGTGAGCTCCTTCTGCGTAGATCGGACTACAACAAATAAAAATTAAATATCAACTATATGGAGGGTAGAAACATTGCACTATACTTTCGTGACGACATACAACTTAGTCTGCCCCGTGACCACGAAGGCTGTAAGCCTTCGAAACGTCGGGTTTCAAAAAGTAAAATAAACCGCGATATAATCCGTAAAATTCGTTTTATTTCAATGTATAATATTCGCGTAAATATAAGAAACCATCAAGATAATATTTCTACACAAGTACACAATTGTATAGGCAAAGATCAGTGAAAATATTATTTCTAATTTGAATATCACTTCAGCTGTGGTAGACTGTACAAAGCCAAAGCTTCGTGGTGTCTACTACCCTGGCCCAAACCAAGAGCAGACCAAATTCGTATCTTTGCCACATCAAGCTGTGGAACAGTTTGCCAGCTAGTGTTCCCTCTTCCTGTGATTCTGGGTTGTTTATACGTAGTGTGAAGCTACTCAGCTATGATTGTGTCAAGTAGTAAGGTATAGTTGTCTCTTGCTACTTGATACTCTAACTGGACGGCACTGCGCTTACCATCAGATGCAGTGTAGTTACAAAAAGACAGCTTAGATGCGAAATTCGACATTATTATAAGACTTTTTTCATTAACTTAGGCTAATTTGAACCTAAATATCAGGTACTGGAAAAGAAGGCAAACTTTTTTAACTTGATTGCCTTGCTTTTTTTTTCTTTATTTATTTTGATCTTATTTCTAAATAATGTTATATTACCTTTCCCTCGTCGCGAATTCTCTTGAGCAACGGCAAGTGACCGGCGTCCAAATCTCTCAATGACTTGATGCCTCTCTGCCTCACAATAGCCAGTAAATATAATGTCTCTTTGGACAACCCGTCCCACTTCAAGTCGGGGACTAACACAAAACCTTCTGTCTCACACTTATTGTCGTAGACTACTCTATCTTGCTCACTCTTGCCTTCCAATATATTGTACACCCACTGAAATAATGGGAATTGAATAATATAAAACCAGATGCCTTGGAAGCCAGAACAATGTGGAGTAACTAGGGTATGTAGCTGTTAAATACTTTAACAGCGCAGTCAGGTGGTAGGTGACCACAAACCTTCTAGAATACATAACAGAATCCGATCGTATAAAGTTCTAGAAGGCGGTTGGTGCCAACGGACACTGGAGGCGCTGTAACCAGCTATGTGTTGTGGTATGTACTATGTACGTGCCACACAGCAATATGCTGAGTGGTCACCTACCTGTCACAGCTGCGACAAGCAAGTGCCATTAGCATTGGTTTTATTTATAATAAAATTGTTAGTTGTATTGTGCTATGTGCATGTTGTTAGCTGTGCTAATAAATAGTTTTTCTTTCTTTCTGTACGAATATATAAAGCAATGTCACATTCTATTATAAAGACAGTCGCATTAAAACGATATGCACAACTCAAACTTCTTTCTTTTCCAATATTCGAATTATACAGTAGCAATACCAGGTAAGTTTTGTCATAACTTTTGCCTTTGGAAAGTCCTACTAAAATTACAGTTAATAATCCTGATATTCAGAAACTAGGACAATAAATACAGTTTAAAATCAGGACGCGTCTTTGTTTTGAAACAGCGCGATCAAAAGTAGCATGCGTATTTTAAAATACAAGACCTATAAGGGCGCTTTAAAAACCCGGATACTGCTTAAAAACTATTCAGGACACTTTAAAACCAAGTAATGTCCTGGGAAAACAGGACAGATAATATATTAATTTCATATAGCAAATAGTTCTAATTCTTACAAGATTTCCTGTTTCTTCCCAAAAATGATAGCAAATATCTAAAAGTAAATAAAATTACAAATGAATATGTTTACCTGTAAATTAAATTGCTCTGTTTCGATATACGGTAGAGTCAATGTATCATAAAGCTCCCAAGTCTCCAATACAATATGCACTTGCTGGTTAACAAACTTCTGAATGTGCTTATCCGTAGCTGGGTATATTATTGTGGTCTTTACACCTGCAATTATAAAAAACTGTGGATTAAAGTCTCATTACATAGGAAACGGTAACGCAACACAGTAAACAGACAGGATGTGAAGAAACAGGAGTTTATTATACACTTCATTTCATATTTTTGTTGACCTAAAGGTTTCTAATATTGTTTAATGGTAGTACATACATATAAACTCACACCTGTACAGCCCGGGATAAGCAGAGGTGTAACTTGTAAACTCACAATTCGCTGACCTTATTACCGCCCCATGATGTGGTAGGGGGCGAGCCTATCGCCATACCGGACACAATTCTCCAGACTGATACTGGTAGTATGGTAAAAATATTTCAGTTATGTGTATATGACAGATAAAATAAAAACACAACACATATTATATTAAGACTTAAAATAATTTTGTACAAACATAACATCTGCTCTTCTTTATTGTATTGAATAATAAATGAATGTTCTTTGAGCACGTACTTCGGGAGGATATAGCAAATCACTAATATATTTTGCTAGGTACATATTTCCCGATTGCCAACAGTTATTTACGTAGCTAATTATTATGTAATACCTCTGGCAACATGACCGCTGTACCATATAAGTAATTAGAGGAAATAGTACATATGAGTTAAGAAAATGTATCAATAATGTAATTTGTAAATTAATTTAATTAGTGACCACATCGTACCACAGTTTGATAAATATCAATATATATGTTATCTATGTTAATGGTTTCACATTAAAATCTTATTAGAAATGAAACACCAGAAACTGTATATCATTCTAAATATTTAGTCATTATTCAAGCATATAAATAAGCCATGCTAATTTATATAAACAGGATATATAATTTTAGTCTTCAGCCGTTTAAAAGTTTTAACACATTTCCTGCGGCTCACGCGCCTAGCGTGATTTTAAATACGCAACCCGTATGCGGGCGCTACGTGTTTTTTTTTCATACATTCCCCATGCACAGCGATAATAAGCAGCGATAGCCTAGTTGGTTGCGGTACGGACTGCCAAGACGAAAGTCGTATGTTCGAAACACAAGTGGCACACACCTCTGACTTTTCTAATGTAATGTGTGTATTAAATGTTAATTATCGCTTTCTTTAACGGTGAAGGAAATCATCGTGAAACCTGCATATCTGAGAATTCTTATACGAATTTCGAAGGTATGTGAAGTCTACCAACCCGCATTAGGCCAGCGTGGTGGACTAAGGCCTAACCCCTCTCATTAGTAGAGGAGGCCCGTGCCCAGCAGTGGGACAATGTTTAATACAGGGCTGGTATTATTATTATTTTTTATTCACGATGCGAGCCGCATAGGCGTATCATCGCAATATTTGGCGCCGCAGTCAACATGTTAAGTCAATAGCATACATATTGTAACAGCTGTTGCAACTGCAACGAGTTGTTTGTTAACAAACTAATTTCCTATATTACAGATAATATGTAGATAAAAATTCTTACTATGCTTAAAATTCGTTAAAGCAAGTGATAATTCACATTAAATACACACGTGACTTTAGCAAAGTCATAGGTGTATGCCATTTGGGTTTCGAACATACGACTTTCATCTTGACAGTCCGTACCACAACCAACTAGGCTATCGCTGCTAAACTAAATTGTTTAAAACCTTTTTAGACATATTGTCAATGGTTTCTGAATTTAGGCCTAACACTCTTAATAGTAATGGATTGCAGTTGGAGTGTATAACCAGTCTGGAGATATTATAGAATTAGGAACGGGTCTTAATCTGGTCAGCCCGTGACCACGGCCAAAGCAACTCGTTCAAAACATCGGTAAATAATTGTGGTATTTATACCATTCAAATATTGTGCGATTAAGACCCGTTTCTAATTTTATAATATGTATTCAAATTGTGAGTGCCTAAAAACAGTCTAGAGATGTAATAAACATGACATGACAAAAATATTCAAGTATGCAGTAAAATAGAGAATAAAATTCAAAGTGATTTATCAACTTATTGCAGTTTTAAGTCCAAATCATAGAAAATTAAACTAAGTATTACAATATGGACATTTTACATGTACTATTTCCTCAAATAACTATAATCAATAACAAATTATATTCCAGAATAAATAACAAAAAACGGGTTTTATTGTTGACCATGCAAAATCTATTGTGTAATTTCTAAGCTATCAATTCACAATACCTACTTAATACCAAGTTATCCTTATAAAGCAAAAAATACTTATCTAGCTCCTCCGGGTTTTCTAGTTGGACTAACCATTCGAATTTTGAAATGACTCGAGAAAATTCCACCATATGGGACCACAAAATTACATAGTACGGGTTGAAAATTATTGCGTAAAAAATTGATTTGCAATAACAAAGAAATCGTGAATGATTGTACTGAATAAATATAGCAACATTAAGTTGACCATAAATGAATTTAAAAAAAGTGTGGAGCGATGACTAATTAATTCTAATACAAAGTATAAGTACCGTTCAGTTCAGAGCGCGGGAAACACTCATAATTTCCATAAATATCGTTCTGGAAGAATGTGCGCAGCTCCGTCTCCGAACAAAAATAACCTTCGCCACTTAAATCCTCTTCTTTGAATGCTTTCTTCTCAAATATGATTAAACCCACGCCACTTTTATCTTTAAATTTTCCCGTCACAGAAACAGTTTTTCTGTTAGTGTTGTTGTTCAAAATCTTCTCTAATATAAAGTCTTTTAATTGCAAGTTAGTTTCGCTCACATTATTCACGTTTTCATTATCAATTTTTGCTTTTTTGCAATTAGGCGGATTAAATTCATCTTTTTGGCAACTGTCGGACATTTTGTGCCAGTGTTGCCAATTTCAATTAAATATAAATATTTTACAATGTTACCCTTTAATTTTTTTATAAAGTACCATCCAACATGGCCTTTTTTCTAAAGTCTAAATTCCATATTTAAGAACTTACCAACTGGTTTTCACGACATTCAATAAATAGAAATTTTTCATATTTCCAATAGACCGTTATGAAGGAACATAATATTCACACTTATGTTACGTATAGGAACCTTAAATGAATATATTATAATAAATTGAATGAAAGGATATACTGACCCAAGAGTATTATTTTTCACTTCCTGTGACGGTGTGTGATGTGACAAAGACGCATTGTCTTATTACCATGAGATCATAGACGCTGGCTATAATATGAAATAAAATAAAATGACGGACACACAACTTCTATAACTAAGTATTCTCTTAGCTTAATCGTGTTATACCTACATAATACGTATAGGTACTCGCATAATTTACATTGTTTCTTCTTGCAAGACAAATTAAAATATGCGAATTTGCTGCAACCACGTGAAGCTTTTCAGAGAACTTGTATTGATAATTTGAACTAGAGATTTTTTTATCGTGATTAAAAGTCCTAGTTTCAGGACCAACAACTTTGTTTTTCTCGCCGACTTCCGAGTTTCCTATATTTTAAACTTGAACCTGGTTTGTTTGAACGCGCCGTTTAAAAGGACTTAGTGAATAATGCTCCTGATCTGTAGTAATAGGTACTACTAGTCAGATTAAAACTTTTTTGCACGTTACAGCATATTGATTGAAGAAGGATAAAAGGCTATATAATATCATGTTACGTTGCAAGCTACAACTGGCTACATCATAAAGCGCGATGGCTTTGTACAAGGTTTTCTATCCACACATTTGCATAGTAGGTAGTACACACAGATACACTCACGCCTGTAATCCCCGAAGGGGTGGGCAAAGGTGTAACCGCAGTACACTCCATTTGACCGAATTTATTACGGTCCCATAATGTGATAGGGGGCGAGCCTATCGACATACCGGACTCAATTCCAGACTCCGGGCTGATACTAAGTATTTCTAAATAGAAAAACCCAATATCACTTTACCGGACCCGGGGATCGAACCCCAGACCTGAGCACAGCAGTCGTAACGACAACTGTGGCACCGAGGCAGTCGAGGCACCGACGTAGGCCTCATAATCGCACCATATTTACATTTTAGCCTGGAATGCACGAAATTTAACGGCACTATTTCATATTCCGAAAGACTTCAAGCTTTTTTGGAATGGAGCTAATCATTTCATGGCCGATATTCATGTTATTGTTGAAAGAACCTTTGAACTGTACAGTTTAATAACAGTTAACTGAATACGTTCTCGAGTGATGAATGTTGAATGGCCGGGTAGGATGCGGACAAAGCAGCAATTGGGTCTATTGACGTCTTCTTTAGACCAGTCGTTACTTCATATACTTCTATAGTAAGATTTAACAGAGAAACAAGTTTCTTTCGAATCATTATGACTTTAGTGCCGTTATAAGTGTAAGAATGCAATTAATAAGTTTGTTTCAATTATTAAGATCTACACATAATTTTCTTAAACTTATTTATGAGTTACTACTACTACAAGCCCTGTATTAAACATTGTCCCACTGCTGGGCACGGGCCTCCTCTACTAATGAGAGGGGTTAGGCCGTAGTCCACCACGCTGGCCTAATGCGGGTTGGCAGACTTCTCATACCTTTGAAAAAATCTCAGATATGCAGGTTTCCTCACGATGTTTTCCTTCACCGTTAAAGCAAGCAATAATTAACATTTTAATACACACATAACTTCAGAAAAGTCAGAGGTGTATGCCACTTGGGTTTCGAACCTACGACTTGCGTCTTGGCAGTCCGTACCGCAACCAACTAGGCTATCGCTGCTATTTATGACTTAATTTACTAATATTATAAGGAGTTTATGTTTGTAATATTATTTGGAGGCGGTAATCTTTAAAACCGCTGAGTTTATTCTGACTATACTTTTACGTATAGGAAACTAGATGTTGCTCGCGGCTTCGCCCGCGTGGTTGTTATCATTGAAAGAAAAGGTATTAAATCAATGGAGACATCTTAAGCTATTACATATTTCTATCCCATAGGAACCGTACATTTTCTGGGATAAAATCTATGTCATTCTCAGACCCCTCAACTAACACTATACAAAAAAATAATGTCGATACCTTGCTCTATGAAAAACTAAAACAATTTTTTTCCGGTCAAAAAAATCCTATGTATTATTCCAGACTATAATCTATATCTGTGCCAAATGTCAACGAGATCCGTCCAGCCGCTTCTGACGTGATTGAGTAACTAACATCCAACATCCAACATCCATCCATCCATCCATCTATCCAAACATTCGCATTTATAATATTAGTAGGATTTTTCATTGTGATAAATAAGTTTTTATATGATAAGATGAAGCACTGCTTCATCCGAAACCTATCGGAGTCGTGGGGCAGCAAAACGAATGTATGTAAAATAATCTGGTATTGGCCTCCAAATCTCTATAAGTCCTCAGATTGCCCCCTTTCCCCTTTTCGCTACAGAAATAGAGCCGCAATTCACAATTTAAATCTAGAAAAAAAATGTTTATGATTCAGACAGCCAATCATGTTGCATAACTAAATTAACTTTTTTAATTTATAATAAGAGTGGTAATTATATTATTACGTATGTAGTCTACTCAAAATGAATCACTTTACGCAGGCGAGTTACAACTTACAAACATCCATTGTGATTTATGGCCTAATAACAATGTTTTTTAATCAAGGCGCGCTGCCCTCGAATTATTTCTAATGCTTACACACTTTGATGTCGTTGTGGATCGTAAATTTCAATTTAAAGTAATATAAACTATCTGGTATTGCGTCTGTCTGTATGTTTTGTTGATAGTTTTTTTTAATATCAATGTTCTTTGCATAAATACGTTCTAAAGCTGTATTTAACGTTGAAATATCGACGATCTAGTTATTG
Source organism: Laothoe populi (assembly GCA_905220505.1). NCBI lineage: Eukaryota > Metazoa > Arthropoda > Insecta > Lepidoptera > Sphingidae > Laothoe > Laothoe populi. The sequence goes on from HG992173.1 coordinate 9,796,842, forward strand.
TGAAAATAAAGTCAAATTAGATTTTTAGAATGAAAAATAATTTAAATAGTACCTAAATAATAATAATTATTATATATAATTGATAAATAATTTACATATGCTTAAAAATGTTACATTATAGAAATATAATCAAGTTCACTGGCAGAAGCTGGATGAGACAAGCTGAAGACAGGCTTAAATGGCGCGTTTTAGGGGAGGCCTATGTCCAGCAGTGGACTGCTACAGGCCGATGATGATGATGATGAATCAAGTGCAAGGGAAATATAGTTTGTTAACAAACTTAGCAGTGAAATTAGTTTTTTTACATATCATATGGAAATTCCTTAAAGTAGGCAACCCTCTAAGGGAAATTCCAATTGTGTATTGAACATGTGTGTGGCACATTCTTTTTTTCAAATTATAAAAAAAATCTTTCTCAAGCAACGTCAGAGACTACGCGTTGTTAACGTCATCTCGTTAAAACCACCGGTGTAATGAAGCGATAGTGGTAAAATTAAGTCAGGTTTTATGTGTAGTTTTATTTATATTAGTATTTATTGGTGAAAGTGTGTTGTGATTATCACGAGATCACTGTGCCAGTGGCAGGCTGTTTAAGGCTATATCCCACGGTTGTGTCATTGAGGTTTTTTTTTATCCTAGCACGACAAAGTGACCGTCCTGCACCTGATGGCAAGCGCAGTGCGATCCAATTAGAGTATCGAGTAGCGAGTGACGATCTATCCCCCGCTACTCAACACAATCATGCCGGCCTGCTCCCTCACACTACGCCATGGGCAAGAAGGTGAAGAAGCGGTCGAGGATTTATTGTCAGATTACTCAGAAGGCCGCAAAATGACCAAACATTGTACCCCAACTCTAGACCCCCGAGAAAACCCGGATGTACACTGGCTGATCCCGGAACGCGACACACTTGCGTGTGCCACTATGGTGGGTTTTTCACCTTGTGTACGGTGGTCGCTATGCGGGCGGATATGAATATCCTACCACCAGCCAATTTGATCGCTGACAGCCCCATGCAAACACCGGTTAAAGCTCAAGTGTCGAACGCCCGCTATGCTGTGTTTTTTGTGGTTTTTAGAAGTGAAAACTTCTTTAGTTGTGCACTTTTGGGATGAGGGAAAAGGCACTGAACTCTCGTAACCGTCACGATCAGATTATTTTACTTTTGACATAAGCACGCCTATGAAGTTCTATAATTATTGATAAGCAATCATAAATGAATTTAACGGTAGGCAGCGGCTTTGCTGTGCCCTGGCATTGCAGAAGTCTATCTACTTACCATCAGGTGGCCCGTCTGCTGGGCTAAAAAAAACGTTACTACTTCACGGACGCTGTTTCGAAAAGGAACACAGTAATTCCAAAGAAGTTCACTTATGTCGATATTTTTGATACGAATTTTTTGATATTTTTGAGGGCACAGGGTCTTTTGTATAGTCATCTGTCCGATGTCTATGTAGAAGATTCGGGTATGCGACCCCGACCTCCTTGAGCTTCTACCGTCACCTCCCTTATCCGTCCGTGACAGTAGAATCCCAGTTACCCATCCTTCCAGAACAAGTCCATGATTTCCGTCCTTTTGTCAACTCCTGTTTCCTTTCCGCCAATCCAAGGTCAGCAGCGCCGATGGATGCATGGCTAGGGGTGAGTCTAGTCGTAAGTGTGCCTGTTGTCTGGGGCCGGGTAACCCCAGGCACTAATTATACCTTACCCTCGCATGCGGGGCTCTGTGTGGGTGGACTACATTTTCCCTTGCTAATCGTGGGAACTAAATGAGGAAAGTATTTAAACTCGGAGGCGGCGATGCTGTTCGCCACACATCACGCCACTGTATCCCACGAGGCGAAAAGCGGGCTGCGGGATGCCGCATAGCTACGCTAAATATACAGGGAGGGATGAGAGATAAGATGGATGAAGTGTGTCAGGTGATGAAAGAAAGGCAGATTGATATTTTGAGTTTGAGTGAGACTAAAAGGAAAGGAAGCGAAATAACGCAACATGGAGATTTAACGGCAGTTTGGTCAGGAGTCCCAGAAACCGAGCGTGCTCGTCAGGGTGTCGGTATTGTCGTTTCCGACCGATTAGCTCACTTTATGAAAGGGTACGAATGTATAAGTCCCAGACTTCTCTGGATTCGACTCAAAATTGGGCTATACCGAATTTTTGTGCTGGCGGTTTACGCGCCAGACATGGGTTGCTCTGAGTCGGAGAGGAAGAATTTTTGGGAAAGTGTGAGAGGAACTCTGAACATTTGCGGAAGTAATGAAAAGATAGTTATGATAGGTGATTTTAACAGTTGGGTCGGAGTGAAAAGAGATGGTTTGGAAGGTGTTTTAGGACAGTATGGTGACGAGAGAATAAATGAGAATGGCATGAGTTTGTTAGAGGTGTGTTTGGAGAAGGACCTTGTAGTGACAAACAGTATGTTTAACCACAAGGAGATCCATAAGTATACATGGGAGAGGAATGGAAGCAGAAGCGTGATCGACTTTGTTATTGTAGACCGTAGGCTCAAAAGACAAGTTGTCGATACGAGAAGCTTTCGTGGAGTTAGCGTAGGAACGGATCACTATTTAGTTGTAAGCCGAATTAGTGGTCTGTTCAAATGCTGGCGACACAGGCCGCAAACATCGACAACAAGCTTCAGTCGCATCAAAGTCGAAAAGTTGAAAGAGATAGATGTGCAAGAAAGATATTTGGAAGAGTTGCGAGTTAAGACGTCGCACATATGGGAAGATGAATATGAGGGTAGAATGGATGTGGTTTGGGAAACTGTGAAGACCAGTCTGGTTGGAGCAGCTACTAAGGTATGTGGAGTAGCAAAGCGGAAGGAAAGATTGATTGATGATAAATGGTGGGATAATGAAGTGAAAGAGGTCGTGGAAGCGAAGAAAAAGGCATGGCTAGATTTACTAGCTATAAAAGCGAAAGGATTCATGAATGTGGTAGGGAACACAGATCCGCAAAGAATAAAAGCAGTGGGCATTTATGCTGAAGCAAAAAAGAGAGTTAAGAATGTAGTTGCTAGAAAGAAAGAAAGTAAGAAAGGAACGCTTGAGAAAAAGCTTTCTGGTGATTTCAATGCAAATATCAAACTGTTCTGGAAACAGGTACGGTTAGCTAGGGGATCATCAGGGGCGTCTAAGTTAGGCGTGATTAGGAGTGAGGATGGGAGAATGTTGAGCAATGAAAGGGAAGTCTTGCATCGGTGGAAAAAGTATTTTAAAAATCTTTTTGAGTGTAGCGATGAGAGCATAGCTAATAGACAGGATGCTATAGACTCGGCTCACTCAAAAAGCGATGCAGACAAGGTGATTACGGAAGATGAAATAATGAATGCGTTGAACTATATGAAGATAGGCAAGGCTGCAGGGTATGACAGGGTTACTGTCGAAATGTTGAGAAGCGGCAAAAGTATAGTGGCAAAATTGTTGTGGCTACTTTTTAATATATGTTGGAGCAATGGTCGAGTGCCAGAAGACTGGTGTAAAGCCGTCATTGTTCCGCTTTATAAAGGCAAAGGGTCACAGCAAGAATGCAAAAACTATCGAGGCATAAGTCTTCTCAGCGTCGTCGGTAAATTGTATGCAAAGATCTTGATCACACGAGTGATGAATGATAGTGAAGAAAAAATATGGGATGTGCAAGCAGGATTTAGAAGAGGAATGGGTTGCACTGATCAAGTCTTTTCCATAAGGTGCATCGTTGAAAAACACTTGGCCAAGTCCAAAAAGGTGTACTGTGCCTTCGTAGATTTGGAAAAGGCTTATGATCGTGTGCCGAGGGATGAACTGTGGTCAACACTGTCACTAACATATGGGATTGAGAGCCGCCTAGTGAGTGCTTTGAAGTCTTTGTACAAGGACTCCAAAGCATGTATAAGGGTAAATGGAGCGCACTCAGACTGGTTTAACATTTCTAGAGGTGTTAGACAGGGATGTGTTGCGTCTCCATGGCTCTTTAATCTTTATATGGACAGCTGTTTGACAGTTTTGAAAGATATGGAATGTGGACTGGGAATGAATGAGTTGCATGTCAAGTGTCTTCTCTACGCCGATGACCAGGTATTGCTTGCGTCATCGGTGGGGGAGCTACAAGACATGTTAAATGTAGTGAATGAGTCGTTTAAGGAGAAGGGAATGAAAATTAATGGAAGTAAGACGAAAGTTATGGTGATAGAAAGAGAGGAAGATGTTACGGAATGTAACATAAATATAGATGGTGAGAGAGTGGAACAAGTGAAAGAGTTTGTTTATTTGGGAAGCGTGTTAACCAGAAATGGGAAATATGAGAGGGATATTGAAAGGAGAGTGATGGCAGGTAATAAAGTGAATGGTGCCTTGCACGCGATAATGAGCAGCCAGGCGGTGTCACAAAAGGCGCGAATGGCTGTTCATAATGGTGTGCTGGTACCGACACTTATGTATGGAAGTGAAAGTTGGGTGTGGCAGAAGAAGCATGAAAGTGGAGTTAATGCGGTGGAGATGCGTTCCTTACGGAGTATGTGTGGAGTCACCCTTGCTGATCGCATGAGGAATAGTGTGATAAGAGATCGTTGTGAGTTGAAGAATGATGTGGTGACTAAGATAGAAAGAGGTATGCTGAGATGGTTTGGCCACATGGAGAGGATGGATGAAAGGCGATTTACGAAAGCTATTTACCGTGCAAATGTGACTGGAAGAGTGGGTAGAGGGCGCCCAAGGAGAACGTTTACGAATCAGATAAACGATCTTCTCCTAAAAGGGCAGATCAGAAGTACCTCCAACCGTCGTAAATGTATGAGAAGATGTATGAATGTGGAAGAGGCGAAAGAAGTGTGTCAGGATCGTAGCTTGTGGCACTCAATAGTCTCTGCCTACCCCCATGGGATACGGGCGTGAGTGTATATGTATGTATATGTAATATAGAAATGTGGGCAAAGCCGATTTATCAGGATGCCATAACACTTATTTTAATATAGGATTAGTTGATTTCCAGACAATTTGCATTATAGATCGCTACCATCTACGTTTTTATAATTTTTTGTTAATAATTTAAAAACCCTTATAGAAATTATATAATTAACGACAACTACAGGATGTGATGTTTTTATATAAACTTATTAATAATATAATTGATTCCTCTAACTTGCTTGAGCAAATAAAATTTAAAGTTCCCTCTAGATCAATGCGTTATACTTAGTGATTAAACGAGCTTACCTGTAAGTGAAGTTCAATCATAATTATGCGAGGGCTTTGTCCGAAGAGATTAGCATGTTTACATGTAGTATACACTAGGTGTCGCCAACTGCACTGTATTTGAGACCATTCCATTTTTTTTTGTGTATTTGTCCGCCCCACCTTACCTTCATTTAGTTCAGAGATATAATATAAGTACATAACCTGGAACTATACATAGGTTGCTATGAAGAAACAAAAGTTAAGTAACTTACTTGACTCAAGGGTGTATGCTACTACATACAATTATGAGTGTATGCTACTCACATACAAGATATAACGGGTGGGTGGGATGCTAATCTCTTCGGACAAAGCCCTCGCATAATTATGATTGAACTTCACTTACAGGTAAGCTCGTTTAATCACTAATTATACTCGGGCTTTGTCCTCAAGATTAGCATGTTTACATGTAGATGTTGAGAGTGAAAATAATAAAAAATATCTACTTATAGTGTTATGATATTTCATTTATTATAAGTTTCATGTACTTATATTCATTGCAACAATGCTTATTATGAAAATAATATAATTATATCTACTTAATTATGTAATTGAATCAATCATAATAGTTCTTGCCAAAGAATCATTATTTTGACTTATAATTCTATTGTAAAATTTTCCAAAGGTTCGTGAGTTTTGGCTCCATCCAGCTGTATTTCTAATTACATCTAAATTAACTCCTAGTTTGTGAGCTTTAGACGTAGCGGCATGTCTAGTGCTATGTGCACTGAACTTAGACACATCTATTCCGCAAAGACCCAAAGTGGCTTTAACCCATTTGCTCAATGTTTGGGCACCAATGGCATTATGAGGCTTTCTAGTACTTATGAATAGGCTAGAACTTGAACGCAGTGGCCTAGTTTTATTTAGGTAACAGTGTAGAGAAACAACGGGGCATATCTCAGGCCGTTCAAGGAACAAGGGAAGTATTAATAATGGCTGTGAGTTGCCAGGACGAGATGTTTTTATCAATTCTGGTATTTTGATATGAATTTCAGTAGGGAAAGACTCTATATTATATATGTAAATTTTTGAGATTGTTTGTATTCTATGCGCTGTTGTAAGGGCAAGTAAGGTTACCAATTTTTTTGAAAGATGTTCTAAACTTAAATTTTCATTTGGGTACCAAGATGCAAGGGTGTTTAGAACAAGAGATGTATCCCACGTAAAGTTATATTTAGGTAAAGGAGGTCGCGATCTATAAACTCCTTTCAAGAATCGTTTAAGGTATGAGTTATTTGTTAACGATTGTCCCAGTATTAGGGAAAGGGCTGATCTACAGCTATTTAATGTGCTATATTGGGCACCTGAATCAAATAATTGAGTTAAAAATTCCAGTATACTATAAACAGGTGTCTCATATAAATCAATCTTATTTTGTTTGCAAAAAATATACCATTTCCTTAGATATGTGTCATATTGTTTTTGTGAGTTTTCAGAAAGTGAGTCTAACATTATGGGAATCGAATTTGTGGGTAATCCTCTTCTTATAAACGATTCCCTGATAATAGCCCGGCAACCAGGGTAATCCTCTGGTGGACATCTCGATTGCTGGAATGAGAATTTATTAGTGTTTTAGAGGGTGTAAACAGCAAAGGTTTGATTACTAGCAAACTGTTAAATAGAGGGTACCAAGGCTGGGTAGGCCAGGCTGGTACTACCATTATTCCTCTAGCTTTGTCATCTACGACCTTTCTTAGAGCTTTGAGTATTACAGCGAAAGGTGGGAAGCTATAGAAGAAAATATTTGACCAAGACATAGTGAATGCGTCTACTTTGTAGGCGTCTGGGTCCCTATGCCAAGAGATGTATTTTAAACATTTTTTATTAAGCCTACTGGCAAATAAATCAATTTGGGGAGTACCAAAGCATTTGACAATTTTTTTAAAAGCAAAGTCAGATAGTTCCCATTCTATATCAGGGTGAATTCGACGTGACTCTGCGTCGGCTACGTTATTTTCAATTGAACTTATGTATGAACCAAAAACAGTCAAGTTACGTTTCTCACACCACTGCCATAATTGTTTTGTGACTTGAGTGAGATGTGGAAACTGCACGCCGCCCATTCTATTAACATATGAGATAGCTGTTGTGTTATCTATCCGTAACAGAATTTGACAGTCGTGATAATCTTTAGCAAACACTTTCAAACCGAATAGCGCAGCTAAGATTTCCAAATAATTAATATGCCGTGAGCTTTCGGCGGCAGTCCATTTCCCACTTGCGCGGTCCCTACCACAGGCGGCTCCCCATCCCGTAGTTGAGGCATCGGTAAAAATTTCTAAACGAAACTCATGCTGTTTAATTTCGTTTGTGGGATATTGTATCGCGTGATACCACCATTTAAGGTCAGGTTTGAGAGATTTTGGTACGCTCATGCGCCTATTATAATTGTCATGGTCTTTAAGGTTTAAATATTTACTACGCTCTAGTTCCTTTGTGTAAAGCAGACCGTACTTTATGGCAGGACATGCCGAGGTGAGTAACCCTAAAAGACGAGCAAAATCTCTAATCTTACAATGGCTTATATTAAGAAATTTGACTATTTCTGTTTTAATTTTTAAGGCCTTTTCACTTGGTAAGCTAATTTGAAAATTCTCTGAGTCAATAACAAAACCAAGGAATTTACAAGTTGTATCCGGATTAAGTTTGCTCTTTTCCGAATTAATAATAAAACCTAGAGCTTTTAATAATCTAGTTGTGTCAGAAATGTTTTCTAAGCACGATTGCGGGCTGTTTCCTATTAAAAGGCTATCATCTAAGTATACTGTAGATAGATGGCCACATGATCTAAGCAAACTAATCACTGGTTTCATAACCTTTGTGAAAACATAAGGTGCGGTATTAAGTCCGAACGGTAGAACATTAAATTCGTATAATTTGCTATTAAAATAGAACCGTAGGTACTTTTTAAAGTCCTTATGAATGCGTATCATAAGGTATGCGTCTTTCAAATCAATAGTACTCATAAAACAACCCCTTGTTACCAATTTAAGCGCAGTGCGTAAATCTTCTAGCTTAAAGTGGGTAGTTTCTATAAACTTGTTGAGTGATTTCAAGTTTAAGATAAATCGAGACTTTCCGTTCGACTTTGGAACCAGGAATATAGGTGATATAAATTGTCCTATGCAAGGGGTACATTCAGCAATAGCGTTAATTGCTAATAAATCATTTATACAATTTTGGTATAAATTTTTCTCGAAATTTAAATATGTCTGTGGTGCCGGTACTGAAGACTGGACTACAGGGCGCGAGAAAGGAATTCGATAGCCCTCTATCCATGAAAGTAGCGTGTTATCACTAGTTATAAGACACCACTGACTATGAAAATTAGCCAGCCTACCAGCGTATCTTACCGGGTCTAGCGTCGATTTCGTTTGAAATTCTGCGCTGGATGCGGTGACCGCCTCGAGGAGCTCGCGTGATGATTCTTGCGTGAGTTCTGAGGTACAGGCTCCTTGTTCCTGTTGGTTCCCCTCGGCCTGGGCATAGGGGCAGGAGCACGCCAGTTTAAATGATGCGATGCTGGTTTGTGCTTAGTAGCTGCTGGAAGCTTAGCGGGGGTTGGTTTCATATCTGCAACTGATTTAGATATGGCTTGAGCTGCCTTAAGTGTTTCGGGCAACTTTTCCCCGAAGAGCATAGTGTCGATATTAGTCGCTAGTAGACGATCTTTCAAGTCCTTTCTGAGACTGTTCAACACGAAACTCTTCCTAGTTGATGAGTCAGCAGCCTGGTTGTCACAGAGAAGCTTAGTAGCGTCCCATAGAAGCTGTATAATAGCAGTATTTTTAGGATCTGAAGACATTAACACCGTCAAGGCCTCCGCTACGCATGAGGTAGCAGCAGCCCGTTGTTTTTGTCTTTGTTCAATCCCTTTGTCGCGTTTCTTAACTAAATCCGGAACTGCATTTTCCGTTTCAGGATTTAAGGTAGGTGCGCCGATAAGCTTACAGTTTGCTGGCAGTAAGTACTTCTCAAGAAGGTCCTTACGATCTTCTTTGGGTAGCCCAGAAGTGGCTATATGTTGTAAGCGTACAGCAAGTTCCGGTTGAATATTTTTATTATATTTCTTAACCTGCGATGGGTCGTTACCCAGAATTTGAAGGAGTTCGCCATCAAGTTCTTGGGGCTGGTCTTCAGAACCGGGCAGGATTTGATCCGACGTTGAGCTGGTCGAAGGTATTGGAGCAGTCACGGCTGAGGTAAGGTCAGCGTTTACTATTTGGTTCGGTGATTGAGGAATCACCGGCGCAGCGTTTACTTCTGGTAGCTCTGTTCCAGCAGGCACAGCACCCATCGACGTCGTGGGCACACCTTGAACAACCGGAATTGGTTAAGTGACAGCCCCAGAGGCAGCCCGCATATCCAATCCTTGTAAGCAAAATACTATTAAAGTGACAGCCCAGTGCGACTGCCCGCATTAATAGCTTACTTGCTTTATGTTCAATTGGTATTAAAAGAGACATTCCATTAGAATTCCTAAATTAGGTTTGTAACCTGTAGCCTATTGTAAGGTGACTATAGCATTACATAGACTACCACACAATAATTATTAATAGTGTATTCGTAAATCAAAAAAGATAATTATAATACACAATTGTATCTTTTTATCTTTTTTTTTTTTTTGTCAAGTAGGTAGAAAATAAAAATATTTACTAACCTTCTATGTATGGAGGCTCAGGCAACGATGGTACCGTTATTGGATATCTGCGCCTCGAGCGTAAAGTGTGGGAACTGCTTGTTGAGGAGTCAGATTCCGAAGATTCCGAAGATGAGATCCTGCGGGATTCTTGTTGATCTCCACGTCGTACGCGCAATAATTCCCGTTCAAGATTCTTTATTCTTTTGGCTATATTATCATAGTCGCTGGAATAACGTTTTCGCTTACCCATTATCACTTTATAAAAAGTAACAGCGAACAAACTTTGCGCGGTACAACGAAACGTGCGGAGTGGCTGAGCACTGAACGTGTAATGAAGGTAAGGTGGGGCGGACAAATACACAAAAAAAAATGGAATGGTCTCAAATACAGTGCAGTTGGCGACACCTAGTGTATACTACATGTAAACATGCTAATCTTGAGGACAAAGCCCGAGTATAATAATAACTTGTTTGTAGTTCCGTGTTGCAGTACCAACTATACCTCCAATACACTTTTCTGTCGTTGTTTGACTGTTTATAATAAAAAAATATCTCATATTGATATGTTTAATAATACATTATCACAATTTAAACAAAAATTAAGAGAGTTCTTCTTCAGTGAATTATAAGAATCTTGTTCTTAACACTTGAAAACTACCTATGTAATCATTTTTGTAATTTGTTACCTACTTTAAATACTAAAGACTAATGACATGTTTGCGTCATTCAAAGAGTGATCCTTTTATTTGTAATTAGTTTCTAAATTAAAGTGTTGGCACTCAAAGTCTGTAAGTTGTAAACATGTAATCAAACTTATTTTGTTGATGTATGTGACTGTCTGTTGTCCAAAATAAAATAAAATAAATAAATAAATTTCTGTCTAAATTATATTTAGACAGAAATATTCGTAACTAAGCCATATTATTCGAATTCATATTATTGAAATTCGGCAAAAAGTGGGTGTACCTACTGGTTACACCTTTGCCCACCCCTTCGGGGATTACAGGCGTGAGTGTATATATACAAAAGTAAATCCTGATAAATAATCACAATGTATTGAAATAAAACTGACTGTGTCTATCTATGTCTGCCCCGTGACCGTAAAGTGAATCTTCGGAACGTCACGTCGGGACTAAAAAAGTAAAATAAACCGCGATAGAATCCGTAAAATTAGTTTTATTTTTTTTCAACGCTGATTCGCGATAAGAAGAAGAAACCATAATCACAAATTTATCAAATATTGATGGAAATTAATTATGACCTGGGTATCTTCAAGTCAAGAGTGAATAGGTATCTTCTAGGCAAGCGTGCTCCACCGTAGACCACATCATCACTTTCCATCAGGCGAGATAGTGATCAAACGCAAGCCTATTTCGATAAAAAAAAAGAATAGTGAGGATGTGGACTACCGGAGTGAAGGTCTCGGGTTCGTACTAAGAGAATTACTTACATGCAGATTACGCGTGCATTCATTATTAACCGCTGCTCTTTGCAGGCAAGCAGTATACCTCTGCTTAGAATACCCCGGGATCAAAATCAAATATTTATTGAATCCATAAAATGTTATACATCATTTAGATTCAGTAAATTTTTTTACTCTACCGATAGTTCGGAATGCAGTTTCGCTAGAGAAGAACGGGCAAGAAACTCTAGCGTTGCTCTTTTCACACCAGTTAACAATATTTGGTCATACAATTAATACTCGATAGAACCGCTCCGTAAGCGCCGAAGAAGGCGGGGTTTTAGCTGGTAGTGTCGGGTGGGGTGAACATAAGGGGTAGGGACTCTGCCCAGCGGCAGCACGGATAGCCATCATCCGGGCGAGGGGGTGCTGGGTCGTAAGACCGGCTAGTCCAGCATAACCATTTGATTCCCATTCTCAGGGGAAGCTGCTGGAGCGGGCGGCAGTAATAAAATGTTTTCCCAGCGACAACGAAAAAAAAGGCAATCTATAGACCTGAGAGTTTTCTGAAATAAATTTTAAAATTTGTCCCCTAAGTTGAACTACTAACCTAACACTTTATGACAAAGAAATTTTACACTAGACATTACGTAGGAATTTTGGTTCACTAAACATCAGTGTCACTAGATAGACATCAGCCAGAATGACATACACCTCTGACTTTTCTAAAACGCATGTATTCATTTCTTGCTTGCTTTAACGGTGAAGGAAAACATCGTGAGGAAATATTCATAGCTGAGAATTCGAAATAAGAATTTGGAAGGAACCTAAGTGAAGTCTACCAACTCTCATTAGGTCAGCGTGGTGGACTAAGGCCAAATCTCTAATTAGTAGAGAAGGCCCGTGCCTAGTAGTGTTTAAAGGGCTGGTCTTATTTATTTTAAACATTAATGTACTGCACTAAGCTCCTTATTTTAAACAAAGTAAAGCAATTAATATTTTATAAAAAGAAAAAAAATATGTGTATTTTATTATCACATTACGTATTCAATTAATATGGACCTTATTACACATTATATTCATAGATCATAGGTATATGTGTTGTCTTGCTTCCTCTGACTTTAAATGTCATGCCACATATAGAGACAAAAAATAACCATTAAAACATATAATGTTTATTAGTAAGACGGTAATATTATTCTCTGTTATTTACTCGCTCTTGGGTGTCTAATATTCTTGTTTCAATTTATTTTAACGTGTTTCATAACAAGAGGGGTCTATGGGCGTCATATTGGGTAATCATATATCGAGACGATATCTGATACATAGGTAGCCATAGACAGAACGGACTGAGCGCTCTCTATACAGCTATTAAGTGAATACGGGCAGAAAAACGCGCCACGGAGTTGTCTTTTTCTAGAATTTTGATTGGTCTACGTCACAAACTTGCAGGAGCGATAAGAAATAGGTATTTGCCTTACAGTCGCTTTATCTCTTTCTACAAAGTGATCTATTTTAACATTTCTCTGTCTCCCTTGCACGACTGCACGGTATTGGCTATTCTGTATTCCGTATATTGTATCCTTTTCTGTCATTTGACAATTACCCATTTCAAAAAAAGGGTTGTGCCATTGACGTATATTATATGGACAGGATATTTGATCCGCGAAAGTGTGCCTATTTGATTTTCGCCATATTGGCGCTGATAGCAGTGCAGTCGAGCAGTGAGCGTCCGCGGAACTAACGATGGAGTTGAGACACGAAGGATGATATATCGACAATGATACACAACAGTCGATGGTTTACAAATCTTAAAAATAATAAAAACATCGCCTTAGCAAAACATATTTTAATGGGGTCTTAATTTACAATCGAATATATTATTATAACTAGGTTTGATGCTGTTTTGGGACTATAAATTATATTTAAAAAATAGCACGCTTTAATAGCTAGCCGAACTAAAAAGTAGAAAATAATATTAAGTTCATGGCAAAAAATTATAATTTAAAAAAACTAAAAAATATCACGTTTTAAGGTGTCGTCAAATATGATTCCAAGATCTTTGAATCTATTAAATTCATTGGCGCCCCGATTCACGAAGAAAGGATGTATGGCGTCAGGACCAGACCCTTAGACGAGTCAAAATTTTTAATAAAAATATCGATATTTTTTTCGGATATATCAAACTCCGATATTGATATATTTAAAAATATCGATATATCAAACTCCGATATTGATATATTTAAAAATATCGATATATCGGAAATCCGATATTTTAAAAAATATCAACATCCCTATTATATGTCAAATTTAGTTTCAAATACACTCGAGAGGGGCGCTTCAAATAAGTCAAGAAAATAGCTGTCATTTTGTATTAGATATCCTGTCCATATAATATACGTCAGTGGGTTGTGCGAATTTTAAAATACAGGACCTTATTAAGGCGCTTTAAAACCCAGGATGCTGCTTAAAAACTATCCAAGACACCCTAGGACACTCTAAAAAGCCAGGACTTATCCTCGGAAAACAGGACGGTTGTCAACTATACTATAGCCCGATCGAGCTATGGAAAAAAATATTGAGAAATAAAAAAATTATAAGGATTTCCCGTACAGCTTTTCCTTTATGTGTAAATACCAAAAAACCAGTAGCAGTAGAAAAAATCGTCAATTTCAAAGATTCTTTGGTTTTCGATAGCCTTTAACTCCATGATGATGGTGCCATATTTTGATTACCTATTTAAAATTTTAAAAGCGCTGTCAAAATTTTGTTCATGCATGCAGGTGGCTTAAATATCGCAATGCTTGACGTATTCTGATTCATTAAATAACTGTTCTGACTAGTTATTCAAGTTACTACCGTCGTGCAAGGACAATCCATAAACCACCTAACCATAAATGCAGTAAGATTAAAAATCGACGGCGTGTAGCATTTTATATACGACCTTCTCTACATGATTATGCTGTCGAACATTTTAATTTTTTAAATCTTTTTTCAAATAAAATTGTAAATGATGCCTATTAAATAACAGACAGTCTAAATAGAGTACTGAATAATGCATATCATCGATTTAAAAAACGAGTTTATGAATCGATTGGCTGACAGCTCGAAGCGCTACGTCTCATCTCACGTGTTAATTAAAATATATTCAAATGATTCACAAACGAATTCGATTTTATTATAACAATATCGGTTCATTTCGATTTTTTTATCAGTAACGAGTGTTATACGTTACTTCGTTTGGTCAATACTTTGAAGTTTTTAATTATTAATTTACATTTATGTTTCTTAATTTCATCTTAAGAATGCATTTAGCAACAAAAATACGTACCTACTTACTTAAAGCTGCCTAACTGCCTCGGTGTCGCAGTTGTAATTGCGCATGCGTTACGACTGCTGTGCTAAGGTCTCGGATTCGATCCCCGGGTCGGGTAAAGTGATATTGGGTTTTTCTATTTCGAAATACTCAGTAACAGCCCGGAGTCTGGAATTGTGCCCAGTATGGCGTTAGTATTTGCCCCTATCACATGAGACGGTAATATTCTCGGCGTAATGTATACTGGTTACACCTCTGCCTACCCCTTCGGGGATTACAGGCGTTAGTGCGTATGTAAAGTCTTAAATTTGATTCTTTCGGTAATATTTTTTATTTTTTAGGTTATGTAAATGGTTACTCCGGAAAAGCTAAGTGGCGCCAACTGCAAGGAACTCTATACACGTCACAATGAGTAATAGGGTCTTATGTTGTCTTGTTTCTTAAATTACGTTGATACCATTAATTGACTTGATATTTAGGCGAGAGGCACACTGAGCCCATCTTAATCTGGCATGTCGTTAAATAAAGTGTGAGAATAATAAAATATAATTATTTTTATTCATTATAGTTCATATGTACTGCCTGTTTACTATAGGTTAGTTACACACACACACACACAATTATTAATCTTAAGCTAAATTTAAGGAACTCTTTTATATATTCATATGCTCTAGAACCTATAACCTAAGACCCGATGTCATGAATAAACATTTTGAATCTGTATTTGAGAACGAGTTACGAACAATAATAATTTTATTTTACAGTTTTGTGAAAAACCAACAGTTTCATATAATATAATATTAAAGATAAGGCTAGCAAATATTAAATAGGTAGAAATAAATATATCCAACAGTCACATACATAGTTCTGACCCCACACTAGGTCAAACCTGTATCGTGGGTATCAAGAACTAAGAGGGACTACGGTCCCACAAGGCTCAGATCCGAAAAAAATATTTTTAGTGTCTCAGTGCAGGAATCGAACCCGCGGCCGAATGTTTCACAGCCGGCTAATCGCTGCTACTCCACGGATACTTTCTAGTGAGGCGACTACTCTAATCATTAAAAGCCTAACTCAAACACATTATATGTGTTACTCCAAACATTCCATGATTCTATAATGAAAACTCCAGTCAACTGCCTCGGTGGCGCAGTTGTAATCGCGCATGCGTTACAACTGCTGTGCTGAGGTCTCGGGTTCGATCCCCGGGTCGGGTAAAGTGATATTGGGTTTTTCTACCTAGAAATACTCAGTATTAACCCGGAGTCTGGAATGGTTCCCCGGTGTGGCGATAAGCTCGCCCCTATCACATTATGGGACCGAAATTCGACGAAAAGTGGGTGTACTTGTTACACCTCTGCCTACCACTTCGGGGATTACAGGCGTGAGTGTATATGTATGTAAAACTCCAGTAAGATAGACCTGTTTGGCACGAGTCTATTTGAATTTAAAAAGCAATTAATACGTCTCGGAAATGCTTAACTGCTTCATGAAATTGAATAACATTTTTTTTTTAAGTCCTCGATAGGCAGACGAGCAGACGGGCCACCTGATGGTAAGTAGTCACCGCCGCCCATAGACTTCTGCAATACCAGGGCACAGCAAAGCCGCTGCCTACCGTTAAACTTATATACCGTTATACTGTGCATATACTATAACTATATAGGATACTAATGGAGACTAAACTATATGGAGGAGTCAGGCCACCACCTCCTAAATCACAATCAAAACCGGTGAGCCGGCGTTAGTAATCGTGGTCTTCATGCGAAAGGCGCGAAAAAGAGATGTATGAAAAGGTTTAGGAGAGGTCTACGCCGCAGAGGCGACTACTTCTATGTCAATCACAGTAGTAGTCACCTCTGTCTCTGTAGTATATACTAATTGTAGTAGAAAGGCAATTATTGTATTTTTTTATTTTATTTAATCTCGTTGTACGCAATGCCTAACTGCTTATTCGTCCCGTGACGTCACAGCACGCGCATGCGCCTTCGATGGCAGTCAACTCTAGTTCCCGCCAACAAGTGCGCGCTCCGTTCCTTCGAAATTATTTAATTTAAAAATCGAAACACCTTTAAATATATTTCAGTCAATATATTTTTAACGCCTCGTTGGGATTTACAAAGACAAATTTAATTTTTTAAATAAAACATTTGTACGAGTGAATAATTTAAATGAAAACATTGCAAATTATAATTTGGATGTTGAATTTATAATAATGCGTTGGACCATGTATCCGCGCGTTTTGAACGCAGAACCGTGAAACAAAGATAATAAAATGAAAAAAGCAGAACTTCCGTTGTTCCTGGTAATTATGCCAACCTAACCGAATGCGTATATTTTTAAATGTGGAATATGGATATATACATTGTTTTTTTTTTATTATTCTGCATTTTATTGTGTTGATCAATTTAAAAATGTACTCTATTGGTTCTATAAATATTAATTGCTTGTAAGGAAAAAATAGCACGATAATTTGTTGCAAAAATGTAGAGATTTCATCACATCATTTTTTTTAATTCTTTTTATAATTTTTTAAACTACTAGTAGCCGAAGCCCGTAGCGAGACAATAGATATAGCTATGTGGGATAAATAAAATAGTACTGTATTTAAATATTTCAAATTAGTAATATTTTATTTCGAATTTCCGTATTGATATAATTTATAATAAAATTAATTTTGTTTAATACACAGGTACATGTTTAATTTTTTTTAACAACGATAGACTGATCGACTAATCAAAAATGAATAAAATAGTGAAAACAGTGTTGTTATTGTTACTGAACTCAGTGCAATGTGAGAAACATTTTAAAAGTGTGCCCGTTACAGTGAAAACTTATGAAAACGACACTGTGCTCTTGCCATGTTACGTAAACGACGAAGGTATGTTGACATCACACGACATAACATTTTACAATATAATACATATACACTCACGACTGTAATTCCCGAAGGGGTAGGCAGAGGTGTAACCAGTACACCTACTTTTCGCCGAATTTCGGTCCGTTAATGTGATAGGGGCGAGCCTATCGCCATACCGGGCACAGGTTCCAGACTCCGGGCTAATACTTAGAATTTATAGGTAGAAAAACCCAATATCACTTTACCCGACCCGGGGATCGAACCCGAAACCTCACCACAGCCGTCTTAACGCATGCCCAATTAGAAATGCGTCACCGAGGCATTTATAATATTAGTTTATTGTAAACTTACTATACTTCCCTACTACCATCTTATTGCTAACCTAAAGATAACTCTTAAGGATATCCGGTCCTTAGTTGCTTTCAAACTTTTAATAATTATTATAAATACCTATTCAATAAAATATTACTTCTAGTCAGTTAATTTCATTTTTCAAACTGCTGAACCAATTTCGATAAAAACATCCATAAAAAGTAAACTCTATAATTTAATTTTCTTGTAGTCACCCTCAATGTCATGGACCTTTGAAATAAAACGAATACAAAGACACGTGTGTAATCTTTCGAAGGCGACAGACGGACAAATGATGTTCATATAAAACCTTTTACATCTATTTGCATAGAACATTATGGATTATAGTATACGTATACACTCACGCCTGAATTCTCCGAAGGGGTTGGCAGAGGTGTAACCAGTACACCCACTTTTCGCCGAATTTATTACGGTCCCATAAAGTGATAAGGGGTGAGCCTATCGCGTACAGGGGCTCGATTCCAGATTCAGGGCTGATACTGAGTATTTCTAAATAGACAACCCAATATCACTTTACCCAACCCGGGGATCGAACCTGAGATCTCAGCACAGCAATCGTAACGCATGGGCAATTATTACTGCGCCACCTATCAGTTATCAGGCCAGTTATTAGGTTTATAGTATGAATTTATATATAAATTTATTTTATTATTTATTTATATATAAATTGAATTTATATATAAATTTATTTTATTATTTTAAAATTTATTTATTAATTATTTATTTATGGAATAATTTTTTTTTGTGGTAATTCAATCATTTATGTATATATAAACTAGCTGTTGCTCGCGGCTCCGCCCGCGTGGAGGTCATGTTTGGGAGAAAAAGTATACAATACAAAATACCAATATTCATGCGTTTAACTAAAAAATGATTTTCATACAAACTTTCATTCCCTATTTTACCCCCTTAGGGGCGGAATTTCCAAAAATCCTGAAACATATATTTTTTATTTTTAACTAAAATGTCAAATACAAATTTTCATGAATTTAACTTCAAAAATGACGGTTTTTCATACAAACTTTCATCCCCTATTTTACCCCCTTAGGGGTGGTATTTCCAAAAACCCTTCCTTAGTGGATGCCTATGTGATAAAAGGTACCTACTGTCAAAATTTCAAGTCTCTAACCCCAGCCGTTTAGGCTGTGCGTTGATCGATCAGTCAGTCAGTCAGTCAGTCAGTCAGTCAATCAGTCAGTCAGCTTCTTCTTTTATATATACAGATATACCTACATACTTTTGTATGCCTTTCGTAATCATATTTGAAATATGGCGATTTTTTTTGAATTTTAAGAGGTCTGCTGTAGGTCTACAAATTCTTGGAACTCGTTTATTTTTATCCTGGCACGGCACTGTGACCACACTGCACCTGATGGTAAGCGCAGTGCCGTCCAGTTACAGTATCGAGTAGCGAGAAACAATTTATCCCCCGGTACTCAACACAATAATAATGCCGGCCTGCTTCTTCACACTACACCATGGGGCAAGAAGGCGAATATGTGGTCGAGGGTCTAGTGTCAGAGTACTCAGAAGGCCGTAACACGGTCAAACATCGTACCCCAACTCTAGCCCCCGACAAAAAGCGTATGTACACTGGTTGATCCCGGAACGCGACACACTTGCGTGTGCCTTTATGGCTGGTTTTACACCCTGTGTATGGTGGTCGCTATCCGGGCGGATATGAACATCCTACCACCAGCAATTTTACGGTTTTCGCGATGAATACTAAGGCACCGATGCCTTTTTGTTTTAAAACATTCTATTCCCACACTTAGAGAGTCTTTGTTTTATTTTTCATTTAATGCGGTAACAAACGCCGCAGATGTTACAAGTTAAATTATTACTTTAGTCATTACTTATTAAGAACTATTACGTTTGACAATCTCCGTGGCCCAACAGGTGTTACCGGCTGTGAATCGAGAGGCTGTGGGTTCGATCCCGCGCCGAGATAAATTTTTGTGTCATAAACAAACAAGTGAAAGATTATATAAGTATTTTTTTAATTCATAAAAAGTACGCAGACTTCAATAAAAAACAAACTATACGTCCCTATAAAATTTGAGGGTAGCCCTCGATTTTTCTGAGATCCCATCATCAGATCACGACTTAGTACCAATGGGACTACCCGGGAAGTATACCCTTTTAAAAAAAAAATAATTTCTCGAATCGGTCCAGACGTCTTGAGGTAATCGGGGAACATACATAAAAAAAAGATTCCGACGAATTGTTAACCTCCTCCTTTTTTGAAGTCGGTTAAAAAACAGAAAGAAGATGTGACTTAAACAAACTTTTTGAAGTCCATATTGTGAATAAACGATAGTTAATAACTTTGAATTTATGCTCAATTTTGTTTCTTTTTAGTTTCCTAATAATAGAGATTACAAAGCGGCAGTAGAGTAATACCGCATGATAAATAGGTTCTCATAATTTCTAACGCATAGTCTGTAATCCACTGATTGCGGTCATTATTATTACAATTTATTATAATCAGTTTGTTTGTTCAGAGATTTAAATGGCGTCGGTAATTTATTAAGTTATTATGTAGTCTACTTTTCCAGAATAAAATCGACGCATAACTTGTCTGGTCGAAAATATGCTACATCAATCAGAAGTTGAGTGATAAGGCGCATTTTAAATAATAATTTAATATTCAAGACCCTACGTTGATTCTAAATTTTAGGGTTAGCAAAAGTTTGTAATAAAAAACTTGCAAAATGTAGTTTTTTTTATTGCTATAGGCACTGACTTCGTTACGTCAGCAAAGTACTTTTATTGCAACAAATCAAATATTTTTGAAAATGGAAGCTTTCAAAGGCATCTAGAGCAAAAAACAATCAAAGGAGGCGAAATAATCTTGAGTATTTACTATTGGAGTTGTGGTAGGTCTCTAAGAATCTCTCTCTACGATTGAAATGAAATGTAGATATCAAGTTCAAAATACTTTAAGAACGAATATAAAAAAGAGAGAAAGAAAAAAACTTTATGAACAAATAAGCCGTCACTAACAAAAGCGAGGTGTCATTGTATAAAACACGTAACGCATTCCCAATGCATTTAAAAGTTCACAGTCGGTCGCCAGGTCGTATCTCATTCCGACGCGATGTAGAAATAACGTTGATGTGATATTTGCAATTTTTGATGTGTAACATCTTTACAATCGCTTTCTGGAAGTGATTTCGTGAAAAGGGACGGAAGTGTGTAACATGAATTCGGGGAAGCGCGCGCTATTTGATTTGACCAATGAGCGCGGGGTGCTAGAGTTGGCCGTCAGATGGTATCAACCCATTTTCCGAGGTTTAATTTTAATTTTGGAATGAAATCGAATGTTATCGATTAGAATGGACTGGAATCGAATGGAATGGACTGGAATCCAATAGATTGGACTGGATCGAATGGAATAGACTGGAATCGAGTGGGATCGAGTCTTTGGACTCTAAATACTGAAAATATTGCATCTAAGGCATACAAAGACTCCCATAGAGACACTTTTTTATGGGGCAGTTAAAATTTACAATAAGACGTCATTTCCCATAATAATAAATAAATACACCCAACACTCACACATATAGATCTCACCCCACACTAAGGTCAAACCTGTATCGTGAGTATCAATAACTAGGAGGGACCGTATCCCACAACACCCAGACCCGAAACAAATATATGTCTGTCACACAAACATATATCTCGGTGCGGGAATCGAACCCACGGCATCCCCTTTCACAACCGGGTACTCACCCGCTGCGCCACGGTGGCTGTCAAATAATATTATTATATTCTTTTTTAGCACATTAATAAACTAATATAAAACTCTCGGGTACCACCAGTTATATTAGAGAATTTATACATACATACATATACACTCACGTCTATAATCCCCGAAGGGGTAGGCAGAGGTGTAACCACTACACCCACTTTTCGCCATATTTCGGTCCCATAATGTGATAGGGGGCGAGCCTATCGCCATACCGGGCACAGGTTCCAGACTCCGGGCTAATACTGAGAATTTCTAGGTAGAAAAACCCAATATCACTTAACCCGACCCGGGGATCGAACCCGAGACCTCAGCACAGCGCTTGTAACGCATGCGCAATTACAACTGCGCCACCAAGGCAGAGAGAATTTATTTTTGCGTAATTTTTTTTATTTTTATTTAATACACACTAAAATGATACTAATCTATACTCTTACAATTATTCATAATTGAGAAACTACTACATAAGTATATATATTAGAGTATGTCGTTGACGGCTGTATAAACTGTGCAACAGCCGTCAGCGTCTTCCACCCTAAGCAGTTGATTAAAAATTAAAAAGTAACATAATAAGCATGTAAACGTACACTAGCTATAATACAGAGAAATCAACGGGTTTATAAAAAAGTATGTTAAAATAATATAATAAAATGCATGTGTGTGTATCTGTAAGAGAGGTTTAGCTAATAATAATTAGGTCAGTATCAATAATATTTATTGTAAGGCTATTTGACATCACGGAAGTTGGCTGCAACGAAGGTGAAGCCGCAAGCAACAGCTAGTTTAAAAACAAAATTGCCATATCCTATGGTCGTTCGTCGATGCCCGACGATCTCTCGTTACAGACAGGAAGGGACACGCAGATCAAATCTTTGTGTTCCAATTGTGACACACGCTTTGTCCGTCTGCCGACCCTTGGGGCGGTCTTGGATTTACATATGACGTATCGACATAAACAATATTGGTTATAGAGTCTATTTGTAGTTTTAGAGACATGGCGAAGCGTTACGTAGTTGATATTCCACCAGTGCGCACGAAGCGTTTTGCTAGTACATTTATCATGCGCACTGCTAGAGTGGAATTCTTTGCCGGAGTCTATATTTCCCGAAAGTTATAATAACCTGGGTATCTTTAGATCAAGAGTGAATAGGTATCTTCTAGGCAAGCGTGCTCTACCGTAGCCCACATCGTCACTTACCATCAGGCGAGATAGTGGTCAAACGGAAACCTATTTATAGTAAAAAAAAAAACCACAAAAAGGAGTAGGAGTTTTTGAGTGTGTTTTTTTTAGTGCCTGGATAGGCAGACGAGCAGACGGGCCACCTGATAGTAAGTAGTCACCGCCGCCCATAGACTTCTGCAATGCCAGAGCACAGCAGAGCCGCTACTACCGTTTAAATACCTACCGTGTGTGTATGGATATAAATCAAAAAATATATAAATTAATTAACTACTTTCAAATAAATAACTGAAAAAATAAAACTCTATAAGATCTTAAATATTAAATAAATGATTTAATGAAATATATTCAATACCTATTTAATATATTTAGTTTAATTTGAATGCCATAAGGTATTGCGGATTGCTGCAGACATAACACAGGCGTAAGTATGTAGGGAGTAGTGAAACGCTTCGCAGTTGAATACGCACTGACGTTTAATTCATATAACATAGACGAGTGGGCGCAGCCACAAGTTACATCTATACAAATGTGTGTATATCTAACACATAGATAGAGTACCTATGTATCTTTTTTCCAGAGTCAAAATTCCGCGTCCGCTGGTACAAAGACACCACTGTGCTGGGAGACAGTGGGGACCCTCACCACCTCCTCCCACCCAGGGTCAGCATGCACGCCAACTTCAGTCTGCAGGTGGACTCGCTAGTAGCCCAGGACACCGCTGATTACACTTGCGAGGTAGATTCTTTTATATACCACACGTACTGGCTTGCATCACAGCTTCGTTAAAGTTTTCACATCTGTCGGCAGTCACCAATAGGTATGAACTGACTTTTTGTGGTGATATCTTTCCAGCGTATAACTTTATTTTCTCGGTATATTTTTTTTATCCTGGCACGGCTAAGTGACCACACTGCACCTGATGGTAAGCGCAGTGCCGTCTAATTAGAGTATCAAGTAGCGAGAGACAATCTATACCCCGCTATCAACACAATCATGCCTACTGTGTAGCTTTACACTAAGCCTAAAGGACCCAGGATCATGGAAAGAGGGAACACGGTAGCTGGTAAACTGTTCCACAGCTTGATGGTGCGGCAAAAATACGAATTTGCTCTGCTCTTGGTTCGGGCCGGGGTAGTAGACACCACGAAGCTGTGGCTCCGCAAGCCAGTACGCGTGGTTCTGGTATGGAAGGGAGAGGATGGGATAAGATCAAACAATTCTTCAGAGCATTTGCCATGATACAGACGGTAGAACACGCAATATTTCAACATTTGTAAATTAAAATCAATAATTAGTCCGATTTTCACATCTATCGACAATAAATATTATTATTTTAATAAAAATAGTTCAAGTAATTTATTCAAGTAAAATACACGTACAATAAATTTTACAATATTTGCTAGTGGCACCCAAACTAAGCTATGCTTGTATCTTAAGGCTGCCATAATATCTACAAATTACAAGAATAGAATTTGACGCGGACAGGATACATTTTTCTAAATTACTTGTCTAAAAGTTAAATTAAGCTAAAAAGATATAAAAAACGTTATGGCTACAAATATCATATTGTATCATGTTGGTGACTAACTGATAAGAAATTTCTTAATTTATTTTATAGGAAATTCGAATATGAAGCTGGTCCTGCTACTCATCAAAATACAGTGTAATATAATTCATAAATCCATACTAATACTATAAATGCGAAAGTAACTCTGTTTGTTTGTTTGTTACCTCTTCACGACTAAACGGATTGTAATGAAATTTGGTCAGGGAATAGATTATATCCTGGAGAAGGACATAGGCTATATTTTTTCTCAAAAAACAACCTTGAAAGGGGTCAAATAGGAGTTCAAAATTTGTATCGAAAATCCATAATTCTTCGACTTAGGGATCTGTAAATTTATATTTAGGGTTTTGGTAGGAAATAAAGAAATACGTGTTTCAACGTTTTTGAAAAATCATCCCTAAAAGGGGCAAAGTGAGGTTAAACTTATGGGGAATTCTTTAGATGCAATCTCAAGATTCAGGCACAACACCTGAGAGGCTGGACAATCGCTACAGATGCCTCAGTGCAGAAGACAACTCCTTGGATTGTATACTTCTGCTCCCGATATAACCTCCACGCAGGCGGAGCCGCGAGCAACAGCTAGTCTGTATATATAAAAGAAGAAACTGACTGACTGACTGACTGACTGACTGACTGACTGACTGATCGATCAACGCACAGCCAAAACGGCTGGGGTTAGAGACTTGAAATTTTGACAGTAGGTACCTTTTATGACGTAGGCATCCACTAAGGAAGGGTTTTTGGAAATACCACCTCTAAGAGGGTAAAATATGGGATGATAGTTTGTATGAAAATCCGTCATTTTTGAAGTTAAGTTTATGAAAATTAGTATTTGGCCTTTTAGTCATAAATAAAAAATATATGTTTCAGGATTTTTGGAAATTCCACCCCGAAGGGGGTAAAATAGGGAAAGAAAGTTTGTATGAAAATCCTTCATTTTTGAAGTTAAATGCATGAAAATTTGTATTTTTGTAGTGTATACTTTTTGTCTCAAACATGACCTCCACGCGGGCGGAGCCGCGAGCAACAGCTAGTAATCTATATTTTTACTGCATGTTATTTCAAAACTGATAATTCAGTATAGTTTTCTTTTTAGCTCATGACTCAATACTCAATTAAAAATACTCCCAATTGTAAAGTAAACTATAGTTGCTTTTAACAAAGGCAATTAATTCGACAAACAGACCGCCTTTACCGCGTATCATTTATATAGCAATAGTGATGTGATCTTATCGATAAACTATTTCAAATTGATATTTAATTATCGTCAACGCAAACTTAACGACGTGAACTTTATAAATATTAAATAACACCCAACAGTAACACACAGAGCCCCGACCCCACACTAAGATACGAGTCTGTTGTGGGCATCAGGGACTACGAGACACACACTCTCGCAACACCCAGACCCCAGACACAAATATCTGTCTGTCACACAAACATTTGTCCCGGTGTGGGAATCGAGCCCACGGCCTCTCGTTTCACAGCCGGCTACTCGCCAACTGCGCCACGGAGGCTGTCCTGTTATGTTACCAAGCACTCTGGTTTTATATCTTGTTGTTATGTATACCTCCTTTCGGAAACACCCTGTGTACATAAATATCGTGCATCCCGGAAACGGCTCTAGATTTGGATCAAACTTTGTATTAACATATGATTTTGCTTTCTAAGTTTATATATACAAGTATTTCGCTGGTGGTAGGATATTCATATCCGCCCTGATAGCGACCACCGTACACAGGGTGTAAAACCCGCCATAGTGGCACACGCACGTTCCGGTAACAGCCAGTGCACATCCGGCTTTTGTTGGGGGTCTAGAGTTGGGGTACGATGTTTGGCCGTTTTGCGGATACTAGAACCTCGACCGCTTCTTCACTTCCTGCCCATGGCGTAGTGTGAGAAAGCAGGCCGGCACGATTGTGTTGAGTAGCGGGGGATAGATTGTCTGTAGCTACTCAATACTCTAATTGGACGGCACTGCGCTTACCATCAGGTGCAGTGTGGTCACTTTGCCGTGACAGGATAAAAAACAATTGTACCTATACAAGAATTGCTCGTTTAAAGTTTTCTATATCTATAAAAACAAACCAGCTACTGACCAAGAATATCGACAGAGCCCATCTATCTTCATCCCAACCATTCCGGCCAGTACAGAACAGTCAATTATGCAATTAACCAATTCGAGCAAACTCTTTTGTGTGACGGATCGTGTTTCTTGTACTTGTTAGGCTGAAATAGGTTTTGATGCGTTGATAGCTTCACACTTCGCTGCTCTGAAAAAATGTTCGCTGTTAGTCAAATGGAAGGGAACTATTTACACATGGTTTTCATTCTAGTCATCCCAGTTGTGGAGCAGTGCGCGAGTAATAGGCAAGTTGAGTGTTTTTAGGAAACCGTTTTATTTTATTCTTCATGGTCTATATTATTATTATTAAATATCATTAATAAACAGAAAACATAAGTTTTCAAGATTTACTTTGCATTTTTATAAACCGACTTTATTTTTCCCACCAAAACGCTACCAACTGTCATGGCCTCTCGTGTGACGTGACCATCCGCAAAACTAATAGACGTTTGGCTCAGCGTTTAATAGATGTTTCAGACGGTGACGTTATGCATGACTGATAGTTGTTTCATGTCATGTGACAAAATGCTTTTTATTACATATTTGAAATTATTTTCATATTTGAATTATGAAAATATTAAATAATAACATATAAATTAACAAATTGGTTTTATTTTCGTTATTGTTGTAATTGCACATGCGTTACGACTGCTGTGCTGAGGTCTCGGGTTCGAACCCCGGGTCGGGTAAAGTGATATAGGGTTTTTCCATCTAGAAATTCTCAATATCAGCTCGGAGTCTAGAATCTGTGCCTGGTATGGCGATAGGCTCGCCCCCTATAAAATCATAGTATCAAAATTCGGCGAAAAGTGGGTGTACGTCTATCTATCCCTTCGGAGATTACAGGCGTGAGTGTATATGTAATATTTTCGATATTTTTGGACTAAAATCTAAGACTTAAATATTATAAACTAGCTGTTGCTCGCGGCTCCGCCCGCGTGGATGTTATTTTCGGGAGAAGAAGTATACAATCCAAGGATTGTCTAGCCTCTCAGGTTAAGAATACCTCATAAGTTTAACCTCACTTTGCCCCTTTTAGGGGTGATTGTTCAAAAACGTTGAAACACGTATTTCTTTTTTTCCTACCAAAAGCCTAAATATGAATTTCCAGATCCCTAAGTTGAGGAGTTATGGATTTGCCATACAAACTTTGAACTCCTATTTGACCCGTTTCAAGGCTGTTTTTTGAGAAAAAAGATAGCCTATGCAAATTTCATCACAATCTGGTTCGCCGTTTAGACGTGAAAAGGTAACAAACAAACAAACAGAGTTACTTTCGCATTTATAGTATTAGTATGGATAACAAAATTTTATCAGGTTTTTATTTACTGTCAACTAACCTATTGAGTCTGAAACGAAAGGCCGTGGGTTCGAGATGTTTGTGTGATCCTTATATATGTTTCAGTTGTATTTTGTGTAGTAATTTCCTTGCCATTCGGGCTTATTTCGAACCTACAATTTTCGTCTGGATAGTCCTTCCCTACTAGGCTTTTGCTTTTTATACCACGATGGTGGCAAACAAGCTTACCGCCTGATAGTAAGCGGTTACCGTAGCCTATGGACGCTTGCAACACCAGGAGCATCACATGCGCGTTGCAATCAAAAACCTATTTACTCCCTTCTTGAAGAACCCCATACTGCACATTGCTTCTTTTTAGAACGTTATTAATTTCTGATAATTGATATGCAATGTAGTTAACGGATGTTGTCATTTAAAATGGCGGCCAGTTAAAACTAATTAACTGAAGACCACCGTTACTGTTCACTAATTGGAAACGAGACGGTATCTTCTTTTTTATTTAAGAGTTAAGGGCGAGACTGGCCACGGTTTGTAGATTTTTAAATTCTTAAAGTTATTTAACACTGAACCTAATAGCATTAAAAGTAAATCAGATAATTGCTTTGAAAACAAGAGATTAAAGTGACCACACTGCACCTAATGGTAAGCACAGTGCCGTCCAGTTAGAGTATCAAGTAGCGAGAGACAATCTATCCCCCTTTACTCAATACAACCAAGGGAGAAGATGGGATGAGATTAAACAATTCGAACAAAAATACGAACTTTATCGCGGTTTATTCTCCTTTTTTAATTCTAAAGTGTTGAAAACTTTACAGCCTTCATGGTTACGGGTGCTCTTTGGTTACAGATCTACGGATACTGTAAAAATAGTTTTATTTCTATGTGTAACATTCCCGTAAAAATTAACCTGTTACATTACTATGGTGTAAAAATGTACCATGACCTTTTTATTAGAGGATTGTTTTTTTACAGGTATTGAGACCAGAGCCGTGGGGTCCAATCAGACAGACGCATTCCATAGAAGTACAGTGTAAGTGTCTTAAGTAAAGGGCATCCATTAATTACGTGAGGCAATTTTGGCGATTTTTCGGCCCCCTTCCCCTTGGTGAGATGTCGTCTCCCCCCTTCCTATATTTTAGTAGAGAAACATTTTTAACTTAATTTCACCCAGTTTTCTCACAATATTACACTTTTTCTTGCGGCAAAAATTACGTGAGACTGCAATAATCTAAACAGACAATTATAAATAAACAGCTTGCTGTCTAAATAGCTCGACATCTTTCGAAATGCTCGATAAATCGCGCCGAACGCGAATGGTTGGCCGTATGAAAAAGCGTCCGTCGTAAAAGGATCAAATTAGGTTGGCGACACCGTAGCAAGTGATGTAATTCCAAAGATAGCGCCCAAAGACAACTGCTACATTCATATCATAAAAAAAGGAATATTAAGGTGTCGCAAAGGGGCATCCATTAATTACGTGAGGCAATTTTGGCGATTTTTCGACCATTGCTCTTCAGTCCAATTAGGTTGTTCACACGCAAATCTTAAACAAGCTTGTCTGTGAGCTGCAGACAGCTTTGGACCATTTGCTAGACTAAAAGGGGTGATTGCCGCTTCCTTAAGCCTCCTTCTTATTGTTCGTGTAATCACATTCACTCCGCGCACTTCATTCAGCTCTGTTTTAATGTTTACTGACTAACGTCGGAAACGATTTCCTAGGGAAGTTGAAACAATAAATAGGTCGCCATGACGACATTGCTCGAGTTCTGCTGGTACCGGGTCTCCTTTTGTAAGAACATGTCTCTACAAACCTTCGGTATACTCTAGAAACCGTGGACTGGTTTAAATTTAAATTTCTAGCAATCGTTCGTTGATCCAAGCTTCCCGCACCAATGCCACAATTTGAGCGGCTTGTTCGGACGAAGTATCCATATTTATGGTAACGAAACTTTTGTTGAGTTTAAAAGACTAATAATCAATATTGGTAATTTAAATCGCAAAAAAAATAACAATCTTTACTCTATTATCACACGAATTTGAGGCTATGCATATTTTTTTCCCGGCTATAATTTTATCTTTTACTGCAGTTCTATTTTTAAATTTTGTTTTTTTTTATTATTAATGGACAGTCTCGACATTTTTATTTAATTTAATCTAAAAATGTTGCATACTTATCAAAAATATTGATTTGAAAGTAATCATGAACTTTCATGCAATTAATTGAGTCCGTTAGTGTATTTACTCTCAATTTTTTGTCTTGCTCTATCTACCTAAAATCAAAGAAATGTATAACAAAACAAAATTATAACGACATTTCGGGGGCCCCGTGTGGATGGGGTTCTCAGTACGGGCCCCATGTACCCTTATGTTAAACCAGGATCTCGATGTTTTCGTTAAACCCTAAAGTTTATTATTTGTGAAATAAAACAATT
This sequence comes from Laothoe populi, assembly GCA_905220505.1. Lineage (NCBI taxonomy): Eukaryota > Metazoa > Arthropoda > Insecta > Lepidoptera > Sphingidae > Laothoe > Laothoe populi. The sequence continues at coordinate 9,827,007 of HG992173.1, forward strand.
TATGTTAAAATAGTTTACAAATTTAATTTCTGGCTAAAAATATTCTATAAAATGACACTTTCCCCTTGCTCCACCATGCTGGCCATTAGGCCGTATTAACGGGTTGGTAGACTTCACCTAGGTACCTTCAAGTCTTATTCAAAATTCTCAGGTATACAGGTTTCCTCATTATGTTTTCGTTCACCGTTTAAGCGAGCGAGAATTAAAAATGAATACACACATATCTTCGAAAAGTCAGAGGTGTATGCCATTTGGGTTGGTTTAGAACCATCGACTCTGGTCTTGTCAGTCCGTACCACTTCCAACTAGGCTATTGCTGCTTTTTATAACTATAGAAATATTTATATTAGTAAATTAGTTTCAAAGAGGATGAATAAGATCTTAGATCCCTAATAGTGGATGCTAGCTAACGAACAAAGCCTTGGTGGCTGTCTCGTGGAGGAGTAACCAGTAACAAATATGGTGGAACGGTCAAGAGTTCCCTGGGGGGCAGCGGGGTCGTTAGGACCGTTCCAGCCAACATCCCGTTTGCCATGCAGGTGACAGGTGACTATGGTAAAATCCGAAAAAAAATTGTAAAGGGTGGCGAGTAGCGGATAGATGCGGACTGACGACAGGATGCTCGGGGCTCTTACCTAAATGTACTCGTAGGCAACTTTTCAAATCACTGTTTCTTATAAGATAAGATGTTAAATATCTTTAGTCTTACAAAGAAAAATTGCAAAAAGAGGCTAACTGATTGGCTACTAAAATTGAACTACAATGAAACTGAAAATATCCTTACAAAAACCTAAACACACAATCACACACTCTCACACACCCACACACTCACATATTCACCTATACTACACATCTACTAACATTCGTCTCGCATAATTACCCTAGATATTAACTAATAAACACCATGAAATGTCGTCATTCTGTCAGCGCGCATTAATACATAATTATGAAATGAAAATGTAAAGGGGTGGGAACCTGGTGTCCTGAAACACAGGCCACGAGCCTAACTTAGGCACCAGTCTCCCACAATATTACTTACCTAAATTGTGTATCATTGTCAAAAACTGAAAATTGAAATTGTAAATAATTTTTGGATATTGTGGGGAGAAATAAAGTTATTATTATTATTATAAATCTATTTTAGCATTTTTTTCACATACATATTATGGCTCTTCTCCTGTGTGTGATCTAATATGTTTATTGACAGAACTTAAGCTAATGTGCATTTAAGTAATGACATTTGAAAGTTATGGCCTGTGTGAGTTTTAATATGATCCCTTAAATAATCATTTGGCCTGTGTGAGTTTTAATATGATCCCTTAAATAATCATTTTGTGCAAATGTTAAACTGCAGTATTGACATTGAAAGGGTTTTTCGTCTGTATGAGTTCTGATATGAGCCTTTAAACTATTACTCCGGGCAAATGTGAAATTACAGTATTGACATTTAAAGGGTTTTACGCCTGTGTGAGTTTTAATATGAACCTTTAAAGTACCATTACGTGCACATGTAAAACTACAGTATTGACATTTAAAGGGTTTTTCACCTGTGTGAGTTTTAATATGATACTTCAATGTACCACTTTGTGCACATTTAAAACTACAGTATTGACATTTAAAGGGTTTTTCGCCTGTATGAGTTCTAACATGGGTCTTTAAATTACAAGTCCGGTCAAATGTGAAATTACAGTATTGACATTTAAAAGGTTTTTCGCCTGCGTGAGTTTTAATATGCAGCTTTAAAGAACTATTTTTAGCACATCTAAAACGACAGTATTGACATTTAAAGAGTTTTTCGCCTGTGTGAGTTTTGATATGATCCTTTAAAGTACCATTTCGTGCACATGTAAAACTACAATATTGACATTTAAAGGGTTTTTCACCTGTGTGAGTTTTAATATGACCCTTCAAAGTACCACTTTGTGCACATGTATAATCACAGTCTTGACATTTAAAGGGTTTCTCGCCGGTATGAGTTCTGATATGAGTCTTTAAATTCCATTTCCGATCAAATGTGAAATTACAAAATTGACATTTAAAAGGTTTTTCGCCGGTGTGAGTATTGATATGATCCTTTAAACTACCATTTCGTGCACATGTAAAACTACAGTATTGACATTTAAAGGGTTTTTCACCTGTGTGAGTTTTAATATGACCCTTCAAAGTACTACTTTGTGCACATCTAAAACTACAGTATTGACATTTAAAGGGTTTTTCACCTGTGTGAGTTTTAATATGACCCTTCAAAGTACCACTTTGTGCACATTTAAAACTACAGTATTGACATTTAAAAGGTTTTTCGCCTGTATGAGTTCTAACATGAGTCTTTAAATTACAACTCCGGTCAAATGTGAAATTACAGTATTGACATTTAAAAGGTTTTTCGCCGGTGTGAGTTTTAATATGCAGCTTTAAAGAACCATTTAGAGAACATCTGAAACTACAGTATTGACATTTAAAGGGTTTTTCGCCTGTGTGAGTTTTGATATGATCCTTTAAAGTACTATTTCGTGCACATGTAAAACTACAGTATTGACATTTAAAGGGTTTTTCACCTGTGTGAGTTTTAATATGACCCTTCAAAGTACTACTTTGTGCACATGTAAAACTACAGTATTGACATTTAAAGGGTTTCTCATTGGTATGAGTTCTGATATGAGTCTTTAAAGTATAACTCCGGTCAGATGTGAAATTACAGTATTGACATTTAAAAGGTTTTTCGCCGGTGTGAGTTCTAATGTGCCTCTTTAAATTACTTTTTTTTTCAAAAGTGAAGTTACAGTATTTACATTTAAACAGTTTATCATCCATATAAATGTCAAAGACTTTTTTCAATTTATCTCTTTTGGTACCACTTATGTGACAAATAGATTTTTGTATTTTTATAACTTTCTTATTTCTATTACTATTCAAAGGTTTATGTCCACTAATATGTTTGATAAGAAGAGCTTTCGTACTATATGTTTTGCCACAATCATTGCATATAAAACACTTTTTATCGTCTTTAATTAACAATTGATTACTATATTTCCTGTCATATTCTATATGGGATGACTTATTTTCATGAGGCACAATGTTTATTTTAGTTTCAAAGGCGTTTTCTTTGCTATTTTCTACAGCACCGACTTTTTCTTGTTCAAAGTAACTTTCTTCATCCAGCTTAAGCTCGTTATGTTGAAATTCACCTTGAGAATTACATTATATGTTATAGTACCAGAATATATTACAATTATTGTAATATTGAAACAGCAAGTCTTGGCTTTTGCAATAATGCGATTCATAATACTAAGCTATTATTATTAAGCAACAGCAAAAATCCTATATGTCATGTCACTTACAGTCATCATAAGGTTCATCTTTGACCGTCACTTCATTACTGTCACATTCACTTTGGTTTTCCATTTTAAAAATGTTTTTGTAATCTGGTATTTGTAAGGACTCTATTTTGGCAACCATCAATGAATTTACCAGACCATATGTCACTCTGTCTATAAGTTTTACATTCAGCTGTAACAAAAATAAATACATTTTCACACTGCACATAATGCTATATAGAGTGTAGTACAATTATTCATTGTCAGGCTTCTTGTACGGCCAGTTTCTTCCTCCGACCGCGGCCGTCCGAGGTGTAGCTTGTATCCTGACCACCGTGCAAGAAGGTATTTTAGACTACATGTCTAATAACCCTTAGAACAGCACGTCTCGACCAGGAGCATTGTTTAATGTGAGCCAAAGCTATGCCTGGTGAACCTTACGGGAAGACGGTTAATCTCTGCACATCTCTGGTGGAAACATAGCCTTATTGTTAAAATGTTGATTAATAAACGAAACAGTGTAAATAGTACCAGTGTTGTGTGTTCGTGCGAAACACAGCAGGGCGGCACACGTATGCCCATGCGTCGTTCAAGAAACGGGATAAATTATTTTTGCATATCATCGCGTGAGTTTTCCTTATTATTATTATGTCATATATTTATCTGATCGTATATACCAAAATCTAATTTGGGTGTTTCGGCTTTATGGTATACAAAAACTAATCTTGTATATAATCGAAATCGAAATCGATGAGGACTATAGTACACACATATGCACTCACGCCTGTAATCCCCGAAGTGGTAGGCAGAGGTGTAACCAGTACATCCACTTTTCGCCTAATTTCGGTCCCATAATGTGGTAGGAGGCAAGCCTATCGCAATACCGGGCACAGGTTCCAAAGTCTGGGCTAATACTGAGAATTTCTAGATAGAAAAATATCTCTTTATCCGACCCGGGGATCGAACCCGAGACCTCAGCGCAGCAGTCGTAACACATGCGCAATTACAACTGCGCCACCAAGACAGTCAAATTTTCATTTGTAGAGTTAATCAATGTAAAGCAGAAGCTAGGTCATAGTAAATCACATATAGAGTATATCACATTAGGAAGTAAGTGGTTAGATGTACCTCACTACCAATCGGCAAAATTTGTTGAAGCAACTCATCTGATTTCTGTAATTTTATAACAAGTTTGTGGCAGTTCTTTAGCTGACTATAACATATGTAACATGTATAGTGTAGCCATTCCTCTTCTTGAACCTGTGAATTAAAATTATTAAAAGAAATTGCAGAATTTATACATTAAGGTAGTTTTCTGTGTTTAATTTTTAACAATATGCAACCAAATATAATACACAAAAAAAAGTCCTTTGCATAATTGCTTGAAAAATGAGGTCACAATATTTATTTTAAATATTGGTATGAGCAAAAATGTTTGGGTAGCGGTAACATCTCACTATCTCCATCACACAATGGCACAGTAATGGCCATTCTGAGAGGTGACGTCATGGCTTATATCATGCATCCATTAACTGTCATTTCACAGCATTCACTTCCAGCTGATTTTATTGGTGTCTAATTAACTTATTTTTGTTCGAATTCATTAAATTCTTTTGATAACAGGTTTTAGGTTGATAATGGAAAATGTTGATTAAAATAATAATAAAAAAAGTGTTAACTACTCTATTGGTACATAGTAAATAATAATACTAGCCCTGTATTAAACATTGTCCCACTGCTGGGCACAGGCAGGGTTGGGCAGTATTTGAATTACTTGTAATTGAAATACGTAATTGAAATACAAATACGTATTTTGTATTTGTATTTCAATTACTTCTAAAAATTTCAAATACCTGACGCTGGGGTATTTTGTATTTAGTATTTCAAATACATAGGGGCTTCAAAATACATTTGACCAAAATACATTAAATAGCGATGTTATTAAACAAGGCTGCATGGTTGAGAACCTTTGCCTTTTCTTTTATATAAAAAAGAGAGAATGAAACAAACGGTTATTTTTACAAAACTTATGTGTAACAAGTAAGAGCCACCCGACATCCGACCCGCACCGCCTCGCCTAGTGCGTTTAGTATTCTTTATTTGGACCTTTATGGATATGCGCTCACTACATAAACTCCATAGCGTCACCTCGCCTCCATATCCTCGGTCGTAAGCCGTCCACGCGTGGATGGCGAGTTGCTGCGCATTGCCAACGCACAAGCCCCAGTCGCGTAGCGAAGTTTACTGGTGACAACGCGGCGTCCACCCGTGGACCACCTGGACGACCACCACTTCGACAACGAGTGGACGCCGAGCGACGAGGCGGTACGAGTCGGGTGCCGGGTGGCTCTTATGAGCTGGGACCTTTAAGTTTATTACTAAGATTGTCACAATGGATGATCAATCCACATGTACGTCTACGATGCCAAACGACGGCGGCAATGGGGTGAATCAAGTGACGTATCCGCAAATTTTAACTGGCGGAAAGTAAGTATTTATCAAATCTTAACCAAACGACATTATTTGCTGTATTTTTTTAATAATGTTGATGATTTTTGACTTCGACTACTAATTAATATTATGTTTAAAATACATATATTTTTGTTTTAGATACTGTAGACGCTGTAGTGGAATCACAATCTGTCTCTGATGATTTTTATGAAGAAGAGTTATTGTATTTGTTACCAGTAAATATAACAGAAGATGAAACTGGGGAGAGAGAGTTATATTTGCCTAGGCACTTCAGATGTGCCAGCCACACGTTAAGTCTTTTGGCCACTACAGACATGAATCATTTCATAAAAGATTCTCGTGTTAGCAGTGTTCACTATTCAGCAATTGCTAAATGTACATTGCTATGGAATATATCCAAAAGGCCCAAATCGGCTGAAGTTATAAAAGACTGTCTTGGAAATCAGTTGATATATCCCTGTCCCACAAGATGGAACTCTCTTTATGATTCAATAAAGCAGCTTATGAGAAGTAAATCAAAATTAAATGACTTATTTGATAAGTTGGGTAAGACTAACACTTTTTCAGCCATAGAACTAGAATACTTGGAGGAATTCATTGAAGTATTGAAACCAATTGCTACAGCTTTAGATTACATTCAGGGCAACAATTGTTACTATGGAAAACTTCTGCCTACTTTAATGTCTGTAAGAACCAGATTAGCTCGGCTGCAGGACTGCAATTTGAGGCATTTTACTGTTATTGCATCACAACTAAAAGAGAGCTTAGATAGAAGATTTGATAAGTTTTTTAAATTGTCACCTGAAATAAATGGAGCCATATTGGCTTCATGCTACCACCCCAGTTACAAAATGCGTTGGTTGCCACCAAGCATCACAACAGATGAGAGGCAAATTACAAAAAACATGAAATGCCTGGGAGTAGCAGGAGTAGCACTACTAGTAAAGATGATGATGATTTTATTGTTTTTGTGAATAGGGACAGTGATCAACCACAGACATCAAAAATTGAGTTAGAGTCAGCTTCCTAAATGATAAAAGCAAAGAGCTTAGCATTCTTGAACGCTATCCAAATATAAAAAATATGTTCATACAATACATTTTTTTGTAACTACGATTTCGCCATTGTTCTTTATAGTTTATCCTTCATTGGTGCGGCCTATACTATTCTATTTATATATAGGTTATACACCTGATTGTATTTTGTATTTTGATGAATATAAAATACAAAATATTGTATTTTGTATTTTATATTTTAAATACTCAAGTAAAAAATATTTTGTATTTTAAATACATCCGCGACAGTATTTTGTAATTTGTATTTCAATTACAGCAAAGCATGTATTTTGCCCAGCCCTGGGCACAGGCCTCCTCTACTAATGAGAGGGGTTAGGCCTTAGTCCACCACGCTGGCCTAATGCGGGTTGGCAGACTTCACATACTTTCGAAAAATTCTCAAATATGTAGGTTTCCTCACGATGTTTTCCTTCACCGTTAAAGCAAGCGATAATTAACATTTTAATACACACATAACTTAAGAAAAGTCAGAGGTGTATGCCACTTGGGTTTCGAACCTACGACTTTCGTCTTGGCAGTCCGTACCGCAACCGACTTGGCTATCGCTGCTTATACATGGTACATAGTATGATCATGCATTAAAGCAATTTTATATCTACACAGGAACAGCACAGTAACAACTAGAAACGAACCTTTTTATTTAGTAACTTTTCGTACACATCTTGAACTTCAGATCCTAATATTTGATGCATTCGGACGTTATCATCCAAACATATGCGACATAATTTTAATCCAAACATTTTGTTGTAAAATATTTTGTTGTTAAATTGCACCACTTTTGCCATGTAGATCAAGAAGTTATAATTCTCATCTCAATATTATATTATGGTTCTATCGTTATTCGATGATTTTGCCAATGTCGAGAATTAAATAGTTTATGAAATAAATATAATTCAAATTCTATCTAAAATAACACACTATACACGAGAATATTGTGACTTTTAACTTTTTTCCATTCTCTTTTTTAAATAAAAGAGAAGGCAAAGGTTCTCCACCATGCAGCCTTGTCTGTCGTTGTTTTGTTTTTTCCCAAATCAAATATTGAAAGTCTTTTTCTTCTCTGGTTTTATAAGGCCAACGCCATGTCTGTAGTTTTTATTAATTTAAAAGAGGAAAGCCATGTTCGATATTTTTCCATGCCAAAATCGAAGCCATGTCTGAAATAATCACAATACAAAAGGCCAAAACCATGTCTGAAATAGTCACAATTCAAAAAGCCAAAGCCATGTCTGAAATAGTCACAATTTAAAAGGCCAAAGCCATGTCTGAAATAATTGATTAACTTAATAAAATTACAAATAAAACATCACATTCCCGCCATTTTCTTTTTTTTCGTTACTTATAACTTTTTTGTTCACTTCTCTCTGAATCTGATAAAAAAGCAGCGAAGGTTTTTTCTATTTCACTTATGATAAGAAGGCAAAGGATTCAAGCCCATAGATTACATGGCATTTTTCCTCATTTTTCAGTGTATTGAGACCTAAGCCAATTCTTCATAGGAATATAGATCATCCATGTTATATTATAATTCTATCTATAAATTGATTGACAATTGATTTGTTTTATTTTTAACGCTATCAGGACAAGTTTATACTGTTATGATCCTACTGCCTAATGATATGCGGCATCTTTAAGCAGATTCTTGGTAAACGCATCACTTGAGAACGGAACGACCGTTGGCTAATGTTCTAATTCAATGTTTGAATAATGCGCATCTCTAAAGTTTTTAGGGGACAATATTGTCCTAAAAATTAGAAAGATAATACAATTTTTGTGGTATTCCAGTCTCCTACACTACCGATAAACGTAATCATGTGGGAATCTGCGTATAAAATTTATAAAGAATAGTCAGTCATTCGTTGAAGCTATAGACAACCACAAAGCAAATAATAAATCAATTATGTACTTTATAAAAAGTTTATTAAACGCTATTACATTTCATAAGTTCCTCGAACTGGGTAATGTGATTTATTTTCTATAAATACATTCAAACGCACTCCCTGTAATCCTCGAAGCGGTAGGCAGAGGTGTATCCTGTACACGCACATTTCGCCGAACCGGGCCGTGATGTGATAGGGGGCGAGCCTATCGCCATACCAGGCACAGTCCCCGAACTGATATTGATTATTTCGTGATAAAATACAACTGCGACACCGAGGCAGTTTACTAAATATCGTTACATCAGGTTAAAGTTGCCATCCGTCCTGTTTTCACAGGACATGTCCTGGGGTATCCTGGATAGTGTTTAAGCAGCGTCCTGGGTTTTTAAAGACCCCTGATAAGGTCCTGTATATTAAAATTCGCACACCACTTTTGCAATTCTTACTTTAGGGGCGGCCTCTCGGCTCGCAAAGGTTCACGATAGTTTAAAAAAGATGCGTCATGTTTTTTAACTGAATTGTCCTGGTTTTATAACTTCAAATCCTAGTATTTGAATTCCGGAGTTGGTAACCCTACATCAGGTGAACACGTGTTCGCGCAAACAATATTGGAATAAATAGATAATGAGTAACACCCACCACGGAAGAATTCTGTAGGACTATTATCTTGTTGCGCGAATAAACAGAATATTTGAGTAGGCAAGTAGCTGCTAGAATGTTGCTAATAATTGGGATTTAATACACTTTATATTCTTTTCCGGTAAACCCTTGTTGTTTTTTAACCGACTTCAAAAAAGGAGCAGGTTAACAATTCGTCGGAAACTTTTTTTTTATGTATGTTAAGTATCCGATTACTCGAAGACGCCTGGACCGATTCGAGAAATTCTTTTTTTGTTTAAAAGGGTATACTTTCCAGGTGGTCCCATTGGCACCAAGTCAGGATCTGATGATGGGATCTCAGAAAAATCGAGGGAAACCTTCAAATTTTATAGAGACGCATAATTTGTTTTTCATTGAAGTCGGTGTACTTTTTATGAAATAAAAAAACTTTTACCCAATTATGAGCGTAAAAGGTTTCGATTAGAGTGCTAAAGGATAATACAAATTATCAAAATGGGGGTGCGGACGTTTGAAATGCAGCGTACTTCATGCTTAATGTTATTTAAATAGGGTAGTTTCCTGTGTTTAATTTTGTACATTATTCTATATGCAACCGAATAATTTACGCAAACGAATCTTTTCCGAAAACAGAATCAAAATTGCCTGAAAAATATAACAATATTTATTTTAAATATTGGTATGAGCAAATACTCACAGGCATGAGCGAAAATTGTTGGGTATTGGGAACATATTGCTATCTCCCTCGTACAACGACACTGTAATGGGGATTCTGAGAACCGTGCCGTCACGGTACATATCATGCTCAGAATACAGAACAAACCAGAAACCGCGCTCAATAATAATTACATACCCCGCGCTGTGTCCAAAACCAATAAGTACTTCCCGCACCTGACCCCACCTCCCACCCGCGTTATATTGCTAGATCGGAGCGGTTTCCCACTTTTTGGGGTAATCTTATAACACTCAAGAAAATATATGTATTAAAAAATATTGACTGATATTTGTAAGTAGGGTAGTAAACTAACGTTGTACACAACTACGCGACTAGTGTTCAAACATTTTATGCACTTGCTGTAAAATCTGATAACTAGAGATGTGTCCAACGTGAGTTATAAAGGAGTTATACCAACAACTTTAAATAAAACACGGCTTTAAAAAGTTAAGATTTTATTATTTTCAAATCAAATCAAATCTAGCGATTGTTTTTTAATTTGTTTAATATATTCTTTAGAGATTCGTACTTTTTTCTGTATTCTGAGATATCATGCATCCTTTTACTGTCATTTGACAACTACCCCTTCCAGCAGATTTCAATAGCGTCTAATATACTTATTTTTATAAAATTATTTCAATGATAGGTTTGAGGTAATGTAAATGGTTGATGAAATTAATCAAAAAATCGAGTCAACTACCCAATTGTTATTAAAAACATCCATACTAATATTATAAAATTAAATGCGAAAGTAACTCTGTTTGTTACCTCTTCACGACTAAACGGCTGAACGGATTGTAATGAAATTTGGTAAGGGAATAGATTATATACTGCAGAAGGACATAGGCTATCTTTTTTTGCAAAAAAAACTACCTTGAAACCTTTAGGCTTTCACAGCACCCTACCTCTCCCTTCTATACCAGAAACTTACGGAGCTACAGCTTTGTGGTGTATACTACCCCGGACCGATTCTAGAGGATCGCAAATTCTTATCTTATCTGGAACAAGCTGTGGAGTTGTTCGTCTGCTCACGTATTCCTTCCTATGATTCTGGGTCCTGTGAAGAAGATAGTCAGTAGGCTGGCATGATTGTGTAAAGTACCGAAGGATAGGTGTCTCTTGCTCTAACCTGGACGGCACTGCGCTTACCATCGGTTGTAGTGTGGTCACTTTGCGGGGAAAAACCTTTTTAGTTTTTCTATGAATAGTATAAGTATTTTTTTTATACTGTCACGTGACGTGGCAAAGTGACCACACTGCACCTGATGGTAAGCGCAGTGCGGTCCAATTAGAGTATCGAGTAGCGAGAGACAATCTATCCCCCGCTACTCAACACAATTATGCCGGCCTGCTTCTTCACACTACGCCATGGGCAAGAAGGTGAAGAAGAGGTCGAGGGTCTATTGTCAGAGTACTCAGAAGACCGCAAAACGGCCAAAAAACGTACCACCCAACTCTAGACTCCTGACAAAAAAGTATTTAAGTCAATTTACTATAGTAGCCTTTATCATCTAAGTTTTTAGGATTTTTTCTATATAATTTTAATTAATAAAAATTTGCGATAGCCTAGGTTGGAGCGACATGGACTGTCGAATCAAAATTATAGGTTCAAAATCAAATGGCATACACCCCTGACTTTTCGAAGTTACGTATGTATTCAATGTTAATTATCGTTTGATTTAACGATTATATAAAACCTCTGTATATCTTAAGACAATACATACATATACACTCACTGTAATCCCCGAGAGGATAGGCAGAGGTGCAACAGTACACCCACTTTTCAACGAATTTCGGTCCCATGATGTGATAGGGGGCGAACCTATCGGCAACCGGGCTTAGGTTCCAGACTCCGGTCTAATACTGAGAATTTCTGGGTATAAAAACTCAATATCACTATACCCGACCCGGAGATCGAACCCAGACCTCAGCACAGCAGTCGTAACGCATGCGCAATTACAACTGCGCCACTGAGGCAGTCTTAAAGACAAGCTCAAGCTATTGATATTTACAGATCCACCTACAATAAAAACGGTACCAGAAGATGGATTCCTGGAGGTTCGTAAAGGGGAATATGTGGACATCGGCTGCGAAACCACAGGAACACCTACACCTATAGTGGACTGGAGGAAAAATGTGAGTTCATTACATATACACTCACAGAGGTGTAACCAGTCATAAAGTAAAATAAACCGCGATAGAATCCGTAAATTTCGTTTTATTACAAGGTGTAACCAGTACAAACACATTCCGCCGAATTTCGGTCCCATAATGTGATAGGAGGCGAGCCTATCGCCATACCGGGCACAGATTCCAGACTCCGAGCTGATACTGAGAATTTCTAGATAGAAAAACCTAATATCACTTCACCCGACCCAAGGATCGAACCCGAAACCTCAATACAGTAGTCGTGTCGCATGCGCAATTTTAACTGCGTCACCGAGGCAGCTTGTAATGTTGAGTGGATCTAAATAACATATAACATTTCATGGATTTAATAATTATTTTAATTTGATCTGATTTAGGCCGGTGTATGTAAACGGAACTTAATGATTTGCAGGGTGAGCCCATGGCCCTGTTGGAACACCGTCCAAGGATCAGGTTCAGAGCTGAACACCGTCTCCTGGCCGGGGTGTATGAGTGCACAGCTAATAATGGGGTGGGCGATCCAATCAGGGCTGCTATAAGAGTAATAATTCATGGTAAGTCGTTCAAAAAGGGTTTATTAACCGACTTCAAAAAAAGGAGGAGGTTAACAATTCGTCGGAATCTTGTTTTTTATGTATGTTCCCCGATTACTCGAAGACGTTTGGGCCGATAAGAAATTCTTTTTTTTTAAAAAGGTTTACTTCCCAGGTGTTCCCGTTGGCACCAATTCAGTATCTGATGCTGGGATCTCAGAAAATTCGAGGGCAACCCTCAAATTTTATAAGGACGCATAATTTGTTTTTATTGAAGTCGGTGAATCAATAAGAAACTGTAATTTCTCCGCATTACCGAGTATTATAGACAGCCTCTGTGACCAATATTTGTGTGATCTACAAATGTTTGTTTTGGGTCTGGATTTTGTGGAGTTTCTTTTATATTCCAAATTTAAAATATACACGTACTAGCGGCCCGCCCACTTTCGCGCGGGTGGCACTAATAAAGCTGAACGAGCGGGCCTTACAGTAGTCGCATATGATGTATATCTGACATCTTACAAAGCATTTGCCCCCGACGCGATGCCATAATATTATAAAGTATAAATAAACGGTCACCGAGCGAGTATAGCAGTGACGCGTCGACTATAACTCTCTCTCTCCCTTACTCGAACGACCGTTACATAGCCGAGCGTGAAGGCTCAGTCTCATTTACCCACAAAACAAAATGCACAGCACGCCTAGAGATTTCACTTAAAAAAAAAAGCGCGCGCTTCTCCGACTTCCTGTTACACACTTCCGTCCCATTTCACGAAACCACTCCCAAAAATCGATAGTAAAGATGTAGGGGTTGCTTCTGCCCTACTCAATGAAGTTTATAAAATTGCAGGATTGTGAATAAAACAATAACGTTGTATCTGACTCGAATGCCGACTGTGATAGGTGTATGCTGCGTCGCTCTGTTTGATAGACTCGTATGGAGCGTAGCGCGGCCGTGACTTTTGTATAGTCATACTCTCTGCGCGGCACCCCCGTTCTGGCCATATGAATATCTACTGTCAGCAGTCGTGGTGTTTATTAATATAAACATAAAATACAATGGTTCTTACAGCTATTTCTCCGTAGGTAAAAGTTTACATTGAATCTAATAACTAGGCTTTGTTAAAGTAGAAATGCGTCGTTTATTTTCTTGGTAATCCCGGCATACGTCCTGTATGTGTGTGGCCGTGATGCCACAAAGAGGTTACACATCAACTGTTGATCCAATCGCAGGATCTTCACAGGATCACTCGGTTAATCTGAAGATTGCATGAAAATTTCATTAAAACGCCCCAGCTGTTTTGGACTCGATATACATACACACATCGATTAGTGTCACATTATACTTCCCTCCATATTCTAGACGCCCCTGTAGTCACAGCAGAGAGGACATTCGTTCACACTGCTATAGGACTTAGGGCAGCTTTAGCAGCCAAGCTAGAATTCGCAGTACCCCCAGCAAGAACAGCATGGTACAAGGATGGACGACCCGTGAAGACCGATGACAGGTAAACTATAACTGATGATAGCTATTAGTTATAACCGATTTCATTATAATTAATAAATAACACCCAACAGTCCGACACATAGCCCCGACCCCACAGTAAGATACGAGTCTTGTGTTGTGGGTATCAGGGACTACGAGACTTTCGGTCTCACAACACCCAGACCCCGGACACAAATATCTGTCTTTCACAAAAATATTTGTCCCGGTGTGGGAATCGAACCCACGGCATCTCGTTTCACAGCCGGCTACTCGCCAACTGCGCCTCGGAGGCTGTAAACAATAGTTATAACTGATGATACGTTCGTTATAACTAATTTCCATGTAATTGTAACTGATGATGTGTAGATTATAATTGATATCAATTTGGTTATGACTACATAATATGTTTATTATACTAATAACCATTAAATTATAGCTGATGATATATTCATTATAACTGATATCAAATTAGTTATAACGTTATGATGTTACATGAATTATAACTATTATTCAATTAGTTATTTTATAACATATTCGTTACAACTTACAACTTTAGATGCAAATGTTTCTATACTCCAAAACTTCAACCAAAACCAACATTTTGATATAAATCTAAATGGAAGATAGATGTTTGGTTGCAAATTTGCAACGCAATTGTGTTCGGTAATAGATTCTCAATTATGACTCTACTGTCTATCCTGACGTTTCCAGGGTGTTAATAATAGTTCAAGATAACGTCCATCAGTTGATATTCCGTAATGTGAGGAAGTCAGACCTTGGAAACTACACCTTCAGAGCAGAGAACCAACTTGGTATGGCAGATGTGTCCTTCAAATTGACTGGTAAGAACTCTACCTTCATTAAAAATATCATTAAATACAGGCTTTTATTATCCTGGCAAAGTAACCACACTACACCTGATGGTAAGCGCAGTGCCGTCCAATTAGAGTATCGAGTAGCGAGAGACAATCTATCCCTCGCTACTCGACACAATCATGTCGGCCTGCTTCTTCACACTACGGCATGGGCAAGAAGGTGAAGAAGCGGTCGAGGGTCTAGTGTCAGAGTACTCAGAAGGCCGCAACACGGCGAAACAGCGTACCCCAACTCTAGACCCCCGACAGAAACCGGATGTACACTGGCTGATCCCGGAACGTGACACACTTGCGTGTGCCACTATGGCGGGTTTTACACCCTGTGTACGGTTGTCGGATACGAATATCCTTGCGTAACAACACAGAATATTTATCTAGACCTCCTTTGTTCCATCTCCCAGGTGTCCCTAACGTAGCATCGTTCAAAGTGGACGCAGCTCTGAACAAGGCAACTTCCACAAGCTTCACACTTATATGGGAAGTGGACTCATACTCTACTATTATTGGTAAGTGACATGATCCAAACTATTGTGTATCAGTTCATCTGATTCGTTTAGAACCAAAGTCGACAAAGTAGGTAGTAGGGTACCTAGTTGGGCAAAAATTTAAAAATATATGGCAATATAGGAATTTTCTTTATCAACCAATCAGAAGCGTCTGTAAAGTCTAACAGCTTTTTGAAAACACAGTTGATCAAACTTTTGTGTTTTTTAATTTATATTCTGCAAAGAGTAATAATTAAATTGTACGCGCTCTATTTTAATAACGCAAGCGAGCGAACGCCAGTACAATTTAGTCACGACTTTTATTTCTAGAATACAATCTCTGGCTCCGTCCTTACTACGGTCGCTTGATGACACCGGAACCGGATGCCTTCACCACGGAACAACCAGCCAATTTGTGGAGTAAGATTATTGTACCTGGAGACTCTAGCGATGGTAAGTACGTGACTAATTGAAGTGATAACTTCTTATGGGAGGGTAAACCGCTTCGGAACGTAACGCGTTACGGCGCCGCTATGTCTAGGCTTCTTTATTAATTTCTATTTCTGTCGTTCCATAATCTCTGTGCTATATTTTTTTGAAGCGAAACTTCTTTAGAATCCTTGTGATTTGATTTGAGTGAGATTCGGTGGGATCAAGTGGGTTAAATATATTTTATAATCAAGAAAAGGTTTTATTAATAAATAACATTTCCTCACATTGTCATATTAATATACATAAAGTTCAAGTAATGACCTAAGCTATTCTCAAGTTAAACAATTTCAATATTAAATAGTTCAACTTAGCTTAGTTTAAGTTATCACTTCTGTCGAGCGTCCCGAGACGCACACGTTTTTTTATTTATTTATTTTATGGTTTTCCAAAAGGTTGTACATTGAATTAATATAGGTGTAGTATAAAGGGCACATTCTGATGCACAACCTATTTAAAGGAGTACACGGCATTCATTAATTCTATGCGCATACTAACAAATAATCCTGGCAAAGTTGACTTTTTTTTTTATGCAAAAAGGGGGCAAACGGGCAGGAGGCTCACCTGATGGAAAGTGATCACCGCGGTCCATGAACATCTGCAACACCAAAGGGCTTGCAAATGCGTTGCCGGCCTTTCAGGAAAGAATATGCTCTCTTCTTGAAGGTTCCCAGGTCGTAACGGTTCGGAAAGACCGCCGGCGATAACTGGTTCCACAGAGTGGTTGTGCGTGGCAGAAAATGCCGTAAAAATCGCGCTGTTGTGGAACGCTGGACATCGAGATGGTGCGGATGGAATTTTATACTTATAACATGAAGACTCCGTATCATATAGTATTTGGGTTCGATCCCCGTATCGATATAAATGTTTCACCAGTCACGTATCAAAAAAATACTGGTAACACTCGCCGTTCTTACATGCTACTTTCAACTTTAATATTATGGAAATAAAATTGATTTTGGCTTGTATTTTACCGACTACTTATTACCTTTTCCGGACACCGATGTCCTAGTGATTTGTGAGAGGTTAGTATACAAAATATTTTTGGGATTTGCCATGAGACCATAAGTCCTGATACTCACGAACAAGATTATTTTAGTATGGAGTCAAGATTGAACTATGTTTGTCTCAGAAAGTCAAAAAACACTAATTATTGGTCTTTAATCTTCTTGGTCTTTATCATAGTGTATCATTCACGCTATATCCATGAATTATGAATTTTGTATAATTCCAATTAGATTTAAGAGAAAATCGGGGTTTTCTAAACCTATACCCTAAAAATTCCTTGTCTGAGTTAAGTCCGCTCACGGGACTATACAGATATGCATAACTGACATGTCACTGGCGAGAGGTTAAACATTTAATCATAATTTATTTCAGGTCCAATACACAGTGCACTTTATACTGTACGAGGCCTGACACCCTCCACGGTATACGAAGCCATCGTAACTTCTAGAAACAGGTGCTGGATTCGTTCGTTAATGTCTATTTTATTGAGTGGGTGTTTTTTTTTATAGAATAATCCGACAAACGAGCCAGTGGGTCACCTGATGTTAAGTGATCTCCACCGCCCATGAACATCCACAATACCGTCGGCCTTAAAGGACAGGAATAGGGATAAGGGAAGCGAAGGGGGAATCTGGGCCTCCGGATATCTCACTTACCATACGAAACGCGACAGTAAACTGTCACTTTACGTTGGTTTTCTGTGAGACAGTGGTACTACCCCGGTCGAGCCGGCCCATTCATGCTGCAGACAAATATGTCTACAGCGTGGCTCTACCACTATTAAACAATTTTATCTTAGTTGGGTTGGTTCATTTGGAATAATTTCAAAACTATATATTTTCATAATTCACAGATTCGGCTGGAGTAAACCCTCGGCAGTTTTACATTTTGCAACAGAACCAGGAGGTAAGATCAAAATAATTATTCAAAATTAAGTGAACCACATTATCACATTCGGTCGAATACTCAAACGCAACTCAAGCATTTAAGATCGTGTTAAATATTTAAAACCCTCTTATTTGTCCTAATTGTAAATCATATTACGAAATAAGTCGCCGTTAGACCGGAAGTACCCAAAGTTTTTGTCTCATAGACTCTCTTTCCAAGTTTTTCGGTTTTGGGTAGACTACAAGGGGTCCATGTGTCGTCGACCCCTGGGGGTCGATATAGACCAACTTTGGGTATCATCGTGTTAGACGGTCTACCACATAAGTAGCGTTTGAGTATTAGCGGTGGCAGGATATTCATATCCGCCCGGATAGCGACCGCCGTACACAGGGTGTAAAACCCGCCATAGTGGCACACGCAAGTGTGTCGCGTTCCGGGATCAGCCAGTGTACATCCGGTTTTTGTCAGGGGTATTGAGTTGGGGTACGATGATTGGCCGTTCTGCGGCCTTCTGAATACTCTGACACTAGACTCTCGACTCCTTCCTCACCTTCTTGCCCATGGCGTAGTGTGAGGAAGCAGGCCGGCATGATAGTATTGAGTAGCGGGGCATACATTTTCTCTCGCTACTCAATACTTTAATTGGACAGCACTGCGCTTACCATCAGGTGCAGTGTGGTCACTTTGCCGTTCCAGGATAAAAAAAAGATACTTTATGAAACTCGCTACTTAAACTCTTAAAACACTATGCGCAGCAATAATTGTATTTATAATATTTTTCCAGAATCTATGTTAGGGAATGTTCCCTAAAATAGATTCTGGGACGTTATGGACGTTGGCCACAGGGGCGGGGGAGGTGCTTAGGTTTTCGTCACGTACCTAGTCAATATCATTTAGGGTAATCACACGCTTTTTCGAGCTATATTCAAATATGGCGCGCAGTGTTTAGCGCTTTTTAAACTTTCCGGTGGCAACACTGACGCATATATGCTGAAACGTTTTTTTTTTAACTTTCTATTTCCAAAAAAATTAAAAACCATATATTTGTTAAAACTAGAGGGGGAGGGGAAAGGTTGTCTTGGCATACTACGGGTGGTCACCGAGGGGGTACGAAATTGTAAAAAATGGGTCAAGTAATTTGCGTACGTTCTCTTGTTATATTGGTCCATACCAACTGCCTCGGTGGCGCAGTTGTAATTGCACATGCGTTACGACTGATGTGCCGAGGTCTCGGGTTCGATCCCGGGTCGGGTAAAGTGATATTGGGTTTTTATCTAGACATTCCTCAGTATTAACCTGAAATCTGTGCCCGTTATGGCGATATTCTCGCATATCACATTATGGGACCGAAATTCGGCGAAAAGTGAGTTTACTGATTAGAGGTGTAGGTGCCTGCCCATTCGGAGATTACAGGCGTGAGTGTATGCGTGTGTGTGTGGTGCATACTCACATGTATGATTTATTTTTTGACAGCTGGTATTAAGCCATCAACAATCGACTACATGGATATTACTCCAACGCTCGAACAGATAGATTCAGAACCACACAACATGTCCCAGGCGCAAGTTTCCGAACGGTACGATGAACTGTCAAACGGCGGCGAGCGGGAAAATGCATTTACCGCCATTTTTGTTTTTACATTGTTCCTTGTTTATTTTAGGTGATAAAATTTAATTCAAATATGAAAATGCATTTAACCAACATTTAAATAAAGTTATAGTTATGTGCGATAATATTAGTATACTTAATAAAAAACGACAGATTAATAAAGTTAAATTATTTTTTCATACTCGATAAGTTTTGGCCATTAGTTTTTAATTATAAGTTCATATTATTATTTATTGTAGATAATTTTATTGAAACTTTCATATAATTAAATTATTTTTATATGTATATGCATAGTTTTATTTTAAATGATTATCTTTTGTCAATTTATTTGAACAAATGATCATTTAAAAAAAAATAGTTTTAAAATATAATAATGTATATCCGGATGACGAAATTCAGTAGCTGAGTTCATAACGTCATCAGATCATCATTGGTCATCACATTGAAGCTGTGAGATGGTATAGATCCCTCTCCGATCTCCAGATATAGTCAGAATGCTCATCGAATGATAGTTTCGTAAAAATAACACAAGTTGAACACTTCAGCGTTTATTAAGCTACTGCCAGTTCGGAATATAACATTCCATGGAAAAGAACAGTCAAGAAAAACCATGGTTTACAATTACACTTTTCACTAATTACTTTAATTCGTTGTTACTGCCAGTCATTTGGGTCTACTATTTTTTTACATTTTTATTAATGATTTGATTGAAAAATGATCTTGCCACTGTTTGCTTTATGCGGACGATTTAAAAATATACTCAATAGTTGATTCTGTTGATGATGCCTTGCGTTTACAAGATGACTTGAAAACAGTATATGAATGGTGTATTGTTAACAAAATGTCGCTTAACGTAGACAAGTCCATACCATCTCTTTTACAAAAAAAACATAAGATTTATTTTCCATATACAGTAGGTGGTCACGTTTTAGGTCGCAAAGGTAGCGTCAGAGATCTTGGAATCATATTTGATGAGGAGCTGACTTTCCGGGACCACTACAACTTCATAAAGCATACAAACTACTCGGATTTGTTGTTCATATCAGTAAACCTTTCAAAAAGCCCGGCAGTATTCTCTTGCTCTACTAGTCTTGTAAGATCTGTGCTTGAATGGATCAGTTGTATGGTCTCCATACTACTCAGTTCACGTTGAACGCCTTGAGGGCATTCAGAATAGGTGTCTAAAAATCTTGTGTTATCGATGTGGTTTTGGGCGTAGCGTTACAAGCTACAATGAAAGACTGGCTAGATTTAGAGTCCAAAGACTAGATTGTAGACGTAAGGTTTTCGATTTAGTTTATCTCCACAAAAATATTCATTCTAGCATAGACTCACCCGACTTACTCTCTTTAATTAATTTTAATATACGATTTAGAATACGTCACCCTAACATCTTCTCGCTTGATGTGTATAGAAATAACACCTCCTTCTACAATCCTATTGTTAGAATGTGTCGTCTATATAACGAGTTGGCAAGCTTGGATAGTTCTCTCGATATCATGGACGGCAGATTCCCACGAGTTTTTACCGATATTAAAAAATATGTTATAAGACTGTTCTGTGTCTTTACATTTGTGCGTGTATTTATTTATTTATTTAACACACTTTATACATTTAAGTATAGGCGGACTTCATGCCGGAGGCAGTCTCTGCCAGTCAACCTGAGGTAGTGCAGAGATACAAGAAGGTAGGTGCTAAAATAGAATATGGTTTGATATTTATATCTTACTTTTAGTTTCCGATCAAATATATTAATTTTTGTAGTTTTCTATATTTATTTTGAGTAGGTGACACACTAGCATATGTGTTTGAATTGGTTCAGGACACATGCTTTGGAGTATAGTCTAGTTTAGTAATTTTTTGTGAATTTGTATTTTTATTGACCGCATTCTGTTTTGTGTCTTAATTAGTAAATAAAGTCAAACATTATTTCAGGATTACAACCTCTAACTTACTCATTGTTCAATAATAAATTCTGAATTGTCTTACAAAATGGCGCGGCTGTCACATATTCCTCGATTCTATTGTGTCCTTCTCTATGAGGAAGAACACAACTCAAAACCTTTAGTTTTTGTAACATTTCATGTTTGTACGCCAAACGCTAAACACGATCGATCCTTAAGTTACAATGAAATCTAACAACCTACATATTATGCTTTGTGTGCAGCGATCTATATGTATTACGTACTAGATGCGGCGGCCAGAACATACGTTATGTTCCACCGAGTTGAGGTGTATACTCCTCACCGACGTCAGTATGCTTCATGCCACCTACGAATGCACACCAGTTTAATTTGAGTTATTTGTAGCGACATTCCCGAACAAATCTGCCTTAAATTGATTTACAGTGAAACTGTTAATAGTATATAAGGTAAATAACATAATTTCATAACGTTTAGAACGTAATATCAATAAATATTAATTAATTTCAATTCTGAATGCGGGATAGTTCTGATTAAAATTAATAGATGGCACTTTCAGAATAAAATACATTATATAGTTTGTCCCGTTTTAGCGCGCGGAAAGTCCCGTTCGAGAGACAGTGACGGGAGTTTTACTTCCAAATAGTTCTTAGTAAAATCATAGATGGCATTAGTGGGCGGACAAGGTTATCGGAACATCTTTTATGTTCGACAATTCGTGTCTATAGAATATAAGTCAATGTTTGTGTGTATACTCATGTTTAACAAATAATTGAATAAAAAATTAAGTAAATAAAATTATAGATTAAATGGATTTTTTCAGTGTAGTAAGGCCTAGCCAAATCTTTTTCAGGGTTGCCAGAAGCAGCAACATATTTTATACCGCAATCTTTCCTAATTATAAAAAATCGAATCCCATTATCCAGTCAGATATAATTAATAATAATACAAACTAACGAAACTATTGAGAAATTTGCCAACACCTATTGCACACCAAAAATCACACCAATAAAGATTTGATTTGATTTGAAAAAAATGAAAATAGAATATAGTTATATTTTTATCATTTTGATAAAAATATAACTATATTCGGTATTTTGACGTACCTTGAATAAAAAAAACTGAATATTTTTATTAAAAATTTATTTTTGTATCCAAATATACAAGAAAATCTGCTATACATAAAACATGAAACATAAAAAATGGAAACATCCAAAACGCTGAGCCAAACGTCTATTAGTTTTGCGGATGGTCACGTCACGCAACGTTTAAAACAAGTATTCATGTTTAATCGTTTTTTAGATCTAACTTTTCGAATAAGTTCTAAGAAATACTTAAATATAATTATATTGGTAAATTAGTTTCATTGAGAATGAATAACATCTTAGATCCCCGATTGCACCCCTACCCGCTCGTGGTGGTTGCTAACGAACAAAGCTTGACAGCCTCCGTGGCGCAGTTGGCGAGTAGCCGGCTGTGAAACGAGAGGCCGTGGGTTCGATTTCCACACCAGGACAAATGTTTGTGTGACAGACAGATATTTGTGTCTGGGGTCTGGGTGTTGTGAAACCGAAAGTCTCTCGTAGTCCCTGATAGACACAACACAAGACTGATATCTTAGTCTGGGGTCGGGGCTATGTGTGTGACTGTTGGGTGTTATTTAATATAATAAGCTCTGGTGGCTGCATCGTGGAGAAGTAACCAGTAACAATAATAAATATAATAAAATGCTTAAGATAATAGTTCCACAGGCGGGCAACGGAGTCGTTAGGACCGTGCCAGCAACTGCAACCATCCCGTTTGCCAAGCGTGGTGACGGGGGACTATGGTAAAATCCTAAAAAAATTGTAGCGGAAGGATACGGTGTGACGACAAGATGGTCGGGGCTATTACCCAAATGTATTCATGGGCGACTTTTCAAATCACTGTTTCTTATAAATCATTATAGCATATTTGTAAGCATGTATAACTAGAGTAATAACATTAAAAAGGTTTTTCGCATGTATGTGTTCTAATATGAGTATTTAAATGACCACTTTGTGAAAATGCACAACTACAGTATTGACATTTATATGGTTTTTCGCCTGTATGAGTTCTAATATGTGTCTTTAAATGACTATTCCGGGCAAATGTGAAATTACAGAATTGACATATAAAAGGTCTTTCACCTGTGTGAGTTTTAATATGATCCATCAAAGTACTATTTCGTGCACATGTAAAACTACAGTATTGACATTTAAAGGGTTTTTCACCTGTATGAGTTCTAATATGGACCTTTAAATGACCACTCCGTGCAAATGATAAATTACAGTATTGACATTCAAAAGGTTTTTCGCCTGTGTGAGTTTTAATATGATCCTTTAAAGTACCACTTTGTGCAAATGTAAAACTACAGTATTGACATCTAAAAGGTTTTTCGCCGGTGTGAGTTCTGACATGGACATTTAAATTACTACTCCGTGCAAATGTTAAATTACAGTATTGACATTTAAAAGGTTTTTCGCCTGTGTGAGTTTTAATATGATCCTTTAAAGTACCACTTTGTGCAAATGTAAAACTACAGTATTGACATCTAAAAAGTTTTTCGCCGGTGTGAGTTCTAATATGTCTCTTTAAATTACTTATTTTTTCAGAAGTAAAGTCACAGTTTTGACATTTAAACAAGTTGTCTTCCATATAAATGTCAAAGACTTTTTTCAATTTACCTCTTTGAGTATCATTTCCATGACAAATAGATTTATCTATATTTATACATTTCTTATTTCTTTTGCTATTTACAGGTTTATGTCCACTAATATGTTTGATAAGAAGAGCTTTCGTACTATATATTCTACTACAATCATTGCATATAAAACACTTTTTATCATCTTTAATTAACAATTGATTACTATAATTCCTGTCATATTCTATATGGGATAACTTATTTTCAATAGGCACTATGTCTATTTGAATTTCAAATGCGTTTTCTTTTCTAATTTCTATATCACCAACTTTATCTTGTTCATAGCCACTTTCTTCATGCAGCTTAAGCTCGTTATTTTGAAATACACCTTGAGAATTACAAAATATCTTATAGTATCAGAATGTATTTGGATAATTGTAATACTGAAAAATGAAAAGTAACAAGCAAAAAGAGAATGATAATTTAAATAATAAATGGTGATAAATGTGTGTTTATTTATGTATATGTATGTGTATGCGTATATGTATATGTGTGTGTACATGTATATGTATGTATATATTTTTATATTGTGCCAATTTTTGGCTTTAAGTATTTTGTTTTTAAGTAAAGATGCGTGTGATTTGCCAATGTTGTGTACTCCTTTAATTAGCATACACATCAGAATATGTTTTTTATAATTTTATATTAAATTTAAGAAACAATGTGTGAACTGTCAGAGTCTTAGCCACTGTACAGGCGGTTGCAATAAGAAGGTTCATAATATTAAGCTATTATTATTAAGCAAGAGCAAAAATCTTATATGTCATGTCACTTACAGTCATCATAAACTTCATCTTTGACCGTCACTTCATTACCGTCACATTCACTTTGGTTTTCCATTTTTAAAATATCTTTGTAATCCAGTATTTCTAAGGACTCTGTTTTGCCAACCATCAATGAATTTCCCAGACCATACGTCAGTTTGTCTATAAGTTTTAAATTCAACTGTAAGAAAAATAATAAATTTTTACACTGCGCCTAATGGTATGTACAGTGTAGTGTTTACTGTAAATTATATAATTCAACATATAAAGTTGTAATCATTGACTTATATTCTATAGACACGAACTGTCGAAGAAAAAACATGTTCCAAAAACCTTGTCTGCCCACTAATGCCATCTATTCATTTTACTAAGAACTATTTGGAGGTTATAACTCCCGTCACTTTCTCTCGAAAGGGACTTTCCGCGCGCCAAAACGGGACAAACTATATAATGAATTTTGTTGTGAAAATGCCATCTATTCATTTCACTAAGAACTATTTGATAGCTCCGTCACTTTTTCTTGAACGGGACTTTCCGCCCGCCAAAACGGGACAAACTATACAATGAATTTTGTTGTGAAATATAGACTTCCCGTATACAGAATTGAAATTAATTAATATTTATTGATATTACGTTCTAAATGTTATGAAATTATGTTATTTACTTTATATACTATTAATAGTTTCACTGTAAATCCATTTAAGGCAGATTTGTTCGGGAATGTCGCTACAAATAACTAAAATTAACTCGACACTGTAAGATGCAATGTGGTGTGCATTCTTAGGTGGCATGAAGCATACTAACGTCGGTGCAGTGTATACACCGCGACTCGGTGGAACATAATGTTTGTTCTGGTCGCCGTATTTAGTACGTAGTACATATACATTGCTGGTTGTAATACTGCTGAGCCGATGCTTGGTCCATTTCACAGAAGCATTTGTCAGGTGACAATTTGTATGACTTACATACAAGTATGCAAGTATATGTATAAGCTTAATTTGAAGGTTTTTTTTATGTGTACGCGAATAAGACATTGAAATTAAACTAATTTTAGGGACACTTTTGAAGCACTGTGACTAATAAGTTAAAATATACCATGATAAAATCGTAAAATTTTTTTATTTCAATATTTACGATTTTATCAATAATTTTCTTTGATCAGCTTTATATGTTGTATAGAAAGAACCACAGTCGGCAAAGTAGGTAGTTGGGCAAAATGAGATAAATAGACAATACAAGAAATTAAAATCTGCATCGACTATTGCAATCATTTATAATTAAAAATGGCTATAAACCCTTCTAAAACACAAAACAAAAGCATCTCTCAAGTCAACAATCCTATCCTGTGTGTCGCGTTCCGGGATCAGCCAGTGTACATCCGGTTTTTGTCGGGGGTCTGGAGTTGGGGTACAATGGCCATTTTACGGCCTTCTTAGTACTCTGACGCTAGACCCTCGACCCCTTCTTCACCTTCTTGCCCATGGCGTAGTGTGAAGAAGCAGGCCGGCATGAGTGTGTTGAGTAGCGGGGATAGATCGTCTCTCGCTACTCAGTACTCTATTTGAACTGCACTGCGCTTATCATCAGGTACAGTGTGGTCACATTGCCGTGCCAGGATAAAAAAAAAATCTAATCAAAAACGAGAAACTTGACAGTACAGTAGCAAAGGCCATCTATCTTATCTTAGGTAGGATCAATAGGGGCAATAAGAAAATTTAATAAGATTTTTCATGTTGAAGCTTAATTTTTATCATTGTTGTTGTGATTGAAAAATTAAATATCTCCTAATATTAAAATAAAATATTCAGCAAAATTGTCTTTCGACTTAAACAAAAGTTATCAGTTTTTTCATTTGCCAAAAACCAAAAATATTTTGTCAACTTTGGTTCTATAGGACTTAAATATAGTCACGAGTTTTAATAAGAAAATATTATTGTTCAGATCAGTAGCCAGATGTGAAGGTCTAGGACAATTACTCTTATATTATCATTTTAATTTGTAGAGTTAAACATTGTAACACAGAAGGTAGGCCAGAGTATAACATAATAGTAAGTAAGTGGTTAGATGTACCTCACTACCAATCGGCAAAATTTGTTGAAGCAACTCATCTGATTTCTGTGATTTTATAACAAGCTTGTGGCAGTTCTTTAGCTGACTATAACATATGTAACATGTATAGTGTAGCCATTCCTCTTCTTGAACCTGTGAATTAAAATTATTAATAAATTTGGATAAATATATTTTACAATAAGCATTGAACCCAATATATGTGCAGATGTTGAGTTCAGTGTGGTAGGTTCTGTAGTAATGGCACATTAAGGTAGTTGTCTGTCTTTAATTTTGTACATTATGCAACTGAATATAATACACAAAAGAAACTCCTTTGCAAAATTGCTTGAAAAATGAGGTCACAATATTAATTTTAACCAGTCTGGTATCAATGGTATGCCAGCGCGCCACAAATACTGGCAACACTTGCCATTCTTACACGCTATTTGAACTTTAATGTTATGGAAATAAAATTGATTTTGGCTTGTTTTTACTCCCTACTTTATTACTTTTTAATATCCTTTTGATACACAAGTTAACGGCAGGCAGTGGCTTTGCTGTTTTCCCTGGCATTGCAGAAGTCCATGGGTGGCGGTGAGTACTTAAAAAAATACAAGTGATTAAATATTGGTATGAGCAAAGATGTGCGTGTACTTCCTGGTGTTCCCATCTCACTATCTCCCTCACACAACAGCACAGTAATGGCCATTCTGAGAGGTGATGTAACATCTCATATCATACATCTTTTTACTGTCATTTGACAGCATTCCCTTCCAGCAGATTTTATTGGAATCTAATTGACAGGGCTGCCAGATTGTATAATTGGATACAAAATATGTATAATTTAGTTAACTAATGTATCTAGTATGTATAACAGACAGCCTTGCATAATTCAAGATACAAAAATAAAGATTTAAGTGAAAAGTAAATTTTCCAGATGGCTCCGGCCTCTTTAGAAACACAAGAGAACAAGAAGGCTTTTGAAAAAGAATGACAGACAAAGATGAAGACCTTTTTTTTGAGGAGTTTGGTTGGTAACAGTGGTTGTATGAGTATCGATTTTGTATAATGTCAGAGAGATGCCGGTATAATATAAGTTGTTGCTTCTGGCAGTCCTTGTTATTTACTTATTTTTATTTGAATAATTAAAAAAAACTGCTGGTGCTGTTTTGCTGGTGGTAGGATATTCATATCCGCCCGGATAGCGATCTCCGTACACAGGGTGAAAAACCCGCCATAGTGGCACACGCAAGTGTGTCGCGTTCCGGGATCAGCCAGTGTACATCCGGTTTTTTGGGGGTCTAGAGTTGGGGTACAATGTTTGGCCATTTTGCAGCCTTCTGAGTACTCTGGACAATAGGCCCTCAACCGCTTCTTCACCTTCTTGCCCATGGCGTAGTGTGAAGAAGCAGGCCGGCATGATTGTGTTGAGTAGCGGGGGATAGATCGTCTCTCGCTACTCGATACTCTAATTGGACCGTACTGCGCTTACCATCAGGTGAAGTGCGGTCACTTTGCCGTGCTAGGATAAAAAAAAAAAC
The DNA here is from genome assembly GCA_905220505.1 of Laothoe populi. NCBI lineage: Eukaryota > Metazoa > Arthropoda > Insecta > Lepidoptera > Sphingidae > Laothoe > Laothoe populi. Next base: position 9,855,600 of record HG992173.1, read on the forward strand.
TTATTGTTCGTATTCATAAATTTCTTTTGTTAGGTTTTAGGTAATGTAACTTGTTGATTAAAATAATAAAAAAATAGTGTCAACCACGCTATTGGAACTCTGTGTTATTATGCATACAAGCAATTTTATTTATTTTATATCTACACAGTATCAGATATAATAGCAGCGATAGCCTAGTTGGTTGCGGTACGGACTGTCAAGACGAAAGTAGTATGTTCGAAACCCAAGTGGCATACACCTCTGACTTTTCTTAAGTTATGTGTGTATTAAATGTTAATTATCGCTTGCTTAACGGTGAAGGAAAACATCGTGAGGAAACCTGCATATCTGAGAATTCTTATACGAATTTCGAAGGTATGTGAAGTCTACCAACCCGCAGTAGGCCAGCGTGGTGGACTAAGGCCTAACCCCTCTCACTAGTAGAGGAGGCCCGTGCCCAGAAGTGGGACAATGTTTAATATAGGGCTAGTATTATTATTATTACAGTATCAGATAGAAACTAACCTTTTTATTTAGTAACTTTTCGTACACATCTTGAACTTCCGATCCTATTATTTGATGCATTCGGACGTTTTCATCTAAGCATATGCGACAAAATTTTAATCCAAACATTTTGTTCTGTTTTAAACACACTGAATAAAATATGTTGTTATTTTATTGCACCTCTTCTGCCCTGTAGATAAAGAACTTTTAATTTTATATTAATGTTCTATCGTTGTTCGACGATTTTGCCAATATCGAGTATTAAATAGTTTAAGAAATAAAAAATATATTTCAAATTCATTCAATCTAAAATAAAACACAATTGTTTTTTTTATTCGTCCAAGGGACAGGCTATAGTCAATCGACCAAACTGCCTAAAGAAAACTGATATTTTAGTTTTGCGGCCTTCTGTGTACTCTGACACTAGACCCTCGACCCTTCTTCTCCTTCTTGCCCACATCTTCATGTGAAGGAGCAGGCCGGCGTGATTGTGTTGAGTAGCGGGAATAAATGGTCTCTTGTTACTCGATACTCTAATTGGACGGCACTGCGCTTACCATCAGGTGCAGTGTGGTCACTTTGCCGTGCCAGGATAAAAAATATATAATTGCTATTTTGAAGTAAAAACTTCAGCCACGATTTGGGGGGAAAAGTTATGGGTTCGCGTCACCGACATGCTATTCTTCGTCCAACCGTTTATTTTACTTTGACATGAGCACGCCTTTGAACTTCTATAATTATTGACCAGCAATCTAAAACAAAAGTACCTCATGGCCGCTGTTTCAAAAAAGAACAATATTTTAATAGTTTCCGTATATAGTATAATACTCTTTGGTTTAAAGTTTTCACTTGTTGGCAGTCCCTATGATTGGCTGATATTTTTTAATTGAATCATGAGGCTCGCGTGTCAACCTGTCTGACGGGCATCAAAAAGTATTAGGTATCTATAGTAATTATAAATCTGTAGCATCTCTCTGTACATTTGAGTAATTAAACCAATGACTTTTTTCGTCATTGAATTAAACAGATTTTGCGTGAAATTATCTTAAATTATTCAATACTCAGATTTTTTTTGTCCCAAGTAGTGAGAAACATTCTATATCTCGCTACTCAACATAATCATGCCGGCTTGCTTCTTCACACTACGTCATGGGCAAGAAGGTGAAGAAGCGATCGAGGGTCTAGTGGAATACTTAGAAGATGAATAGGTAGGCAGTGGCTCTGCTGTCAGGGCATTGCAGAAGTCTATGGGCGGCGGTGACTACTTACCATCAGGTGGCCTGTCTGCTCGTCTGTCTATCGAGGCACTAAATGAAGATAATTAATAAGACAACAGTATACGTATGTACGATTATTTATTTAGTGTTAATTACATGAATTTAAACTTCACTTATTTATTCACTTGTGTTCCCCTCACTGTCACAATACACTAAACATTGATATACAATTTTAAATGAATTTAGTCTCTTCATATACTAGGACGCGCACCAAACTTTAGAAAACATCTTTAACACTAAGTTCCCATTCATACAAAATGCGGAGTAACTTCGGATGTGGTCGTGCTCCGGTCCATAGATGAAAACTACAAGCGTTTTTTTTAATATGTAATATTGTTTATGGTTTTCTTATTCGGTCCTGTCGAGTCGCGTTCGGAATCGCAACGAATGCGCTCCCGAGCGAGAAAATACAAAATCGTCTGCAATTTTCATAAGTGAGCCCTTTATCTTATGAAAACACGAGAATTTTGTATTAAATTCATTGATATATTCATAATATCTGCGAGATATTGTTCTGTAAGATTCGACCACAGCCCCGAGCACAACCATATCCGATGCACTATAAATATACAAAAACATTTTTGGTCAGTTTTTAAATACAATTAAACAATGTAACGAATAGAAATACTGACATAGTAGACTAGAAACTTTATCTCGCACGACGACAAATGAAATGTATGATTACTTATCAACTAGGTATAAGAAATGTCACGGTACATACATTAGTAGAGTTAACGGATATAACATAGCCTAAGGCCAGTGTTGCAGACACCATTCGGAGGTCTTCTCCTGGAATGGTGTCTGCACTCAACACATTTCAAGTGACATTACAATATTAAAATTTACACTGATGGAAATAGAATGGATCTGTGTTAGATCGCTTTCTCTCAGGTAACATTTACCCGTATCGCTTAATCAAAACTCTTATAGTACAATATTTTGTACAAATACACCAAATCGACGAGGTTTGAGCCGCATCCGTAAATGGAGGTAGTCGGACATTGTCCGCTAAAATACCAAATAACGCCATCTATTGTCAACTTTGAAAAGATTCCTTAATCTCTCAATTCTCTATTAGAGAATAAATATATATTTTATCACCCTTGTAACAGAATTTAACACACTTTTTAACATTACACAACATACAAACCTCACAAATTCATATATAACATTGAACGGTGCTCAAACCTTGTCACATATATAAGCTTTTAAAATGTCAAATATTATAACGAATAGATATGTTAACATTGTATTTTACATTAATTCATTGTCCTCATCCAACAAACGGTCCAAAGGAAATCATTAAAACATGAATGGAAGACTGGTAGTCATTGATGCTGGGAGATAAATGATCATCTATCATCGAGGCTGAATGGTTCATATTTCGATATTCGTTATAGTTTTTTTTTATCCTGGCAAAGTGACTACACTGCAGCTGATGGTAATCGCTGTGCCGTCCAGTTAGAGTATCGAGTACGGAGAAATCTATCCCTCGCTACTCGCACAATCATGCCGGCCTGCTTCTTCACACTACGCTATAGGCAAGAAGGTGAAGAAACGTTCGAGGGTCTAGTGTCAGAGTACACAGAAGGCCGCAAAACGGCCAAACATCGTACCCCCACTCTAGAACCCGGACAAAATTAATTTATTTTAAGGTACTTTTTTTTTATCCTGGCACGGCAAAGTGACCACACTGCACCTAATTGTAAGCGCAGTGCCGTCCAATTAAATTATCGAGTAGCGAGAGACAATCTATCCCACGCTACTTAACGAATATCGATAATTACTATGGATATTCCGAATATAAATCGATTGCACAGAATCGATGTTCAAAATACCGATAATTGGAACCTGAAGTTGCCTTACAGTATTTATGTTTGTTTTTATTTTAATAATTTATGTGCGTACTTTGTCCTAATTCAGTCATTATGTATTATGGCTTTTTACTAGTGTTGAATAAGTTGTTTGAAACACAATTATTATAATCACTATTATCACTGGGTGAGACCTAAAGTTTTTAGTATTTTAGTGTTATATTTTGTGGGTTATAAATGTTTGGTTGCCCGACACTTTCTCCATAATTAATGTTAGTTTTGGCGGTTGATATTATTTTGTGCAGTATTTCCTGGTTTTCTTGTTCACATTTGTTTCAATAGGAGTCGGTTGTGGCTATTGTATTAACCATTATGGATCCTATTTTTTTAATTTGTGGTATGCTCTGAATAGTCTGACAGCCTTCATAGCACAGTGCGTCCGGTTTGTCTATGACAGTTACAGCCTTCATTGTGCAGTGCATCTGTATTGTCTATGACACTTGACAGCCTTTGTAGCATGTGAAACGGAAGGTCGTGGGTTTGATCCTCGCACATATTTGCTCCAGGTGTTTCCAACAAGACTTATCTTTAGAGTCAGGTCTAGTGACTGTTGGGTGTATTTACTACTACGGTCACTACGGTCTCCAGACTGCAGCTAGTGTGGGTTCGTCGGGTTCATTGTGCCCCGGCGAGTCTTGCTGCTAGTCGTGTTCCCTGTGCGGTGCGTGCTGTGCGTGCGGCGGGTGCGACACGTGCTGTAGATGCGGCGCGTGCGGTGAGCCTGCGATGTGTGCGGCGCGTGCGGCCCGGTGTGCACACCGCAGCGGCACGTAGCAGCACAGGCACGGCACTACCAGACTCAACGCTACTATGGCCACCCATCTGGTAACAAAACAATAGTTTCAATAATCACATATCATATTAACTATTTATGCTATATTGAATTATTGCTAGAGCTGGAAACAGGCGGCCTACGACCTGAAGAAGCGAGCATATTCTTTCATGAAAGGCCGGCAACGCATTTGCAAGCCCTCTGTTGTTGCAAATGTTCATGGGCGGCGGTGATCATATTTCATCAGATGAGCTGCCTACCCGTTTGCCCCCTTTTTTCATTAAAAAGATATCTCTTAGAGCAGTATTGTTGTAATATTACAAGAATACTCTCTAAGGGGTGGCAGTAGGCCGGCTGGCCTCTATTTCTCCTCACAGGACTTACGATTAGTTCACCTAGCTGGCTTTACGTCTGCCCTGTGGATTGACAGCGTTTGCAGAATTGCACCACAGATCCCCTGCATGTCATACGAGGCGGAATGGTATAGTTCCTTTTTATATACCGTTGGCACAGTTGCCCCAAGGAAGGCTGCTGTGGTCCTTTAGCCCACACACCTGGTGGCACCATACTCGGGCGGTGCCTGGGATAGAAGGCCACCGCGAGGTTTTTAGTAGGTATTACCAGTGTAGGGAATTTGATACATCTGAAGTTTTTTTTTGTCCTAGCACGGCAAAGTGACTGCACTGTACCTGATGGTAAGCGCAGTGCGGTCCAATTAGAGTAACAAGAAGAGAGAGACGATCTGTCCCCTGCTACTCAACACAATCATGCCGGCCTGCTTCTTCACACTACGCCATGGGTGAAGAAGCGGTCGAGGGTCTATTGTCAGAGTACTCAGAAGGCCGCAAAATAGCCAAACATAGTACCCTAACTCAAGACCCCCGAGAAAAACCGGATGTACACTGGCTGATCCCGGAACGCGACACACTTGCGTGTGCAACTATGGCGGATTTTTCACCCTGTGTACGGTGGTCGCTATCCGGGCGGATGTGAATATCCTACCACCAGCAAAAGTGTGGTGGTAGGATCATTTTACCCCTTTTCATTAGAGCATACAACCATTTTGTCCACTGATTATACATCAGAGCAATTATATAATTATTTAGTTTAGACACTTGGGTTACCAATATGGATCTTTCCAAGATAGTAAGACCGGAATTACCGGGGGTAATAAAAGCAAAAAGATATTATACTTCAAATAAACTTAAAAGCATGTGTGTACAATATATTAATGAATATTACAATAAGTTCTACAAAATCTTTACTGACGCCTCAAAAGATAAATATAGTATTGGAGCGGCGATTTTCGACCCACAAACGGAAACTTCAGTAAAATTACACATAAAACAAAATGTAAGCATAATGTACGCTGAACTTATTGCAATCGCTGAAGCACTGTCGTATGTTGATTCATTTGAAAGTGGTGATTATGTTATTTTCTCAGACTCAAGGAGCGCTCTCCAAAGTGTGACTCGTTGTACTTTAAAAACCCGAGGAACACCAATAGCGTATACTATATTAAATTGCATTTTAAAACTCAGTAGCAAAAATAAAAATGTTGTATTACAGTGGATACCTGCTCATATTGGTTTGAAGGGGAATGAAAAGGCTGACAGTTTGGCTAAAAGTGCCTCGGTTAGTGGTTTAGATTTTTTATGTTCTCCTTATTTTACTGATGTTTTATATCTAGTTAGAAACAGATGTTTTGAGCTGTGGACAGAATACTTTGACCAGAGGTCACTAATGAAAGGTATCTGGTATAGAACAATACAGCCAAATATACATCGATTCCCGTGGATTGATCAAGGCAATATGAACAGGTGTGATACAATTTTAGCTTTACGACTTCGTACGGGACACATTCCATTAAATAGTTTCGCTTTTCTTATGGGTAAAGTTAACTCACCAAATTGTAATCTATGCAATAAAGTAGAAGATGTACACCATATTCTTGTGGAATGTGTGCGGAACGAGGGGCAAAGGAAAATACTATTTCCAAAACCTAATTATAATATCGGCATATGTAATAGTATACTCGCGTCTCCTTCTTCAAAGGAGGCGGCAATGTTGTACAATTTAGTTAATGCTGCTCTTGTTAATAGAAGATAAGTTTGATTTGTATACAATGAGGGTGACATAATCACTTCGTGATAAAACCCTCTTAAAAATAATAAAGAGAAAAAAAAAAAAAAATTATATAATTAGCCCTGTATTAAATATTGTCCCACTGCTGGGTATGGGCCTCCTCTATTCATGAGAGAGGTTAGGCCTTAGTCCACCACGCTGGCCTAATGCGGGTAGTAGACTTCACATACCTTCGAAATTCTTATGAGAATTCTCAGGTATGTAGGTTTTCTCGCGATGTTTTCCTTCACCGTTAAAGCAAGCGATAATTAATAATGAATACACAACTAAAGAAAAGTCAGAGGTGTATGCCATTTGGGTTTCGAACATACAACTTTCGCCTTGACAGTACCGCAACTAACTAGGCTATCGCTGCCATAGCAATAGGCTATTTGACAACATTGAAAATGCTCTACAAATCATCCTGTCAGATAATAGCTTGAAAACCATATTTCACTTAACTTTAACCTGTCTAATGTCAGGAGCAATTTTGACAACTTATGTGTGTACCTAAATGACGTAAGCGTAAAACGCGGGAATCTCAACTTGGAGGTAGTAACATGGTAAACATATATACTAAAATTATATTAAACGAAATAATGGAAAACGGATCCTGCTAAAGTCCAGAATAGATGTTGGAAACTTCACCTTTGATGATTAGTCATTGATATTAGAAGAATTTATCATAAACTCACATATCCATTTCTGGAGCATTTGATGAAACTGTAAATGCTATGTCCGATAAGTGAGGACACAATTTGTATTACCATTTTTTTATCCTGGCACAGTATGTGACCACACTGCATCTGATTAGAGTATCTATTCCCCGCTACTGACACAATCATGAAGAGTCAACTTCTATGCCTAAAGGATCCAAGATTCCAAGACACCAAGCGGTCAGTATTAAACCAATGTAATATTAACCTAGCTCAGCGGGCGAGTAGCCGGCTGTGAAACAAGAGACCGTGAATTCGATTCCCGCACCGAGACAAATGTTTGTGTGACAGATATTTGTGATCTGAGTGTTGGATCTAGAGACTATCGCGCCTGCACATTGTAACTCCTGTTTATTGGACATATCGAGGGTGTTTCGTAAATATCTGTGGGTAGATTGATAATAAACAGCTGAGTGGGGGTGAACGTTTGCAATAAAAGAGAGCTCTCGGCCGCTCCAGAGCACAGTCCATGGTACGGACGTATGGTGCGAAATCGGTTCACATCGTCCTCTACCACTATTAGTCTGGTGGCAGTTCATTATAGAGGGTTAATGCTGTCCGTGCGTACTGAAAAATGCTTAATGACGTCATACATACGGTCGAATAAAATAGTTTCTTGGTTCACCATACTATTTATTTAAAAAACCAATAAATTAACTTTGAAATGTCAATGTCACAATACGTCAATAATTCGCCAATCAAAAGACAAAAGTTTGAGTTGTGATAACTCACATCTGCCACTTTTCAGTTTTTTTTGCAAAGTAAAGGCCATTACGTCTTGAGCCGTATATATGACGTCATTTGGTGCTTAGACGATTTAGAATAAAACAAAATTCAAAGTGAAAATCATGAACGAAAATAACTGAATATTGAAAAAGAAAAAATATGGGTCTCATAATTTTAGATCAAGTTTCATATAGTATACAAATTGGAGATCTTTTTTTTTAGTATAGTCCGACAAACGGGTCAGTGGGTCACCTGATGTTAAGTGATCTCCACCGCTCATGAACACACACAATACCGAAAGTATCATGTATGCGTTGTCGGCCTTAAAGGACAGGAATAAGGATTAGGGAAGGGAAGGGGGAATCTGGGCCTCCGGATATCTCACTTACCATACGAAACGCGACAGTAAACTATCACTTTACGTTGGTTTTCTGTGAGACAGTGGTACTACCCCGGTCGAGCCGGCCCATTCATGCTATAGACAAATATGTCTACAGCGTGGCTCTACTTCTGGTTGTCAATTTGTGGTCAGGATTATGTGTGATTGTTGGGTGTACATGTATTTACCTGACTGCGCAGGTGGTATGCGGCGGCGCACAGGCGCACGGTCGGTTCACGGCGTCGCCTTCCGAGTCCCATCCGCAGTGGTACACCAGGCACTGCGGACAAACAAACGATTTTAGCCCCCGGAGTACCAAAGGATATTAAAAAAGTAAAGTAGTACGGAGTAAATAAAAGCAAAAATCAATTTTATTTACATATTATTAAAGTTGAAAATAGTATGTAACAACGGCGAGTGTTGCCAGTGTTGTGGAGCACCGATGTTCCCATTGGGACGTGACTGGTTGTTGTTCTTTCTTTGTTCCAGTCACTCTAATTTAATCAATTCTTTAAGTTAATCACGTATCATTCAGTCACGTATCGTACCAAAAATACTGGCAACACTCGCCGTTCTGACATCCCATTTTTAACTTTAGTATTATGGAAATAAAATTGATTTTGGCTTGACTCTATTTATTACCTTTTCTAACAACTTGTCCTTCTGATTCGCGAGTGATTAATCAAAAATATTACGGTGTAGTTGTAGAATGCATGATATGAGCCGCGACCTCACCCCAGAATGTCCATTACTGTTTTTTTAACCCGGCAAAGTGACCATACTGGACCTAATGGTAAGCGTCCAATTAGAGTATCGAGTAGTGAGAGAAAATCTATCCCTCGCTACTCAACACAATTATGCCGACCTGCTGTGTAGCTTCGTCACATTTCAGATAGCCTCCGTGGCGCAGTTGGCGAGTAGCCGGCTGTGAAACGAGAGGCCGTGGGTTCGATTCCCACACCGGGACAAATGTTTGAGTGACAGACAGATATTTGTGTCCGGGGTCTGGGTGTTGTGAGAGGGTGCGTCTCTCTAGGTCCTTGATACTCACAACACAAGACTCGTATCTTAGTGTGGAGTCGGGGCTATGTGTGTGACTGTTGGGTGTTATTTATTTATTATTATTTACACTACGCTTAAAGGACCCAGGGTCATAGGAAGGAGGGAACACGGTAGCTGACAAACTGATCCACTCCTCGATGGTGCGGCATAAATATGAATTTGCTCTGCTCGTGGTTCGTGCTGGGTGTCGTGGTAGTAGCCATGAAGCTGAGGCTGAAGCGAGTACGCGTGGTTCTGGTGTGGAGGGGAGAGGATGGGATAAGATCGAACCTCACAACCTTTGCCTGTGGACCTGCCTGCGACATATGTATGTATGTATGAATGTAAGTGTTCAAATTTTTGATATATGCTATACTTAGTTTAATTTAGGCTATATAATTTATTTTTATATAATAGTTAGAGTATATAGTTGTAGGTTTTTGTTATTTTGTTTCTAGATTTGTTTTATAGGCCCACCAGTTCGAATTGAGTATATCCTGTAATGACCGTGTGTTGAAGAATAAATAAATAAAGTATATGTATGTGTATATATGTGTGTATGTGTTTATGTATATATGTGTGTTGTTTGTGTGTGTATGTGTTGTTTTTTGTGTGTATGTGTGTGTTGTTGTTGTGTGTGTATGTGTTGTTTGTGTGCGTATGTGTGCTGTTTGTGTGTGTATTTATGTGTTGCTGTTTGTGTGTATGTGTTGTTCGTGTGTGTGTTGTTTGTGGGTGTGTGTATTGTTTGTGCGCGTGTGTATTGTTTATGTGTTGTTCGTGTGTGTATGTGTTGTTGTTTCTGTGTATATGTATTGTTTGTGTATGTATGTGTTATTTGTGTGTGTGTGTGTTGTTTGTGTGTGTGTGTGTGTGTTGTTTGTGTGTGTGTGTTGTTTGTGTGTGTATATGTTGGTTGTGTGTGTATGTGTTGTTTGTGTATGTATGTGTTGTTTGTGTGTGTATGTGTTGGGTATGTATGTATGTATGTTACCTGTGCACACTTGATGCATGAGACGGTGTCGACACAGGTCCTGCAGCAGTCCGGCGCGTACTCGCAGGACCCCGCGCGGTTCGTACTCTCCAGGTACCACTCGTGGCAGTGTCTGCAACACATAACGATGGCTTAAATATCAAGCTTCGTAACTCTATTTCGGAAAACAATTTGTTAGTTTATTTTTTGATATTATCAATAGAAGACACTATATAATGGATTTAAGTATTTTTATTATACAGAAATAGTCTATTTCTATACGTAATATCTAAAAATAAGCAGACAATTTATTCACTTTTTCCAAAATGATTTTTTTATTCTGGCACCACAAAGTGACCACATTGCACCTGATGGTAAGCGCAGTGCCGTCCAGTTATAGTATCAAGTAGCGAGGGACAACAACAATACTACTCAACACAATCATGCCGGCCTGCTGTTTAGCTTCTTCATACTACGCCATGGGCAAGGAGGTGTAAAAGCAGTCGAGGGTCTAGTGTCAGAGTACTCAGAAGGCCGCGAAACGGCCAAACATCGTACCCCAACTCTAGACCCCGACAAAAACCGGATATAATTATTGATAATATCTAAAAATATCTATGATCCTGGGTCCTTTAGGCGTAATGTGAAGAAGCTAAAAGCAGGCCGGCATGATTGTGTTGAGTAGCGAGGGATAGACTGTCTCTCGCTACTTGATACTCTATCTGGACGGCACTGCGCTTACCATCAGGTGCAGTGTGGTCACTTTGCCGCGCCAGAATAAATAAAAAAATCAACACACAATATATTCTAATTTTCCGAAATAGAGTTACAAAGTTTGACAATGAAGCCATTGATAAATAAATACACCCAACAGTCACACACATACTCTGACCCCATAGGCTAGTTCAAAATCGTGTTTGAGTCATTAAATTTGATGTTGAATTATGGAAATTACGGCGCAACGATAAAAACACGTTTGAAAAATAATATAGAGATCACCTGCATTTGAGCCTCCCTTGGTACGTGTCGAGGGCCTTCTTCCCTGGCAGCGGCGGAGGGGCGCTGTATGATGACTTCTTTAACGAACCTGTGAATTAAATAAAATACTATTATAACATACATATAATATACTTCTACTGTACGTGTGTATGTCACTGAACTTCTCCTAAACGGCTGGACCGATTTGAATGATTTTTTTTGTATACGTTTGGATGGCGCCCTGGATGGTTTAGATTCACAAATCAGGATGACGTCTGCCGGGCCCACTAGTTATAGATAAAATGTGTTCTTTAACATAGAAATATTGAAATAGATTTATTTTATAGTTGCTTCAGCACTAAAAAATCTGATGAGTGTGAATTTTATGAATTCAAACAAAATTAAGTAAATTAGACGCCATACAAATCAGCTGGAAGTGATATATATATGTGTGTATTATTTGATTCGTATTGACAGCCATATGTGTCATATCATATGTGTGTGACTGTTGGATGTTATTTATACCTGAGTCCCTGTGCAGTAGTGGAGGCTTGTTGGATGCCCGGGTGGTATGGCTGGTATGGGTGGTAGTTGTCTTCTCTTCCCGGACCACTGCTGCCTGACTCACCTGCGGGTATGTGTACTCATGCACCTGGAAAATATAACATTCTTATATAATAAACTTGTACATATCTATACTAATATGTACTATAAATGCGAAAGTAACTCTGTTTGTATGTTTCACAGTGTTAATCGAGGGGTCCGAGAATAACATAGGTTTCTCTTTCTCTCGAAAAATGCACAGTCCTATGAGGTAATAAAATATGGAAAGGGATCATCCATTAATTACGTACGGCTCGAAAGAGGTGGAAGGAGTACAGAAAAAATCACGAAACATCACAATTGTAAACATAAATAAATAACACCCAACAGTCACACAAATAGCCCCGATCCCACACTAAGATACGAGTCTTGTGTTGTGGGTATCAACTACCAGAGACGCACCCTCTCACAACACCCAGACCCCGGACACAAATATCTGTCACACAAACATTTGTCCCGGTGTGGGAATCGAACGGCCTCTCGTTTCACAGCCGGCTACTCGCCAAGTGCGCCACGAAGTCTTGGCCAGCGGTGTAGTCTAAAACCTCACCACATATCACCATGGTTAAAAAGTTGCTAAAAACATCACGTGATTAACGGACGACCCCGAACATGAACATGTTTTTGTCGGGGGTCTGGAGTTGGGGTACAATGGCCATTTTGCGGCCTTCTTAGTACTCTGACACTAGACCCTCGACCCCTTCTTGCTCATGGCGTAGTGTGAAGAAGCAGGCCGGCATGAGTGTGTTGAGTAGTGGGGATAGATCGTCTCTCGCTACTCAGTACTCTATTTGGACGGCACTGCGCTTACCATCAGGTACAGTGCGGTCACTTTGCAGTGCCAGGAGAAAAAAAAATGTAATAATTTAGATGTGTCCCTGGATCTGTTCTTTAATTTATATATTACTCATGGTATACTGTATGGTATATGGTTACTGCCTCGGTGGCGCAGTTGTAATTGCGCATGCCTTACGACTGTGCTGAGGTCTCTGATTCGATCCTCAGATCGGGTAAAGTGATATTGGGTTTTCTATCTAGAAATTCTCAGTATTAGCCTGGAGTCTGGAATCAGTGCCCGGCATGGCGATAGGCTCGCCCTCTAACACATTATGGGAAAAGCCAAAAGTTGGTGTACTGGTTACACCTCTGCCTACCCCTTCGAGGAGTATAGGCGTGTGTGTATGTGTGTGTATATGTATGTCATGGTATACTCACGGCGGATAACTGTACATAGTGGCAGCGTTCGGCGTCGTCATCTCCGTTAGATTTCTCCTCGTATTGCAACTCGTATTGTTTCATAGACTCTGCAATATAAGTTTCCTGTGTTTAACTTTGTACATTATTCGATATGCAACCGAAAATAATACGCAAATCCTTTTGCAAAGAATCAAAATTGCTTGTAAATTGAGGTCACAATTGGGAACATTTCGCTATCCCTCTCGCACAACGGCACAGTAACGGACATTCTGCGAGGTGACGTCACGGCTCATATCATGCATCCTGCAACTGTCATTTGACAATTACCCCTTCCAGCTGATTTGAATGGCGTCTAATTTAGTTATTTTTATTCGGATTCAAAAAAATCTTTTATAATTATTTAAATAATAGGTTTTAGGTAATGTAAATTGTTGATTAAATTAATAAAAAAAAATCGAGTCAACTACCCTATTATATTATTGCAAGCTATAAACTGCTTGCGTATTGACTGTAGGAACATTGTGAGTTGTGTATGATATTACCGTGTCCGTTGAGTGGGTGGGCAGGCAGGTTGATGGGCGCCAGGATGGGGGTCTGAAGGTCGCGGCGTCCATTCCCGTCCTCCCGGGCACCAGATGGAAGATTCAGGCACTATAAGAACAACTGGCAACTGACAATGGGCGATCCATACGGGGTATATCTTATCGGTTGGCGGGCTATTATTAACCGACTTCAAAAAACGAAGGAGGATCTCAATTCGTCGGAATTTTTTATACAAGTTCCCCGATTAAACCGGTGTGAGAAGAGTAACGCTATAGTTTCTTGTCCGTTCTTCTCTAGTGAAACTGCATTCCGAACTGGCGGGAGAGTAAAAAATATTGACTGTATCTAAATGATGTATAACATTTCATGGATTTAATTAATATTTGTATATACTTCCCAGGTGATCCCATTCACCAAGTCAGGATCTGATGATGGGATCTCAGAAAAATCGAGGGCAACCCTCAAATTTTATAGGGACGCATAGTGCGCTTTTTATTGAAGTCGGTGTACTTTTGGTGCCCACTATTTTTTTTATCCTTGCACGGCAAAGTGACCACTTTGCAACTGTTGGTAATCGCAGTGCCGTCCAGTTAGAGTATCGAGTAGCGAGAGACGATCTATCCCCCTATACTCAACACAATCATGCCGGCCTGCTTCTTCACACTACGCCATGGACAAGAAGGGCAAGGGAAGGATTTATATGCATTTTCAGAATTAGCAAATTTTTCTGAATCTTTTGAGTTTTAGTTTAAGTTTTTAGGCGCACTTTTTTGCCCTCAATTCAACTAAAACAGGGCATATTTTTTTCAGGGCACATTTGTTTTAGAAACTAATGCATGAGAATCTGTATATATAAAAGAAGAAACTGACTGACTGACTGACTGACTGATTGACTGACTGATCGATCAACGCACAGCCAAAACGGCTGAGGTTAGAGACTTGAAATTTTGACAGTAGGTCCCTTTTATGACGTTGGCATCCACTAAGGAAGGGTTTTTGGAAATACCACCCTTAAGGAGGTAAAATAGGGGATGAAAGTTTGTATGAAATTCCGTCATTTTTGAAGCTAAACGCATGAAAATTGGTATTTTGTATTGGATACTTTTTCTGCCAAACATGACCCCCACGCGGGCGGAGCCGCGAGCAACAGCTAGTAAGTCATAAAAATGCAGTACGTGCTTACACAAGTAATATATTATTTCTGCTAAGATCCAATAATTTTAAATATACTGATTTTTTCAGAAAATCAAAAACTTAAAAAAAGTGTGTGCTATTCACACATCTATGGAAGCCGAACCGTGAGTAATGAATGATATCTGGTTTATGCAATTGAGTATTCGAATCAATAAAACGTCATTAAATTATTGAAACAAGGCAGTGTTTACTTAATTAATATTAGAGCTCCCACTCGATCCCACTCGAATATATATTCTGTCTCATTCTCTCGTAGGCTTAGTGCTGTAGATTTATGTGTTTGTCTCTTTTTACTGTCGCTTTTTCGTTTCATCGAGTTTTAAATCACAACGATTCTAAAGTTTCACTTTAAAAATCAAATAGCCCGCCAACCATCGATACAAATAAAGTTTTTTAGCATTTGAATCTCTGTTTAATTAGCGTTTACTACCAAACAATCCAAGAGTAATATAATAACACACACACACATACACTCACGCCTGTAATCCCTGAAGGGGCAGGCAGAGGTGTAATATAAAATAATGTAATATAATTACCTCGAAGATATTTTGTTCTTCGTCATCTTCTTTCGGCGCTGGATTGTGTTTTTGGTACGCATGAAGTGATGGCCACGCCCCGCCCAGACCTGCGCCCAAATATGTATCCAAATTATATTTTACACGTAAATTTCAATAACTGTAGGCAGCGGCTTTGCTGGGTCCTGGTATTGCAGAAGTCTATGCGCGGCGGTGACTACTTACCATCAGGTCGCCCGTCTGCTCGTATGTCCATCCAGGCACTAAAAAAATTGATTGTATGCATTTTAAATAATATGTAACGAATAGGGTCTAGAGTTGTGGTACGATGTTCTGAGTACTCTAACACTAGACCCTTCGACCGCTTCTTCACCTTGCCCATGGCGTAGTGTGAAGATGTGAAGAAGCAGGCTGGCATGATTGTGTTGAGTATTATATAATACGCACTCTCAGTTGCGCAGTTGTAATTGCATATGCGTGCTGCTGTGATGAGATCTCCGGTTCGATCCCCGGGTCGGGTAAAGTGATATTGGTTTTCAATTTAGAAATGCTCAGCATCAGCCCGGAGTCTGGGATTGGCTATGGCGATAAACTCGTCGATTTAAGACTCATGGTTGATACTGAGTATTTCTTGATAGAAAAGCCCAATATCACTTTTACTCGACCTGGAGATCGAACCCGAGACCTCAGCACAGCAGTCATACGGTACGCAATCACTGCTGCTCCGAGGCAGGCAAGTAATACCAGCCCTCTATTAAGCATTATCCCAGTGCTGGGCACGGGTCTCCTGTACCAATGAAAGGTTAGGCCTTAGTCCACCACGCTGGCCTAATGCGGGTTGGTAGACTTCACATACCTTCGAAATTCTTATAAGAATTCTCAGGTATGCAGGTTTCCTCACGATGTTTTCCTTCATCGTTAAAACAATCGATATTTTTTTTAACAAACGGGCCACCTGATGGTAAGTAGTCACCGCCGCCCATAGACTTCTGCAATGCCAGGGGGCAGCAACGCCGCTGTCTACAGTTAAATTTAGTTCATTTTCGAAGTTAGATGTATTACTTAACAATGGATACATGGAACTTCGAATGCCCATTTGGTTTCGAACCAGCGACTCTTGTCTGGCAGTCCGTACCACCGACTAGGCTATCGGGTATTGTATATTAGGATCGTGGTTGTTGAACTCACCGTGTAGAAATCCAGTATACGGTAAAGGGAGGCAAAAGAAAATACATTAGATAAATTAGTTCACGCAAAACTGATTTCAATATTAACACAAAACATTTTAATACTAATTAGACATGTCATACGCATAACACATAAGACACAATGGGATACACGATTTTTGTTATTATTTTAATCAACAATTTTACCTATACATACTATCTAAAAATAATTATGAATCCCAACACAAAAATAAGTAGACGCCATTCAAATCTGCTGGAAGGGGTAATTGTCAAATGACAGTTGCAGGATGCATATGACCCGTGACGTCACTTCTCAGAATGGCCATTACTGTGCCGTTGTGCGAGGGAGATAGTGATATGTTCCCACTACGCACCTATTTTTGCTCATACCAATATTAAAAAAAAATATTGTGACCTAAATTTTCAACCAATTTTGATTCTATTTACGCAAAACAATTCCTTTTGCGTTGCGGTTGCATATCGAATAATGTACAAAATTAAACACAAGAAACTACCATATTGAAACATAAGTTACAATCAATTGACAGCCTCTAAAGCGCAGCGGGCGAGTGGCTGGGTTTGAAACGGGAGGCCGTGGGTTCGATTCCTTCACCGAGACAAATGTTTGTGTGACAGACAGATATTTGTGTCCGGGTCTGTGTGTTGTGAAACCAAAAAGTCTATCGTAGTTGATACCCACAACACAAGACTCGTATCTTGGTGGGGTCGGAGCTTTGTGTGTAACTGTGGGTGTTATTTATTTTAAACTGTGATCGAATTAATTGCTGACGTATTTTAAACTTGTTAAAACCTTTCCCCCCGACATAAAGTTTATTTTATACGGCTTCATTGCGAAAACTGTTCAATACAATTTCTATTATTATTAAGCAAACCTTAAAAATGTAGCTGTACCATTGTATAATGCAAATTGTCTGGAAATATAAGCCTACTAGATGTTGCCCGCAGCTCCGCCCGCGTGGATGTTATTTTTGGAAGAAAAGATATACAATCCATGGATGCATCTAAAGCTATAACACCTTTCTATATGTTGCTATCCTATACGAAGTGTGCATGTTTCCGGGATAAAAAGTGGCCTATATCATTTTCTGATCCCTAAACTGCCACTACGCAAAAAATCATGTCGATCGCTTGCCCTGTGAAAACTAAACTATCCCACGGGAACTATACATTTCCATAAAAAGTAGCCTAAGTGCTATTCCAGACTATAATCTATCTCTGTGCCAATTTTTTTTTATTTATGTAACACACACAGTCATTACAGGTTATAACCAATTCAACTGTATTCTGTAAAACAAGCTTATAGCTTAGTACAGATACAGAAATTTCATTTTTCATGAAAATATGTTTGAGATATATACTTAGCAATACATGTAACTCTTATATGGAAATAAACAATTATTATTATTATTAACTGGACTATCAAAAAACAAATCTAGAGAATAAAAAGAAATAACAAAAACCTACAACTATAATTACTTACATACAACATAAATTGAACTTAGTATAACAAATAACATACAAGAAATTTTTTACGAGCTCACTCCATAAGCTCCAGTTACATGTCAAAACATACGTTTCAAGTTTTTTTTTATCGTGGCACGGCAAAGTGACCACACTGCACCTGATGGTAAGTGCAGTGCCGTCCAGTTATAGTATCAAGTAGCGAGTGATAATCTATATAATAATGCACAACATTTATAGTTTTAATAGCTCGGGTGAGAGGCGTCTTGGCCAAGAGGTTAGTCCTGGGGGTCGGCACCGCCAGCACTGTCCACACGTACCGGTCCGACACGCTCAGGCACAAGCGGCGCAGAACCCCCGGGTTATGCTCGACACCAAGCAACAGCTTCACCAGGTACGACGCGAGGGCGATAGATAGATTGTCTTTCACTACTCGATACTCTAATTGGACGTAACCATCAGATGCAGTGTGGTTTGCCGGATAAAAAATGCTGCATCTAAAAACCTGGGGCTGTAAGAGTACAAATTACCAAGATCTTAAACCACAGTCCACTACTCGATACTCTAATTGGACGTAACCATCAGATGCAGTGTGGTTTGCCGGATAAAAAATGCTGCATCTAAAGACCTGGAGTAAGAGTACAAATTTCAAGGTCTAAAATCACAGCCGCTTACCGTCCAACAGCTCCTCGATGGCAGTCCTGACCCCCTTGTCGAAGGCTCTAGCGTCGGCAGCAGTCTGGAAGGTCAGACCGAACCGCTTCTCATCAGTCACCCAGTGGTGGAAAGTTGGCATAACCTTGTTGTATTGGAAATCCTTCTTTACGGTGCATTCCAGTACCACCTGGAATTAAAGAGATTTTTAAGTGTTTGAGTTGGTTAAGTGTTTGAGGTGGTAAGTGTTTGAGGTGGTTAAGTGTTTGAGGTGGTTAAGTGTTTGAGGTGGTTAAGTGTTTGAGGTGGTTAAGTGTCTGAGGTGGTTAAGTGTTTGAGGTGGTTAAGTGTTTGAGGTGGTTAAGTGTTTGAGGTGGTTAAGTGTTTGAGTTAGTTAAGTGTTTGAGGTGGTTAAGTGTTTGAGGTGGTTGAGTGTTTGAGGTGGTTAAGTGTTTAATGTATACTCTATAATAGTTAACGCCAAGTGAAGCTCAGAGTCTAGAAATACTGTGGAGTCAGAATTATGTCTGTGTTATTTCTAGACTTTTCTATCCACGTACCATGTTATCGCTAATCCGTTTGCCGTGTATGTAGTACTCGTGCGTCGGCGTCGGTACAATCGCCGAGGTGGATGTCGTCTCGCCATTACCATCGCCGCCCCCTACAACCCATGAAATGTGGTTTTAATTTGGCATTTATAACTAGATGCGGCTCCCACCGCGTGGATGTTATTTTTGGGAGAAAAGATATACAATCCATGGTGGCATCTTAAGCTGTAATAATAATAATACGAGCCCTGTATTAAACATTGTCTGAAATTTTTAAGAGATTTCTCAGGTATGCAGGTTTCCTCACGATGTTTTCCTTCACCGTTAAAGCAAGCGATATATATATACTCAGCCTGTTGCCGTCCACTGTTGGACGTAGGCCTCTCCAAGTGAACGCCAACCATCCCGGTCTTGGGTAGCCCGCATCCACCCGCTACCCGCCACCTTCTTCAAGCGATAATTAACCTTTAATACACACGTAACTTTAGAAAAGTCAGAGGTGTATGCCATTTGGGTTTCGAACATACTACTTTCGTCTTGACAATTCGTACCACAACCCACTAGGCTGCCGCTGCTGTAATAGCTTCTATATTTTTCTATCCCAAAGGAAGCTTGCATTTTTTCGAGATAAAGTACGCCGTTTTGTAATCCCTAAATTGCCACTAATTATGCAAAAAACATGTTGATGCCTTGTTCTGTGAAAAACTAGATTATCCCACGGGGTCTGTACAATTTTCTAAAAAGTAGCCCATGTGCAGACTATAATCAAATTTGTGTCAAATTTCAACCAGATCCGTCCAGCCGTTGTAGCGTGATTGAGTAACAAACATCCATCCATCCAAATATTCGCATTTGTAATATTAGTAGGATAAGGGTAGTGAAGCTTGGGAAGCGTACACGTCTTCCAGTGCCATAGCTTCGTCATGCGACCCCGAGACGCGTGGCGGCGCGAAAGTATCGCGCTGCTACAGAATGTGGATCTAGCCCTAGAAGAGTCGCGCCGTAAAGGCACCGCGCAGGGATCGTTCCGGCGGCAATCCAGAGTCCACTCAGGATCCCCCGGGACCGTCCCACATTCAGAAGGCTACCGCAGAGATTTTAGTCCATACACCGGCGTAGAAAAATTGTTTATGGCCCCGATCTAGTCCCTCGGGTGAACTAGGTCGAAAGGTCGGTGAGTCCGAGTCCGGTATAACCATCTCATCTCCCCGAGGACCAGAAGGTATACGTAAGATGGATTTTCCCCACGGAAAAAGAGCCCCAACCAAAAAGTTCGCAAATTTATATATTTGTCACACCATCACGCTGTGGATCAGTTTGCCAGCTACCGTGTTCCTTTCTTGATCCTTGGACCTTTAAGCGTAGTGTGAAAAAGCTACCCAGAAGACCGGCATTAGTATCGAACAGGAAGGGATAGTTTTCTAGTCTCTCGCTACTTGATACTCTACTTGGACGGCACTGCACTTACCATCAGGTGCAGGTTTTTTTCATTCTTTTATCCTAGCACGGCAAAGTGACCACACTGCACCTGATGGTAAGCGTAGCGCCGTCGTGTTAGAGTATCAAGTAGCGAGAGACAGTCTATCCCTCGCTACTCAGCACAATCATGCCAGCCTGCTGTTTAGCTTCTTAACACTACGCCATGGGGCAAGAAGCTGAAGTAGTCGAGGGTTTAGTGTCAGAGTACTCGAAAGGCCGTAACACGGCCAAACATCGTACCCCAACTTTAGACCCCCAACAAAAACCGGATGTACACTGGCTGACTCCAGAACTCGACACACTTGCGCCTACCACTATGGCCGGTTTTACACCCTGTGTACGGTGGTCGCTATCCTGGCGGATATGAATATCCTACCACCAGCACTCACTCAGTTCTCTGCGCTAAGTTTGTTCAGTGATATAAAATCAATGACAACATATTAGTTGAAATATTTCTATACACGAAGTATCCGGAAATACGATGGCTAGTTTTGAATCGCTGGCGGAATGTTAAAATCATGTTGTGAATAAATAGCATTCAATTTGCATGGCGATTTTACTTATGGAGGAAAATACATAATAGCTATAGTTGGGAGTAAAGAATATCGAGACCAAAGTCGTTGGTTCGAAACCAGAAAACCATACACCTCTGACTTTCGAAGTTACGTGTGTAATCATTGTTAAGCTGCATACCTCGCAATTCACCATAAGAATTTTACATGTTAATTTCTACCACCCAGCATTAGGCCAGCGTGATGATTAATTTTTAACTCATTATATGCCCAGCAGGGAACAGTATATTACAAGAAAATACATGGGTTTCATTACACTCAGAGGGACAATAGGATCTGTAGCCCTTTTTGGTATTGCGCTTATGTTCCCGATTAGGACACTGTAAGGACGCGCCATGACTGAAAACTACTGATGCTATGGCGTCGCGTGTCTGCACTCACGGACTATTTGGAAAATAGCCGTTACAGCTGCGCAGGGATATTTCCTCGCTTAGCGTGTTCTACCGTCTGTATCATGGCGAATGCTCTGAAGAATTGTTTGATCTTATCCCATCCTCTCCCTTCCATACCAGAACCACGCGTACTGGCTTGCGGAGCCACAGTTTCGTGGTATCTACTACCCCGGCCCGAACCAAGAGGTTTGCAAATTCGTATTTTTGCCGCACCATCAAGCTGTGGAA
Organism: Laothoe populi; assembly: GCA_905220505.1. Taxonomy (NCBI): domain Eukaryota; kingdom Metazoa; phylum Arthropoda; class Insecta; order Lepidoptera; family Sphingidae; genus Laothoe; species Laothoe populi. Next base: position 9,877,537 of record HG992173.1, read on the forward strand.
CAGTTTTCCAGCTACCGTGTTCCCTCCCTCCTATGATCCTGGGTCCTTTAGGCGTAACGTGTAGAAGCTAGACAGCAGGCCGGCATGATTGTGTTGAGTAGCGGGGGATAGACTGTCTCTCGCTACTTGATACTCTATCTGGACGGCACTGCGCTTACCATCAGCTGCAGTGTGGTCACTTTGCCGCGCCAGAATAAAAGAAAAAAAAATTGCTCTGTGAGAGCCGGCTGTCGCAAGGCGTCGCACTTAGCGGGGTCTGGCGAAGCCCCTTTAAATGTGATGTCCCCATAATTTCTCACAAATGACTAATTAATTAGATTACTTTTACGTTCGAAAAAGAACGACACAAATTTCTATCATATCACGAGTAGGTAAGTCGTGTCAAAGCATGTCTGGTAGGATAGATCTACTGGGTAGATCTTGGGAACGAAAGAAAGGGGGCCTCGCTAATGCGACTTCGCCCACGTCAATATTAGCGCACGCTACGCCTCTGCCGGCTATGAGCGGGTTGTAATTTTATCCACAGTATGGTATCTTTCAGTAGGATCAAGACGTGTTGATGGGTGTTATTTAAATGACACACATCTGCCCATGGCACACCTGGCAACACCTGTGATGTTGCGGCTGAAGTGTATCCATGGCTATGTAAATAAAAAAAAATCGTGTGTTGTGTGTGATGTGTATACTGAGATACTATCTTTACACGATTGAAGAGGCTGTATGGGCTTGGAACCCTTTGCCTTCCCATTAAAAGGTTAAAAAGAAAAAAAAATGATGTTTATACTGACCAGCGGATATCCTGTGCGTGTGCACGGCGGGCCGGCGTCCGACCATGACGTCGGCGAGCCCGCCCCCGCCCAGCGCCACCCACCCCCCGGTGCCCTCGTCGCGGCACATCACCTGCGCGCGCACACGCACCAGGTAGGCACTGACGACAAAAAAAACTACTTATTAAATCCTAAGACAAATTAACATATCAGATATAAATGGAGATAGAGTAAAAAGTTACTGAGTGGCTACTTCAACAACATCATTCCTCTACGGAGAATCTACTCGCTTTTGTAACCTAATCAGTACAATTTCCAGATAACAATTGCACATTCTTACGTCACACACACATAAACACACACTCACACATGCACTTTAAAAAAACATATGATCGCAAATGGTAGATTTTCACGTTTCCACTGTCTATGTTAATCTTTTGAAAGTCACTGAGTTTTTTTTTTATTTATTTTTTTATTCTGGCGCGGCAAAGTGACTACACTGCACCTGATGGTAAGCGCAGTGCCGTCCAGATAGAGTATCAAGTAGCGAGAGACAGTCTATCCCCCGCTAATCAACACAATCATGCCGGCCTGCTGTTTAGCTTCTTCACATTACGCCTAAAGGACCCAGGATCATAGGAGGGAGCTGAACCCTGTCTCTTAAGATACAGGTTGTCCTAGTTTGAGAGACAGGGTTAATTATATTGTATAAACAGATTATTTCAATAGACAATAAGATAAAGAATAGTATTTTTATTATGTTAGCTAGTCTACCTATTCGTTTATATTGTATTGCTTGCTTGTATCTGTTATTTTTGTTTCATAAATAAACGCAACGTAACACGTGGACATCGCTTACCATCAGGCAGGCCTCAAGCTTGTTTGCCACCTTCGTGGCATAAAAGACGATAGACAGCGGCTTTGCTGTGCCCTAGCATTGCAGAAGTATATGGGCGGCGGAGTCTTACCATCAGGTGGACCGTCTGCTCGTCTATCGAGGCAGTAAAAAAAAAAGAAAATCGCTCATCGGCAACAAATGATAGTGTCGAGCAGCGATGTATTGTTCTCTCGCTACTATTCTCTAACGGTCACTTTGCCGTAGCGTATTTCTTCGTAAAAGAACAACAAAAATATATTTTGTATTTGGTAAATCGCTTTTTTTTCGAAGTCGCAATAATTGACAAAAATGATGCAATTCTGATAAAAAATTTAACTAAATAAATTTCGAGATCGTCGATCTTCTGACAGCCTCCGTGGCGCAGCGGGCGAAACGAAACGGGAGGCCGTGCGTTCGATATCCACACCGAGAAAAATGTTGGTTTGCAGCACCTTGTATAAATCAAGTCTACTGTCTATAACCGAAATCTGATCAACAAGGATGTTGCTTACCAAGAAGACTGCAAAAGATAACCTAGACCCGGTGATGGCCTAGAAACTATATCTCTGAGGGACAATAACGGAAGTTGACCTCAATTATAAATGAACAAAAAATTAAGAATCTATCGCCGTATGTGCATTTCTATTTTTAATTAACCGACTTCAAAAAAGGAGGAGGTTAACAATTCGTCGGAATCTTTTTTTTTTATGTATGTTACCCGATTACTCGAAGACGCCTGGACCGATTCGAGAAATTCTTTTTTTGTTTAAAAGGGTATACTTCCCAGGTGGTCCCATTGGCACCAAGTTAGGATCTGATGATGGGATCTCAGAAAAATCAACCCTCAAATTTTACAGTGACGCATAATTTGTTTTATATTGAAGTCGGTGTACTTTTTATGAATAAAAAACTTTTATTTACAGACAATTAATTAGTAACCGAACCTAGGATCGCATCGATAATTAAAGTACGTAGCCTTGTAGTTTAGTTACAGACTAAACTACAAGTTCCGATATTCGTTATTTAATAATGACAGTTGGCTATTTGATTTAAGCGACATTTTTGAAAAGTTACAGGAGAGAGGTTTAATGTTTTTTTTGTTTTTCGGAAAAAAATCACTATTTAAAAACTATTGCGTGGATTTTAGTATAATAGGGTAGTTTCCTGTGTTTAATTTTGTACATTATTCTCTACGCAATCGAATATAATACGCAAAAGAAACTCTTTTGCGAAAACAGAATCCAAATTGCTTGAAAAATGAAGTCACAATATTTATTTTAAATATTGGTATGAGCAAATACTCACAGGCATAAGCGAAAACGGTGGCGTATTGGGAACATATCGCTATCTCCCTCGCACAACGGTACAGTACAGGCGATTCATAATACCATGACGTCACGGTATCAGATATGCATCCTTGTACTGTTATTTGACAACCACCCCTTCCAGCAGATTTGAGTGGTGTCTAATTTAATTATTTTTGTTCGGATTCATAAAATTCTTTCGATAATAGGTTTTAGGTAATGTACCTTGTTGATTAAATTAATAAAAAAAATCGAGTCAACTACCCTATTAGAGTATCGAGTAGCGAGAGACAATCTATCCCCCGCTACTCAACACAATGATGCAGACCTGATTCTTCACATTACGCCATGGGCAAGAAGGTGAAGAAGCCGTCGAGGTGATAGGATATTCATATCCGCCCAGATAGCGACCACCGTTCACATAGTGTAAAACTCGCCATAGTGGCACACGCAAGTGTCTCGCATTCCGGGATCAGCGAGTATACACATCCAGTTTTTGTCGGGGGTCTAGAGTACGATGGTTGGCCGTTTGGCGACCTTTTGAGTACTCTGACACTAGACCCTCAACTGCTTCTTGCATGGTGTAGTGTATAGAAGCAGGCCGGCATGATTGTGCCGAGTAGCGTGAGATAAATTGTCTCTCGCTACTCGATACTCTAATTGGACGGCACTGCGCTTACCATCAGATGCAGTGTAATCACTTTGTATTCCAGGTCAAAAAAAAATGTTTATTGAAATTGGCTGTTGTGCCTCTTATGATGCTCTGGGGTTAGTATAAAGCAGTCAATGGGGAAGAAAAGTAGAATTTATATAACTAATACTAAAAAAAACTCTAATCCATTATATCAAGAAATAAATACCACCCAATAGTCACATATATAGTGCAGACATGATATTAAGAAATTATTTATTTATTTAACACACTTTATACATTTAAGTAAAGGCGGACTTAATGCCGGTGGCATTCTCTGCCAGTCAACCAGAGGTGGTCAAGAAATTATCTTGTATTGTAGGCATCAGAAGCAACAAAAGATTTTTGGTCTCAGAACACCCAGATTAGAAACAAATATTTGTCTATCACACAAACATTTAACTTGGTGCATTAGGCAAACCCACTGCCTCTTTTCACAACTGGCCAACTGTTACCGAGGCTCTCCAGTGATTTGCTAATTTTACCTAAAATATATACAGTTATTATATATTTGATCTTTATTTATTTGAAAATTTATTATTATTATTTATTTATTATTTTATTTATTATTTTATTTATTATTTTATTTATTATTAAAGTACAAAACAGTTTGCTTAGGAACTAATAACATTTGTATGATAATAGTACAAGTGCTGTTGTAGCAAATTAACACTGGTATCTATACAAGCCTTAGAGTCACTTCAATACTGTTTTTTTTATCATAAACCAAATATTGAACAACGAATAAGGCTCTATGGCTGTTTGTAAATCATGAATAGTAAATGTAAACCAACGTAAAGTGACAGAGTACTGTCGCATTTCGTATGGTAAGTGAGATATCCGGAGGCCCAGATTCCTCCTTCACTTCCCTAATCCCTATTCCTGTCCTTTAAGGCCGACAGCGCATACGTGATACTTTCGGTATTGTGGATGTTCATGGGAGGTGGAGATCACTTAACATCAGGTGACCCACTGGTTTGTTAGTCGGACAATACTATAAAAAAAAATGTTATGAAAGCCTAATTAGATGGAATGGACAGAATAACAATGCAAACTTTATGCATATTGTTTAATTATATTTAATACTAGTTTTTGCCCGCAGTTTCTTTTATGTTTATCCACACAAAAAGCACTTACTTTCTTAATTAATTAAAATTATCATAAGATACATTTGTCTTGATAATTAATTTCAAATAGCTCTTACTGCTTTTGCACAAGAATAAAAAAGCTAATTTTATGTTATATTCCACGGACATAGATACATTAAGGAAAATGATAATACTTTGTAAATGTTATTCACATTATTTTAACACATTTGTTAATAAAATATTAAGGTATACTATGATTAATGGTTTTGGATATATTAAAACCACAAAGTATTGCCTTATTTCATGATTGTAGGTAATCTAAAATTTACTATAAAATGCCATACACTCTGTACTATGTAATTGAATGTATTAATAATACTTATTTAATATACATAACATAAATATAACAAAAGAATATTAATTTTTTTTGACATAAATGTATATAAATAATTATAATGTTTTTTATTTTATAATTCCTTCATCAGATTTTTGTGATAAAATATTCTCAATTGGCAATTTTTTAAATGTTCTTTTTTAAATTCCTAATTTTTTTAAAGTACAGTGTAAACTCCATGTAACGTCACTCTATTTAACGACAAACTCTCTTAAGCGTCGAAATCAATTGGCTTTGGTTGGTTTAGCTTGTTTTTCATACAATGTTTCACTCTATATAGCATTACACCCACTCTCAATAACGACAACAATTAAGTTGCTAAAATTAGTAAAAACTGCGCAGCTGTGTACGATCTATTGTCGCTTTATTATCCTAGCCCGCAATAAACTCGACTGTCGGCATCATGCATACCGAACTTTCTAAGAAATTCATTCTTTTGTTTACAAATTGGGATTGCTTGCACGTGTAGACTGTTATTGACCATGATTCATAACTAGGAGTCATGGATTATCTATACCTTATCATATTCTTAGTTGCTCACAAACTTGCAAACTGTAAACATGGCTACTAAAAGAAAATCACTGTGTATTGACGAAAAAGTTTTACTGATACGCGCAATAGAAACGGGAGAGAAGATAAGTGATGTTGGCAAACGCTTTGGATTTAGTCGCTCTACCGTGTCCACAATATGGAAAAATAAAGAAAAAATCCTCCACGCTGCGGGCGAGGGAAAATCTTCCAAAAAATTAAAGAAACCTATATACGAAGATTTGGATAAAGCTGTACTATCATGGTTTCATCGACAGCGCCAGAATAATATGCCTATCTCGGGGCCGCTCGTGAAAGCTAAGGCGGAGAATTTTGCTGCTGAACTTGGTTTAACTTCTTTCAAAGCATCAGAAGGATGGCTCGGAAAATTCAAGCAGCGTCATCATATCAACTATGGTAATATAAGTGGGGAAGCACGAAGTGTTGATACAAATGTGGCAGGAAATACGGTAAATCTTCAAACCTACATTGAAGTGGACGACCGCCTGCTTACAACGGCTTCACTCACAGACGAAGAAATTTTGGATTCAGTGAGAAAAACTGAGGATCAAGAACAAGGTGATGAAGAAGATGAGACGGATGAGCCTGAGCTTCCGCCGAGCATTAAAGAAGCTCTGGAAGCAGCAAAATTATTGGAAAAATATTTCCTTTATAACCAAGATGCCTCAGTATTGCTAGATATTAATAAAATAACTAAAAAAATACAACAAAATTACTGGTGCAGCAAAAGACGTCAGACAAAAATAACAGACTATACTCAATAGCGTTCAAATAACATTCTTTTTTATGCACATAACTACTAACAATAGTCAGAAATAAACTTTTTATTTTTCTAATTCTGATGTTTCTTCTCTCCATTTAACGACAACTCTCTATAACGCCATAAAATGCACAGTCCCTTCAGTGTCGCTATATAGAGTTTACACTGTATATATATAATTTAAAGTTCATAAAAAGAAAAACTGTCAAAACTATTTTTTTATATTTGGCCAGCAGCAATAAAAACTTATTTTGCATTTAATATAGTGATGATTATAACTTTAAATTCCTATTCACTAAACTGATGTTTCTATGCAGCTGTAGCAACTACAACCATTAATCAAGCTTAAACAATGGCTTAATTAATAATTATGTAGATGCCTCATTGTTCTAAAGTGGTGACCATAAAAGACCCACACTTATTATTTTGATACTACGTCAATGGAAAACGTAAATCAGCTTTGCGAGAAAACATAACTGCAAAGCTAAACCGCGTAACAATTCATTGAAACAGCTCGCTTGAATTGATACAGCTCCAAATGACCCCGAAAGGAGTCGTCCACTTTATTGTGAATGAACGGCTACTCATTGATTATACCTCTATACAGGACAGGGTTGACCCGAGGGCGGCGGTCATATCATCTACGCTATGTATGGACATCCCACGCCCATGTATGCCTACTATATCACAAATTATGATCTCGGCGAGCATCAAGGCGCCCTACAAAACATCATAAATCCATTAAAAAATCCGCGAGCTGTGGCAAATGGCCGGGGTGGCCCTACCTAACCCGAGCAGGGCGAACCATAAAACACGTTAAACTGAGTAACAACAACTCCACTTACTTTTCAGATGCCTCGGTCATGATTCGACACGTCGAATATTCTAATTTCTACTCGCCACTTCACAGATTTCACCATTTTTATGACATAAATACATCAGATTCACTTACGAACCGTTCTTATTTCGGCCCTTTGTTGGGCCTCAATGCGCGTGCGTCAATAAAACAGTCCGGGCGGGTTTCAATGAAAACGGCGTGCTAGTGCGACAGGTGGCGCAGTTGTCGCGCACAACTTGTCTAACTCGGCTCGCGATTGGCCGATACACCCGACTTTAATAAATCAACCAATCACAAAGCTCCTCACTAGACGAGTACCAATGCCGAACCTTGGATGGAATAAAAAAAATATCGCGGAAAATTTGAAGCACTATTCAACACAGGTTGAATTTTCACAGAGCGCGCACAATTTATCTGATTTAGAGAATGCTAGTTTTCCACCTACTAATAGAGCTCGCACCACACAATAATTTATCTCGATATTCTATCGCGAATGCAGTAAAACGTAACATAGAGCCAGTAACGGACACAGGTTACGCCGGCCTCGAGGGTTCGACAGTTACTGAATGGAACGGGGCTCGCAATGGGCCCATCCCCGTTCATGCACCGACCCATTGAAAAATAAATAGGTCAAATCATTGCAACGTGCCCTAGATGCAGCTGGCTCAACCATTCACAAGGCGGAGCCTGCACAGGCCCCCGTCTATTTATAGCTGCTCTATATTTGGTCGGTCATTCGCAGTAGACGTAAATGCAAGCCTCCGTAAACTAGGTTACCTGATTTTCTTTGTTAATAGACGCTTCGGTGACGTAGTTTGGAGGTGCGACGTCATACGTGATTTTTCATAATGGCGGAAGGGCGATAAAAATTTAATTGATTTGAATTAAATATTGAGTTATATATCAAATGCATTCTGAATTAAAATAAATAAATGAGGTTCGTCATAAAACTATGAGACTAGAGTTACACATAATTTAAACAATAATAAATCATATATACATATAAATAATATACATCACGCCTGTAATAACTAGTACACCCACATTTCGCCGACCTTATTACCGTCCCATGATATGATAGGGGGCGAGCCTATCGCCATACCGGGCACAATTCCAGGCTCCGGGCTAATACTGAGCATTTGGGGACAGAAAAACCCAATATCACTTTACCCGACCCGGGGATCGAACCCAAGACCTCAGCAATCAGTCGTGCCGCGCAATTACGACTGCGCCACCGAGCCAGTCAATAATAAATCATTTTAGATGTTTTATTTATGATATTTTTATAATACTTAGGAATAATGTTTACTTTATTGAAAGACCATAAATAATTATGTAAGACTAATAAAAACATCTGCTTTTTTCTTTTTATTGGTCAAGTGACAGTGCACTCAGGCCGAGAAACCGGTGGGAATATGGGTTTTTTTGGTATTTAAAAATTAGAAATGAGTTGTTTACGAATCGCATTTTTGACAGTCAAATCAAATCAAATCATTTATTTCGTAAATTAGGCTTTTTACATGTCATAATAATGTTAAGGTCTACTGGTGCTTCGGAAATGCCCACTGGTCTGAGAAGAAGTTAATATTGCTAGGATTTATTAATACATCTTGGTGTGAAACTCGGGGAATTCTTTGCATCTGAACCTTCAAGAATTTAGGCGTAATATATTAGGTCAACACTTAATATAAATTGTTTTTATACTTTTTTAAATATTAATAATAATATAATATACTAGCCCTGTATTAAACATTGTCCCACTGCTGGGCACGGGCCTCCTCTTCTAATGAGAGGGGTTAGGCCTTAGTCCACCACGCTGGCCTAATGCGGGTTGGTAGACTAACCCGCATTAGGCATTTTAAATATTAATTTCCATAAATAAATACATATTAAAAATATACATCCTCAGATGGCCAGGCCTCGGACCCAAGCCACCGGGCGGCGGTTAGGACCCCAGAGTGACGAACCTCCACACAATGCGTGCCGTGTCCAATAATACTGTCCTTTGTAACTGGTTTTTGACCCAACGACTAATTGAGTCGCTGAAGATGTTGGTCGAGACTAATTGGTATCAGACCATTGTCAGAAACGACTATCAGGACAATGATAGTTGTCAACTCATTGTTATATATTTATATCAACAGCTTTCGGGGCTCCCAATGGGGCCGAAGAATCGAACTCAGAATCTTCCAGTTGACAGCTTATATATGGATTCCATTGAACACGAATTATGCACAAGTCGTTCCTAAAAATAAGGATGTAGGTAATGAATAGGTAAACCGTTTTTTTGAACAAAATGTTGAAAATTGAAATTGTTAAGTTTAATTTCTTATTAATTAATCTCTAAATAGTTTCGTTACATTTGGATCTAAAACATATCTGTACCATACATTATAAATGGAATTTTTGTACATTTAACTTGATTATTACAATTATATTAAACAAAACTTATACACAATACTTTCTTTAAAATCTAATAAAATATTATCATTCAACGCGGCGAGTGCAAATGTTCTCAAAGAGTGGGCTAGTGTTTAACGTCACTGCCGCATGTGACCTGACCTACCTCATGCAAAGCGAAAATTTATAAAAGAGCTCAATAGGCTATTTGACAACATTGAAAATACACTGCAAATTGTGGTCATCCTGTTAGACAATAGCTTAAAAAACCATATTTCACTTAATTTTAAACAAAATAATGTATATTTTTTGCAAATTAAACAAAATAAAATACATTTTTTTTATTTTTTTTATGAGAGGTGAACACTCAGTGATTTGTTGCAACTCTGGTGACGTCACACGCAAGTAAACATAGTTTTTTCGAGTGATACTATTTCGCGTTTTATGTTTTATGGGTGATAAATTCTATTGTTGATCTATTTTTGAAGCAGTTTTATGATAATTGTTGATGAAACAATTATCATAAAACTTAGCTTTGCTTATCATTATTAGCTTGTTTACTTGCATGTGACGTCACACGTGTCATATGATCAGCGCCATTACAGAAATAGCGATTTTGCCGCGATTTAGGAGATTTAAACTTTAACATTGATTTTTATTAAAAATACAGTAGATTTCCCGGAAATATCAATATAGTGTGCTTATTATGCAATAAATAATAGTTATAATCATTTTCGAAAATTAGTCAAATAGCCTATTCACTATGCATCACGTTTCACTATGTAATATGTTTAAATAACTTACTGTAGGCTGAATAAATAAATAAACTGATATAACTCTTTATTAAATAAGTAATAGGGTAGTGTCCTGTGTTTAACTTTGTACATTATTCGATATGCAACCAAATATAATACGCAAAAGAAACCCTTTTGTGAAAACAGAATGAATTTTTTTTAAACAATTATTTCACAATATTTATTTTAAGTATTGGTAAGAGCGAAAATGTATGCGTAGTGGAAACATCTTACTATCTCCCTCGCACAACTGCACAATAATGGCCATTCTGCGAGGTGACGTCACGGCTCATATCATGCATCCTGCAACTGTCATTTGACAATTACCCCTTCCAGCAGATTTGAATGGCGTCTAATTTACTTATTTTTGTGTTGGGAGTCATAATTATTTTTAGATAGTATGTATAGGTAAAATTGTTGATTAAAATAATAAAAAAAACGTGTCAATTACCCTATTAAAGAATAAAATAGAGCTGTTATATAACTGGTTTGGTCTATAGGCTTTGCTTTTTATTGGATTTGAACATTAGCCGAACGTCGTATCCATGGCAACGTCTCCTAACAGTCGCGTTTATTTTATTGTAAAATATATATCATATCGTACACAATATACTTAAAACTAATATTTATATTTATCGTGGTTTTATTTCAACAACACTTTTAATGGGGTTCATAAAAGCCAACCAGCCTCTTTTACTATCCTAAAAGCCTGCAAGATTCTTCTCTGTGTGCTCGTAGGGCGTAGGCGGATGAGATCACTTCCCACCACATGATCTATAGTATGCGACAGCTCGACATGGCAATTTTCTAGTGATGTGGCAAAATGTAGTAGGTAGTTTATATCGATATTAAAATTAATAGTATGAATGTCAGCAAAATCGAACCATTTTTCGCGAAATATGTACGCCATTTCCGGTCCGCCATTTTGCATTTTTGTTTTCATTTTCGGAATCAGCGATCCAAAAAATTATAAGTACAGGAATACTAGCAATTTTCACTAAGAAGCCTCAGAGTTATTGAGTTTTGACCAAAAATACGGGCTGACGGACCACTGTGCGGCGCTTAAATAGAAAAACGATAATAGAAATAAAAATACCTAATTATTTACCTCTATAAACAGCGATAGCAGCCTAATTGGTTGCGGTACGGACTGTCAAGACGTCAGTAGTATTTTCGAAACCCAAATAGCATACACCTCTGACTTTTCAAAGTTATGTGTATATTCATTGTTAATTAACGATTGCTTTAACGGTGAAGGAAAACATCGCGAGGAAACCTGCATACTGAGAATTCTAAAAAAAAAAAGAATTTCGAAGGTATATGAAGTCTACCAACCCGCAATAGGCCAGCGTGGTGGACTAAGGCCTAACCCCTCTCATTAGTAGAGAAGGCCCATGCCCAGTTGTGGGACAATGTTTAATATAGTATTTATGTCTTAAAAGTAAACATTTAGTACACCTTTACTTTTTTTAATAAAATAATACACCATTTTAAGTAAAAACGTTCGGGAAACATAAATAGCTTAGTGCGTATTGCATCTCGATTCACCTTGCATGATGAATGTATCGTAACTTTACGGAAGTCGTGCATGAATAGGCGATGCGCGCGCCATCTGAAATGCGCGGGAAGTAGGTCATTGAACTGCGTCGACTCTCATCCCCGTACCACCCCATACGTATAACAAAATGTATGCATTTATTAATGAAATTGGTTCGTCTTTATTGAGCTATATTAAATATTATTAACCGACTTCAAAAAAGGAGGAGGTTAACAATTCGTCGGAATCTTTTTTTTTATGTATGTTACCCGATTACTCGAAGACGCCTGGACCGATTCGAGAAATTCTTTTTGTGTTTAAAAGGGTATACTTCCCAGGTGATCCCATTGGCACCAAGTCAGGATCTGATGATGGGATCTCAGAAAAATCAAAGAAATACAAATTTTATAGTGACGCATAATTTGTTTTTTGTTGAAGTCGGTGTACTTTTTATTTTATCTTAAAATACACTCTTAAAAGTCTTTAAACATAGAATTTATTTATTTATTTATTAAGCACATCCACATCATGTATATTGACAATTTCTCTTAAATTAACTTACATCTGATAAGTAATCTGATATACACGACACTTATGGAGCGCATAACAATTGCTGAATAAGTAGCATGTATATTATATATATGTATTACAGACTTATACTAATAGTCTTTACTAAAACAAAAGGGTAATTGAATTTAAAAATACATCTAAAATTAAGTAAATTAAAATTGAAATTAAAACAATCGAAAAATAAATACAAAATAATAATAACTAAAAAAAAGCAATAACTGAGACTATTAATTCCAATTGTGCATATTTAATTTTTGTTTGAAGAGCCTTAAAGAATTGGAAAATATGTCAATGTCTGAATTGCGGGATTGGACTACATTGTATTGATCGAGGAGCCGGTGCAAAGGTGATTGAAGGCCTAAATTAGTTATGGCAAAAGGAGCACGAAAAATTTTCTTTATTTTATACCTGGGGTAAGAGTGAGGTACAGATAGACACTTTTTCTAAAAGATGACTATTTCGTATTTTACTATTTATTAGTTTGTACAGAAATATTTGTTTGTTTATTTATTTGTTTGTTTTTTTTTTATTATTTATTCATGGTCATGGATACATGTCCTTCAGCCGGATATTTGTTTGTATAGAATTCAATGTTGCCATACGTTTTGAGAACAAAGAATTCTTAGAGTAGGCAACCAAATACTCTAAGAAAGATTTCAATTACGTGGCTATAAGAAGTTTTGATAATATTATTTTATTTCTACTCAAAATTCTTTATTCAAATTCAAATAGACTGATTTAGCACTATACTATACGGATATGGACATAAGATGATATGTACATTTTTTCATCCTGGCACGACAAACTGACCACACTGCACCTGATGGTAAGCGCAATGCCGTCCAATTAGAGTATCGAGTAGCAAGAAACAATCTGTCCCCCGCTATTCAACACAATCATGCCGGCCTGTTTCTTCACACTACGACTACCTACGCCCGCGCCATGTGCCATGGGCCAGAAGTTAAAGAAACCAGTCCAGTGTTTCTAAGTTCCCATGACGTTAAACATAATTATTTTCCGTATGGTAAATTTCCATCTGTGTTTTGATATGCCTATGTGATCAATAAAGATTTTTATTTATTTATTTAGTGTCACAGTACTTGGAAGGCCGCAAAACGGCCAAACATTGTACCCCAACTCTAGACTCCCGACACAAACCGGATGTACATTGGCTGACCCCGGAACGTGAAACACTTGTGTGTGTCATTATGGCGGGTTTGACACCCTGTGTGTGTCATTATGGCGGGTTTGACACCCTGTGTGTGTCATTATGGCGGGTTTGACACCCTGGATACGGTGCGAGCTATCCGGGCGGATACGAATATCCTACCAGCATATATCCACCATCTTATAGAGTTCACAGAACATTTCTATTTAATTATTATCGACATTATATTTATTCTTATTTTACTTTATTAGTCTAGTGATACATCTCAGGTTTCATACCTAGGGTAGGTATGAAACCTGGGAGGTAGTAGTTTCAATTCCGATGTCGAGTAATCGTTGCTTTTTCTTATTCCGAACGTGTATTTGTGACTGATAGGACATTGTTTTGTGTTCCTAAGCCTCATTTCAACGTGGCTAAATGTATAAATTCGAGACATATTTCAAGCCAGACTGCCTCGTAAAATAATTTACATTGCGAAATTTGTATATGCGAAACGTGAAAACTCTCTTTATAATAAAAAAAACTAATTTCAGAGGAAAATTCATTCGTCGAACAGAATCACTGGACTTCTACCTACCGAGTGTTATATTTATCTGTATATATAAAAGAAGAAACTGACTGACTGATCGATCAACGCACAGCATGAACGGCTGGGGTTAGAGACTTGAAATTTTGACAGTATGTACCTTTTATCACGTAGGCATCCACTAAGGAAGGGTTTATGGAAATACCACCCCTAAGGGGGTAAAATAGGGGATGATAGTTTGTATGAAAATCCGTCATTTTTGAAGTTAAGTTTATGAAAATTAGTATTTGGCCTTTTGGTCAAAAATAAAAAATATATATTTCAGGATTTTTGGAAATTCCACCCCGAAGGGGGTAAAATAGGAGAAGAAAGTTCGTATGACAATCCTTCATTTTTGAAGTTAAGTATATGTTGTGACGTTTATTTTTTACAGACATGACACATTACGTGTGTCAGTAACACTAAAAAGGTTGGAGAACTACTGTCCAAACCCGACAGAAAATAGGTTACATGCAAATGTTTTTTTTAAATTCCGACGCTTCGAAATCTTTACAGCCTTCATGGTCACGGGGCGGACCCGTGCCGGGGTCAGCTCAAATGGTTTGACCTCTGCACGCAGCCCTATCATCCGTCAAATCTGCATTCACTCCTTTCATGCGCATGTCCTCATTCATGCATCATCCATCCATCTGTTCTAAGGTCACCTACGACTCCTACTAAGTACTAATCTTATATGCATGAAAATTGGTATTTTGTAGTGTATACTTTTTGTCTCAAACATGACCTCCACGCGGGCGGAGCCGCGAGCAACAGCTAGTACTCAATATAATTTGAGCTGACCATAATAAATAAAGAAAAACGATTTATTTGTTTGTAAATTATAAGTATTTCAATGCAGAATAGTAATAGAATGCAGTTCCATCAAAAAAGAATGGAACTGCATGCCATATTGGCGGCAGCGGTCACACGCATAGTCCCAAGTCCTGACCCCACTCTAGATCAAACATGTATCATGGGTATCAAGGACTACGGTCCCTCAACAACCATACCCGGAATATTTGTGTCACGGATGCAGGAATCGAACCCGCGACCTGTTTCACAGCTTTGCCCATTGAGCTACAGGCTGATATAATTTTATGGGTTCAATAAAGTCAATATTGAGTTTGCACTTGTATAATGTTACGAAATTAGGTCTTATTGTTAAAAGAAACAACATAATTATGTATAATCTATTTTATTTTTAATTCCATGTAACAATTATCAAAATATATAAATAAAGATCACAATAAAATGTATTTAAAAATAATCAATTATTAACATGTTTAGGCAGTGTATCCTTTCTCTGTCACCTGTCACAAAACCCTTTATACACCCTTTTTTTATACACCCAACAGTCACACTCATAGTTCTGACCCCACACTAGGTAAAACCTGTATCGTAGGTATCAAGAACTACGAGGGAATACGGTCCCAGAAACAAATATCTATCTGTCACACAAATATTTGTCCCGGTGCGGGAATTGAACCCACGGCCTCGCCACGGAGGCTGTCTTTCTTTATTTTATATTTATTATTCTGTTTTCTCTTGCTATTTTTATTTTCAATTTACAAATTTTCTTTAGTTACAAAATAAATACTGTATACAGGTTGATTAAATTAATAGGTACACATCACCAAAGAACATTAAGTTGGACCAAGTCTTAACCCCTCGTTAGTAAAAGAGGCCCGTGCCCAGCAGTGGGACAGAGTATAAAGAGGCCGTTATTATTTAAAAAATGCTTAAATAAGATACATTTCTTGTCTTATTGCAAGCGTCACGTCTGCCCATACGGAGTAACAAGTAGAACGTCAATCAAATACTGTATGGTACTGCACTCCACATGAAAATATAACAAAGTATTTATAAAACCAAATCTCATAGTTCGTTATACATAGAAAGCAAATAAATTACCAACATATTCCACAGAGTATTAAAAAAAACGTCCTCATAACAAGCAGTAACAAAAATTCTGTACACTCATTGATATAAAAGGTGAAATAATAAATATCAAAAAGTATTAAAAAGTAATGACATTTAATTGCCTAAAATAAGTGGTCAATTTGTGCCCATTTTTCCAAATAATATAACTCTTGTTCTGTTAATCTTAACTTTAGAACAGGTTTCATTATAATCTACATACTTTATCAACTTCACGTCCATTTCTGCTCGGTATAGGCAGAGACTAGACATTTCAAATTTACATAAGGTTTATAAGTTATCGTACTCTGGTGGTGGACTCTTGGTTGCTTGCGCCATGGCAGACTTCGGAAGGTCATCTCCCTGGTTCATCGCTGAGTTCAGTAAACGCTGAAAATAAAATATAATTATGATACAAGGGCCTCTATACATTAAAGAGAAAACTTTTTTATCCTGGCACGGCAAAGTGGCCACACTGCACCTGATGGTAAGCACAGTGCCGTCCAATTAGAGTATCGATTAGCGAAAGATAATCTATGCCCCGCTACTCAACCCAATCATACCGGCCTGCTGTGTAGCTTCGTCACACTACGCCATGGGGCAAGGAGGTGAAGAAGCGGTCGAGGGTCTATTGTCAGAGTACACAGAAGGCCGCAAACCACCCAAACTACGTACCCTAACTCTAGACCTCCGACAAAAACCGGATGTACACTGGCTGATTCCAGAACGCGACACACATGCGTGTGCCACTATGGCGGGTTTTATACCCTGTGTACGATGGCCGATATCCGGGTGGATAAGAATATCATACCACCAATTACTGAAATAAGATCAAGTTTACGGGGTTTACAATATTACCAAATTTTTTATTTATACCATCATTTTGCAACATCATGTATATAAATGTAATTAATGCGATTTATGTATAACAGACTGCCGCGGTGGCGCAGTTGTAATTACACATTACAACTACTGTGCTGAGGTCTCGGGTTAGATCCCCGGGTCGGGTAAAGTGATATTGGGTTTTTCTATTTAGAAATACTCAGTATCAGCCCGAAGTCTGGAAGTCGGTATGGCGATAGACTCGCCTCCATATGGGACCGTAATAAATTCGACCAAAAGTGGGTGTTCTTACACCTCTGCCTACCTTTGAGGATTCGCTGGTGGTAGGATATTCATATCCGCCCGGATAGCAACGACCGAACAAAGGGTGTAAAACCCGCCATAGTGGCACACGCAAGTGTGTCGCGTTCCGGGTGCAGCCAGTGTACATGCGGTTTTTTTGTCGGGAGGCTAGAGTTGGGGTACGATGTTTCTGAGACCCTCGACCGCTTCTTCACCTTGGTGTAGATGGCTTAGAGTGAAGGAGTAGTAGAATAGACTGTCTCTCGCTACTCGACGATACTCTAACTGGACGGCACTGCGTTTACCATCAGGTGCAGTGTGGTCACTTTGTCGAACGAAAAAAAAGTGTGTGTGCAAATCACACACGGTAGAAGTGAAACTTCAGAATTTACCTACGAGTAAGCTTTGTAATACACAGGCACATACACGCGTATCCACACACATACTAACTACTAGAATATTTCAAAACCATTAAAGAACTACGTCAATAACAGTAACCAATTCGATCCCACTCGATCCCACTCAATCCCACTCGAATATATACATTCTATCTCATTCTCTCTTAGGCTTAGTCCTATAGATTTATGTGTTCGTCTCTTTTTACTGTGGCTTTTTCGTTTCATCTAGTTTCAATTCACAACGATTCTAAAGAAGTTTCTCTCAAAAATAGCGCTGAGTGTGTAACAGGGTGTAATACTCACTATATGCTCTAGTCCTTCATCGTTGGGTCTGCTCTGTGAGTACACTAGACTCCATTTTGTGGTCTGCACGGCCACTGGACTCTTGGCTGCGATACCTTCAGCCACTTCCAAGGCATGTTTCAACGCACTGTAACAATACATGTTTCATTTTAGATAGTTGGATAGTAAAGAAGAAAGAAAGAAAGAAAAAGATTTTATTACCAGAGCAAATACAAGGAAAATACAAAATAAAACTTAAAACAAAAAACAAAACTGTTTGCTCCGTAACAGGTCCCCTCATTCAGCGATATGCTGCAGTACAACCTGAGCAGTACTGCAGCGCTGATTTTCAATGAGGGGCCTCGTGTGACGTGCGGACGTCGAGTCGGGTCGTACACCTCAATATTAATAATATAATAATACTAACCCTGTATTAAACATTGTCCCACTGCTGGGCACGGGCCTCCTCTACTAATGAGAGGGGTTAGGCCTTAGTCCACCACGCTGGCCTAATGCGGGTTGGCAGACTAGAGAGACCTCAATATTATTGGAAAAAAATACATAAAGAAAGCAATAATAATCATAAAATTAATTAAAACATAATTGTGGCCACCTATTTATTATTAAATTTAAATTTAGGAACAATTGCAACAATCGAAACACACAAAGAAGCGGAAAAAAATAACAAAAATAAAGACACACACACCTGAATATAAATAATTACACATTATTGCAAATTTATAAAAAAATATATTTAAAATATATTAAATATATTATTAATTAAATATATTATTAATAAATTATATTATTAAATATAGTAGTTCTTGATACCCACGATACAGGTTTGACCTGGTGTGGGGTCAGAACTATGTGTGTGTGACTGTTGGGTATGTTTATTTATTATTAAATCAACGTAAATAATAACACAAAACAAAATAAAGAAAGAAAGATAAGATTTTTTATTATTGGTACTTTATACTTTTTTTTTTGTTAAAATCAAATATTTATTGAACCCATGAAATGTTATACATCATTTAGATTCAGTCAATATTTTTTACTCTACCGCCAGTTCGGAATGCAGTTTCACTAAAGAACGGGCAAGAAACTCTGGCGTTGCTCTTTTCACACCGGTTAACAATATTTGGTCATACAATTAATATACGATTTATATTTTATATTATATTAGAGCAGCTCAATGTATGTTAAGTTCAAGAAACTCTTTTAGTCTTTAAGGAATAGGGTAGTTTCTTTTTAGGGTAGTAGTGTGTTTAATTTGGTATATTATTCGATATGCAAACAAATATATCAAAATTACTTGAAAAATGAGTTCACAATAATTAATATTGGTATAATTTTTTCTGTAATTTGATGACTACCACCGGCTTCTAACACAGATATATGGCATGGTGGTAAACAATGGGTCACATAGTATGTTGGTACATTTCCTAATGGAGATCTATATCTTTATATATATAATTCTACTGTATGTGTGTATGTCACTGAACTCTTCCTAAACGGCTGGACCGATTTGAATGATTTTTTTTGTATGCGTTTGGGTGGCGCCCTGGATGGTTTAGATTCACACATCAGCCCGGCAGATGGCGCTGCAGTCAGTGTGGCGCTGCTTTTACGGGTAGGACGATGTCTGCCGGCCCCGCTAGTAGAGTTTTTTTTTATTCTGGCGCGGCAAAGTGACCACACTGCGCCTAATGGTAAGCGCAGTGCCGTCCAGGTAGAGTATCAAGTAGCGAGAGACAGCCTATCCCCCGCTACTCAACACAATCATGCCGGCCTGCTGTTTAGCTTCTTCACATTAAGAGTATAAAAATTATACTCACGTTTCTTGATCAGGGAACACTTTACTGACGAGTCCGATGTCTTTAGCCTCTTTGGAGTCAAACTTCCTGCCTGTATAACATAACTCCCTGGCGATGGAAGAGTTGCCCACTACCTGAAAATATTTATAACTCTATAAATTGTCTGTTTGTTCATAAGGTATTCTAAAAAAATATTTTTAAAAGTCAAACTTTTAAATATTGATAGTTTTTCCTCCTTGACGCAGTGGGCGAGTAGCCGACTGTGAAACGAGAGGCCGTGGGTACGATTCCCGCAGCGAGACAAATGTTTGTGTGACAGATAGATATTTGTTTTGGGTCTGTGTGTTGTGAGAGGGTGCGTCTCTCTAGGTCCCTGATACCCACAACACAAGACTCGTATCTTAGTGTAGGGTCGGGGCTATGTGTGTGACTGTTGGATGTTATTTATTTATTTAATGCAATATTCGGAATACTTAATATTATGTACCTTTGGTAATCTCTGCAATGTGCCAACATCAGCTGCTAATCCCACTTCCACTTCCTTCACTTGGAACCACGCATCCTCTGTGCAATATCTGGAACATAAGATACAATAACAAGGTAGTCTCTTGGGTTATTTAGTACATACATACATATACACTCACGCCTGTAATTCTCGAAGGGGTAGGCAGATGTGTAAACCGGTACACCCACTTTTATCCGAATTTCGGTAAATTTAATTTAGTACAATACTTGATCACCTTACCAGACCCGGGGATCGAACCCGACACCTCAGCACAGCAGTCGTAACGCATGCGCAATTACAACTGCGCCACCGAGGCAGTAGGATTTATATAACGAGTTTTTTAATAAAATTATTGTAAATCAACCTTTACTGAGGAAATTCTTTATAAATACTTGTTTCCTGTAGGACAGAATTGCTATGCTATCCCATTGAAACTGTGCATTTTTCCGGGATAAAAGTAGCCTGTGTCATCCTCAGAACCGTAAACTACCACTACGCAATAAATCATGTCGATCCCTTGCTTTGTGTAAACCAAAAGGAAATATATTCCACAGGAAAAAAAATCAAATATAAAAGTGGTAGAGCCACGCTGTAGACATATTTGTCTACAGCATGAATGGGCCGGCTCGGCCGGGGTAGTACCACTGTCTCACAGAACACCAACGTATAGTGACAGTTCACTGTCGCGTTTTGTATGGTAAGTGAGATATCCGGAGGCCCAGATTCCCCCTTCCCTTCCCTAATCCCTATTCCTGTCCTTTAAGGCCGACAGCACATACATGATACTTTCGGTATTGTGGATGTTCATGAGCGGTGGAGATCACTTAACATCAGGTGGCCCACTTCCATCATAAAAATTAGCCAATGAGTTATTTCAGACTATAATCTATATTTTTGGCGTTTTTGGCATTCTGGCGTAACTGAGTAACAAACATCCATCCATCCATCCAAACATTCGCATTTACAATATAAGTAGGATAGGATACCTGATATCAGCAGCTGTGATTAAATCAACCCCGGCACCGATGCATGCGTTATGGACGACGCTCAATACAGGCTTCTTACATTTCTCTAGCGATGTTATGCCATCCTGGTAACAAAATTAATTATTAAATAAATATTATTTTTTTAACACCTTGGGTAACATTATTGTAGTTTTAGTAGGGATCCTTATTTTTTTCTTGCAATTAAAATAGCCTATATTAATCAGTGATAATGTTTAATTATTAATCATTCAAATCGTGAAAGAATTTTTAAAATAGGTCCAGTACTTTTTGAACCAATTTGAAACCATCCTCTTTATAATATTATGATATATAGTATAGACTAGCCTTATATTAAACATTGTCCCACAGCTGGGTATGGGCCTCCTCTACTAACGAGAGAGGTTAGGCCTTAGTCCACCAATGCAGGTTGGTAGACTTAAAATTTTAAAATTCGTGTGAGAATTCTCAATATGCCGGTTTCCTCACGATGTTTTCCTTCACCGTTAAAGCAAGCAATAATTAACAATGAATATACACGTTACTAGAAAAGTCAGAGGTGTATGCCATTTTGGGTTTCGAACATACGACTTTCGTCTTGACAGTACGTACCGCAACCAACTAGGCTATCGCTGCTATTTTTTATTTCATTTTAATAGGCTTTTTTAACCTGTCACTGCAAAGTGCCATCCAAGTAGAGAACCAAGTAGCGAGGGACAACTATACCTCGCTACTTAACACAATATCTGCTGAGTAACTTTACACTATGCCTATGGATTATAGGAAGGAAAGCAATAAAGGCCGGCAACGCATTTGCAAGCCCTCTGGTGTTACAGATGTTCATGGGCGGCGATGATCACTTTCCATCAGGTGAGCCTCCTGCCCGTTTGCCCCCTTTTACCATAAAAAAAAACTATTATGACAACTTCTGTGTCGCCGTGTGTGGGATATTAGCCGACTGTGAATCGAGAGACCGTGGGTTCGAATCTCGCACCGAGACAAATATTTGTGTGACAGACAGTTGATACCCAATACAGGTGTGAACTAGTGCGGTGAAAATATGTGTGTGACTGTTGGGTGTGTTTATTCTAATTTAATTGTCAATTTAATTATGTCATTAATCAAAACTTAATCATACATACTTGTGCAAACTTGATAAAGCCATAATGGAATCTTGCTTTCCGTGCCACATCGGGCAGATCATCTGCTTGTGATGCCATCTCCACCAAACTCTGTAGTTCTATACCTGGAAAACATTTATTATGTTTAACTATTATTAAAAAAATTATCAGGTGATAATTTGTAAGAGCATAGGAGTGACATGATCATTAATGGCACTAGCAAGAATTCATTTGTTGCCGACTAAAATAAAAATAATTTAAGTACTTTTTTATATCCTGGCATGGCAAAGTGACCCACAACCACACTGCACCTGAAGGTCAGTGCAGTCCAATTAGGGTATTGAGTAGCGAGAGACAGACTATCCCCCGCTACTCAACACAATCGGCATGCTTTTTCAAACTACACCATGGGCAAGAAGGTGAAGAAGCAGTTGAGGGTCTAGTGCCAGGGTACTCAGAAGGCCGCAAAACGGCATAGACAATCACCGGATGTACACTGGCTGATCCCAGAACGCGATACACTTGCGTGTGCCACTATGGCGGGTTTTACACCCTATGTACGTGTATGTGTATGTAGTCAAGCAGTATCATTTGAATGTTGTGCGCGGATTTTATCGTTGTATAAATGTAAAAATTGTATAATGTATATTGTATGTTAGATAATGAAGTATATATGTACATTGTTTCTGTGCCTAATAAATAAAAATAAAATAAAAAATGTACGGTGCGAGTTATCCGAGCGGATATGAATATCCTACCAGCAGTTCCGTTCTACCGGTCTACTCTTGAACACAATTCCAATCAATCGGTATTGGATTTCTGGGATTTCGTATTTTGAACGCGATCCTAGCGCCACATTATTTGAATATTGTATAACCATTCATATGATAATCTTAATTCCAATTACTGTATATTAATGGCTACACAATATTGAAATAGTATGGCGCTCAAGAGCACGAAATCTTTAAAATCCAATACCGATCAATCGGAATTGTGTTCAAGAGTAGACCGGCTAGTCAGTTTACGGCAGGCAGCGGCTTTGCTGTGCCGTGGCATTGCAGAAGTCTATGGGCGGCGGTGACTACTTACTATCAGGTGGCCCGTCTGCTCGTCTGCCTATAGAGGCACTAAAAAAAAAGTCAAAATATGAACAGGCTTCTGTGTTTGTCAATCTATATTATGTATCAGTTCTAATAAACTATAGTTGATTCTCCCTTGAAGTTTGTAATAACCCATTTGGCAAGAGTTTTACGGTTTCATGAAAAAATACTAGCGCAATAAACATTGTCTTACTTGGGCACGGGCCCTCTCTACTAATGATAGGGATTAGGTGGAGGTTTAGGAGGTTGTCGACCTTAAGTACTTAAATATTTACCAGCAGTGAAGTGTTTGCCTTGTCCAGAAAGAACAATGACTCTGCATTCAGAATCGTCATCCAATGCAGTGAAACACTCATTCAGTTCTCTGAAATTTAATTATTGGGTTCAATTTATTTTCCTAAACACAGCGAAATAAAGAAAGAATACAATCTTTGGGCATTGAGAAATATTTATTCAATATGCAGCACTTGTGTTGTTGAATTATAAATTGAATGGTATTGTTTGTAGATTTTTGTTTTTGGAACTACCAGTACAATTTGAAAATAATTTCTTTTTTTTTTACCCACTATTTATTGCTTAAATACATATACATTCACGCCTGTAATCCCTGAAGGGGTAGGCAAAGGTGTTACCAGTACACCCACATTTCGCTGAGCTTATTACTGTGCCAAGATGTGATAGGGGGCAAGCCTGTCACCATACTGGACTCAATTCCAGACTCCAGACTGATACTGAGTACTTCTAAATAGAAAAACCCAATGTCACTTTACCCGACCCAGGGATCGAACCTAAGACCTCAGCACAGCAGTAACACATGCTCAATTACAACTGCACCCCCAAGCCAGTCTATTTATTGATGAAAATTATAGGCTATGTAATAACATCTTACTTCTCATGGGAGCTGAGCAAATCTGCCATCTGTTTACTAGCTGTTAAGTGACATTTTGACAGATATAACAACTTTTCTTCTATTAACCAGTCATGACACAGGCTTGCCGGCGGAGCAGAGGTGCGTTCAAATACTGGCCAGTTTCGCCGTTCTTACATGCTATTTTTAACTTTAATGCTATGGAAATAAAAATAATTTTTGCTTGTATTTTTTTATGCCTTACCAGACACGAGTGTTTAATCAGTCTGGGTCATATTATTCTATCTGTATTAAGTTATATCTTAAGACTATTCTCACATTATTTCCATCACATCACCTATGTTTTAAACAATAATTTAAAATTTAATTTATAATTTAAAAGCCTTTCAGTAACCAATAAGCAGAAATGGCTCAAAAGCTAAAAATATATACAAACACTAGCTTTTGCTCATGGCTTTGCCCACATGGTAATTTTTGAATCAAAAGGAATAAAATCCATGGAGTCATCTTATGCTATTACGTACATCTTTCTATTTTTTGCTATCCCATAGGAACCATGCATTTTCCAGGATTAAAAGTAGCCTATGTCATTCTCTGACCCCTAAACTATCACTACACAAAAATCATGTTGATCCCTTGCTCTGTGTAAAACAAACCTGTCCCTCGGGAACCATACATTTTTCCAGGATAAAAAGTAGCCTGTGTGCTATTCCATAGTACAATATATCTCTGTGCCAAATTTCAACCAGATCCATTCTGCCGTTCTGTCATGATTGAGTAAAAAACATCCATCCATCCAAACATTGACATTTATAATAGTAGGATTCCATTGTAAAGGCAATTTCTATTTATTAAATGGGTTAATGGGAATTAATAAAAAAAATATGTGCTTTAATTTCTTACCTCCACATAGCCCTGTTTAATGTGTTTAATTTCTTAGGTCTGTTCAGTTCTACATGGAAAACATGCTTTTTTGGTACAGACACAGCTAATGTTTCATACTGACGAACTTCCGAAGCAAACGACCTACGTATTAAAGCTGTGAAAAAAAAATAGTCTACTAAATATAAAATATAGGTACTTTTTTTCTGCTAATCGAAGTTGGCCAGTATTTTCTTTTGTTCCATTTTCAAATTATTAACACCTTATCAGAAAACATATTTAGAGAAGTAATAGTCACTGGTCACATTTTTAATTTACAAATACCGAGATAAATTATCGTGAAGAAGTTTTAACAATATATATTTCTTATGTTTTAAACAGTTGTTACTTACTTGTAAAAGACTTTCTTGTTTGATTTAGTACAATTGTTTTTATAATCGCTGCCATGTCCCTTTATTAAAAGAAAGAATGAAAAATAAATGAAAAACGAAAAGGGCAAAGTCTAAAACCAATAAAACAAAACAAAAATCACAGTTGATTGTTGATTGTCAGATTTGACGTTTGACGTTTTCGTTGCATAGATGCAAAATAAGGCTGTGTTCCGTTATACACTGCGAGCACTGTTCAGTGCTCTGCAGTGTTGCCAACAACTAAACTAGCTCTCCACCTACTAAAACACATGCAAGTACTACAACCACTAACAAAAATTGTCCGCAATTGACGCATAACCACCAACATTTCCGCTTACAAAATATTTTATTTTTTACTAAGGAAAACATACATACATATACACTTACGCCTGTAATCCCCGAAGTAGGGACACTATATCGAATAAAAAGTATCGATACTGTACTCATGAGTAGTATCGAAAAAAAACGTACTCGTATAAGTATCGAAACGATAGTATCGATACCTTTGAGTATTAACACATTTCCTAGGGCCTAATCTACTAGAAATTTAGATTTGGATAAAATGAATGAAAATAACGACAGACAAGGCTGTATGGTGGAGAACCTTTGACTTCTTTTTTATGTGAAAAAGAGAAAATTAATTAAAAAAAAGCACTGAGCGCACCTTACCTCGAAAACGCCAGTGCTCTCAGTACAAAAAAGGCCGACGATTTATGACGTCATATATTTCCTTATGATACTGCGGAAGTATACTGTCAGTCCATAATGGAACGGATTTCTCTCCAGGAAGAGCACTGAACAGTGCTCGCAGTGTATAACGGAATACGGCCACTTGATCAATTTCGACGATTAAACCGATTAAAAACTCAAGTAACACAATTATAATATCTGCTATTTAAACAACCTTAGTATGTTGCATTTTTACTATGATTTATCTATTAAAATGATATTTAACAACAGTCCAATAAAACTAGAGTAGACGTTAAAGGACAATGGCGAAATCGTAGTTACAAAAAAATATTGCGTTTAGGAATTTCATACTTTGTAATCTAAATATTATTATTTTGCATGATTTTTCAGCATATTAACAATAGCTGTGTAAGTATAGATAAGTTGTATAATTTATTAAAAATCTCAATTGATTTTTTGGTAACGTGTTATGGCCCTAAGATTTTTTTAATGACTGGCTTAAGGTCTTTTAGGCCAAAGAAAAATCTTTTTCATAAGAATTCTATAAGCCGTTAAAAAAAACTATAAAATCAATGCAAGTGTGTGTGTCCCTACAATTACAAATAACAAAAATAAATCAGCTTTACTTTTTACCAACTTAGTGAATGACTGGATCGTCTGTTATTTGGCTGTATAGTTACGACCATAGCTTATCTTATTTAGGAAAAAAAAAATACGACTTCCGTCATTTCATACCGACATATTGTGACATAGTTTAAATCTTCTATAAATCAATGGTTTAAATACACGAATACTTGAAAGATTTCACTTAGAAAATAATCTAGCAAACATGACTGTGGCCAGTGGCTACAAATGTGATCTGGAGATCGGCTAATTTCCAAAGCATAGCAGACCGATATAATATGCTATATTTGCCGTGAGAACGTACCAAATTCGACAAACACGTTCCTATTATGGTGAACATGTACGTTTCCACAGTAGTTCTTTAATTGAAGTGTGCAAAGAAACAATTAGTTCATCTTAATTTAATTTAAGAGGCAGTTCAGATACCTTATTGATAAGAGGTAAAATAAAATCACACCATGTTTCAAATAAGCAGTATTATGTTTAATTACTGGTCCGACCAGGCTGGTCGAGCAGGCATTATAGAATACTATTGTAGTTGCTTGGTTGTGCGTCGTACAGTGGGCTGCTGCGCTCATACCATGATAGTAATCTGGTATTTGGGACGGGCCAGACATCAAGACATATCTGCCCCTGCAGCATTTTTAGATATATAAGATAGGATAATTATGAAGATGAATAAACATTAAAAAACCAGTGTTTTATTTTTATTTAGAACCCGTTTTTATTTTCTAATTTAATTTCTAAGTCCAGGATTTAGGGTCTGAAGATATTTTCTGCACAACTATTGACAAACTCTGTGTCTTCCATTCCAACTTAGTTTGTATTGAAATAAATTATATGTGGTTTATGTTACTTTTGGTATAAATCTAATGGTGAATTATTAAAAACGGTTCAGCAGTTTATAAGTTTAAAGGAAAAAATAAACAAATTATTCCTATAATTAAGTATAATGTGTTCATATCTGAACATGTAAACGTAAACACGAATGTAAACACTTGTGTGTAAGTACCTACGGTGTGGCGGATCATCCTTCCCCACAATAGTTATAAGTCAAGTTCAGTTCGTCATGTTTAATTCACGACCCTGCCTCAGGTGACAATAGCAGTAGTATTATAATGCTCTTTGGAAAATAGACAAATAACATTTTTATCAGCTTCATAGATAAAAATATTTTATTCAGGAATGTCAAATAGATCATAACCTCAAAATCTTTAAATTGAAATATCTTTAGTATTAGACTTTTTCATCAGAAATCCCTAATACATTATTGTTTAGGAATTGCTGCTGAATTTTTTGATATTTTTTTCACTTCTAAACGCTACATATTTATGTCAACTAATTTCATGTATGGGAACCTGCCATTGTCCTTTAACATATTATACAAGTACCGTGCAAAAAAATTGATTTTTGAGTAGGTACCCACAATTACCATTCCTTTTCATTAATTTTCGGCGCTCAATGAGTGGTGAAGACCACTTACCACAAGAAGCCCACTTGGTCTTAAAAAATACATCCCTATTTGTTTGTCTTTAAAAACATCCATATTTTAATTGTGTTTAATTACACATTGTGATAATTAAATGCGAGGTATTTTAAAGTTACATCATTGAAGATTGCCTCGTTGGCGCAGTTGTGATTGAGCATGCGTTACGACTGCTGTGATGTGGTCTTGGGTTCGATCCCCAGGTCGGGTAAAGCGATATTAGGTTTTTCTATTTATAATTACTCAGTATCAGCTCGGAGTTTGGAATTGTGCCCGGTATGGCGATAGGCTCGTCCCCTATCACATTATGGGAACGTTCTTTCAAATTTCAGATGTGTGTAACAAAAAATATGTTAGATATAAATCTTTACTGATAATTGCATTTAAAATAGCAATTGAGACTGCAATAACACAAATGGATATTCCTCATATGGAGTAAATAGTTATGGACCTATTAGTGATCACATGAGCATTTAGGAACAAGGATACAACAACGAAGACAGGGTTACGAAATAAGTGTAGAGTAAGAAATTATACAGGAAAACGAAAAGAGTGGAATAGTGTTTTTTTTTATCTATTTCTTTTGTTTACAAAAAAGAGGGCAAAGTTTTTCCATCATGCAGCCTTGTTTGTAGTTGAATCGTGATCTTCGGATAACGAAAAGATGGGAGATTATAAACAGCTGAAAGAGTAGGAATGGGAGGGGACAAATCGAAAGAAAAGTGAAAATGTTATAATAATTGATACTGGCAGATAAAAACTCCGTTTTGCCAAAAAAAATATTTCCTGTAGAAACATATACACAAGTACGACGTATTACTTTACATGTATTTTCACAAAATAAATTACTATAATTCGCAGTTGATCAACTGATGCATACAGAACATCTATTTGAGTCACTTGGTTTCAGCATAACTGTCAAAATGTTTTATGAAAACCAATTTTTTTTATTTTATAATACCTTTTTTTAGTGCCTCGATAGGCAGACGTGCTGAATAGGCTTAGTAGATTTCCAGACAATTTGCAATAAAGATCGCACACATCTACTTTTGTTTGGACATTATTTGAAAACACTTATTGTTAGCAACATCAACAAAACTATGCAAGATGGATATTTAAAAAGGCACGAATACAATGTTTATCATTTTATTGATTGATTTACATAACACTGTTACACATCTCCGTGCTTAACACCACTGCATGACAGGATTTAGTTAATTCTTCTCTTTATAATTAATCTACCAGCATTACCCTCTAAGCTGAACTACGCGACCATTGAACTGTTTACACTTACTGCCCCGCGAACGAACCACGCATATCCTGGCCATCAACTAGTCTACTTCACAACTGAACTGAACACCGGAGCGCGGAAGGCACTCCGTTTTATGCTACACATTTACTACTCCCTACTTGTTGTCATTATTAATGTACACCCCAACTAGTCTTTTAAATACCTTTTATATACCTTCGGTACTTCTAATAATAGGAAATACCTAATATTATAAAAATTCTATTGACACAGAATGAATCGTAATGAGGTCAAATTTAACATATATTTTTTATATTCAATTGGGTCAGCCGACTTTTAAGAGTTTCATGGACCTTGTCATAATTTTCATGATTAAGTCAATGGCCTTAACAAGTGCAAGATATTTTTCAGAGTATTTATTCTTACACGAATTTATTAATTTTTCTAACATTATTTTAAAACATGTCAAATGTTTAAGGAATCCTGGCAAAGGAAACTCTAACATACATCCCACCTACATACTGAATGCTAAATTATATTTATTACCTTTTAAAATACCCTTAAACGTCGATATAAATTCATTCGTGGTAAGTGATGAATATATCCTACAGCGAATTAATAGTTACGCCACGTTTGCTCAACCGAAAAGGAGTAGGAGTCACGTATCGATGATGAGTCAGCCCGACTTTGTAGCTTGTAGTGACCATTGTTTATATAGAATGTTGGAAAGAAAGTACCAGTTCTCATCGCTTTTAACCGACTTCAAATAAAGGAAGAGGTTCTCAATTCGTCGTAATCTCTTTTTTTATGTATGTTCCCCGATTACTCGAAGACTCCAGGACTGATTCGATAAATTCTTTTTTTTTAGAAGGGTATACTTCCCAGTTAGTCCCATTGGCACCAAGTCAGGATCTGATGATGGGATCTCAGAAAAATCGAGCGAAACCTTCAAATTTTATAAAGACGTATAATTTGTTTTTTATTGAAGTCGGTGTACTTTTTATAGGGGCTGCTCTTTATCTGTGCACTTCAGGCCGGCATAATTCTGGTGATCGAATGACCCGTTTCTAACGACATTATTAAAACAAAACATTGACACACTTACTAGTTACTACCTACTTACATTGGATAAAAAATCTGTTTTCTTCGATATTCAAATAGTCATTTTCTATTTAGATATGGTTTGCCATTGTGTTACGAATGCTAATATTGCACTATGTTGCGAAAATAAACTGAGCTGAAGTAAGGATTTTGAAGATAAAATATAAGCTAATAGAAATAGCTTTACCTTTCACTTTAATTTATTATTGTCAATAAAAATTGCGAATCAATAAGTAAATTAAACGCTTTTTTTTATTGGTATTGAAAATAAGGCCAATAAAAAACTTTAAATGTATTTGGAAAATCATGGCCACAGTACACGTATTATCAATTCATGTGATGGGAAAATGACATCGGCAAACGCCGCACCGTTCTAAACATCAAAGCTAGGTCCCAATTTAGGCGTCCCGAATGGTCTACAATTTACAATGCCTACGCCGTTCGTCATACTAAATAGTTTTTAATCACTCGACCTAGATGGAGCTAACACTGGCCGATTAACACAGAAATTATAGTGTGACGTGTATTCGCAAAGCTTGGAAGGATTATGGGGCTATGGGGTATTTAGGAACCTATAAAGACAATCTAGGTCATAAGAAAAAATGGAATATGGAGATGTTGCTGGTGGTTGGATATCCGCCCGGATAGCGACCACCGTACACAGGGTGTAATACCCGCCATAGTGGCACACGCAAGTATGTCGCGTTTCGGGGTCAGCTAGTGTACATTTACACCAAACTGTGAGTACGAACAGTCCGCGCATCATGTTCTTTGGGAGTGTAGTCTCTGGCAAAATGAGCGCAACATTATGCTTGACAGTATGCAGATAACATCTGTGTACTATAATATGGACCTTGTGGAGACTAGGAGGAATTTCCGTGCTTTCCGGCGTTTTTGCCATACCTATTATTGGTATCAAGCATAACAGCTCGCATGATAGGACCCGTTAAGTAAATTCCGTGGTGCTTTACGTCTGGCTTCTCCAGACGTAAATGTCCTTTATTGAGGTTAATACCTCTTTAGTTCAGTATTTGTCTCCCGCTTTGCTATGGAGGGAAGTGGACAATTTATATTTCCAACTCCTCCCTATATTTCTATTTGATTAATTTCGTTGCGGGATAAAAGACAGTTATGAAGCATTCCCAGAGACTCGCCGAGTTTCATTACTCGGTGTCGAAAAAATGCGTGCCATTGTTGATCCTGGCTAAACAGGAGTTACAATGGCGGGTGTGTGAGCGGGGTAGTCTACTAGTGTACATCCGGTTGTTGTCGGGGGTTTAGAGTTGGGGTACGATGTCTCAGTACACTGACACTAGAACCTCGAACGCTTCTTCTCCTCCTTGCCCCATGGCGTAGTGTGAAGAACACTACGTGCTACACGGCATGATTGTGTCGAGTAGCGAGGGATACATTGTCTCTCGCTACTTGCTCGGCATTGCGCTTACCATCAGGTGTAGTGTGGTCACTTTGCCATGCCAGGATAAAAAAACGTAACAAATGAAACTTAAACACTGACTTCCAATATGAAAGTAAATCAAATAGTTTATTTAGTAAATTAGGCGACTAGGCCTGTAATCCCCGAAGGTAACTAGTACACCAACTTTTCGGCGAATTTATTACAGTCCTATAATGTGATAGGGGGCGAGCCTATCGCCATACCGGGCACAATTTCAGACTCCGGGCTATCAGCTCAGTATCAACTGAGTATTTCTAAATAGAAGCACCCAATATCACTGTATCCGACCTGGGAATCGAATCCGAGACCACAGCACAGCAGTTGTAACGCATGCGCAATTACAACTACAAACGCCACTCGAGGCAGTTCTTCTTTCTCTTGTTCGTTTCTTTCATTTTTTCGCAGGGTTTTGGATAGCGCTATCATTGCTAAAACCGGCATTGGGTGAGAGAAAGGAATTTCAGGAAGAAACATATCATATAATAATACTCGAAGATAAGAACTAAGTTTAATTCATTATAATAATAATATAATAATAAAATTTATTTATTTTCAAAAATACACACAGCGGTAGTACATAAACAATAGTAGACTGAAATTAAGGTACATTTTAAATTACTGCGAGCTTAATAATATGGGAATATC
The DNA here is from genome assembly GCA_905220505.1 of Laothoe populi. Classification (NCBI taxonomy): domain Eukaryota; kingdom Metazoa; phylum Arthropoda; class Insecta; order Lepidoptera; family Sphingidae; genus Laothoe; species Laothoe populi. The sequence continues at coordinate 9,910,498 of HG992173.1, forward strand.
TGTAGCTGAACTAGGAAGAACCTGTATTTCAGCTTACAGCGCTATTCCCCTATGGAAATGTTCTGGTAATACTAAAATGGATACTATAATATTTTACTATTTTTGCAATATGTGTGTAGGTGTCCTCTTTTGTGTATAATGATAGTGTATGTGTGTGTGTAAGAGGGTGTGTAAACGATAAACATAATGTATCTTCTATCAATAGTGTATTAGGTCCAAGACCTGTAACCTAAAATAAAAGGTAAAAGGTTTAGCACATGACTTTAAGAATTTTCTCTGTTTCTTCGTATGATAATTTTTGTAAATATTGGAAAAGTTTTAATTTACACATTGATTTATTTTGTGGATATATGTTAGTTATTTTATTTTATTTTATGTTAAAAACATAAAGGCCAAATCTCCGTCATCCAAACCATACTCTTTAATTTTTAAAAGCTAAAAGTACTATAATGTAACATGTGAAAAATATGCAAATGCCACTTCCGCGTTGTGCCATGACAGTGTTATCACTGAGTCACCTATGTACAGTTAGATAAATAAATCCTCTTCCTGGTACCGCCAGTCATAGTGGAAACATATTGTGTTTTGTACCATGAGTTTTTTTTTATCCTGGCACGGCAATGTGATCCCGGTACCTGATGGTAAGCGCAGTTACGTCCAATTAGAATATCAAGTAGCGAGAGACGATCATAAATAAAGGTGTGTACTAAATATCAGATGAATCTTTCAAGAGAAAGGGGATAAAATTTCAATTAGTGACCCAAGCAAAAAAAAAAACAACCAGGGCAAGCTAAATAAACATACATACATATACACTCACGCCTGTAAGCCCCGAAGGGGTAGGCAGAGGTACACCACAGTACACCCACTTTTCGCCGAATTTCGGTCCCATAATGTGATAGGGGGCGAGCCTATCGCCATACCGGGCACAGATTCCAGACTCCGGGCTAATACTGAGATTTTCTAGATAGAAAAACCCAATATCACTTTACCCGACCCGGGGATTGAACCCGAGACCTCAGCACAGCAGCAGAAATGTAAATTACGAGTTTGATTGCGGTATGTGCGTGTTGTACACTGTGCAAAGAAATCATTCTTCTTTTATTGAAGGACTAATCGAGATTTTATTGTATTCGACTGTATGTAACCGAGTAAACATATCGATTTATATGCAAAATAATCGAGTACTCAGCTCATGATTTATGAGCGGTGACCAACTATTTATGATTCATGGCAGGCAGCGGTGCCAAAATTTGTACGTAGAAAGTTGATAGCGTTCCACAATGTACAGTGAATGGTGATTTTAACTATTTTACCAGTTAATCTCTATTTATTATTGTTCAAAAGTGTTTTTTTATCCTGGCACGGCAAAGTGACCACACTGCACCTGATAGTAAGCGCAGTGCCGTCCAATTAGTGTATCGAGTAGCGAAAGCCGATCTATCCCCCGCTACTCAACACAATCAGCGGCCTGCTTCTTCACACTACGCCATGGGCAAGAAGGTGAAGAAGCGGTAAAGGCTCTAATGTCAGAGTACTTAGAAAGCCGCAAAACGGCCAAACATCATACCCTAACTAGACAAAAAACTTGCGCCGGTTTTCCTTCACGCTTCATTGACGGGTGCAGTATATTGTGCATGAATAGTTTAGTTTTTTTTATTATAATAAACAATAACATAAGTTACTTAAACTTATTATTGAATGAATTTTATAAATCTGCTCCAAAATAAGTAATTTAAAAGCCTATCCAATCGGGTGGAAGGGGTAGTTGTGTAACGACATAAAAAGGTTGCACGATATGAGTCATGACGTCACCACCCAGAATGGCTATTACGATCCCGTCGTGTGAGGGAGATAGCGATATGTTTCATCTGGACAATAGTTAAAATGATGATTTTGGTTTCATTTTTGAATCTGTTTTCCCGAAGTGTTTATTTTTCTTATCATCAAATATGTACAAAATTAAACGCAGGAAACAAACCTATTTTAAAAACTAGTTTTCATTGATGGTGATTTTTCAGACAGAAATTGACGATGTCGCGGAGGTAGCTGACAAACTAATTTATGTGATAAGGTAACAACTAATCAGGCGCCTATAAAACATGAGTCAACGTGGAAAAACACAGCATCAAAATACCTCAATCTTTTGCGTACTTAACAAAGGCGCAGATACCTAAGCCAGCTCGCATATGTGATTAAGTTTATAACTACAATAAGAGAAATCCTAAAGAAAAAAGCACTAAATTTTCCTGGATTTTCTAATTTAACATACATAGACACTCACGCCTGAAACCCCCGAAGGGGTAGGCCGAAGTGTAACCAGTACACCCACTTGCCGTAGAATTCATTACGGTCCCACAATGTGATATGGGGCGAGCCTATCGCCATATCAGGTACAATTCCCAACACCGGTACTGAGTATCCAGAAGTACTACCAATATCCAATATAATTTTTACTCCGGGGATCGAACCCGAGACCTCAGCACAACAGCCGCAACGCATGTGCAATTACAACTGCGCCACGGAGACAGTCTAAAATCCATAAAATGTGAATTACAGAAACATTTGTCTCGGTACGATCGAATCGTCTATCGTTTTACAAATCGCCTATTTTTTTTTTAGTGCCTCTATAGACAGACGAGCAGACGGGCCGCCTGATGGTAAGTAGTCACCGCCGCCCATAGACTTCTGCAATACCAAGGCACAGCAAAGCCACTGCCTATTGCACCACAGAGGCTTTTATTATGTTACCTACATTTATTACTCATAACAAATCAGGAATTTATTCGAATAATATGGAGATAATAAAGGCCGTAAAGTATAAAAGCTGGAAAATGGTTTGCATAAGATAAAAGTAGATATACGATGAGGTCAGTTAAATGTCAATGTTAATTAGATCATACATGTAATGAATGCAGTAGCTGTGATGATAAGACATAGAGAAATAAATAATATAGAGCCCTTACAAACGCTGAAAAGTATAATAATATAATATTAATACTTGCCCTGTATTAAACACCGTCCCACTCTACTAATGAGAGGGGTTAGGCCTTAGTCCACCACGTTGGCCTAATGCGGGACTGGTAGACTTTACACACCTTCGAAATTCTTATGAGAATTCTCAGGTATGCAGGTTTCCTCACGATGATTTCCTACACCGTTATAGCAAGCGGTAATTAACATATAATACACACGTAACTTTAGAATAGTTAGAGGTGTATGCCATTTGGGTTTCGAACATACGACTTTCGTCTTAACAGTCCGTACCGCAACCAACTAGGCTATCGCTGCTATAATAAAATAGATTTAAAAAGTTTATTAAATTGTTTTTGTCAATTACCAGTGAAACGCCCTAATATCCTTTCAATTGTGTATGTTAAAAAAAATAAAAAACATATAATTTTGTATTAATTAATTGTGAAAATAACACTAAATTACTAAAAAGCCAAAGAAAACTTTGTTAATCCGATCTCTACCAAACTTCACATGATCATCAATTGGGCTATAAAATTCATCTAAACGCTCCAGCTGTTTTGGAGTCCATAGAGACCATACATATTGATTTTTGCTACATATGTAGATATAGCGATTACTTGAGAAGATTTCCTAGGAATTACTTGGAATTCGACTATATGATTGCGACGAAAGGCCTAAACATAATTGACAGCCTGCGTGGCGCAGTAGGCGAGTAGCCGGCTGTGAAACGAGAGGCCGTGGGTTCGATTCCCACATCGGGACAAATGTTTGTGCCACAGACAGATATTTGTGTCCGGGGTCTGGGTGTTGTGAGACCGTGCGTCTCCCGTAGTCCCTGATACCCACAACAAAAGTATCTTAGTGTGGGGTCGGGGCTATGTGTGTGACTGTTAGGTGTTTTAATTATTATGTACAGTACTCTTTATTTAAAAAGGTTTTTTTTACATTTTTAAATATAAATTATGATATAAAAATACATTTAAAAATATAAAAATGTGCACCCTCCGATGGCGAGGCCTAGGACCCAAGCCACCGGCGGTTAGGACCCCAGAGTGAGGAACCTCCTCACAATGCGTGCCGTATCCAATAATACTGCCTTTTGTATCTGGCTTTTGACCCAACGACCAATTGAGAGCCTCTGAAGATGTTGGTCGAGGCTCTTTGGTATCAGCCCATTGGCAGTAACAACTATCGGAACAATAATAGCTGAGTCAACATCCCACATGTCAACAACCTCGTGAGCCAGATCTAAATATTTGGACATTTTGTCTTTTTCAGCTTTAACGAGGTTATCGTCATGCGGAATGGTAACGTCAACAAGTATTGCCCGGCGCGCTAATCGATCTATTACCACAATATCAGGCTTATTGGCTACAATAGTCCTGTCTGTGATAATAGATCGATCCCAATACAGTGTTGTATGGCCATTTTCGAGAACCGGTTGGGGCACATATTGGTAATATGGCACCTCAGATATAACAAGGTGGTATCGAAGAGCAAGTTGCTGATGTATGATCTTGGCCACTAGGTTATGTCTATGCAAATACTCGCCGTTAGCAAGATACGAACAACCGGAAATAACATGCCTGATTGACTCTCCGGGACGGTGGCATGCACGACAGATGTCAACCGTACCGTCCTTCAGGATGTATTTCCTATAGTTGTTCGTCTTAACAACCTCATCCATAATTGCAAAGACAAAACCCTCAGTTTCCCCGAAGAGATCACCGAAGCGTAGCCAAGATACGGAAGCAAGCTGGTCGACATCGGGCCCATTCAGAGCCCGATAAAATCTTCCATGTAATTCTTTGCTCTTCCATACCCCCTTGCGATCCCCGGTGCTCATCACCACAGGGACCCGCCAGTTCTCATTTGCCAGGGAGAGCGGGGTAAATCCTTTATCGACTTTGACTACCTCCCGATGCACATCCACATCGCTATTATTATTATTTATATTCAGAAATAAACGTGCTCTAAACTTCATAGCTCGTTGTTCAGCTAATTACTAAGGTCTTTGCAGATAACACTGCAACAACGAAAAGGGAAATTAGGTCTCGCTTCAAACGGTCATATTTCATTCATTATGCCGATGATTAATTCCATTGACCATTAAATATGTCGATGTAATTATAATAATATTGGCTCTATATTATGTTAGGAACATCACAAAACTATGCAAGATGGATATTTAAAAGGCACAATTATAATGTTTATAATTTTATTGATTGATTTACACGGCACTGTTACACATCTCAGTGCTTATTATTAACACAAACGCATGTCAGGATTCACTGAAGGCTTCTCTTTATAATTAATCTTCCAGCATTACCCTCTAAGCTGAACAACGCAGCCTTTCAACTGTTTACAATTACTTACTGCCCCGCAAACGAACCACGAATGTACTGGCTATCGTCTCGTCTTCCACTGAACTGAACTGAACACCGGAGTGCGGAAGGCACTCCGTTTTATATGAAACATTTACTACTCCCACTTTGGTTGTCATTATTAACTACCCCTAACTAGTCTCCTAAATACCTCCGTTATACCTTCGGTATTACTAATAATAGGGAATACCCTAATAATTATGGCAAATTCATACGCTGAGAAATCAGTGAGGTCCAAGGTTCAAAACTTAAGTCGGACAATTTGTGAAGCATGAGGACCATAGTTCTATTCGCGGATTGTGCCATCTATTTTTTATAACTAATGGCTTATCATTTCCCAGAAGAAATTGTTTGATCTGATTAAGGTGTATTATGATATTTGTATGATATATCTATTGGTCTAGTGAAGGAAAACATAGTATTAGGATATTTCCTTTTAATAGAAATATCGAAGGTATAACGGAGGTATTTAGGAGACTAGTTGGGGGTAGTTAATAATGACAACCAATGTGGGAGTAGTAAATGTTTAATATAAAACGGTGTGCCTTCCGCGCTCCGGTGTTCAGTTGAGAAGACTAGTGGTGTAGCAGTGAGTTGGTAGTGAGAACATTCGTGGTTTGTTCGCGGGGCAGTAAGTAATTGTAAACGGTTCAATGGCGTTGTTCAGTTTAAAAGGGTAATGCTGGTAGATTAATTATAAAGAGAAGCCTTAAGTGAATCCTGACATGCGTGTGAGTTAATATTAAGCACTGAGATGTGTAACAGTGCCGTGCAAATCAATCAATAAATTATAAACATTGTATTTGTGCCTTTTAAATATCCATCTTGCGTAGTTTTGTGATGTTCCTAACAATAGTTTGTAAAGCTGGTAATATAGTAATTGCTAAGACTTTTTAATTTAAATCAATAAGTTGCGTTACCTTAATCTTTCATCGAAATAGTTGTATAAATTCGCTCAAAAATAAATAAGTCACAAGCCATTCAAAATCTGGTGTAAGTGGTAGTTGGGTAGTTGTTAAATAACAAAAGAACGCACAATATAGATATATATAATAATAGATCATAGTGGTAGATCCACGCTGAAGACATATTTGTCTACAGCATGAATGGGTCGGCTCGACCGGGTAGTACCACTGTCTCACAGAAAACCAACGTAAAGTGACAGTTTACTGTCGCGATTCGTATGGTCAGTGAGATATCCGGAGGCCCAGATAGTCCATAAGGAACAAACATACACAAATCATTTTTATATGCATATACATACATGAGAAGTCACCTTTATTTAAAGCCCTATATAATGCTTGCGGTCTTTCAAGATGAGGTAATGAATGACTGCACTGCTCCTATTAGTTATTTGTAATTCGAATGCATACGCATTGATAACAAATGAGAAACCCGCTTCTGAGAATATTTACTTATTTATATGTTGACTGCTTTATACCTCTAACTGTACGCGCGTGAAACATACTCTTTTGATATCTGCAAGCCTGGTAGATAGTGTAGATATACCTAATTATGCTCTACAAAATCAAGCTCCGCAAATTTTCTGATAGCCTGGTACTTGATTAGAGTGTAGTAGTGTTACCGTGCCTTGCAAAAATGGTGTAATGTGAACCTCCTTATATTCTCTGCTAGCCTCGTTATAGGCTAGTTGACTGTTTTTGGGAAACCGTTTTATTTTATTCTTCATGGTCTATATATACTATACTAGCTGTTGCTCGCGGCTCCGCCCGCGTGACGGACTGACGGACTGACTCACTCACTCACTCTCTAACTATTTATCTTCGTGTAAAAATTGGAAACACGTATTTCTTTATTTCCTACCAAAAGCCTAAATATGAATTTACAGACCTCTAAGTCGAGGAACTGTGGATTTCCCATACAAATTTTGAACTCCTATTTGACCCCTTTCAAGGTTGTTTTTTGAGAAAAAATGTAGCTTATGTCCTTCTTCAGGATATAATCTATTCCCTTACTAAATTTCATTACAATCCGTTCAGCTGTTTAGTCGTGAAGAGGTAACAAACAAACAAATAAACAGAGTTACTTTCGCATTTATAGTATTAGTATGGATATATATATATATATTTTTTTTTGCATACCTAGTCCGACAAACTAGCCAGTGGGTCACCTGATGTTAAGTGTTCTCCACCGCCCATGAACATCCACAATACCGAAATTATCATGTATGCGCTGTCGGCCTTGGGCCTGCGGATATCTCACTTACCATACGAAATGCGACAGTAACTGTCACTTTACGTTGATTTTCTGTGAGACAGTAGTACTACCCCGGTCGAGCCGGCCAATTCGTGCTGTAGACAAATATGTCTTAATAATGAGTCAAATAATGAGTCAAATAATGAGTTTATTTATGATAATATTATTAAAATATTATTGCCACCAAAACGCTACCAACTGTCATGGCCTCTCGTGTGAGGTGACCATCCGCAATACTAATAGACGTTTGGCTCAGCGTTTAATAGATGTTTCGAACGGTGGCTGATTTGTATTTCATGTCACGTGACAAAATGCTTTATTTTTACATATTTGTTTCTTTAAAGTATTAAATAATCACATATAAATTAACAAATTGGTTTTATTTTAGATATTTTTAGACTAAAATATATTATAAAAATCAAAATTCTATAAGGTTTTCACTTACTGTCAACTATTCTATTGTAGTCATTCATTTTTGCAAGCAAGCAAGTCAGAAATTTAAGTCTTTGTCGTCGTTTAAGACAATTATTTTTAATTGAGGCAAGTATTGTAATAAACTTAATAGAATGTGGCTGGTTTTGTTAGAATTCCTCTGCTCTGTTATATGATGACATCATAAATCATCGCGGCTGTATCTCCAACGGGGTGGGAAATTTTTAAAACACTTAATATGAAATCATGAATTTGTTGAATCGCTCTAACGAATTGAACCGAAGGCTTGATTTGGTTATATGCGATTCTTCTATGTTAGAGTGGATTATATATAATTTCTTTATTTAACCTCTTAGAAATTCATTCAAAAACAATCCACTGCCATAAATTTCATTTATACATAATAAAAAAGAAGTCCGCGTCTGTCTGACTGTCTCATTCTCTCAATGGATCATTTAAATATTTTTTCCAGAAGGTTTATATATGTAGTACATCCAAATTAAAGATATTTCGGAACCAAGTCGCCAAGAAAAATATATCATGACCTACGAAGGTTTAAATAATATAATTCCTCAGAAATCCTAGAGAAAACTCTATATCTACGACTGTTGACTGAGTAATCATTAAAAAAACTATTAAAATTGTACCTTATTTACGACGCTATTTTCTCGAATTCAATATTAATCTTTATCGAAATCCATGTAATAGTAACATTGGGCATTAAATGTAGATTATAATTGTTTTTAAATCAACCACAGCCGAACCTACTAAACATTATTTGTCACCGCAAATTATATTTTTAAATTTATCATCAAAAAATATTATCTTACTATTTAGCATGTGGTCACTTTGCCGTGCCAGGATAGAAAATAATGACTTGTTGACTGTTTTTATGAAATCGTTTTATATTATACTTCATGGTTTATTTTATTAAAATATTATCATTAATAAAGATATAAGTCTTCAAGATTTGATTTGCATATTTATAAATCAACTTTATTTTTCCCACCAAAACGCTACCAACTGTCATGGCCTCTCGTGTGACGTGACCAACCGCAATACTAATAGACGTTTGGCTTAGCGTTTTAGATGTTTCGAACGGTGACGTCATCATGACTGATGGGTGTTTCATGTTACGTGACAAAATGCTTTATTTTTACATATTTATTTATTGACAATATTAAATAATAACATATAAATTAACTAATTGTATATTTTATATTAACAAACATTGTAGTCATCTACATAATATGCAAAGTACTAGCTGTTGCTCGCGGCTCCGCCCTCGTGGAGGTCATGTTTGGGAGAAAAAGTATACAATACGTAATACAACAATTTTTATGCGTTTAACTTTAATTTTCATATTTTCATACAAACTTTTATGCCCCTATTTACCACAGGGGTGGAATTTCCAAAAATCCTGAAATAAATATTTTTAACTAAAAGGCCAAATAATAATTTACATGCGTTTAACTTCAAAAATGACGGATTACAAAATTTCATCCCCTATTTTACCCCTTTAGGGTTGGAATTTCCAAAAATCCTTCCTTAGTGGATGTCTACGTCATAAAAGGTACTTACTGTCAGAATTTCAAGTCTCTAACCACAGCCGTTTGGGCTGTGCGTTGATCGATCAGTCAGTCAGGTTCTTCTTTTATATATACAGACATAGGTATGTTGAAAAATTGTTATTCTTAGCAAGTACACCTAAGAGTCCTTTGTTTTTCATATATATTTAGAAATGACCTAGTTATTACTTGCGGTAAAAATCTTGTTCTATACATTGTTTTTTTAAAAGCTTACCACACTGTGGTCATTCTTTCATAGTTATTTATTGTAATAGGTTTAATACATTTATCTTTTGTTAATGGCTCCGTCTGCTAATTAAATATGATTTATTATTCATCATCTATATATTAATATGTAAACAGAAAACTTTGTACCCTTTTTCAAGGATATTGTACGCACGAAGTAGTGTCAGAATAGGCATACTTAAATTTTATAAGCAGTGATAGCCTAGTTGGTTGCGGTACGGACTGTCAAGACGAAAGTCGTATGTTCGAAACCCAAATGGCATACAAGGTGTATGCCATGTGTATGGCTTTTCTAAAGTTAATTATCGCTTGCTTTAACAGTGAAGGAAAACATCGTGAGGAAACCTGCATACCTGAGCATTCTCATACGAAGGTACGTAAGCAAGGGTGGTTGACTAAGGCCTAAGCCCCCTCTGACTAGTAGAGGAGGCCCGTGTCCAGCAGTGGGACAATGTTTAATACAGGACTAGTATTATTATAAAGTTTATATGGAGGAGTGCGGAAAGCTGAATTATATATATACTATGTGTTAAAAATACAAAATAGAATATGCATTGTCTACATTTATACATCATACTGCCAATGTCAAACGCATAACCTATGTTAATGACGTAATACTTTTAATAAATAAATACACCCAACAGTCACACACATAGTTCTGACCCCACACTAGGTAAAACCTGTATCGTGGGTATCAAGAACTACGAGGGACTACGGTCCAACACCACCCAGACCCGAAACAAATATCTGTCTGTCACACAAACATTTATCTCGGTGCGAGAATCGAACCCACGGCCACTTCACAGCTGGCTACTCGCCCGCTGCGCCACGGAGGCTGTTTAAATAAAATTATTTCATTTTTTCACTGACACGTAAGGGATTTGATCAAATCTTACTTTCTTTAGCGGAATCACTTCTCCAATTTGTTATTTTAATATTCTTCGCCAATTGATCATCTACTTTAGAGATTTCATCAAATCTCCATTTTAATCATTTCCCTGCGACATATCTATACTAATATTAAAATCTATACTTATTATATTATAAAGCTGAAAAGTTTGTTTGTTTAAACGCACCAATCTCATGAACTACTGGTTCAAATTGAAAAAATCTTTAGTGTTGGATAGCCCTTTTATCGAGGAACGCTATAGGCTGTATAACATCAAGATATGACCAATAGGAGCGGAGCATCAATAAAATTGTTGAAAAAACGCAGTATATTTATTTCTTTTGAGAGCTTCCGTTGCACGTGCTGCGTAAAAGCTATTGGGCGATAATTGTATATTATCTGACCGAACACCGTTTTAGACGATCTGCTGCACGTTGGCCTACCTCTATGATTCAGGCGCAACATCTGAGTGGTAGGACGATCGGTACAGGTGCGTCAGTGCAGGAGACAATTCGTTGGATAGTATTTTTTTTTATTGCCTCGATAGGCAGACGAGAAGACGGGCCACCTGATGGTAAGTAGTCACCACCGCTCATAGACTTCTGCAATGCCAGGGCATAGCAAAGCTACTGCCTACCTTTATACTTTACCTTACCAACCTTACCTATACTTTTTCTCTCAAAAATAAACTCCACGCGGGCGGAGCCGCGGGCAACAGCTAGTACAAATATATGCCTGGTCTAAGCAACTTTATTATAGCTATATTCGGCCCATTCATGCAGTAGTCATGAAATAAAACGTTATGTAATGCTATTTTAAAATTATTATTAACTCAATTTCATTTATGTCTTTCAGCAATTTAGTGACGATGAATCAGACAATTTATATGATGACTAATACTACATGATCTTAGCTCTTTGTGGTTAGAAAACTATAAGCTGTAGAAATGAGTCATTAAGTACCCCACGATAATGTCCTTGACGATTTGAAACTGGCCGTTCATACAAACAGCGGTTGAAACGAAGGTTTCGAGCGCTCAAGATTCTGCCTTTTTACATACACATACATATACACTCACGCCTGTAATCCCCGAAGGCGTAGGCAGAGGTGTAACCAGTACACCCACTTTTCGCCGAATATTACGGTCCCATAATGTGATAGGGGGCGAGCCTATCGCCATGGCGGGCACAATTCCAGCCTCCGGGATGCTACTGAGTATTTCGTGATAGAAAAACCCAATATCACTTTACCCGACCCGTGGATCGAACCCGAGACCTCAGCACAGCAGTCGTAACGCATGCGCAATTACAACTGCGTCACCGAGCCTTTCTATGCTCTGATAATTCAATTTTTTTATTAGGAAAATTGGAAATATGGCTAGATCCGTTTTGTCAGAATAACACATCTTTTAGAATGGGTTGCATATGAATAGGCTTAGTAGTAGTAGGTGACGAAGCGAAGGTCTAGTGTCAGAGTACTCAGAAGGCCGCAAAACGGCCAAACATCGCACCCCAACTCTATACCTCCGACAAAAACTGGATGTACACTGGCTGATCCCGGAACGCGACACACTTGCGTGTGCCATTATGGCGGGGCTTACACCCTGTGTAGAGTGGTCGCTATCCGGGCGGATATGAATATCCTACCACCAGTAATTCACAATGAATGGATTTGTCGCTAGCCCGTGGAATCGAAATGATAATCCCTCCTGCCCAAATATACCTAGTCAGCTCATAAATTCTGTCACATGTTTAATATAAAATAATTGAAACAAGTTTATTCATTATGTAACCATTTATATACCAAAATGAACTTAACAAAACATAGATTCTTATGAAACTAAAGTTTATTCAAAATGACCTCCGTGATTTTGCCAGTCTTGTGTGCTCTTCGCTCTATGAGCTGGCGCCGAATCTTGTTGGAATACCCAGTGCCTGTTATTGAACATGGTATGAGAAACAGGTTCCACAAGGTTCGTCAGGACTTTATTTTGATACACAACTGCATTCGTTTTTACACTTTTCTCACAAAAATGTACCTCTGTTAAGCCCCAATAAGAAACTCCCAACCATACCATGAGCGAGGATGGAAAATGACCTCGTTGGACACGCGGAATACGGTTGCTCGCTTCTTCACTACTGTGTGCGTACACCTTATTATTTTGTTTATTGTAGCTCTCTTCTACGGTAAAAATTTTTTCATCTGAAAAAAGAATTTCCCGATATTTTTTTCCCGCGTACCGCTTCAACAAAGCGCGGCATCACTTCAGTCTCAGGTCAATTAGACGAGCATTCAAACGATGTCCTGTTGTCAGGTCGTAAGTAAAACTTACGACCTGACAATACTTATGACCTGACTAGGTATATATATAGGTATATTACTCAGCCTGTTGCCGTCCACTGTTGGACGTAGGCCCCCCCAAAAATATATTGAACTATTATTAAATTTAGTTCCATTATCATCATCATCACCTACCTGCTCTTATCTCACATTAAGTGGGGTCGGCACAAATGTTTTGAACTCTCCACGCAGCCCTATCATGCGTCAAATCTGCATTCACTCCCTTCATGCGCATGTCCTCATTCACGCAATTCACCCACCTCTTTTTTGGGTCACGACTCTTTTCTCTATCCTCATTCGTATTGGCAACTAGTCTTGTCACATGCCTTTCATCCCTCCTCATCACATGCCCATACCAAGCTAATCTAGCACTCCTCATCTTTTCTACAATTGGTGCTACTTTCAGGATTCCCCTTATATACTCAAACTCAAATTTAGTTTCATATTAAACATTACTGTGGCTTAAACATAAATGCTAAGTATGTTGGTCCACTAACTATTTTTTGATCTACTGATGACTAATATATTTTTGCTGTTTTATTTTCACGTATCATCAACTATTAGGACAGTGCACGCCGAAACAGCACCCAAGTAGCGTTTTTATTCCAACTTTATTTACAAATATTGAATATTAGAACAAACAGGCCAAAACACAGATGGAATTCACCATACTGAAAATAATTATGTTTAACGTCATGGGAACTTAGAAACCACCATCAAGGGCTGGTAGGCAAGGAAGGACACAACGAGGACGGGACTGGAAAGGAGGAAAAGAGGGAGACCACAAAAAGGAAGGAAGGTAATCACGGTCTTCGGTAAAGGAAGTAACTGGAGATGATGACCACGGGAAGGCGCAGGAATGGGAGGGGAAAAGGCTAACGGAAACTGGACGGATTAAGAAGGGATGAGTGTAGGTAGGTACCATAGGCTACGGTAAGCGCTTACCATCAGGCGGGCCGTAAGCTTGTTTGCCACCATCGCGGTATAAAAATACATATAACAAATTTTGACCTCTTTATATAATAGTACAGATCATCGTACCTTTATGTCCTTTTTTGATATAGTTTACATTTGTTCCCAATATGGAACGTGGCCTATGACTGGAAGATACTGTGATTACTCATAGCAACTTTGCTTACCCTTTCAGGGGTACGTGATGGTATTTATTGTTATTGAGATCTCATGTATAAATATTGTAGCTAGTTCATTTGGGTTTATCTGAAACTAGCATTATTAAATATCTTCGTTATATTTAAGCCAATTTTCATAAAACTTTAATGAATCATATACCTAAACCTTCTTCATGAATCACTCCGTCTATTGATAAAATAATAATAATATAAGCCCTGTAACATTGTCCCACTGCTGAGCACAGGCCTCCTCTACTAATGAGAGGGGTTAGGCCTTAGTCTACCACGCTGGCCTAATGCTGGTTGGCAGACTTCTCATACCTTCGAAAAACTCTCAGATACGCAGGTTTCCTCACGATGTTTTCCTTCACCGTGAAAGCAAGCGATAATTAATAAAAAATACACACATAACTTTAGGAAAGTTAGAGGTGTATGCCATTTTTTCGAACATACGACTTTCGTCTTGACAGTAGAGCAACCAACTAGAACTACATCCGTTCAGTATTTTTGAGTTTATCGTGTTGGGACAGACAGATGTGGCTGGACTTTGGTTTATAATATGTTTAGAATCCTACTAATATTATAAATGCGAAGGTTTAGATGGATAGATGGATGGATGTTTGTTACTCAATCACGCTACAACGGATCTGGTTGAAATTTGGCACAGAGATAGATTATAGTCTGGAATAGCACATAGGCTACTTTTTATCCCGGAAAAATGTACAGTTCCCGTGGGATAGTTTAGTTTTTCACATAGCAAGGGATCGACATGATTTTTTACATAGTGGTAGTTTAGGGATCAGAAAATGACATATCGCTGCTTTGGAAGAATACTGTATTATTACAAAATACCACATTTTCAATTTAAATAGACCATTCGACGAAGAATGATCCAAATCACATACTCTATAAAGATCATATTTGTATCGCAACTCTTGTAACTGTGGCGCCACAGTAAGACTTTATGCCATTGGCGGATTATGGTCGCAATTTTTTTTTGACAGTGATGCTTCACCAGTTGTGACGTGATTTTTACAGGCGAAGATACGTCATTTCTCCCTAAAACAGTCGTAACGCGAAATAATATCAAGATAGTGTGATGTTTTTTTTTTTAGTAAAGTGTATTATTTTGTGTTAGTTCACTATTCTATAAAAAAACTCTGCAGTTTTTTTATTGCATTTTGCTTTAGTACCTTATTCCCGAAAAAGTAAGTATGACTGTTTTGTAATAATAAAAAATAATACCGTTTTGGAAATAAATAAAAAGAATGAATTTGTCACTATTCTAAATAAGACTGTTTATAAGATAATATAACTAATGATGTTTTTGTTATGTTTTTGAATAAGACGTTTTATCCTAAAATATCAAGTAGATTTTATAACTTAATATTCTATTCCAGAAAAAAACAGTACTTATTGCGATTAGATTTTTTATGTAACTTGGCATAATTATTGATCTTAAATGTAAAAAATTAAAAGCTTTGACCAATATTTACAAAATATCTCACAAAGTAAATCTACATTATAATTCAGCACTGAATGCCATACTCTGCGCGTCAAGCTGACGTAAAAAAGATGTTTTACTATTTCAGTGGCTAATCGACGAACACTGCAAATGTTTCAGAACATGAATATTCCTTTAAACTCGCAAGGAGAAGATGTAAGTATTTTTTGATAAACCCTAAGTTGTATTTATTATTAAGATGGAGTGTTTTGAATCTTACTGTGGTGGAAAGTGTGGTGGTTTAAAATACCGGTCAAGTGCCAGTGCGCACTGAGTGCGTTCTGTACACCCACGAAAGACGGGGGATTAAAAGACAAACTTCACTTTTCTGTTTTCGCATATTTTTTACCTCAAGAATATTTTCAATACTATTTCAATTGTTTTTAGGCGATATAACAACAAATTATAAAAGTATATAAAGATTTTTTGGGTTTTATTTTATTTCAACTACTAACTTTCATTGCAGATCAATTACGCACAAAATGAAAATTTTATGGAAAGCGAAATACTTTCGCCACTAACGTGTCAACATAATTTTTACGGATTAAGGAAACATACAAATACAAGATTATCCCTCGGATGACAGCGTAAAGAACCCTAACTAATAAATAGCTCTGATTCATATTGAGATTCTGACTATTCCGATGATTAGTTTCAAAAGGAGAATCGCAAAAAAAACGAATAAAATTGAATGCAGTTAGTAGTAAAATTGATCTGAATGTGACTAATACCAGTCCCATTTCAATTCTTTTACTTGATGAGTCCTACAAAACAATATTAAATGATATTGATAATAAATGAAGGAAAACATCGTGAGGAAACCTGCATATCTGAAAATTTTCGAAGGTATGAGAAGTCTGCCAACCCACATTAGGCCAGCGTGGTGGTCTAAGGCCTAACCCCTCTCATTAGTAGAGGAGGCCCGTGCCCAGCAGTGGGACAATGTTTAATATAATACCTCAGGATGAAAATGTCACGCAGTCGCCTATAATTGAAATTAATACACGAGTATGTAATGTAAAAGAATCACAATTTACATATTTTGCAGTGTCCATTTATGCCGTACATCACCTTGATTTTATTAATTCCATAACACATAATTTTTTAATTAAAGGCCATACACAACGAGGTTGACAACGTTCACTCGGTATTAGAAAGGCAAATCCAAAGAAGCCTTAGATCTGGAGCAATTTTTACCCCAGATCAATACACTCAGATGATGATAAGTGCTAAGAAACCTGGTAATACCTACAAAGTACAAACAAATACAATATATTTTTTAAAAGTAGTTAAGGATGACCCTCAATATTACACCTTCTTATACAAAACTTCCTTTGACTACGAAAATTTCAAGAAGGTTGTTGTAGATAGGGTAAGAAGAACAAGAAATACGCAGAATAACATTGTACTCACGAAAGCTTATATGTACAAGAAAAATGACAGTTGGTGAAAAAAAGATAAAAGGACTGCTAGGACTCTTACGAAAAAACACTATTCCTAAATGTTACTCACTATTCTATGAAAATCTTCAGAATATAATTTCATTGTTTGTTTATTTTTAATTATTTTATTTAAAAGTTGATCTCATACAGTGTAAACCTAATTACGTTTTAAGTTACGTATTGATTTTCTATTTACTTTTTGAAAAGTGTTTATTTTATTTATAGTATTACTACGTAAGTTTCTATATAAACATGACATCTAAAAAAGATACCAAAACTACCACCAATATCCTAGTTTTAATGTTTATTCTTAATTTTTCTAGGTATATTTATCTGTCATAAGACTCAATGTGACAATGTATATCCAAATTCTATGTTTTGTTACACAATATTTTCTAGTAAAAAATGGCTGAATTCGTGTTATAACTCTATAATTATGAATATTAATACGTGTGGATGTCTTAACCCAAAATGTGACATTGTTCTTGAGAAAAATGTAATATCTATGCGGAGTTATTGCAAAAAACACCATTAATGATAAAAAAGGTATATTGCTTTATATGTATCATTACGAAATCGAGTCAGTATACGTCATAAAATTACCAAAGATGTTTTGAAGTATGTCGAAGATCTTTTATTTTCTATAAGTATTATTTCACGATGAAAGTGAAATTCTAACACGTGTCTATTAAATAAATAAAATAATAAATTGTCATTGTTTTCATTTAATTTTCATCAATAAAAGTGCAATAGGTCAAAAGTTACCACAGTTTGAAATAATAATAAACTTCAATCAGCTCCCTTGAATAAAATAGCATTTTTGAGTTACAACAGTATTCTTCCAAGGCAGCGATATGCCACTTTCTATACCGGAAAAATGCACGCATCCTATGGCATAGCAAAATATAGAAAGGTGTAAGTAATAGCTTAAAATGCCTCCATGGATTGTATACCTTTCCTTCCAAAAATAACCTCCACGCGGGAGGAGCCGCGAGCAACATCTAGTTTAGTATAAATTACACCTAACGGCCTCACACGTATATAAATAGATAAAATATGTAAAAAGAAATACTTTTAAGAATCATGATCTCACTCAATGGTAAATATTGGAAATCCCTTCTTTGACCGCCACATGCGGTTTTAAAATAAGACGCTTGAATTAAAGTTGACCCATTTGCATGCGTTACATGTAAATATTAAATTCTGACACATACTGTTAGTGGTTTAGTGATTGTTTTGAAGAAGCCATTACAGGCAGAGTCACCCTCCCTTAGAATACCCCGGGATCGCTCCGTAAGCGCCGAAGAAGGCCACCGCGGGGTTTTAGCTGGTAGTGTCGGGTGGGGTGTACATAGGGGGTAGGGACTCGGCCCAGCGACAGCACGGATGGCCATCATCCGGGCGAGGGGGATGCTGGGTCGTAAGACCGGCTAGTCCAGCATACCCGTTTTATTACCTCCGAGACAAAAAAATATTAATTTGAAATCGGCAACAGCGCCACCTATCATCCAAAACGACTCTATCTTTCAAGCTGGAACCGACTATATACATCCGCAAAATTTTATTGAAATTGTAAAAAAAAATATTTTAATCATTTATCATGTACGAGTAGTGACACGTCTTTACATATCTATCTATACCTATATAAAACTCAATGTGTATGTATGTTCGTATGGACTACAAAACGGCTAAAGCGATTTTGATGGCATTTTCAGGCGATCTTCAGATTAGCCTAGCCATGACAGAATAAAAAAAAACGCTCCCTCTCGGGCGCCTGAAAGCACATCTTTAACTGTTTGTCCGAGTTCAAATCGTCATTGGCGTGGGAAATAGTTTAACAGTTGACAGGTAAACTGTGGGTTTGACTCCATCGCACAAGAAACTTCTAACTTTACGAATAAAGGTCACAGCTCATTAGAGCCATGCGAAAAAGTAAACACAGATTATATACTTACAGTTTATTAGCTTCGAAACGCCTTCATTGGCTATGATTCTTTGTTTTTTTTAATTATTTATTATGTGTTAAATATAACAATCGTTAATTTATGCATGAATATACCACTGAGGTTTATAGTTAAAAAAATTACAACAGATTAACAAAACGAAAAAGATTGTTTTTACACATCTTATAACATAAATATGGAATCGAAATTAACTCTATGGGTTATAAAAATAATCACCAAAACCCGTTCGAATTTTACGAAGATATTGTTTAATATAGGCAAATAAAAAATACAATAATGCATAATCACTTATTCTCGAAGTTGGTAAAAGTCGCAGTTGCGCTACATAGAGAATATTCTTGCTATTTCACATTTATCAATATTTACATAATTCAGAACCATGTAGTAACTTACCTCTTGTAATGCGATCAAAAATGATTAACACTGATCAAAGAGTCAAGATGATGATAACAATTACTTTCGAATTTAGACTCTATTACTATGTACAGTATGTATTTAATTCAGTAACAGTTAGCAAAGCTCTAAGCTCGCTTGACTGACAGAGTGTGGGTATGTGTGAGTGTGTATGTGAATGTGGGATACTGTTACTGAACTGTGTTGAACATCGGGTTATATCGATAATTTTTATCGATAAAATATTTTTGTTAGTTATTCGAGTGTTTGAAGATTTTATGGTTTGTTAAATAATACATTTATGTCGAAAAATAGAGTCAGTAGAGTTAAACATAATTTCACCCTTATGTGGTGCAGTGGTTCATTCGACAAGTCTATATTTCTAGCACGTCAGATCACCATTTTTAAAGCATTTGTAATTTTTGTCTTTCTTTTAATTCTGTTACTAAAACCGACGTAGATCTGTTAAAATGAGAAAAAAGAATATTTAAAAAAATAAACGTTATATTTGATATGTAGAGGTATAGTAGGCATGAGTTCATTGAGTAAAATAAGTAATATGTAAATTGATTTAATCCTAATAATAATGGATTAACGAGCCAAAAAATAATCCAATTACTCAACAGTTTTAAACAAAATAGGTGATAAATTCTGATGTAAAATACATTATTACACTTGACAGTCAGACACATAGTCCTGAGTCCGCGCTAGATCAAACCTGTGTCGTGGGTATCGAGAACTACGAGGGACTACCATACCACAACATCCAAACCAGTAAAAGATGTGAAACAATGGTATAACTTTAAGTCCAGAAATAAAAAATACATGATACTTATTTTATGATATAGAATTATACTAGTAATTATCAACCAACAATGCGGATATAGATTAATTATGCATTACTGCGTACTATACTGTGTAATACTATTGATTAGTTACGTTATAATTAATTATTTACAATTCCAATGCATTGTCATCATGTCATGAGGATGTATGACAATAAGGAAATAAAACGCCCCAGCTTTAATAAAATAAATAACACACCCAACAGTCACATACATAGGCCCCGACCCCACACTAAGATACGAGTCTTGTGTTGTGGGTATCAGGGACTACGAGAGACTTTCGGTCTCACAACACCCAGATCCCGGACACAAATAGCTGTCACACAAACATTTGTCCCGGTGTGGGAATCGAACCCACGGCCTCTCGTTTCACAGCCGGCTACTCGCCAACTGCGCCACGGAGGCTGTGAGGCTGTTAATGTTTTTCAGTATAAATGTTTTCAGTATTTTTTATCATTTTGTTTTTCCTTAATACTATTATGTACAGTGACTGTTTTATTATTTTCCCTTCTCATATTTCCATCCCATAGTCTTGAAAAGATCGCCGAGAGCGATAAGACCGCCAATTGTATTTTTAATTAATTTTTGCAGTGTCTCTATTTTGTGTATTTTTAGTGTATAATAAAGTGTATAAATAATAAAAATAAATAATGACAAGATTTACGTGAAAATCTTAAAAATCATGTGGAATAAATTGTATACAAATGAAAAAAAATTTATAAGCCCTTACATAAATAAAATACAAACTTAAGTATGGAAATTTAATAATTGATAAAAAATCTTTTTATGTGTTCCATATTTGAAAATTATGAAAAACTATCGATAAGAAAGTATATCGATACAACACCGCGACTATCACTCACACAACGACACGCTCACGTAGCACAGAGCGCGTCTGTCGGAAAGCAATGAAAAATAAAAGTTTTGAAAGTCGGCTCAGTAGAGACTACGAGCGTGGCGGAACAGTCGCGTCGAACGATCACATCGGTACGTCCCGTATTCCTTTGCCTCAAAAAAGTAGTATAGGGTAATATAAAATTCCAAAGTGCCAGTGTTAACGCGATAAGTAAACTCTTTGGTATTAAAAAAGTTGGCATAAAATCTTTTTTTATTTTTTCATATGTGCCAGTGAGGTTTTTGTGAAAAAAAAACAGTGGGTTATTTATACTGTGCATTTCTGTGTCATTTTATATCACACGCAATTCGTGTAGTTTTTGTTGTATGCAAAAATAACTGTGCGAGCGGTAAGGTATTATTTTAGGAATGGATGTCTACGGATCTGGATTTCGATTTTGTATGCGTGTTGAATTACTTGTACGATGCAACTTTTTATTTGTTTTAGTTGGCGGTATATTTGCTCGACATTAATATTTGTTTCCATTTATTAACACTGATCGTGTTTCAAGTGGTGTAATGTAAAAAAGATATAAACTTTTTAGATAGGAAAATTGTTTGAGAAAAACCTTAACGACAGGATTAGATAAGAATTGTATGTAATTAAATAAATTATAAATGCAAATGCGGGTAAATATGTCAAGACCGAGTCTTATATTTACACTTGTTTTATCAAAATATTATCTTTAATTTTTATTATCTATATACTTAACGTCATCTATAATGATTACAACGATAACTTTTTTATTGTTTCTAGGTAGAGTCACAATGCAGTAATATTTTAATACGTTAAATAATGGTTTAAAGTTTATATTTGAACTTCGTAGTATGTAATAAAAAAGTCTATGGGTTTAAGATGGGTTAAAGAGAATTTCTAATTTTTTTAATTGCTATAGGGCTAGGAATTATAATTCGAATACCGTGGTGTCTCCATAGAGTATACATTGTCTCTATTTCTCTAGTAGTATTTCTAAATACAAATTATTATTATTTTAGTCAATTTTCGGTTAGGCATAACAGGGGCATGGTGGACTAAGGCTTTTGTTAGTAGAGGAGGGCCAAGCCCAGCTGTGGGATACTATAATAGGCTGATATTATTATCTATACCAATTATAGTTTTTTTATGGTAAGATTATTTAAAAAATAACGCGTAACGCCTATTGACCGTAATCGCTATGCCGGTCTACAAATTTAGTTTTAAGAGGCATTGCCCCGTACACCAAGGAGAATTTTATGAATGATAAACTAGATTTTTGAGTAGCTTCCAACATTTGCCATTTTGTCTTAGGGAATTTGTTTGCGGGGGAATTGAGAGGAGCAATGAACTTTGAACTACCTTTTGAAAATTAGTGATGCGTATTGTGAACCGTTGTTTTCTACGTGAAGATATTTGTCTGGTCTTGAAATTAGGTTTTTCACTTCTAACTGTACCTAAACTTAGGCTTCAAGCTCATACTTAATTCGTTTTTAATTTGATGATAATATAATTTAGATTTTTAATAATATTTTTTTTAAATTCTTATGTCACGTTATGCGCATGATTATTTTATATAAATCTTTACTGATTTTAGAGTTTATTTTTATTATTATCACTTTTTATTATTTTATGTTTTTCTTAGGGTATGAATACTTTAAAGTAGTTCACTCTCATTAGGGTAAAATCAAAATCTCCTAGTCTTAGTATGCCATTATTAGCTTTTTAATTGTTTTTCTCTAAATATTTTGCGTTCCACGTGTAATTTATTGAACGTAGTGTAAAAATAACGTGGGGCCAATGACCTCTTTCGGCTGCCTGCTTGTCGTATGTGTGAATTCGGTGTAACGGATGGAAAATATTATCGAATATAATATATATTAATTTATTTTAAAATTTAATCTTTGACATATAAGGCTGAACAGTTTTAGTCTATGAACGTCTGTAAAAAATAATAATACGCAAATAAATTCATGTTCGACTATGCGTACATCTCACAAACTCGTGTGGAAATGGACTGTATATAATTTTTTTTTATGATTATTTGAATTTAAAATAATTTTAAGACATTTTATTTTAAAATTAAACTTTATATAAATAAATAATAATTACCTATATCACGCTGATATATCCCGACTGCTTGAAGTTTTTTTAAGATCACAAGTGCGCACGAAGCGTTTTGCTTGTACATTTATAATGCGCACCGCTAGAGAGTGGAACTCTTTATCTGAGTCTATTTTCCGAAAATTATCTTTAAGTCAAGAGTGAATAGGTGTCTTCTAGGCAAGCGTGATCCACCGTAGACCAGATCATCACTTACCATCAGGCGAGATATGGTCAAACGTAAGCCTATTTATGGTAAATAAAAGACAGCGTGGTATACTAGATACAAAAAAGAAAAAGAAATAGTAATATTCGAATGAGTTTTCCTTAATTTTGAGTTACATCATAGCTCGCATATAAGATACAATTTTATAAGATTTTAAGTGATATTCGTGTTATAAAAACTAAATAAGTAAATATGTACTTTTGCTGGTGGTACAATGCTTGGCCATTTTGCGGCCTTCTGAGTACTCTGACAATAGACCCTCGACCGCTTCTTCACCTTCTTGCCCATGGCGTAGTGTGAAGGAGCAGGCCGGCATGATTGTGTTGAGTAGCGGGGGATAGATCGCCTCTCGCTACTCGATGCTCTAATTGGACCGCACTGCGCTTACCATCAGGTGCAGTGCGGTCACTTTGCCGTGCTAGGATAAAAAAGAAAAAAAATATACATCTAAATCGGGGTAGACGTCTAGAAGTTATTGTGAAAAGACATACTAGAAGTTCAGCTTAAGGAACTCATATATTCATGTTTATGAAGCCTGAAAACATAACACGCGTTTTTATACTCGTGTAGTACTAATATCCAGAATATTCTTACATCCTCCGTGGCGCAGTTGGCGAGTAGCCGGCTGTGAAACGAGAGGCCGTGGGTTCGATTCCCACACCGGGACAAATGTTTGTCTGACAGACAGACATTTGTGTCCGGGGTCTGGGTGTTGTGAGACCGTGCGTCTCTCGTAGTCCCTGATACCCACAACACAAGATTCGTATCTTAGTGTGGGGTCGGGGCTATGTGTGTGACTGTTGGGTGTTATTTATTTTATTCAAACTTTGCACAGAACTCAGCATTTTTACGCGGTCATTGAGTACAGCCTACTTTTTGTCATGTTTTATCAAATGTCGCTCATGCATGTCATTCACGACTTATTTACTAAAAATCATAATGGCAATGACCTTCCCAAGGTGTAAGCAGTTGGTATTTTCTCGTCGTGTACAACCCTTTGTCGTCACCCCAAACATGGTGCCATTACGGCTTTAATAGGATAGTTTCCTGTGTTTACTATTGTGTATCATTAAAATAATATAACCCTATCTTGGCAGTCGGGTAAAAAAGAAACCCTTTTGCGAAATCAGAATCAAAATGAGGCTGTAATTATTATTTAAATGGTCGTGTGAAAAATAGTGACAGCGTAATGAGAATAATACTATCTCACTCGCACGATGCACCGTAATAGCTAATCCGAGCGGTGACGTCATTATTCACATCGTGTATCTTTTTCTGTCATTTGTTATTTACATACCAGATTTGAATTGCTTCTTACTTACCCATTTTTGAGTAGATTTTTGATAGGTTTAACCAAAACGTTACTTATTCATAAACATACATATATACACTCACGCTTGCAATCTCCGAAGGGGTAGGCAGAGGTGTAACCAGTACACCCACTTTTCGCTGAATTTCGGTTCCATAATGTGATAGGGGAGCCTATCGCCATACCGGGCACAGATTCCAGATTTCGAGCTAATACTGAGAATTTCTAGATAGAAAAACCCATTATCACTTTACACGACCCGGGGAACCTGAGACTTGAGCACAGCAGTCGTAACGCATGCCAAATTACAACTGCCACCGAGATTACTTATTGATTTAAATAATAAAACGTACTAACTACACAAAAAAGCAATGTCCAACACCATAATGATCCAAGCAAAACACGACTTCGACATAGAACTCGTGAGTCCCATGCATTCCCATATCTGGCTCTTGGCACAATGACGTATCGAGGCATGATTTTTCCTATACAATTCCCAGAGATGGTAAATTCGAAGTGCGAGCTTACACAACGCCATTGAGCTTACTCGCGATGAAATATTGTATTTATTCCTTTTTTAACCGACTTCAAAAAAGGAGGAGGTTAACAATTTGTCGGAATCTTTTTTTTTTATGTATGTTACCCGATTACTCGAAGACGCCTGGACCGATTCGAGAAATCCTTTTTTTGTTTAAAAGGGTATACTTCCCAGGTGGTCCCATTGGCACCAAGTCAGGATCTGATGATGGGATCTCAGAAAAATCAAGGGAAACCCTTAAAATTTTATAGTGACGCATAATTTGTTTTTATTGAAGTCGGTGTACTTTTTTTGATAAAACTTTTACTTATAGTTGTAACAATAATGTGAATGTCAGTACGAAATGTTATAAAAAACACTAAGGAAGAGGAGTTGTCGATGCCCTTTTACGAAGACGTCCCTAAGTTCTCATTAGCCAACCCGTGACCACGGCCGATGCAAATCGGTTGAAAGTTCGGAAATGAATATTAAGACCCGTTCCCTAATTTTCTCATATAAAAATAATGTTTAAATAATCCAATAGTTACACATAGTAGTGAGACTAAGATGCTATTATCCTTTGTCGTGAGAACAATGAACTAGACGGTCTTATAAATAAAAAAAATACACCCAACAGTCACTAATATCTTGACCCTACACTAGGTCAAACCTGTATCGTGGATATCAAGAACTACGAGGGAATACGGGCTCATAACACCCAAAACAATTATCTGTCTGTTACGCAAACATTCATATCGGTTCGGGAATCGAACCCAAGGTCTTTCGTTTCACAGCCGGCTACTCCCCCGCTGCGCCACGGAGGCTGTCGACTTTTGTTTGACACCCAGATGTTTCTGTATTTTTTTTTGGATAAAACAAAGATAAAATTCATTTATACATAATTTAAATTAATCAGTAATATAATAAATAAGATGACGTAAGATCATTAATAGTAACAGCGATATCCTAGTTGGTTGCGGTCCGGACTGTCAAGACGACAGTCGTATTTTCGAAACCCAAATGGCATACACCTCTGACTATTCTAAAGTTACGTGTGTATTCATTGTCATTTATCGCTTGCTGAAACGGTGAAGGCAAAAATCGTGAGGAAACCGGCATACGTCATAATTTCAAAGGTATGTGAAGTCTAACAACCCGCATTAGGCCAGCGTGGTGGACTAAGGCCTAACCCCTCTCATTAGTAGAGGAGGCCCGTGCCCAGCAGTGGGACAGTGTTTAATACAGAGATA
The DNA here is from genome assembly GCA_905220505.1 of Laothoe populi. Lineage (NCBI taxonomy): Eukaryota > Metazoa > Arthropoda > Insecta > Lepidoptera > Sphingidae > Laothoe > Laothoe populi. The sequence continues at coordinate 9,937,101 of HG992173.1, forward strand.
GTATTATTTTGTTATTTATAAGACCATTAATACGTGTCTTTGGACAGTCATTGTTTTTAATCTGTGTAAACAAGCTGTTTACTTTCTTCGGTTGGTAGTATCGGCTTTAAAATAGTTTTTATTACGTATGCGCAAACCGATAGTGCGAGCGAAGTGTTTACATCGGCAATCAGCAACCTTGACTCTACGTTACATAACTAGTGATGAGAATAAAAGTGTATCGATGATTCATTAATGTTATTTAAATATTTTAAAGTGTTGCAACAAAGTTGTACGCAATTTCGGAAGTGCACTCAAGATTGTTCTAGAATGTGTTCAAGAGCGGTAAATCACTAATACACAGATATAGCATCTACATCTCACCTGAATAAGGGGCAATCCATAAATTACGTCACACGAATTTCATGATTTTTGTCACAGCTTGTCACATTTGTGAGGCTCCCCTAGTGTCACGTCACATAATTTTTGCCATTTTACATCTATAAATTATCTAATTTAAACATCAGTTCCGAAATTAGTTACATTTCTATTAATATTATTGTTTTTTATAAAATGAACATCAAACAAACATTTTGAAATATGACGTCACGAAGATTAGGATCCCTCCCACCGTTGTCACACTTCGGACCTGCTCCCCCCCTTTACGTGTGTCACTTATGGATGGCCACTAATATATCACCTTCAGATGCAGTGTCACTTTGCCGTACTAGAACAAAAAAAAAATCTGAATCTATATATAAAAATATGTAAATGCAAGCTGATATGGCCGAAAAGACAGAAGTGCTATCACTCGATTCTAAGACTATGCACTTTACCACTAGATACATTAACATTGATAACAGTGCAGTGTGGTCACTTTGCCGCGCCAGAATAAAAAAAAAAAAAAAAAAAAACACCTAGACCCAAAATAAATAAATAATACTTAGCTGTAATGGTGTACTAAGAAACTTGTTTCCACAAATGTAAAGCTACCGGTACCTAGCAACTGATTAAGAATTACATAATTTAACATTCCGCTTTAGCTCGCTATATGAATAAGTAAAAGTTTTTTAATTCATAAAAAGTACACCGACTTCAGTGAAAAACAAATTATGCGTCTCTATAAAATTTGAAGGTTTCCCTCGATTTTTCTGAGATCCCATCATCAGATCCTGACTTGGTGCCAATGGGACCACCTGGGAAGTATACCCTTTTAAACAAAAAAAGAATTTCTCAAATCGGTCCAGGCGTCTTCGAGTAATCGGGTAACATACATAAAAAAAAATGATTCCGACGAATTGTTAACCTCCTCCTTTTTTGAAGTCGGTTAATAAAAATGTATTTAAATTCAGTATAGTTTACAAAGAATTCTATTGTTTTTGTTACCAACGAATAATATAAATAATTAACCTAATTGTCACACATAGTCCTGACCCCACACTGAGTCTTGTGTCGTGGTATCACTACGAGATTTTCGGTCTCAACACTCAGAACTGTAGGCCAACTCTTGAAATCAATTCCAATCTCGAACTCGATACAGTTTCAATTCCAATCTAGAAGATATTGGAACTCTAACTCACTCAACTAAATGAAACGAATCCCAATTTTAAATTGGAATCTAGTATCAAGAGTAACCCTCCTGTTTGCGGATCACATAACATTTGCCTCAGGGAAATTGAACACGCGGCCTTTTATTTCATAGCCTACTCTCCGGGCTACGGAGGTTGTCAAAAATAGCAAGTAAAACCATCCGTGAGTGATATAGAAGTGAATTTTCAAAGTACGAAAGTAGAGAGTAAAGTTCGGCAATGCACCGGTAATTTCTCAGAAGTTTATAGTGATTATGCTCTAATGGTGAAGGAAAACATCGTAAGAGAAGTCTTTGCCATTTATTTTTAATAAATAGGAAAAATGTATATATAGTGACAGCGATAGCCTAGTTAGTTCATAGTTGCGGTACGGACTGTAAAGACAAAAGTCGTATGTTCGAAACCCAAGTGGCATACTCCTCTGACTTTTCTAAAGTTACGTGAGTATTTAATGTTAGTTATCGCTTGCTTCAACGGTGAAAGAAAGCATCGTGAGGAAACCTGTATACCAGAGATGTTCTCATGAGAATTTCGAAGGTATGTGAAGTCTACCGACCCGCATTAGGCCAGCGTGGTGGACTAAGGCCTAACCTCTCTCATTAGTTAGTAGTGGAAGCCCGCGCCCAGCAGTGGGACAATGTTTAATACAGGGCTGGTATTATTTTTTATTATTATTATATTATAGTGATAAATTTGACTGCCTCGGTGGCGCAGTTGTAATTGCGCATGCATCACGACTGCTGTGCTGAGGTCTCGGGTTCGATCCCCGGGTCGGGTAATGTGATATTGGGTTTTTCTATCTAGAAATTTTCAGTATTAGCCCGGAGTCTGGAACCTGTGCCCGGTATGGCGATAGGCTCGCCCCCTATCACATTATGTTAAAGTGGGTGTACTTGTTACACCTCTGCCTACCCCTTCGGGGATTACAGGCGTGAGTGTATATGTATGTATATGTAAATTTACTATAAAATAAACTCTTTTTACACACCTTATGTTATAAGAAATCCCTTATCATTTAATGTAACTAACTCCCCCTGAATGAAATATCATTGCCATATTACGACCAGATATAAAATGTTGATAACAATAAACAGGATATTTATGATAATTTACAATTATCAATATAATCCCATTACCATTCATATTTAAATTCAGAATAACCCGGCCGGTTTTAAAAGACCGTGATTTTCACACCTCAACCCTTTTGTAAGGTTCCCCTAATATTTGCTAAGAGGCCGGCTAATATTTCAAGGTTGACATATCCCACGGTCGTCAGCTGTTGTATGAAAAAATTACCCTTGAATTGATGGGATATGGTTACATTTATAGCACTGTTTAAAGTGATAGACAATTTTGTCTACATGAATAGGTTACACCTAGAAGAAGGACAAGTACTACACCTCTGTCTTATAAAAAGCTACGTGAAGAATCTTGTTGTTGTATTGACGATAGAGTTGCTAACTGTCCTGTTGTCCCAGGACATGTCCTGGATAGTTTTTAAGTAGCGTTCTAGGTTTTAAAAGCCCCTGATAAGGTCCTGTATTTTAAAATTCGCATACCACTTTTGCAATCCTTACTTTGGGGACAGAGTCTAGGCTCGCAAGTGTTTGAGCTATTTTAAATAAAAGATGCGTCCTGTTTTTAAACTGAATTGTCTTGGTTTTTCTAACTTCAAATCCTAGTATTTAAATTCCGGGGTTGGTAACCCTAAGTTACGACTACCAAAATGCCCCCTACAATCTCTTTTCCCAAACTTTAAGATAGGTACCCTTCTAATATTATGGCTGTTCATAGGCTGGGATCACTTACCATCAAGTGAACCATCCAGTTTCCAGCTCAGTTGTAAACAAGTATAATATGAAAATCAATATTTTGGCAAATATTAGCATATTACGATGAATATTATAGAGTCTGAACAGAGATCACAGCTGACAGATAGCCAAAGTTCAGATATGCCTTTTGAAATTTTTGCTGTTTATTAAAAAAGAAAAGGCAAAGACTGTCAATCGAACAGCCTTATTTGAGGTTAGTTTTTCAAATCCAGGCTCAAATCGATTAATCGAAGAGTCAAACCCATGTTTTAAAAACAAATCAATGCTATATCACAGATTTCTCCATTCGAAATGCCGAAGCCATGTTTCAAATATCCCAAAACAGATAAATTAAGATTACATGACATAATCTAACGTGTATTTTCAAATATAGAACTATAAAGCCTATAGATCAACCAGATCTAAAAGACCATAGACATAAATCTCTATATAAATCAGAATCGATCGCCATTTACGGATTCACATAAGCGAGTGTAGGTTATGTTATCGCTTATCTACAATATTATCTAAGATATGTGTTATCAAAAAGTGTATATATAATATTGCCAGCAGTTTGTGTATGTGTAATTAAGAGATTTTTGAATCTGCATATTATGTAAAAACAAGAAGAATTTAGTCGATATCCAAAATAAGAGTATCAGAATTAGTATAGAAATTATAAAAAAAATACCTAAGACTCTGAAATATTCCCGGGCCCAAAATATAATTGCCATTATCAAAGGTATAAAGTAAAGGGACAATAAAAAATCTTAATTTAAATATTTAATAATCACTCAAATATAATGTCCAATTTCTAAACTGAATATTCGCTCGTGATACCATTAAATTACTTAGTACTCGTACTTCGATATAAATCGAAGGTTTAATAATTAACCGCTGTCTAAAAGAAAGTGATGAATTTAATTCCAAGTAAAGCCGCGGGCGGCAATAACCGTGCATTTTGAGGTCGCGAATAGCGGGTTGACTGTGTTTACTAAATGAATGAACTGTAGCGATTCATTTCTTGCGACAATCGGGCAATGACAGCTGACACATACAGCCATGTAATAAGTTTAATAAAAAAATGATGTATGGTAATCTGATGATCGACTTACAGTAGTTTAACGCAATCGCCGGATAGCGACCACCGTACACAGGGTGTAAAACCCGCCATGGTGGCACACGCAAGTGTGTCGCGTTCCGGGATCAGCCAGTGTACATCCGGTTTATGTCGGGGGTCTATAGTTGGGGTACGATATTTGGCCGTTTTGCGGCCTTCTGAGTACTCTGACACTAGACCCTCGACCGCTTCTTCACCTTCTTGTACCTGCTGTAATGGGAAGAAGCAGGCCAGCATGATTGTGTTGAGTAGCAATGGATAGATTGTTTCCCGCTACTCGATACTCTAATTGGACGGCACTGCGCTTACCATCAGGTGCAGTGTGGTCACTTTGGCGTGATAGGATAAAAAAAAAGTTTATATACACATATATATGGCTTACTGAAGTTTATTTATTTAAGATGCATAACAGATTACAATCATAATAGTTCACAACATCAGAATTAATAATCTAGGAATAGATAGTAATCCTAAACATGCATCCTTACAAATTATATTATTAATGTGCGATCTAAGACACTAAGTAACAAAAATAAATAACAACAGCCGGGATTTACAAACAAAAACAAAAATTTGGAAACACAATATTTAAAAAATTTGGCCCATTCTTATTGAAATTAAACATACATTCTTATACACCTAGAGAAAGATAACTATGCAAGTTAACTGGAGCAGATCGGTAAGCGAGTAAAAAGGTCTATTAAACTTGTTACCACGATCCAGGCTAGTCAGGTAAAACCCCAGTTTTGTTCCCGGAAGATCAGTACATTCAATGATTTGGCATATTACATAAAATGTTCTGACTCAGTTGTATTACTATTTTGATCAATTATTTAAAGACGACATGCTGGGTGGGGTACGTTCAGCATTAGCATTTGCTGTAAAGAATATATGAATAGGTAATATTTAATTTCTGTATAGGTAAGCAGTACGGGCATGACACCAACGATTAAATTATTTCCGACCTGACATGGCAGAGGCGTATAAGCAAAATATCTGGCTGAAAAATCTTCAAGTTTTACAGCCCGAAGCCGTTAAATACACTGGAGTTCGATATTTAAATACCTTTTAAAAATAGAATTCTTATGACATACAATTATCAAACACCAACTATAAATATTCATACTAACATGAATGAAATACTGATCAGTAACTTGATTTATAACAGTAGCTGTCAAAAGAAACCATTGAACGGGTCACTCGAGAAAAAAACTAAACAACGCACCGGTTTATTTGTGACCTCAAAACGTAATAATACGGTCGCACGCAGATTCACTTTTTTATTATATTTTTTTATCTATGATGTGATGTAGTCAGCCAGTTTATTAAAAAAAAAGGTTGGGTACAAACAGGGTGTTTTATAAGTTTGATCGATCTGACTGTATATGATTGATATATTGTATATTTTTACAATTATTATAATCAATGTCATCATGAGTAATCACTTACTAATTATCTGTTAATAACAAAATATTGTATTTTTTTTAACGTTCAGACGACCTTTAAAAATAATCATGACCAATTTCCGAGGATCTGCAAAAACTGACAACAATTAAAACAAGCGATGGCAGTGACCGAATTATTGCAAGTTTAAAAATTTTAATCATACAATTATCGTTGCATGGCCATAAACGTATAAGGTAAGATGTAATGGACGACCTCACTATAAAATGGCGCAAAAACCACTCTTGCCAAAAAGTATAAACGTTTTCTTAAAATCTTGCTGAATTGCAAATAGCCGAGCTGTCACATTTTCGAGGAAAAAAAAACAGCTGTCAACATTAACTTTATGCTTACCATTGACGAGTTTTTGTCGATTTTAATATTAACGTTTATTTAAATGTGGCTTGTATGATGAAGTGGTTTCATTGACCTTTCTCTTACGAAATGCTCCATGTTTAATCTGTCGATTTGAATCATTAGCATTGTCTTTTATAAAGGCACTGTTTCTCAATCAATAGCCATATCAATTCTTTAGTATATAATTCTATGGTCTATGGTTTATTTACAATATCTGTTCTTATTTACATTGATTTTTTATTGAATTATGAAGCGTGTCAATGAACATTTTTAACCGACTTCAAAAAAAGGAGGAGATTCTCAATTCGTCGGAATCTTTTATTTATGTATGTTCCCCGATTACTCGAAGATGCCTGGACCGATTCGAGAAATTATTTTTTTTGTTACAAAGGGTATACTTCCCAGGTGGTCCCATTGGCACCAAGTCACGATCTGATGATTGGATCTCAGAAATATCGAGGGCAACCCTCAAATATTATAGGGACGCATAATTTGTTTTTTTATATCCTAAGCTCTTCAAATAAAACAAACTTTCATAATCTACCAGACCTAAAATTGTTATCCAAAGTTCTGGTCCAATGCTGTCTCCACATCTAAAGGGAATTTAACGTTAATCCGCTATATCGTTGCTATTCGATAAATTATCGCTTGCGTCAACTACTTACGATGGCGACACATTCTGTAAATATAGCTTGATTTACTTTAGCACAGTCATGTTAAGTTTTCCATCATCATGTGAATGTCCTCGCAGGATTTTTTATAGGCAAAGGTAGTGTAATATTCTGTCGGCTCATGTGTTTATTTTATTGTACACTTATGATTTAAAATAAAGAAAGATTACATTTATATATTATAGTACAAATGGCGAGCTTATCGCTCTAGGCAATTTCTTCCAGACAACCATGGTATGAATATAAGAAAAGGAGAAAGAGAGGGCAGTCTATAGAATAAAGGGTTCCAACTTTTCCACAAAGAGTATGTTAAAGTTAAGTTCTCTTTTTGTTGGCTTAACTTTTTTTGACAACTAATGGTAATGGAGCTGCTCGCTACTTCCCTTTCGTCTTCTTTATAATATTATTTAATTTGTAAAACCTATATGACTGTCTTCGTCTTAGCCGCCTAAGTTTTTTTCAACAGGCAAAGGTAGTGAAAACAGTCTGTTAACTATACGATTATTTCTACATGTACTATATAATACGTTTTGGTTGCGGGAGTCCCCGTGAAAGTAAAATTTTAACAAAATTATTCTTACCACAATGAAAGTAGCCCGTACTCAGGAATAATGTAGCTTTTATCAGTAAAAATAACTAGATAATTAGCTATAGAGATATCCTTTACATTAGCTTACAAAATTTACCTCTTCTTTTTTTTATCCTGGCACGGCGAAGTGACCACACTGCACCAATCATGCCGGCCTGCTGTGTAGCTTCTTCACATTACGCCTAAAGGATCGCGGAGCATTTTAATTTTTTTAGAAATTTCTAGAAATTAATTTTTCTAGAAAATTCTAGGACCTAGACACTGTTTATGTCACAGTAACATTAGCTAACTGAGTAATACTCAAGGTAAATCGACATGAAGATTGCCGTTTTCCTGCACAATTATAAACCGATAAGTCTTGGCCTCGTGAGACGTCCGCTGTAGGTATCTATTAAATGTTGTTAGGTTTAAAGGTAATTTTGTAAAATCAAAAACAACAAGCACTGTCTCCCTGAAGGGGTAAGCTGAGGTGTAACTACTACCGAGCCACCACCCACCGAGCATATTTCCGTTCTATGGTTTGATAGATCAATAACTCAAATTGAGATTGTCTGACCTGGGATTTGTACCCAAGACTCTTATATTCCTCTATGTTAGCTGCCACTAGACCAGTATCATGCCAATATCATAATAATCCTCCTGTCATGATTATCATCTTCAAGATCAACATTAGTTCGTTCTGGAAAATTTTATCCCAATTCCCAGGCAATTTTTTGAATAACAGATGATTGCTCACACTGCGAATTGAACTAAGGTACTCCTACTTCAGAACCCAAGTAGTGTCACTATACTAAAGAGTTGTATTTAATTCGTGTTAATGGTTTGAATAGGTACAAATATGCCAATTATTATGTCAAATAATCTAATTTTAGTATGTTATATTATTAAAAAAATGTTTTCGTTTCACTCACTTCCCGCTATATAAACAAGTGATATCCTACAAAAAATCTTGGCACAAACACTCGTGGAGTAATATATAAAAAATATTAATCTGTTCGAATTTTAAACAATTGTCAACATAAAAAAAAATTAAATACTTAGCGAACATAGATTGTGAAATCGCTGATGCCATAAGAAATGTTTATTTTTCAATAATAATTTCAAAGGACAATGGGTCAAGTGTCCCCACCCGTCAACAGGTTTGAAATTGGTCTCAATCGATTAATCTTAGCAAGGTGATAAATACTAGCCCTGTATTAAACATTGTCCCACTGCTGGGCACGGGCCTCCTCTACTAATGAGAGGGGTTAGGCTTTAGTCCACCACGCTGGCCTAATGCGGGTTGGCAGACTTCTCATACCTTCGAAAAACTCTCAGATATGCAGGTTTCCTCACGATGTTTTGCTTCACCGTTAAAGCAAGCGATAATTAACATTTAATACACACATAACTTTAGAAAAGTCAGAGGTGTGTGCCACTTGGGTTTCGATCCTACGACTTTCGTCTTGACAGTCCGTACCGCAACCAACTAGGCTATCGCTGCTTTTATGCAGCAAGGTGATGATTTTTTGGTATGACGACAACAACGAAAAGTATTGAGTTTTTTTTTAAATTCACATTTTTGTTTTTTATAGAAAATTTAATTTTTGCTGATTTTACTATATTACGCCGTGCTATAACATAGTATATAGGTGGTAGAGCTACATTATAATCTTTTTTTTCTACAGCTTGAATGGCCTTTTTTTTTTTTTTTTTTTTTTTTTTATTGTCGCGGGGAAAGCGTTTTATTACTACCGCCCGCTCCGGGAAGCGGAATAAGAATAAAACGGTTATGCTGGACTAGCCGGTCTTACGACCCAGCATCCCCCTCGCCCGGATGATGGCTATCCGGGCAGCCGCTGGGCCGAGTCCCTACCCCCTATGTACACCCCACCCGACACTACCAGCTAAAACCCCGCGGTGGCCTTCTTCGGCGCTTACGGAGCGATCCCGGGGTATTCTAAGGAGTGCTAGAATTGCTGCCGGAACCGCCCCTGCGCGGTGCTGCGTTGCAGCCCATCTCCATGGGAGGGCTTAGGAGCCCCCGCGCACCGAACAACGACAGCGAACGAGGCCTTACCACACGCGCTGCCGTCCATCTCGGGAGCTTGAATGGCCTACCTCAACTGGTATGTTACCGCTGTCTTACATAAAACCGTCAAGGTTGCAGTTTTGCGGTAGCGACTCGCGTTCTCAACGACACTACGGGGGACCCAACGAATGCTTCGTCAACTTTTTTTTTATGTTGGCGCGGCAAAGTGACCACACTTCACCTCCAGATAGAGTAGCAAGAGGCAGTCTATCGATCGCTACTCAACGTAATCATGCCAGCCTGCTGTTTAGCTTCTTCACACTACGCCTAAAGGACCCAGGATCATTGGAAGGAGGGAACACAGTAACTGGCAAACTGTTCCACAGCTTGATGGTGCGGCAAAAATACGAGTTTGCGAACCTCTTGGTTCGGGTCGGGGTAGTAGATACCACGAAGCTGTGGCTCCGCAATATTACGCTTAATTTGGGTTTATATTTGATACTGGCTAGTTTTCAAGAGTTTTTATTTTGCTTTTATTTTGTATAACATGTGTACGTCACTGGTTGGGTTCTATCGAAAACCAGCGCTGCAGTATGGGTTAGCCTGTACTGCAGCATGCAGCTGAATAGGGACCGCCATTGTCAGATCAATTATTATGGTTCTGGTATGGATGGGATAAGATCAAACAATTCTTCAGAGCATTCGCAATGATACAGACGGTAGAACACGCTAAGCGAGGAAATATCCCTACGCAGCTGTAGCGGCTCCAGGCTGTTACTCACGTCTGCATCATTCACAATGCGGATGGCCCGCCGCCGCTGCAACCCATCCAAGGCATCAAGAAGGTATTTTGCGGAACCGTCCCAGAGGTGCGAGCAGTATTTCATTCCCGGCCGCACCTGCGCTTTATATAAGCGGTAGAGCTGACCGGGCGTGAAAAACCGCCGCACCATGCTCAGGATTCCGACCCTGCGGGAGGTGGCGGATATTACGCCCTCCATGTGACTCCTTGGATTAAGATTGCAGCGGATATCCATACCTAGGACACTAAGGTCATTCCGCATTGCGAGTGGAACACCCTGAAGAACGGGGATGGGAGAAAACGGGGATTTCTTGCACGAAAATGCGACCATGGAGTTTCTGGGCAGTTCTTCTCCATAGGATAACTGCATTCGGAACTGGCAGTAGTTTAATAAACTCTGAAGTTATTACATGTTATTTGACTCTGTTCAATAACTTGTGTTATTTCTACTGAACTATCACACGATTGCATTGTGATACTAGATCTGAAGATCGCAGAGGGATGTATAAGCCCTCTCGACAGCCTCGACATGATAATTATCATTTGTATATTTTTCCCGAAGGTTTAAATGTATACCTAATACTTACATATTAAATTTGTAGAATGTACAGTAAAGTCAACGTTTGATAATCGTATCGTCTAATTATATTTTCGGGTGATTACATTACTGTCTCTCGCTACTTGATACTCTATCTGGACGGCACTGCGCTTACCATCAGGTGCAGTGTGGTCACATTGCCGCGCCAAAAAAAAGGGCTAAATCAAAATAATGCACTATGATTTTAAAATGATCTAGAAAGAGTTCACATTGATATGTACCTGTCTCCAAAGGTTGACAACAATCGTGCAAACCCGGGGGGTCGTTAGTAAATATTATAATAAAATAGTATTATGTTTTTAATTCGTCTGATATCATTATTTAAAAAATATATGCAAAAAATAAGAACAACCATAAATGAATAGTTTTTCATAAGACAATCTTTATTTTAAATCTCTTTTGATATTTGTAAAAACAAAGTACTAAAAAGTATTCATGCCATCCATGCTATGAATGGCGGTCGTGTTGCACCACGTGGTGTTTCTGTAATTGCCTAGGTTTTTAAACGTTTATGTCCAAACGGGACGTTTTTAACTAATGTAGTTCACGAGCTCCGATAATATTTTTTTTATTGCTATCATCTGTTGTGGAAAGATTTAAACTTCTGCAATTACACAGAGTACTCAACATATACGATCAAACAAGACGTCTACAACTATTACATTTTCCAAGATCCAGTTTATCTTTCCTTTCCCTACCATAATCAGATCAGCATGAGATTTTGTACTATAAATATGCCAAAGGTTCTAAGCTCAAATATCCAAACAGGCTGTTTTAGCTATTGGTAGTTCCTAAGGTTTAGTTACTTGGCGAACAGTTCCTGGTGAAATTGCCTATCAAATGTAATAAAATGTTACGCGACCATATTTCTTTATATATTTATTAAAAGTATGTCAAAATAGTAAAAAAAGGCAATAAAATAGCAGTGTTTACTAAGAACATTTTCAATTTATGTTTTTTTATTTTGTAAGGAATCTCCATTGATTTATTAAATTTAAATGTTGTGGTAAGAGTTTCTATAGTGCACTTAATAATAATGTATATGTATGGTGTCTGTTGGTGGGTGGGGACAGGGCTCATACAAATTCGCCCATTGTCCTTTGACTTTCCAGGAATTGAGATTCATGCTCAATATGGCGGTAGGCTCGGCCTATATCATATCATGGGACGCAAATAAGACCTAAGTAAATGTTTTAGTATGAAAAATAAAATCAGACCATTGACTGGTGCTTCTAGTGATGAACATTATATCATGCTTGAAAATACTGGATACATAATATTTAGTAGATACATAATATTTTTTTTAGTGCCTCGATAGGCAGACGATCAGACGGGCCACCTGATGGTAAGTAGTCACCGCCGCCCATAGACTTCTGCAATGCCAGAGAACAGCAAAGCCGCTGCCTACCGTTAAATTATAACTGATGTGAGCTTAAATAACGAACACTATGAATAACTGAACTGACTGCCTCGGTGGCACAGTTGTAATTGCGCATGCGTTACGACTACAGCAGTCGTCTCGGCTTCAACCTCCGGGTCGGGTAAAGTGATATTGGGTTTTTCTATTTAGAAATACTCAGTATCAGCCCGGAGTCTGGAATTGGCTATGGCGATGAAATCCGGCAAAAAGTGAGTGTACTGGTAACAGCTCTGCCTACCCCTAAGGGGATTTCAGGCGTGAGTGTATATATATGTACTATGAATAACACCATCTTCATTTTTATTTACAATACCACTTGAAAGTTATTAAATATTTATTGTAGTTACCACACACAGATAAGCGGTAGATGCCAATAAATCTTTGAACATTGGAGCATTATCAGGAAAGTCGGCCCAGTGACCTTTACGACCAAGCTATATTTCACAACGCTTCGATATCTACCATTGAATCGATTGTTTTTCATTCATAATATAGTAGAAAAAATAAATTTATGTTGTTGTTGAATTTGACATTTATATGCCTGATTTGGCATATAAATGTCTAATACAAAAAACTTTTTTTATGGCTACAAGCACTGTGTTGCTGTGCTACGCCAACGATAATAAAGTTAGGGAAACATATCACGGGAAGCAAGTAGGTTTCGGAATTTGGAAAAAATAAGTCAGGAAAGTTGTTATTCTATCAGGATAAAAAAATATATGTTACTGGTTTAGATTTTTTTATTAGCTATGGTTTATGGATAGAGTCTTCAATCTATCAGGTTCGAGATCAGCAATGATGAGCTGAGGCCGGCATGATTGTGTTGAGTACCGAGGGATAGACTGTCTCTCGCTACTTGATACTCTATCTGGACGGCACTGTGCTTACCATTAGGTGCAGTGTGGTCACTTTGCCGCGCCAGATTAAAAAAAAATAACTTAGTAATAAATATTCTAAATATCATTGATTGCAGTAAAACAGAATCATTAAATCACTTCAAAAGCTATGCGTGGTCATGCTTCAAAAGAAACAAAACGCATACCGCGTTTTAGCGTCAGTTAAAAACAAGAAACATTCCCTCAAAAGCGGATTTTGTAAAAACAGTCACGTCATAGGACACGGTTTCACCTAAATCGCATTCACGCTAATAAGAAACACTAATTTGACACAGTAGTTCGTGCAAGACGAAAGAGCACAAGATAAAAAAGCCAAAGAGATTTAAAAAGTTACTGCAGAATAAACATTCAAAACCACGAATGAATGGACTGAGCAATATCTTAACAAAATTGTCCACTTTGTAGAAAGAGAAAAAGCGACTGTACAGCCAAAACTTATATCTTTTCGCTCCTGCTAGTATGTGACTTAGACCAATCACAATTCTGGAAAAAGGCAACTGCAAAGCTATTTAACCTAGCACAGACAATTTTATGGAAAAGGGAGAGTCGTACCAGTTAATACAGCTAACAATTGTGGACACATAGAACATTATGGGTCAGTAGGCACGTCCCGTCCAAACATTGTGGACAGACAAACAGACAAACAAACCGGTCGCATACGTCGTGACTATCATACGTGATTCTTTGAATAGATCGTACCGGTAGCCGATAAGATTTCTTTTCTGGGTAAAGTTTAAAGAGGCCGAATTGTATGGAGTAGCCGCGATTGGATAAAATCAGTTTATTGTAATGCAGAGGAGTTCGATTTTAATATATGATATTGTAAGTAACTAATATTTCTGGAAGTTATTAATATCAGAAACATGTATCTGTTAGGCTATAAGCTGGATCATCAGGGATAGTATGTAGTAATGATAAAACCCATAGTGGCCATAGTGGCACACGGAAGTGTGTCGCATTCAGGGATCAGCCAGTGTACATCCGGTTTTTGTCGAGGGTCTAGAGCTGGGGTACGATGTTCGGCCTTGTTGCGGCCTTCTGAGTACTCTGACACTTGACTCTACCGCTTCTTCACCTCCTGGCCCCATGGCGTAGTGTGAAGAAGCTACACAGCAGGCCGGCATGATTGTGTTGAGTAGCGTGGGATAGATTGTCTCTCACTACTTGATAATCAAACTGGACGGCATTGCGTTTACCACCAGGAGCAGTGCACTTTGCCATGCCATGATAACAAAAGATAACTAAACATGCTCTTGTTGAAGTATCCAAAGATTTCGTATACATGTTGTCATTAAGTCAAGCTACCGCGAATAATCAGTAGCTCTACTATTATTGTTTCTTACGTTTATTTGCTAGCGTCAACGGAACATATTATATCATAAAATACATCGCCTTTAGCGGTTACGTGGGAAATTAAATTTGATTTGAGAACGAAACATTCCATATATAAAAGCAACGCTGCAACGCTTGCAACTTTGTTTACCTATCGAAAGTTTTGACAAAAACTCATGGTTGACCAACTGATCGTAAATTACACAGCAATCGATTCCATAACTTTTACTTTTAACTGAAGTTACAAAGAAAGAGATGTTAGATATACATTTATATGTATGTTACGTGATAGCTTTATCAAATGTGAACTGATTTTGATTTTTATGTGTATATTAGATAAATTTTACCATGAGGATGATCTCCATTATCAATTCAATAAATTAGATGAAGCTCTAAGACGATAAAAGAGAAGAAATTGGGAAATTCCTTAACGGGTATCATCAAACACACCGTGATTCCGATTTTTCAGTTTTAGTTAATTCTATTCTTAAAGATAATTCTTGTGTAGAATTAACAAAAACTTTTAGATTAACAGAAATAAATTCAAATCCGCATACGCTACGTTACAATGCATCTTATTGTCCGTATAGATTGTCATCTACATACGTAATGACATAATCTAATCTGAATCGCAATGACAATAGCAAGGTCGATCAATTATTCGGTTCATTAACTCGTTCAATCAATGCCATTTGGTTGAATCATGTTCTAGCTTAGTTTTTTCATCTAAATCTACTTTAAGATACACGATTACATGTAGTAAATATATTGAACAAGAATTATAAAGATTTTGTTGTAGATGTAGTTTTTTCTGGTGGAAATATTATTAAAAGAATAAATTGAATGAGCACGGGTGATAACAATATAAATGTAAATATATAAATGTGAATGAAAAAAAACACGACGATTGAAAGGGAAAAAATTGTAGCAATACATATTGTGAACAAATAGTGAATTAGAATACAGAAAAGAATAATAAGTATGATAGTAGATATACACGCCTTTTTTTTATCCCGCGGGGGAAATCCATCTTACGGATACCTTCTCTACCTCGGTGGAGGAGAGATGGTTTTGCAAGACTCACAGACCTTCCGACCCAGTTTACCCGAGGAACTACTAGATTGGGGCTCTAAAAATTCCTCAATTTTCCTACACCGGTGTACGACTAAAAACCCCGCGATGACCTTCTACGGCGCATGCGGGACGGTCCCAGGGATCCTAAGAATCTCTGGATTGCTGCCAGAACCATCCCTGCGCGGTACCTTTACAGACTGTCTCTTCTAGGGAGATATACTCAGAGATATGCGATATTAAGACCGCGATTACCTTCCTTCCTTTTTGTGGTCTCCCTCTTTTCTCCCTTTCCAGTCCCGTCCTCGTTGTATCCTTCCTTGTCTACCAGCCCTCGCTGGTGGTTTCCAAGTTCCCATGACGTTAAACATAATTATTTTTCCGTATGGTGAATTTCCATCTGTGTTTTGATATCTGCCATAAGTGCCTTTTATATGCCTACGTGATCAATAAAGATTTTTATTTTTTACTTTATTAAAATATTTTTTGTGAACAGAATATAAAACATACTTCCACGCAAATATGTTATAACATGTTCAATACGCTGTGGAAATACTGTCGTTCCAATCAATAGGGTATTTAATTTCCAATGCCGTCTTACTAATGAAATAGTCGTCAAAAACAGGTTTACCTCGGCTTATAACAGTTTTAATCTCGTAAAAATAAGACAAATTGCTGAGAAATGATAGAGTTGGTACAACGTGAGAATTTGTTGTAGGTCTACCGTTATGAGAATTATTTTTAAGTTTAATATGTTTTGACGACTTTTGTTAATATTGTTTTAGTTTTCTCACGTTTTTGGGTGGTCATGATTTTGGAAGTGGTGTATTGTGGATTTTTATCACGGATAGGTGAATAAATTGCATTGTGAGTTTGGTTCAGTCCAAACTGTCCAGACAAGTTGTGACGCTCAATGGTTGCACGAATAATAAGCCTGAAGTGACTGAACATACAGGAGCTGAAACCAGGATGTGCATAGTTAAAAAGACGATTTTACTAAGTGTACGGTGGTCCTTATCTATTCAAGCTCAAATATATATCTGATCCTTATTCTTTACTTATTATATCGTTTTAATTGAATACACGTTACAGGACCTTCTCGTTGGCCTTAGGTTTTTTTTAACCTGGCACGGCAAAGTGACCACACTGCACCTGATGTTACGCAGTGCCATCCAATTAAAACATCGAGTAGCGAGAGACAATCTATTCCCGCTACTCAACACAATCATGCCGGCCTATTCTTCACACCACGCCATGGGCAAGAAGGTGAGGAAGCCGTCGAGGGCCTTGTGTTAGAGTACTCAGAAGGCCGGAAAACCGCCAAATATCGTACCCCAACTCCAGACCCTTGACAAAAACCGGATGTACACTGGCTGATCCAGGAACGCGACACACTTGCGTGTGCCACTATGGCGGGTTTTACCACCCTGTGTGCGGTGGTTGCTATCCGGGCGGATATGAATATCCTACCACACAGAAATAGTTTTACTAGTTCTTATAATACTGTTTGCAAGAAAGGCTAACATAATCGGGACATTTATTCCCTGAAGATCTTTACATCATATCGAAAATATATTATTATTTTTATTACAAAAGCCAACTGTATCATAAAAATTCCCGCCATATTTACGTTTTTAAAAATAGAACACAGGCAAAGACAACAAAACTACAAATCCATATTGATTTATCAATGTCTTCACATTACCCCATCAGTAGCAGACGATGTTTCTAGTAATGTACATCAAAGGTCTACGGAAGGAAGCACCTAAAGCAATAAATTTGGTTTATTTTTAACTCTCTGAGTACAAACTTCCTGTACGGTTTCTTAATAACGATGCCAATGATTTATTTTGTTTGAATTGGAGTATAGTTTTTTTATTTTAATGATTATTACGTAGTGATATATTGATTTATAATTTTAGTAAAAAATATTTTAATTATCTGTTTTCATTGAATATTTTTTATTTTAATGATTATTAGATATATTGTTTTATAATTTTTATAAAATTAATTTAAATACCCTTTTTCATTGAATTCATTAATTTAATTGTACAAATTATTTATCAGCCCTTGTATATTATTTCTAAATTTAAAATTACGTTATTCCTGTTCTTTTTTAATTTTCAAATTTAATACTGACCCCTTGATTAGCACTTTAAGGATATATTGTTTCAACCTTAAAAGTGAAAAAAGTCGGTTTCAACCTGAAAAAGTCTGAGAATAATCACAACTTGATTGAGATTAAAACAGCCTTATGAAACTCGCTTCTGCTTAAGACTTTTTTTTATTTATTTACTCTATAAAAGAGAAGGCCAAGGTTCTCCACCATGCAGCCATGTCTGTCGAATGTCTGTAGAATTAAAGTGTTCTTCTTCTCTGGTTTTAACTTATACAAAAGGCCGAAGCCATGTCTGCAGTCTTCATCCATTCAAAAGGGGGAAGCCATGTCTGAAATAAACACAATTCAAGAGGCCTAAGCCATGTCTGTAATAGTCACAATTTAAAGGCCGAAGCCATGTCTGTAATAGTCACAATTTAAAGTCCTAAGCCATGTCTGAAATAATTTTTTCACTTACTAATCACAATACAACATCACATCACATTCCCGCCATTTTTTTTCCTACTTAAGACTATTAAAAATGCAAAATCATTGTTTTTTTTGTTATTATTCTGGCACGGAAAGTGACTTGTAAGAACAGGGTAGATAATTCCTCAACACACATAAAAATGGCCGTCCCTTTGTCTGTCCGAATCTCTTATCATCGTGTTACGACACACCTCGATCTATTGCCCGTAAAGATACCGAGTGCAGTGGGTCGGTCATCTCTATAGCTTGTCACTGATAGCGTTGCAAAACAAATGCTCTCACCGCATTTCACCGAATTAGGACAAATCGGAGAGAGTGATAACACACGTAGGTATTTAAAAAAATGTCGAATACGATAATTGAGTAAGTTTGGATATCATAACTTTTTCTTTTTAATAAATAGGCTATGAAAATGACGTCCATACAGCCAGACTTGAAAAATGTAACACGCATACATAATCTTGGTAGGGTTTAGAAGTTTATTATTTCAATCTCTTCTATTTTAATTCTATTGCACCTTTTTAGACGTGCATAATGGTTTGATATATCTACAATAATCGCTCTACAGTTATTCACGGAAATGCACAAATAAATATCTGTCCCACAAAATATGTCATTATTAAATATTTTTTTTTATTATTTGGCACGGGTTTATGCATAGTATTTAAAATTACGATGTTAAGGCAAAATGGCTTTCAATCAATCTGAAAGATTTAAAAAAACATTTTTCTCTTTACTAATATTTTTTTTTGTCCACAGATAATCGAAAGTGCCTAGAATAACGAAATTAAGGAATGTGCCTTGAGTGATAGTGAAAAAAAGTGTTATTGAATTAAATTCAGTGTACTGATAGTGATTTTTATTTTGTGATAAATAATTCATCATGGAGTTGAGAAGATTTGCGTTTTTGATGTTCGTGGTGGGCCTAGCGTCGCAATGTACAGGTATGTTTTTTTTAATAACGCATCTATTTATCGTTGCTCGTTACTTTAACGTGTATTAAATAAAAGTAGTCATCGGCCTCCTGGTCGAAATTCAAACGTAAATAAATAAAACGGTAGGCAGCGGCTTTGCTGTGCCCTGGCATTGCAGAAGTCTATGGGCGGTGGTGACTACTTACCATAAGGTGGCCCGTCTGCTCGGCTGCCTATCGAGGCACTAAAAAAAATTGCAACTAGTTCTTTTTTCAAAAAGTTTACTTTTATATTCATTTCATATTTTATTTTTCTATTACGTCAGCTGCTAGCGAGTATAAATACGTCATTAGCGTGTGTTAAGTGTTTGACATTGATACTTAAACGTACACAATCAATGTTTTATTTAATTTATTATATAAAGAAATTTACATATATACATTTTAGCTTTCTGCACCTATTCTCCATATATAATACTAGCCCTGTATTAAACATTGTCCCACTGCTGGGCACGGGCCTCCTCTACTAATGAGAGGGGTTAGGCCTTAGTCTACCACACTGGCCTAATGCGGGTTGGCAGACTTCTCATACCTTCGAAAAACTCTCAGATATGCAGGTTTCCTCACGATGTTTTCCATCACCGATAAAGCAAGCGATAATTAACATTTTAATACACACATAACTTTAGAAAAGTCATAGGTGTATGCCACTTGGGTTTCGAACCTACGACTTTCGTCTTGACAGTCCGTACCGCAACCAACTAGGCTATCGCTGCTATTCTCCATATAAACTTTGACTAACTTAACTTTGACTTGTTTTACTTGTACATTTATCATGCGCACCGCTAGAGAGTGGAACTTTTTGCCGGAGTCTATATTTCCCGAAAATTATAATCTGGGTATCTTCAAGTCAAGAGTGAATAGGTATCTTCTAGGGAAGTGTGCTCCACCGTAGACCACATCATCACTTACCATCAGGAGAGATAGTGGTCAAACGCAAGTATTTAAAAAAACTATGCCATATCACACGCGGTGTGCGCAATCTGCTTAAAAAGTTATCTCTTCACGTATTAGTATATAGAATAGTAAAAATGCCCTGTTTTAATGTTTTTTTATTCTATTGATGTTTTTTACGGACCTTAATAGAAAATAATTAAACAATTATCAACTTCATTTCCGTTACAAAATAGCGTTATCAAACCAGTACCTGCACAATGCCAGGAAGTCTAGAAAAAAGGATGACTAACATCCAGGCAATAATTTTAGAATTCTAGGTCAGAAAAGCCAGCCAACTGTGCTCAATGTGCTCGTACAGCGAGACCAATATATCTGCGAAATGAGTGGGCGAGTCGCGTATGCCAACGTTATTAAAAATATTCAGTTAAATCATGTCGAGTCGATTGTGCAAGAGCTCCAGATATTTATACTATTAATATGTATAAATATTTATTAATATGTAAACTATCAAGTATTATATTATACATTCATTCATAATTCATTTTGAGTGTACAATAAATTTCAAACAACCTTGACCCAATGACCTTCGTTTTCTGACAGTTTAGAAATTGCTGTTGGCACCTATTCCACATGATAAATAGTTTTAATCTGAGGTGTGGTTAGATATACTGTTGTCATATTTCTTAAATGTAGCAGTTACAATAATTCAGTGCCAGTATAAAAAAACCTGTCTCCGTTTTCTTCTCTATTTACATTTATAATTACTCCAATTTATATCGCTAAAGTTTTCTTAAACACTTTAAATGTAATTAAAATGAGTGTTTTCACTAATCATCGTTTCTTCGTTTTCTTCCTCGTATGAAATAATTCAGGAGTCAAGGAGACAAAGCGTTTAATTACTTTTTAAATGATAATTTCTGATTAAGTTAATCACCAAATCAATAATGTTTCTATGTTTCTAATTACTTTGTATTTGTATATCAATTTATTGTAAGCCTTTATTTTAGCCGCTTAAAGTGTAGTACATTGATAGAGATATATTATAATTCGCCCCAATCATTTCACAGTTTTACAAGTATGTAGCTTTCATCTTTGTAATGAAAACTAAAATTAAAGACGAGGTCGTAAGAATATTTGCATAAAGCCGAACAAATATGAGTGTTGTTTATTTTAGAACGTTAACGTGGCTTATAGCTACATGAGTATTAAAGCGGCCATTTTTGTTTCTGCGGATGGTTTAACTATGGGATTTTCGTAGACTAGAAATATTTATTTCAAATTGAATTTGAAAATGAGCAATTCATCTACTGGTCTAATGATTATCATTATAGTCTAAGGCGAGTGAAATCATGAAGATTGGGGGTATTGCCTATATTCAAGGAAATATATGTCGTGTTTCTTTAGAAAAACTGACACCTATTTTCTGCCATGCCGGCAAATTTATGCTGCAGACTGAACTAGGTATGGCGTGGTTCTACAAAACCTGTCATTTATAGACGATTTATTTGTAGGAGATGTAATAATGATGTAATACAATACACCCAACAGTCACAAACTTAGTCCTGCCCCACACGAGGTCAAACCTCTATCGTGGATTTCAAGAACTACGAGGGACTACGGTCCAACACCACCCAGACCCGAAACAAATATCTGTCTGTCACACAACATTAGTCTCGGTGCGGGAATCGAACGCACTGCCTCTCGTTCCACAGTCAGCTACTCGGCCACGAGGGTATCAAATAATTTATACGTTCATTCATGCATTCCCAAATTTAACTTGCGTTTTCCTTTAAAGTATGCATTGGATAATTAAGCGTACTGCATGGTTTGTTAACTGTCATTTAATTCCATACTTGTGACTCGTGCAATATCGCATGCATTATTGACACGTTTTTTTTAATTAATTTAATCAACAAGTTAATATATAATACTAGCCCTGTATTAAACATTGTCCCACTGCTGGGCACGGGCCTCATCTACTAATGAGAGGGGTAAGGCCTTAATCCACCACGCTGGCCCAATGCGGGTTGGCAGACTTCTCATACCTTCGAAAAAAATCTCACATATGCAGGTTTCCTCACGATGTTTTCCTTCACAGTTAAAGCAAGCGACTTAGAGTATTTAACACGGGAGACGCCATTGAGCGCTTACCCCGTTTGACAAATGTAAGAGCACGGTGATCATACACGTTCTATAAAACTAGTTGCGCTTCGTGATCCGCCACTAAAAAAGTGACATCACGTGCGAATTGAGCTCCGTGAAAAAGCCCGCCTGTAGCGGTATTAACAAAGGCAAGCGATAATTAACATTTTAATACACCCATAACTTTAGAAAAGTCAGAGGTGTATGCCACTTGGGTTTCGAACCTATGACTTTCGTCTTGGCAGTCCGTACCGCAACCAACTAATCAATCAACAAGTTACATTACTTAAAATCTATTATCAGACAGACAGACATTATATTATTAGACAGCCTCCGTGGCGCAGTAGGCGAGTAGCTGACTGTGAAACGAGAGGCCGTGGGTTCGATTCCCACACCTGGACAAATGTTTATGTGACAGACAAATATTTATGTCCGGGACTGCGTGTTGTGAGACCGAAAGTCACTCGTAGACCCTGGTACCCACGACACAAGACTCGTATCTTAGTGTGGGATCAAAGCTATGTGTGTGACTGTTGGGTGTTATTATTATCGACAGAATTTTATTAATCCGAACAAAAATAAGTAAATTAGACGCCATTAAATTCTGCTGGAAGGGGTAATTGTCAAATGACATGACCGTGACGTCACGTTTCTCAGAATGGCCATTACTGTGCCGTTGAGCGAGGGAGATAGTGATATGTTCCCACTACGCACCTATTTTTGCTCATACCAATATTTAAAATAAATATTGTGACCTCAATTATTAAGCAATTTTATTCTGTTTTCGCAAAAGGGTTTCTTTTGCGTATTATATTCGATTGCATATCGAATAATGCACAAAATTACACAGGAAACTACCCTAGCATAGCTATAAAATATACTCGTGTGGCTATCGGTATGTTAGATACGAAACCCAAATGTTCAAAACCAATTACGTATTTCTGTCATAATTGCAGACCTCTGCCCTTAGAGGCCTGGTTTATCGGAATTCACTATTGTCAATTTCAATTGATAATATTATTTTGTTTGTTACGTGTGGAAAATTTTTATATAGTTTAGAATAAGAAGTTTTAGTTTTTAAAGTAGGAACTGATAAACGAGCGGCATATGAACGGTAGGCAGCGGCTTTGCTTGCCCTGGCATTGCAGAAGTCTATGGCGGTGACTATTTACCATCAGGTGGCCTGTCTGCTCGTTTGCCTATCGAGGCATTAACAAAAAAAACTCCCTACGATGTATAAATGCACCTGATACGTGATCTTTACCGCCTCCTCTCAGATAATATGAATTACGAAGCAGGAAGGTTACCGTTCTTAAAGGCGAGCAATGGCTTTTTCAACCTGATCACACAGCATCTGATGGTAAACTCAGTGCTGTCCAGTTAACAGTGTCATGTAGCGAGAAACAATCTATCCCTCGCTACTCAACACAATCATGCCAGCTGTGTATCTTCTTGACACTACGCCTAAAGGACCCAGGATCATAGGAAGGAGGGAACGCAGTAGTTGGCAAACTGTTCCACAGCTTGATGCTGCGGCAAGAATACGAATTTGCTCTGCTCTTGGTTTTGGCGCGTGGTTCTGGTGTGGAAGGGAGAGGATGGGATAATATTAAACAATTGGACAGCTTACTCCATTTTGGAAGAAATAATAATACACCCAACGGCCAACAGTTACACAGATAGTCCTAATCCAATATAGGTCAAACATGTATTGTGCGTATGAATAACTATGGACACAACACAAAGACCAAATTATTGTGGATCACGCAAACTAGTGTCTCGTGCCGGGATCAAATCTGCGGCCTCCGGTTTCATATTTCAACTCTCCCACTGAGCCGGACGCTGGCTGTCTTGAAAGGTAAAATTAACCTTACTACTTACTTATATTATAAATGCGAATGTTTGGATGGATGTTTGTTACTCATTCACGCCAGAACGGCTAAACGGATCTGGTTTAAATTTGTCACAGAGATAGATTATAGTCTGGAATAGCACATACGCTACTTTTTATCCCGGAAAAATGCACCGTTCTATGCGATAGCAAAATATAGAAAGATAATAGCTTGAGATGCATCCATGGACTGTATACGTTTTCAGAAAAACAAATTCCACGCGGGCGGAGCCGCGGGCAACAATTAGTTTCTAAGGAATCTAAAATACGGTAAAATTAACCATGATATGAAAATTTTATTCGCGTCCTATCTATCTGATTCGATAAGATGGATCCAATCGATCGTGTGTTCGTGAGAATTCTAGACGTTTCCAATCTAGATGTCTATGATCTACATTTCTATTATCTCTGTAGAGACTTCTGAAAATGGATGGGATGTGATGTGACATTTTATTTGTGACTAGTAAGTGAAATAATTATTTCAGACATGGCTTTGGCCTTTTGACTTATACAAACCAAAGAAGAAGAAGACTTTAAATTTTAACCCAGATTTTGAAAAAAATAACGTCAGACAAGGCTGCATGGTGAAGAACCTTTGCCTTCTCTTTAATATAACAAAAAGTTTTTTATTCATAAAAAGTACACCGACTTCAATAAAAAACAAATTAAGCGTCACTATAAAATTTGATTTTCCTTGATTTTTCTGAGATCCCATCATCAGATCCTGACTTGGTGCCAATGGGACCAACTGGGAAGTATACCCTTTTAAACAAAAAAAGAATTTCTCGAATCGGTCCAGGCGTCTTCGAGTAATCGGGTAACATACATAAAAAAAAGATGGATTTTCTCAATTATTTCTTTGTTTGCTAGAAATAATTGACAGTGAATACACATAAGGTTGTAAAATTAGAGGCTGGATTCACACTTGTGACACCCATCTGAGCAAGACTTTCTTGTCCCCGACTTTTGCCGCTGTTAAAATTAATCACTAAGTTCTTAAGCATTCTATACTTAACTCAAAAGATATGGTATAACAATTAAATTATAAATTTAATCTAAACCTACTCTTACCGCCCTTCTAATTGCCCCTCTCACTCACAATACCCATCAAAGCTCACGTCTCACCTGTCAACTTGACAGATGTGACAGCTGTCAAAGCGCGCGTGCGTACGGCCGAAATCAATTTTAGAGATACCGTTACGTTTCGTTTACGTGATAGAATTTGTATAGAAACATGTTTATGTGAAGTAAATCAATTGAGAATAATGTTTTAATTGTAATTATAATAAAGTCATTAAAAAACACAAAACTAAATTCATGAAGTATTTTATATGCGAAAATAGCTCCAGTGATTATTACTTGGTTAAAATTTTGTACTTGGTTATGTTACTTAACTTTTAACCCTCACATATTTTGCAATGCTGTTTCTTGGATTAAATAATTTGGGGAATATGACACCACTCCCTCGGGGGTCATTTAGGCGGGTTTAACGAACCCATCCAATTAATTAGAGTTCTGACGTTGTATTATGTTAATGACAAGGAAAGATAAGTTTTGAGGTGGTTTTTTTTTGTTTAGTTTTTTTTTTCATTTAGGCTGTATGGATATTTTTAGATATAGGTACTTTAGGCTTTTATTTATAAACAACTACATTTAGAGAACTTTGTATGTCCTCTTAAAACGAAAATAATTTCAGTTTAAAACAGTTATATACAGAACTGTTTTTTTTTTCTTAATAAAAAAAGGTATAAATTAGTCAAAGGGTTTTACAGATAAGACTCCAACCAAATTACATCCTAAATATACTATTTATAGACTTTCATAAAAATAACTGTAAATATCAATTTATCGACTCCTTCCATCACTTTTAAGAAGCAAAATACATTTATACATGTAAATGCCGTCTCCATAAAGTTCAGAGTATCTTCCTACGCAATAATTCAGTAAATGTTAGTGAAACACGCAAGTTTAAGTGAAAACATTCCATCAAAGATAATAACGAGAACCATTATACTGATATGCCCGGATTTTGAAGTAATATTTATCATGCGGATAGTTTTACGTTAGGAGTATTTTTGCCTAGACTGCCTCGGTGGCGCAGTTGTAATTGCGCATTTCCGACTGCTAGAGACTATCCCGCCCACATACCCGCCATTGTAACTCCTGTTTAGCCAGGATCAACAATGGCACGCATTTTTTGACACCGAGTAATGAAACTCGGCGAGTCTCTGGGAATGCTTAATAACTGTCTTTTATCCCGCAACGAAATTAATCAAATAGAAATATAGGGAGGAGTTGCCGATTGCAGATTTCCGACTGCTGTGCTGAGGTCTCGGTTTCGATACCCAGGTCGGGTAAAGTGATATTGGGTTTTTTTATCCAGAAATTCTCAGTATTAGCCCGGAGTCTGGAATTTGTGCCCGGTATGGCGATAGGCTCGCCCCCTATCACATTATGCGACCGAAATAAATTCGGCGAAAAGTGCGTGTACTGGTTACACCTCTGCCTACCCCTTCGGGGATTACAGGCGTGAGTGTATATGTATGAATGTAAAAGTTTTCATAAGGTTCATTCCCTAGCTCCTGAACTAGCGCTAGCTGTATCTCAGGACCCAGTGTCTTCCCCCATTGATTAAAATACAAGTTTAAAATAAACGGAATGAGACAAAAAAATCATAATAACAATATGACAATGACAATGAATGACAGCCTCCGTGGCGCAGCGGGCGAGTAGCCGGCTGTGAAACGAGAGGCCGTAGGTTCAATTCCCGCACTGAGACAAATGTTTGTGGGACAGACAGATATTTGTTTCGAGTCTGGGTGTTGTGGGACCGTAGTCCCTCGTAGTTGTTGAAACCCACGATACAGGTTTGACCTAGTGTGGGGTCAGAACTATGTGTGTGACTGTTGGGTGTATTTATTTAATAATTACTGTGCAATTTCTGATAAACCGTCTTTACGTGCTCTTTAAGCCAACAATTCCCATTCTTCTATGAACGAGATTAATAAATTAGCGGGAACTCTTGCAAGATGTTAAAATCACGTACGTTCGTAGAATAGAAAAGAATCCGCTTACGCAACTTAGTGATAAGACGATAACGGCGTTATCTTGTTATAACAGAAACATAAGGTTTATTTACTATGGAGTATGCGTTAGTATGGGTTTCTCAAAGTGGGGTACGCTAACCCGTAGGGGTTTAGCATTTGTCGGTATTTTTTTTCCTTTGTTCCTGACAAGATTTAATGGTGGCTTGATGACTGGCCGGCACATGATAAAATACAGAAATCGACTTGATATCGAGTCAGAATTACCGTTAAAATTGGCCAAAATTACTCCTAAAACTGACTCATTTTGCGACCAGAAACAAACCCATCACATTAATACAAAAAATATATTTCTTTAGGCACTATATTTGTTACCTTTTATTGAAATTAAAACCTTATTTTCTTCAACAGTAAATATTTTTTTCGTTGGTTTCGCTGTCGCTGGAAACTTTAACTGGGGTTCGTGGAGCCAAAAGTTTGAGAAACCCTGCGTTACAGGATAAAAGTTTATGTAATGTATGTGATGTAAGCCATGAATGAAATAATTATGTGTATATTCGGACTTGATGTTGTGAGAAAAGGCTAGTTGACAACCACGACAGATAATATTACTGTCTTTAAGATTGTGTGTGACTGTTGGATGATTATTTACTAGATTTTGTATTTGCATATGTGTGTATGTTTATCGGTATCGTAGAAGATGAAAATCCCATAGTAAAATATCTTTCATATTTTTACATCGTTGTGACTTTACAAACCTGTATCGTGGTTATTAAGAACTACGGGACTACGGTTCCATAACACCCAGACCCGAAACTAGTATTTGTCACATAAACATGTATCTCGTCGCGAGAATCGAACCCACGGCTTTCCGTTTCACATCCGGCTACTCGTCCGCTGCGCCACGGAGGCTGTCATTACAGTAAGAGAATTGAAATTAACGTAATTTTTAATGAAGTGAGGCATAATGAATGAATCATTCAAACATATAGAATCAAAACAAACAGTCCATCGAAGACTGATTCTAATTTCCTAAGAGTTTCGATTCTGTCTGTCACACATACATTTGTTTTGGACGAACCCACGGCGTCCCATTTCAGACATACTGCGCCATAAAAGCTATCCAGATCTTGTCAGGATCTTTTGTTTAATGTGCTTGAGAAGGTGAATCCGATTAGAGACTGGGATAATGTCACACACATAGCCCCGACCCCACACTAAGATACGAGTCTTGTGTTGTGGATATAAGGGACTACGAGAGACGCACGATCTCACAACACCCAGACCCCGGACACAAATGTCTGTCTGTCACACAAACATTTGTCCCGGTGTGGGGATCGAACCCATGGCCTCTCGTTTCACAGCTACTCGCCAACTGTGCCAAGGAGGCTAATCTTTTGTATAATAGCAACAAACTTAGCTGGTCAGTTTCTAGACTACCTCTGACGATCCCCTTAGAGAAACTATCCCGCCCATACACCCACCATTATAACTCCTGTTTAGCCAGGATCGACAATGGCACGCATTTCTACACCGAGTAATGAAACTCAACGAGTCTCTGGGAATGCTTAACTGTCTTTTATCCCGCAACGAAATTAATCAAATAGAAATATAGGGAGGAGTTGGAAATATAAATTGTCCACTTCCCTCCATAGCAAAGCGGGAGGAGCAAACTAACGAGGTATAACCTCCAATAAAGGACATTTACGTCTGAAGAAGGCAGACCACCACCACAGTTACTTAACGGGTCCTATCATGCGAGCTGTTATGCTTGATTCCAATAATAGGTATGGCAAAAACGCCGGAAAGCACGGAAATTCCTCCTAGTCTCCACAAGATCCGTATACAACTCCAGATGTTATCTGCATACTGTCTAGCATAATGTTGCGCTCATTTACGATCCCCTTAGTGAGTTCTATGCCTTTGAATCGCCTTTGAAATATATGTCATGCATATAAATATTCTTCGCCCAATACTTTATATCATCTATCATCTGAACTAGCTAGTTAAAATTTACATTTTAAATGCCTACTTTGCAATACACCGGGCTAACGGCATTCCGAAACAAGTTGGGACGTTTCATAATAGTCGAAAAAGCCATTCGATCATCTACATTGATTAATGAATGAATGGATCGCTTTAACGGTCTAGTGGCATTACACTGAGAAATCCAGGTTCAAAACCCAAGTCGGGCAAATATGTGTTTAGAGTTTCTGATTCTTTAGGATTTGCCTCGGTGGCAGTAATGCACAGTACAACTGCTGAGATCTCAGGTTCAATCCCCGGGCTAGGTAAAAGTGGTATTAGGTTTTTGTATCCCGAAATACTCAGTATCAGCCTGGAGTCTGGCATTGTTCCGTGTGGTGATATGCTGACCCCCTATCGCCTCATGAGACGGTAATAAGCTCGAAATATGGGTGTACTGGTTACGAACTCTGCCTTCCCTTCAGGGATTACAAGCGTGAGTGCGTATGTATATACAGATGTTGCAAAAGGGGTACCCATGAAAGCACCATGTATAAAGTTAGTGATTAGTAACATATTGATAAAGTTGAAAATCCCGTAAACCTCATCTTATCTGATAATATAATTTGAATTTTTTATGGAATCATTTGTTTTATGATCCCTGAAGCCAATGATAAACGCTAAAGGAACTATTTTAGTGCTTTTAATTATATTCGATGCTTTGATAATATAATCGGTTGACACTTTATCAAGAGTTTCAAAATTAACAATAAAATTTTAAGTTCACAACTTTTGCAACAGCCTGTATATAGTGTTTTTGTAGTTAGTTGACTTGAAACACGGTTTCACGGAGGATATATACAGGCATTGTGTTTATGTAAGACAAAATGTATGTCACTCAGTCAAGGACCGAATTATGAGCTATTGTTTTTGGCCAGTTTATTTTAGGATCGACAATGACATTTGTATGCATTTAACAGTAATTACGTCATAATATACGTTCAACCGTTTAGTCGTGAAAAGGTAACAAACATGCAAACAAACAGAGTTGAAGTTACTCTATATCTCATTTATAATACTAGTATGGATTTTCTTACATTTTTTGTTATACACTCCATCCAGTAGCACATTAAAATATCGTTTTATTAAATATAGAAATAAAAAATAAGTACTTTTCCTTTTAATTATTGTAACATAGTTATTTTACTTAATTATTGTTGCAAAGTAATTTTACTTAATTCTTGTTGCAAAGTTATTTTACTTAAAAAGGCCACAAGCCCAGCGTCAGCCAGGGATCGTCTTATAACATCATTATTTTGTGAGCGGTTTGAAAAAATTCCTAATAGTTTTGTAGGTAGTGCCAGAGGCCGTTCTTGTGTCAGTCTGTCCGGTTGTCATATAGAACGGATCGGGAGTGCAACCCCGGCCACTTGAGCCGTCAGCGCCGCGTCCCATCACTCCCCCCGTGGCTCTGATGTCCTCCTCCATCCTTTCCCGTCCCATCACTGGTGGTAGGGCTCAACTCTAAGGTTATTTTATTTACTTAGAGTGGGGCCCGAACGGATTGGTACCACCGTCCAGCCTATTTCTACCGCAAAGTAGTAATGCGTTCCGGCGGAAGGGCTAGATAGCCGTTCCCTCTGTCCTCTCCTTTCCCCGACGGTGCAGTTTGGACGGTACTCGTAATATGTGGAACTTTGGAGTTGGTCGTCGCGTGGGTCTCATCTGTGGGGGGCTGGCGTGGGGTACAGGGAGACCCGATGGTGTACATTACCACCTAGAGTCGGCGCGGCCTGCCTTACTCTTTTTGACTGAGACTCAGATATCTACCCCTGACGATATCTCGTACCTTAACTACCCCGGTTACGTACTGGAACATTCGTTCCTACGTAAAGCCGGGGTGTGCGTTTTCGTCAGGGATGATATATGTTGTCGCCGCCTTCGGGGCCTCGAGCATCGGGACCTGTCAATCTTGTGGCTATGCGTAGAATACGGGGGTCGTACCCGAGTCTACGCTTGCCTTTACAGGTCCCATGCCGGTGAAGCGGGGTCTTCTCATTTATTCGAGAACGTCCAAATGGGGACTGGCCAATCTCTAGAGCCAGTACCCATCCGCGGAGGTGGTGGTCCTTGGGGACTTCAACGCTCACCATGCTGAGTGGTTGGGTTCTCGGACCACCAACGCTGCGGGTCGGTCTGCTTATGAGATGGCTTTGGCTTACGGTCTCACTCAACTCATAACTCAGCCCACCCGAGTTCCAGATGTTGAGACCCATGAGCCCTCTCTGTTGGACCTTCTGCTGACCACAAATCCTGAGGGATATAAGGTAGTGGTTGACCCCCCTTTGGGGTCATCAGACCACTGCCTTATTCGAACCTCAGCCCCTGCGGTTTATCCCGATCGCTCTTCAGCGACTGGGTTCCGCAGGGTTTGGCGGTATGGGTCAGCGGATTGGGAAGGGATGCGTGAATTCTTTGCGTCCTTCCCGTGGAAGCGGTTTTGCTTCTCTTCTGAAGATCCTGATGCTTGTGCGGAACGCGTCAGGGACCTTGTGGTCATGGGGATGGATCTTTTCATCCCCAATTCCAGGGTACCTATCGGGCATCGCAGCCGGCCCTGGTACAATAGTACCTGTGCCAAAGCTGCACGCCTTAAGCGGTCTGCATACGGGGCTTGGAACGAAGCCCAGAAGCATCAGGGTCTAAGCGCGAAAGAGGAGAGGCGGACATTTAATGCCGCTTCTAGGTCCAACAAAAAGGCTATAGCCAAGGCCAAGGCAGAACATATTGGCAGAATTGGTGAGCGGCTAGAGAGTTATCCGTCTGGCAGTCGGGCTTTCTGGTCGCTTGCCAAGGCTGTCCAAGGTAACTTCCGCCTGTCCAGTCTCCCGCCACTGCGTAAGACTGATGACAGTTTGGCCTATAGTGCAAAGGAAAAGGCCGATATCTTGGCCCAATCCTTTGCCTCGAACTCGACTTTGGATGACGGAGGAGCCACTCCACCAAAACTTCCCCGTTGCGAGTACTCCCTGCCTGAAATCCGCATCAATCAGCGTGCGGTCAGGCGGGAGCTTAGGCTCCTTAACATCCGAAAGTCGAGTGGGCTGACTGCATCCCTGCAGTGGTTCTTAAGACGTGCGCCCCTGAGTTGACCCCCATTCTCACGCGCCTTTATCGTCTTTCGTAGAATTCCAAAAGGGTTCCCGCTTCGTGGAAGGTTGCCCATGTTCATCCGATCCCTAAAAAAGGTGACCGGTCGGACCCTTCGAGTTATAGACCGATAGCCATCACATCCTTGCTCTCTAAAGCCATGGAGAGAATAATTAACGCCCAGCTTATGGGGTATCTGGAGGAGCACCAGCTGATTAGCGATCGTCAGTACGGTTTCCGTCACGGTCGCTCGGCTGGTGATCTTCTTGTTTACCTCACACATCGCTGGGCGGAGGCTATAGAGAGAAAGGGTGAGGCTATGGCCGTCGGTCTAGACATCGCGAAGGCGTTTGATCGGGTATGGCATGGGGGCCTTCTATCGAAGCTACCATCATATGGAATCCCCGAGGGACTCTGCAACTGGATCGCTAGTTTTTTGGATGGTCGGAGCATTAAAGTCGTCGTAGACGGCTACTGCTCCGACGCTTTGTCCATTAATGCTGGCGTTCCACAAGGCTCGGTGTTGTCGCCGACACTATTCATTCTGCATATCAATGACATGCTGTCTATTGATAGCATGCATTGTTATGCAGATGATAGTACTATTGACGTGCGATACACCGGCCAGCAGGGTATCCCTCGGAGCACTTTGGAAGAAAGACGGTTAGAACTTGTGTCGGAAATCGAGAGCTCTCTAGGGCGGGCCTCTCAATGGGGTGAAAGGAACCTAGTTCACTTCAACCCCACGAAGACACAAGTTTGCGCGTTCACCGCTAAGAAGGACCCATTTGTCATGGCGCCACAGTTTCAAGGAGTCACTCTGCGGGTTTCCGAGGGTATTGGGATCCTCGGCGTAAATATATCGAACACGGTCCAGTTTAGGAGTCAAGTGGAGGACAAAGCCAAATTGGCCAGCAAAAAATTGGGGATCCTGAACAGAGCGAGGCGGTATTTCACGTCGGGCCATAGATTGGCGCTTTATAAAGCGCAAGTCCGGCCCCACGTGGAGTACTGTTCTCATCTCTGGGCAGGGGCCCCGAAATACTTGCTAGACCCACTTGACTCTTTACAGAGGCGGGCCGTTCGAATTGTCGGGGATCCTGATATCACGGATAGCCTGGAACCGTTGGGACTGCGGAGAGACTTCGGGTCTCTCTGCTTGTTTTATCGGTTGTTCCACGGGGAGTGCTCCGAGGAACTGTTTAAAATGGTGCCTACATCACCATTTTATCATCGCACCACCCGACACCGCAACAGAGTTCATCCCTACCACCTGGAAACGATTCCGTCTAGCACGGTTCGTTTTCAGCGTTCATTCTTACTACGTACGTGCAAGCTCTGGAATGAACTCCCTGCAGCGGTGTTCCCTGAGCGCTATGACATGTCCTTCTTTAAACGAGGCTTAAGAAGAGTAGTCCTTAAACGGTAGGCAGCGGCTCTGCTGTGCTCTGGCATTGCAGAAGTCTATGGGCGGCGGTGACTACTTACCATCAGGTGGCCCGTCTGCTAGTCCGCCTATCCAGGCACTAAAAAAAAAAAAAGGTAAAGTAACTTCTTTAAAAACTTCTTTAGGCACGTTGGGCACTTTTGGGATGGAAAGCACTGAACTCGCGTGAACGTCAGATTATTATACTTTTAACATAAGCACGCCTATGAACAAATAATCATAAACCTAGTTTATTGACGCTGTTTCAAAAAAGAACACAGTAATTCCGAAGTTTTCACTTCTGTCGGTATTTGTAACCGACTTCAAAAAAGGGTGGACAACAACAATTCGTCGGAATCTTTTTTTTATGTATGTTCTCCGATTACTCGAAGACGCCTGGACCGATTCGAGAAATTCTTTTTTTGTTTAGAAGGGTATACTTCCCAGGTGGCACCAAGTCACGATCTGATGATGGGATCTCAGAAAAATCAAGGGCAACCCTCAAATTTTATAGTGACGCATAATTTGTTTTTTATTGAAGTCGGTGTACTTTCTATGAATTATTATAATACTTTGCTTTATTGCATGGCTAGCATACTTCACACCGTAACGAATTCGGCTAAAAATCTAATGCCTCTAGTCATTTATCTGCATTACATTATAAAGAGGCGGAAGAGGTTAGATTAGGGGCATGTTATCATGGATTTCGTAATGTCTTATCAGAGTGCGTTACTATAGGTTCTCGTTTACACTTTTCTTTTTCGATTATACGTGAATTTATTTAAATATTTTTGTATCGTAATTGGTGAGATTAGGCAAATCTGTGACTATGCACTGCAGATTGATTGACTAACTGAGCAATGGCAAAGTAGTCGGTCAGCCAGTGTACATCTGGTTTTTGTCGAAGGTCTAGAGTTGGGGTACTCTGACACTAGACCCTCGACCGCTTCTTCATCTTGCCCTATGGCGTAGTAAAAAGAAATTACACAGCAGGCCATAATTGTGTTGATTAGCGAGGGATATAATTTTTCTCACTACTTGATACTCTAACTGGATGGCACTGCGCTTACCATCAGGTGCATTGTGGTCACTTTGCCGTGCCAGGATAAAAAAGGCCCTGGGTTCGATCCCCATACCGAGACATATGTTGATGTGTGATTCAAAACTATTTGTTTCGGGTTTGGGTGATGTGGGACCGTAGTCCTTTGAAGTACTTTTTTTTTTTCTGGCACGGCAAAGTGACCACACTGTTACCCACGATACAGGTTTGACCTAGTGTGGAGTCAGGATTATTTGTGACTATTTGTACTATTGTTTGTTTTGTTGACAGCCTCCGTGGCGCAGTTGGTCAGTAGCCGGCTGTGAAACGAGAGGTCGTGGGTTCGATTCCCACACCGGGATAAATGTTTGTGTGACAGACAGATATTTGTGTCCGGGGTCTGGGTGTTGTGATACCGAAAGTCTGCTGGTGGTAGGATATTCATATCCGCCCGGATAGCAACCACCGTACACGGGGTGAAAAACCCGCCATAGTGGCACACGCAAGTGTGTCGCGTTCCGGGATCAGCCAGTGTACATCCGGTTTTTTTGGGGGTCTAGAGTTGGGGTACAATGTTTGGCCATTTTGCGGCCTTCTGAGTACCCTGATAATAGACCCTCGACCGCTTCTTCACCTTCTTGCCCATGGCGTAGTGTGAAGGAGCAGGCCGGCATGATTGTGTTGAGTAGCGGGGGATAGATCGTCTCTCGCTACTCGATACTCTAATTGGACCGTACTGCGCTTACCATCAGGTGAAGTGCGGTCACTTTGCCGTGCTAGGATAAAAAAAAAAAAAAAAAAAAAAAAAAAAAAGTCTCTCGTAGTCCCTGATACCCACAACACAAGACTCGTATCTTAGTGTGGGGTCGCTGCTATGTGTGTGACTGTTGGGTGTTATTTATTATTTATTGTTGGCTGTATTAATGCCACACGGGCAAGCTACTAAGAAAAAAGACGCAGTAAAACAAAAAAACACTGCCGTCTCGAATATTTAACACATTCAACAGAATGTCAACAATCGACATAAATAGAATTGAAACGTGCACTATATGTTACTAACAAAGACAGTCGGAATCGATTTAGGTGATTTTTAATGGCAAAATGAATGCTGTTGTTAGCACAGTGCAGAGAAGAGATCGTTTGACAAGACACGTAAATTTGATTGCCTTGGTGGCGCAGTTGTAATGCATACATTACGACTGCTGTGCTGAGGTCTCGGGTTCGATCCCCAGGGCGGGTAAAGTGATATTGGGTTTTTCTAGTTAGAAATACTCAGTATCAGCCCGGAGTCTGGAATTTGTGCCCGGTATGGTGATAGGCTCGCCCCCGATCACATTATGGGACCGAAATAAATTCGAAAAGCGGGTGTGCTGGTTACACCTCTACCTACCCCTTCGGGGATTACAGGTGTGAGTGTATGTATATGTGTGAACATTA
The DNA here is from genome assembly GCA_905220505.1 of Laothoe populi. Lineage (NCBI taxonomy): Eukaryota > Metazoa > Arthropoda > Insecta > Lepidoptera > Sphingidae > Laothoe > Laothoe populi. The sequence goes on from HG992173.1 coordinate 9,973,341, forward strand.
CATCCCATTGATTATAGGCCTCTTTACGACAGTAGGAAAATATTCGAATACTTTTTATGCTCTTCTGTGGAAAAACTATTGTGTCCTACCTATGATTCTGGTTCCTTTAAGCGTAGTGTGATGAAGCTACTCAGTAGTCCGGTATGATTATGTCGAGTAAAGACGAATAATTGTCTCTCGCTCCTTAATACTCTAACTGGACGGCTCTGCCGCTTACCATCAGGTGCAGTGTAGTCATTCTGCTGTGGCAGAATAAAAAAAGTAGCTGGATTAGTTTTTTTGAAACAAAACCAATGTTTAGCCTCCGTGGCGCGGTTGGCGAGTAGCCGGCTGTGAAACGAGAGGCCGTGGGTTCGATTCCCACACTGGGACACATATTTGTGTGACCGGGGTCTGGGTGTTGTGAGACCGAATGTCTCTCGTAGTCCCTGATACCCACAACACAAGACTCGTATCTTGGTGTGGGGTCGGGGCTATGTGTGTGACTTATTTATTTATTTATTTCTAGCTGTTGCTCGATGTTCCGCCTGCGTGGAGGTTATATTCGGGAGCAGAAGTATACAATCCAAGGAGTTGTCTTCTGCACTGAGGCACCTGTAGCAATTGTCCAGCCTCCCAGTTGTTGTGCCTGAATCTTGAGATTGCATCTAAAGAATACCACAAAAGTTTAACCTCACTTTGCCCCTTTTAGGGACGATTTTTCCAAAACGTTGAAATACGTATTTCTTTATTTCCTACCAAAAGCCTAAATACAAATTTCCCATACAAATTTTGAACTCCTATTTGACCCCTTTCAAGGTTGTTTTTTATGAAAGGTAGCCTATATTCTTCTCCAGGATATAATCTATTCCCTTACCAAATTTCATTACAATCAGTTCAGCCGTTTAGTCGTGAAGAGTTAACAAACAAACAAACAGAGTTACTTTCGCATTTATAGTATTAGTATGGATTTGAAATATATTAAAATGACAACTTGCGGTACATGACTTGATTTTTCCTTCCTCTAGTATGTATGTCCCATAACTTTCGATCTCGAAGACAAACTCATTCCACTTTCACCCGCTCTTACTATTCGTAAACACGTGGTAGCACGCAATTTCCATGTCACGTAGGTGTTTCGTACGAGCGCAAATATTGCAACAGGTTGTCAGGCGAGCTTTATAACAACTTTATATGTAAATATGTATAATTTATGGGGTTATCATTAGATAACTATCATTAGAAAAATATATTCTTCAACCTGTTTTGTAGGCATAGATATAGTATATACAACCGTTTGTAGGTCAGGTGTTTTTTTGTTTCATTCTTTTTTTTATATGAAAGAGAAGGCGAAGGTTCTCCACTATGCAGCCTTGTCAGCCAGTGTTTTGATCATAAATTGATGTTTTAGTTTTTTATAGACAGACTGCAACGGATAGTAGCATGCTGCCTAAAAGCCCATTTATTTTAATTATGGTGGCCAGTATTTTAAACATTTCTCAAGAGATTGGCGGATTAGTCACGGTGCAATCATTTTGAAAATAGAATTCTCCTGTGCGACTAACGGTATGGTTGTCACCGCTTTGTGTATTTTTGGCGCCAAGCAGCAGTGTGTGTGTTATTCGGATTTTAAAATATTATAGCCGGAGAAGCGACTGGCCATTATGAGACTTAACATCTCGAAGGACGAATGCACTGCAATATTTTGTTATTTAGGTGGTGTTGCCATTACTATTGATATAATATCGCTGAGACTAGTTCGGAATGGTATTTGTATTTTAATTATGAGAAATAAATACATTCAAAAGTCATGCCCCACACTGATTGAAGTCTTGGCGTGTATGGAACTACGAGGAACTCTGTCTCAACACCCAGACCCGACACAAATTCGTTGATCTGTGTCAGAATCGAACCCTCGGCCTTCAAGTAACGACACGACAGTTACAACAATGTACCATAACAAACACTTCCTATTCCGTCATTCTATCACCCAGCGTTCCAGTGGGACATCGTATTTATAGACGACATATCGATAGACATGATGTCGAATGGTTCGCGATAACGCGATGACGCACGGACTTTGGTTTACATTGGTAATATTGATCGATATTATGGAAATGTTTTGATGTAAGCCCATACGAAAGTTATTAGAATAAAAAATAATAATGGTAAATTATGATTAATGAATCTTTATCTATACATAGTATAAATGGAAGTCGCTCTCCGCATATGTCTGTCTGTCTGTTTATCTGCTAACTCCTAAACCACGCAACGCATTTTGAAACGGTTTTCACCATCATGTAGATAATTTTTTATGGAAGGGTTCTATATATAGTACATCCTAATCAAAATTTCGTATGAGTAAATAATAAAGTTATTTCGGCAATAAGTCCCCAGAAAATTTACTTTCATATTTTACATAGGCTAAGCCATAACATACATCAAAATAATGTATACTTTTAAAATCTAAATTACACCGGTGCGAAGCAGGATCGCTAGTGCAGAATAAAAAAGGACGAATATTAAGAAGGATAAAATATTTAATTTATTTTTACTGGATGTTAGAAGACTTGCTAACCTCTGGTGGTGGGATATTCATATCCGCCGGAAAACGACCACCGTAAGCAGGGTGTAAAACCCGCCATAGTGGCATACGCAAGTGTGTCGTGTTCCGGGATCAACCAGTGAACATCCGGTTTTTGTCGGGAGTCTAGAGTTGGGTCGATGTTTGGCCGTTTTGCGGCCTTGTGAGTCTCTGTCTCTTACTCTGACACTAAACCCTCGGCCGCTTCTTCACCATCTTGTCCATGGCGTACTGTGAAGCAGGCCGGCATGATTGTGTTGAGTAGCGGGGGATAGACTGTCGCTCGCTACTCGATACTCTAATTGGACGGCACTGCGCTTACCATCAGGTGCAGTGTGTCACTTTGACGTGCAATAAAAAAGACTGTACCGAAACCGATACAGCTAGTATCGATGAAAGAAAATATACTGAATTATGTCAGCCATATAGGTGACATTCCTAATAAAGGACAGGTTCGGAGTAATCTAATCCGACGTGAATGCATCAAGATCAATGATAAAGATGAAGCTAAAGTGATATGTCAGGATAGTGTAAAGTGAAAATCTGTAATCTCTGCCTACCTCTATGGGTTTAAGGCGCAATAGTATGTATGTAATGTTTACCTATTGATATCTTATAATGTGAAGAAGCTAAACAGCAGGCCGGCATGATTGTGTTGAGTAGCGGGGGATAGACTGTCTCTCGCAACTTGATACTCTATCTGGACGGCACTGCGCTTACCATCAGGTGCAGTGTGCTCACTTTGCCACGCCAGAATAAAAAAAAAATCTTATCACTGTTATTCCATCCCAATCATTTCACGTAATGACAACTGTGAATTCGGCTTAAATGCAATTTCTAGGTTACATTACATCATGAAATCATTCTTCTTGTACTTTTAATTATTTATACTTTGGACAATTCTTGTTCGTCATACTAGAAAACTAACAGAAATATTCAAGCCGGGAATCGAAGTTCGAACTAAGCGTTGATGATCTACGGTAATTAATGCTGTAATTATAATAATGATGTGATTTTATGTTGCTTATTAGTCTTTAAAAGGCTGTCTGAGTCTTAGAGTCTATTAATATAAATTATTTTATCCAGCAGCAAAATGGCCAAAAGACTCACTCCCACAAAATTAAAAATAAAACCTAATTAGGGGTACCAAAACAAGCAATATTTGGCGTAGCACAGCAACACAGTGCTTGTAGCCATATATAAAAAAAAACAAGTAATATAATCACTCACCTTTATTTGACTCGTGTGTATTAAACGGCGACGAAGGCCGCGGTTTCATTTAGCAAATTAACCTATTAATGTACTCATGTCATGTTTTATTGTTACGAGCTAATTTCTGCCATGTTTTGCACTTTTTATTTTGTTTGAGAGTACTATTAGCTGATATCTATATATATTCCTACAGCCCATTCTACCTGGTAGTCAAGATAAGCTAGTTTTCAGCTATACCTATAATTTTATAATATTTGTTAATTTATCGTTAATAGTGGCATAAATAATATTTAATATAGAACTTGATAAAGAATTATGGAACAGACCTTGGATCTCATTTTTTTTTTTTATAATGGCACGGCAGAGTGGCCGCACTGTACCTGATGGTAAGCGCAGTGCGGTCCAAATAGAGTACTGAGTAGCGAGAGACGATCTATCCCCGCTACTCAACACACTCATGCCGGCCTGCTTCTTCACACTACGCCATGAGCAAGAAGGTGAAGAAGGGGTCGAGGGTCTAGTGTCAGAGTACTCAGAAGGCCGCAAAATGGCCATAGTACCCCAACTCCAGACCCGCGACAAAAACCGGATGTACACTGGCTGATCCCGGAACGCGACACTATGGCGGGTTTTTCGCCCAGTGTACGGTGGTCGCTATCCGGGCGGATACGAATATCCTACCACCAGCACCAGCATCTCATCATGGGGTACCAGGAATCGGGTTGAGTTTAATGCCAAGAAAACCCAGGTGTGTGCGTTCTCGTGCAAGAAGTCGGCGTTTTCTCCCATCCCCGTTCTTCAGGGTGTGCTACTCGCAATGCGGAATGACCTTAGTATTCTAGTATGGATATCCGCTGTGATCTTAATCCAAGGACTCACATCGAGGGCGTAATATCCACTACTTCACGCAGGGTCGGAATCCTGAACAGGGTGCGGCGGTTTTTCACGCCCGGTCAGCTCTACCGCTTATATAAAGCACAGGTGCGGCCGGGAATGGAATACCGCTCGCATCTCTGGGACGGTTCCGCTAAGTACCTACTCGATGCCTTGGATGGGTTGGAGCGGCGGGCCATCCGCATTGTGAATGATGCAGACGTGACCAACAGCCTGGAGCCGCTACAACTGCGAAGGGATATTTCCGCGCTTAGCGTATTCTACCGTCTGTATCATGGCGAATGCTCTGAAGAATTGTTTGATCTTATCCCATCCTCTCCCTTCCACACCAGAACCACGCGCACTGGCAAAATCGTATTTTTGCCGCACCATCAAGCTGTGGAACAGTTTGCCAGCTACCGTGTTCCCTCCTTCCTATGATCCTGGGTCCTTTAGGCGTAGTGTGAAGAAGCTAAACGGCAGGCCGGCATGATTGTGTTGAGTAGCGAGGGATAGACTGTCTCTTGCTACTTGATACTCTATCTGGACGCCACTGCGGTTACCATCAGGTGCAGTGTAGTCACTTTGTCGTGCCAGAATAAAAAAAAACTTATGGCGTACAGACAAAAAACATTGAGAAATAATATTATTAAAAAGTCTAATATGAGATTTTTTAAGATTTATGCGTATAATGCCCATGAAGGAAAACGCAATGTAATTTTATTTTTATTTGCCAGCTCTTTATTATATTAGACCTTTAATAAGTCCTCCGAGCTTGCGAAGTTTTTACATAAATATGACCTTTGCATATGAAAAATATCCGCCATCAAAATTTTGCGTTTTTATACATTTTCAATAACATTGACCCGTCAATTGTAAGTAATGTTTCGAAGGAAACCATTTTGCATGAAGAGATTTATAGCAGTAATTCAGGGCTATTTAATCCAAAGGGCGTGGTAATGTCGGAGTCCATGTTGTTTTTTACATTACTGCTGATTAATTAGCCGCCATATTGGCTCTGAGTTATGACCTCTTTGCTTAATTACAGGCCAGGATTATAGCTTTTACAAGTCGGATTTAAATAATCTTTAGTGACATACTAATTATAACATGTCATAACATTATTGAATAATATAATATTCTTTTTAGTCTGGCACGGCAACTAAACCTTTAATGCAGACAAATATGTCTACATCGTGGCTCTACCACTATTAATTATTTTTATGTATGTTCCCCGATTACTCAAATACGCCTGGACCGATTCGAGAAATTCTATTTTTGTTTAAAAGGGTATACTTCCCACGTGATCCCATTGGCACCAAGTCAGGATCTGATGATGGGATCTCAGTAAAATCGAGGGCAACCCTCAAATTTTATAGGGATGCATAATTTGTTTTTTATTGAAGTCGTTGTACTTTTTATGAATAAAAAACTTTTTATTATGTTTAAAAAGGTTCTTTGCATAGTTGACTTCGCTGTGCTTTGAAGATCCATGGTAACCATAACCTTATGGACAGTCTGCTTTCTAAATCCACTAAAAAGTTAATTATTGGTAAATAAAAAAGTAGATTGAACAGTTTAGTGTTACATAAATAAAAGTGACTAAAGATCCAATGAGGCGTACTATCTCATCTTGAAATAATGCAATAATATCATAACTCGAACCACAAACCCAAACATTCTCATGCCAGACGAAAAAAAATTATCAAGACTTCTCTCATTATAGCCGCGGCATGGAGCAGGGGATATAAATCTCTATTGGCGATGGTATTAACGTCAAACTCAATTGGCGTCGAGCGAGTGATTTGCAGAAACATTCAGCGCCCTTTTGTTTTTAAGCCCAGTGATTAATACCGCAGTCACACAGTTGTGTAACGAATATTTCAGAAGTTCAAAAAATATGCCTATACTTATGGAATAGTTGCGAATAAAAGCGTCGATAGCAAGAAGTGAAATCTACCGAGACGGATATTGTAGATTTAAGCGCAGCTCAGGAACACTTTTGACTTTTTTTATCCCGGTACGGCAAAGTGACACTGCACCTGATGTTAAGTGCAGTGCCATCCAGATAGAGTATCAAGTAGCGAGATACAGTCTATCCCCATACATTAAATATAAATGTATTAAATGTACCAAGATTCTTTTAAAATATAGAAAACAAAATAAAAATTAATTAATAAGAGTTATTTACTTTGCGTTGTTTATCATTTTGACTCTATAATAGTGACTCTACAACATTAAAAAGTTTTTTAATTCATAAAAAGTACACCGAGTTCAATAAAAAACAAATATGCGTCCCTATAAAATTTGAGGACTGCCCTCGATTTTTCTGAGATCCTGACTTAGTGCCAATGGGACCACCTGGGAAGTATACCCTTTTAAACAAAAAAAGAATTTCCCGAATCGGTCAAGGTCTTCGAGTAATCGGGGAACGTACATAAAAAAAAGATTCCGACGAATTAAGAACCTCCTCCTTTTTTTGAAGTCGTTTAAAAATGTGTGATCTGTTTATTCATGCCGATCTGACTCGTAAACTTATCGTTACATGTCGGTGTAAAAGTCACCCAGTAGGACCACATGAATGGCCCAGAAACCGACGACAAAGGGGATTATTTTTAGTCGTGCGTCAGTAAAGGGTTACTGAAATATTACCAGCTCGCTCCATATATCAATATCTCGGGTTTCAAACATTGTGGGGTTAGGTGATTTTTAGTTATTTATGATTTGAGTATAGGCGGTTTGTATAACATTTTTATTACGGTAGCTAGAAAGAGTTATTTCTTTTATTTGTGTGTCGGAACGTACTCAAGTTTTTTGAATATGGAATTGAATTTGTAACCAGCCACATTTTTCATTGGAATGATGAAATATGCAAAAAAGCTAAGCAAAAAAGGTATAAAATATTCTTGACGAAGTGTTATGAAAAATTGTTGCAAGTATTTTAAAAAATTTATTACTAATATTTTACGTACCATAAAATTAAATTTAGTCATTACCAAAAGCAATAAAAAGGTGGCAGTTCAATTGACCAAAAATATTTGCATATTTTAATTTCCGTTGACTATAAAAATCAATTATTTTCTGTTAACAGTTTTAAAGAATTCTAGCTTTTGAGGAGGTCACTATGTGTACATTTGCTAGACATATTATTTCATATATAAAGTTCCTGTAAAAAAACATCTACATCTATTGTAACTTTTACATTAGCTTTATCTAACAATTCAACAACATAAAAACGCATATAAAATATTTTAAAACAAAAAACGCCCACCCCACACGTTCTAAGCAGACTAAACAATTACCGTTTGGGGAATAAATTATGTGAGTTGAGTAAACAAAGGGCGCGATATAATAACCAGTTTTAGTTGACCTCTGAGTGATTTTTGACCTAGTGTAAAGCTTAAGTTCGATTACCAGGCACAGACTTAATCCAAACAATATTTATTTCATGCCCAGGTGTTGTGAGATCGTAGTTTTTTTTAATGCATGGTTAGTCAAATGAGCAGACGGGCCACCTGATGGTAAGTAGTCACCACCGCCCATAGACTTATCCAATGCCAGGGTAGTGCAAAGCCACTGCCTATCGTAAACCGTTCGAAGTTCTTCGTAACGATACAGGTTTGATCTAGTCTGCCAACAGGATTATGTAAAAAAATGTATCTGATGGGTTGAATTATTATTATATGCATAAAATTCAGCGCACATTCTTTCCCATCTTTTTAAATCATGTCGTGCATTAAGCAGAGTCTTGCCAAAATGGTTAAGTGTTATCTCTTTAGGGACTTAATTGGAATTAACTTTAGTCGATAAAGATCTAGAACTTTCTAGATTGAATCAGGAAGCTTTACACCAATTTCATACTCAAATACATGGTTTGTTGGGATCAGAAACTGACAGACTTCTGATATAACAACACCAGGATCTAAAATAAACAGCTATTTACATATATTTCGGCACTATACTTAAATTTGTTTCGGCGTGAGAATCGAACCAGCGCACTCTTATTACAAAACCACGTTATGTCCACTTATTTTCTGATTACCGCTAATTCGGGTTATATTTCTAAAACTGTGGTCTTGATGGAATTATTGCACAAGCTGTGTAGCTTCTTCAAACTACACCATGGGGTAAGCAGGTGAAGAAGCGGTCGAGGGTCTAGTGTCAGAGTACTCAGAAGGCCGCATCACGGCCAAACATCGTACCCCAACTCTAGACCCCCGACAAAACCCAATGTACACTGTCTGGCCCCAGAACGATGACACACTTGCGTGTGCTATTATGGTGGGATTTGCACCCTGTGTACGGTGGTCGCTACACGGGCGGATATGGCTATCCTACCACCAGCATGATCTATTTGGTGCAGGTGAATTTGACTTTTAGAATGGATCTAGACGAGAAATCTCTTACGCTTTGCTTTGCCGATATAAGTAAAGACATATTAAAATATTACAAGTATATTACTGGAAGTCGAGTTGCCATGTAGAAGATCACATAGGTTTGAATCGAGACTTGTGCGTTATCATGGTATATGCGAAGCTCCATTTAAATGTACTCTGGCGACTCAATCGTAAGACTAGTCGCTTGTCCTTAAAGTTATGAATTAAACCAGTGCTAGTGCAAGTTTTGTTTGAATTCTTTGCTAGGGTATTAAAGTAGGCTCACACATTTACATGTGTAGCAGGGCTGGGAATAGTGCATTCACTGTTTGCTAAGCTGAATGGTCGTTATTTTATGACATTCAAATAATTGTGTCTTATATGACTGTGGAAGAGGCGAAAGAAGTGTGTCAGGATCGTAGCTTGTGGCAGTCAGTAGTCTCTGCCAACCCCAATGGGATACGGGCGTGAGTGTATATGTATGCATGTCATCATCATCATCATCATCATGTCAGCCGGAGGACGTCCACTGCTGGACATAGGCCTCCCCCAAAGAGTGCCACAATGACCGGTCCTGCGCCACCCGCATCCAGCGGACTCCCGCGACCTTTACCAGGTCATCAGTCCACCTTGTGGGGGGTCTACCCACGCTGCGCCTTCCGGTACGTGGTCGCCATTCCAGAACCTTTCCGCCCCAACGGCCATCGGTTCTACGCGCAATGTGCCCCGCCCACTGCCACTTAAGTTTAGCGATTCGGAGGGCTATATCGGTTACTTTGGTTCTTCTGCGGATGGCCTCATTTCTGATGCGATCACGCAGAGAGACTCCCAGCATAGCCCTCTCCATTGCCCTTTGGGTGACTTTGAGCCTTCTTATGAGGCCCATAGTAAGGGACCACGTTTCAGTTCCGTATGTCATCACTGGCAACACACACTGGTCAAAGACTTTCGTCTTGAGACATTGCGGAATATTGGACGAAAAGATGTGCCGTAGCTTCCCGAACGCTGCCCAACCGAGTCGGATTCGACGATTAACCTCTTTCTCGAAGTTGGACCTACCTAACTGGATAGTCTGTCCTAGGTATATATAATCGTCTACAACTTCGAGTGTAAAGTCTCCGTTTTTTATGGGAGTTGGTACTACACGGGCATTTGACATGATCTTCGTCTTATCCATGTTCATCCTTAGACCAACTCGCTTTGAAGCTTTACTGAGGTCATCGAGCATCGTACTCAAGTCCTCCATGTTCTCAGCCAAGACTACTATATCGTCAGCAAACCGAAGGTGAGTGATGTACTCGCCATTTATGTTGATGCCAAGCCTTCTCCAGTCCAGAGTCTTGAAAACATCCTCCAGTGCAGCGGTAAATAGTTTAGGAGAAATAACATCTCCCTGCCTTACTCCCCGCTGCAATGGAATAGGTTTCGAATTCCGGTCCTGGAGTCGGACAGACATAGTGGCGTTCTCGTACAAACACTTCAGCACTTCGATATAGCGGTAGTCCACTTGGCACCGCTGGAGAGATTGTAGTACAGCCCAGGTTTCGATCGAATCGAAGGCTTTCTCGTAGTCCACAAACGCCAAGCAGAGGGGCAGGTTATACTCCTCAGTCTTCTGTATAACCTGTCGGAGCGTATGAATGTGGTCTACGGTACTAAAGCCTCTTCGGAAACCGGCTTGTTCGGGAGGCTGGAAGTCATCTAGCCTGCGTGCGAGACGATTCGTAATGACTCTTGAAAACAGCTTATAAACATGGCTCAAAAGTGAGATGGGTCGGTAGTTCTTCAGTAGGGTGTTATCACCCTTTTTGAAGAACAGGACCACCACACTTCTGTTCCATGCCTTTGGCGTTCTCCCTTCCAGTAAGACGGAGTCGAACAACTTCTGGAGGGCCATAAGGACCGGTTTACCACCGGCCTTCAGGAGTTCAGCTGTGACTCCGTCTTCACCGGGTGCCTTATTGTTTTTGAGCTGTTTAAGAGCCATTCTAATCTCGCACAGGCTGATGTCCGGGATGTCTTCGGTATAATGTCGGGTCAGTCTAGCTCTAGGATCTTCCGCCAGACCAACTTCGGGTCTGCTAGTTGACGTGTATAGCTGTCCATAAAAGCACTCTATCTCACTCAGAACCTCAGGTTTGGATGAAACAATTCTACCATCCGCAGTTTTTAATTTGGCGAGCTGGCTCTGCCCAATAGACAGATCTCTTGTGAAAACTTTAGAGCCCTTATTCTGCTCAATGGCCTCTTCAATACGATTCGTATTGAATTGGCGCAGATCACGGGTAAGGGACTTAGAGATCTGTTTGTTGAGCTGTCGGTATAGTGTCGCATCTGTTGAAGACTGTAGAATCATTTTACTCCTTTCCTCGATGAGTCTCTGAGTGGAGCTAGAGAGCCTCTTGGTTCTGTTGTTCCTTTGGGCCTTGAAGAACTTAGACCCAGGACTATGAACAGCTTCCACAAACCCGTCGTTGAATTCGTCCACATCGCCACCTAGGCCATCAAAACGGTTTTGGAGTTCCAGCTGAAAGCTCTCGGGGTTTTGGATTTGGGCTGCTGCTGGACGGAGCGTAGACTTCATCAATCGAGAGCGCTCTAGCTTAACACAAATATTCAATGTGCCTCTTACCAGACGGTGATCACTTCCGGTTTTCACCGTATTGATCACAGAGACATCATTGAATATTTGCCTCTTCGTCGACATGATGAAGTCAATCTCGTTTTTAGTTGCGCCGTCGGGACTCATCCAGGTCCACTTTCGGTGCTCGCTTTTCTTGAAGAAGGAGTTCATCATGTAGAGTCCCTCCTTCTCCAAGAAGCCAGCCAATAGTTGGCCCCGGTGGTTCCGACTTCCCACTCCAAATTGCCCCACTCTCAGCTCTTCACCGTCTCTCTTGCCCAGTTTCGCGTTGAAATCCCCCATAACAACGGTGAAGTAGGTTTTGTAGCTATGCATGGCCTTCGATATATCCTCATACATAGCCTCCACCTCGTCGTCGGAGTGTGCCGAAGTCGGCGCGTATACCTGTATGACCTTCAACGAGTACCTCTTGGATACTCTGAGTATAAGGTACGCCACCCTGGCCGACACACTCTCGATTTTCACTACGTTGTTTACGAGGGACTTGTGGACGATGAACCCGACACCTCCCTGGGACTGTTGGTCGCCCTCCCGGAAATAAAGCAAGTTGCCGGACTTCAGGGTAATCGTGTCCTCCCCCTCTCTTCGGACTTCAGATAACCCTATGATATCCCAACGCAACCTGCTCAATCCTTCCTCCAGTTCAGTTAACTTTTCGTCGGTCCGCAGTGTACGCGTGTTATATGTTGCCAGGGCCAGGAGTCGTCGGTGGTGGTAGCCGGATCTTTGCCGGAGATTCTTCGCACCCCTGACCCCGCTAGTACCCCGGCCGCTACCATAACCGGGGCACTGGGGGTCGCCGGAAACTCGGGGCCGTGGTTCATGTGTGTACTGCATGGGGGGTGAATGCCGTAATCGCCACGCTTGGCATGCGGGTTGGCGATCGCAGTGTCTCCACCGAACTCCAGGGATGCTGCTGCCCATCCCCCGGTGGTCTTGGTCGTAGTTTTCGGACATACCCGGGTCCAATGTATGCATGTATATGTCTTATATTGAAATAGCAAAGTGATTTTCTAAATTTGAAACATTCAATTGCTCTCCTGTACAGTTTACCAAAACTTTAAAATAAATTCGATTTCATTGGTTGATATTATTTAAGTAAATAGTAAACAACTACATTCCTCACCATACATACATATACACTCACGCCTGTAATCCCCGAAGGGGTAGACAGAGGTGTAACCAGTACACCCACTTTTCGCCGAATTTGTGTCCCATAATGTGATAGGGGGTGAGCCTATCGCCATACCGGGCACAGGTTCCAGACTCCGGACTAATACTGAGAATTTCTAGATAGAAAAACCCAATATCACTTTACTCGACCCGGGGATCGAACCCAAGACATCAATCAGCACAGCAGTCGAAACGCATGCGCAATTAACTGCGTCACCTAGGCATTCCTCACCATTTTGGACAAAATTCATATAAATTGTGATTAACTCAGAGTTCAACATCCACTGGTTCTTTTCACACGTGTCTCCGTGTGGGGGTGACCGCCTCGCCACACCGTGAAACATTGATTTTTTACTTTCACGCCTATGATTTACGATTGTACACTTTGTCAAGATTCCACTTTGTTATACCGCGAAATTAAGGTACGATATTCATAATAGACATGTGTGAAGGAAAAACGTCGGTGGACTATTACAATAAAAGAGCTCAGCTTTACATATTTATAATCCTCTCCCTCGGTGGCGCAGTTGTAATTGCGCATGCATTATGACTGCTGCGCTGAGGTCTCGGGTTCGGTTTTTCTATCTAGAAATTCTCAGTATTAGCCCGGAGTCTGGAATTTGTGCCCGGTATGGCGATAGGCTCGCCCCGAGCTCGAAAGTAATAACTTTATGGGACTGAAATTCGGCGCAAAGTGGGTGTATCTACTGGTTACACCGAGGTTTCACAGCCGGCTGTGAAACGAGAGACCTCGGTTTCGAATCCCCACCGGGACAAATGTTTGTGTGAAAGACAGATATTTGTGTACGGGGTCTGGGTATTGTGAGACCGAAAGTCTCTCTAGGTCCCTGATATCCACAACACAAGTGGTAGAGCAAGTAAGTTTAAAAGTGGTAGAGCCACGCTGTAGACATATTTGTCTACAGCATGAATGGGCCGGCTCGACCGGGGTAGTGCCACTGTCTCACAGAAAACCAACGTAAAGTGACAGTTTACTGTCGCGTTTCGTATGGTAAGTGAGATAACCGGAGGCCTAGATTCCCCCTTCCCTTCCCTAATCCCTATTCCTGTCCTTTAAGGCCGACAACGCATACATGATACTTTCGGTATTGTGGATGTTCATGGGCGGTGGAGATCACTTAACATCAGGTGACCCACTGGCTCGTTTGTCGGACTATGATATAAAAAAAAAACAAGACTCGTAACTTAGTGTGGGGTCGGGGCTATGTGTGTGTCTGTTGGGCGTTATTTATTATGCATAATGTGCATTAAATGACCTAATTAATTTGTAAGCTGCAAGTTACTTTAAAGCGTCCGGAGTGTGATAAGACGTGTCGCGACACCGAGGCGGCGCGGTGCGATTTTCTCAGAAGCCTTGACTACGCTTAGCAGATAATACTGTTTGTATAAGATAAATACGGACAGTGTTGCCAGATTAATATAGTTTTTACTTTCTGTATAAAGAGAAATAAAAGTCTTCTCCATTGTAAAGATTTTATCTAAAGTCAATGTTTTTCTGGGGGTTTAAACGCTTCGCTCGAACAAGTTTACTAGTAGTTTTTTAAGTACCTAGTAGAGGCACGATGTATACAGTTTTGTGTATAGCACTGTGTGAGTACCACCCTCACAAAAAAACCGACGAAAAGTTAATATTGTAAATGAGATTTCTAGCAGGCCGGCATGATTGTGTGTATTAGCGAGGTATACTGGTCTCTACTTGATAGTTTAACTGGATGGCACTGCGCTTACCATCAGGTGCAGTGTGGTCACTTTGTCGTGCCAGAAAGTAATAAAAATATCAAAGTATCGAGTAGTGTAAGAAACTACGGTTGTCTGTTATGGACAGTTTAAAAATTTTTAGGAAATAAAAACAGATTAATTAAAGGTATATGATGTTTTCAGAGTGGTAGAATATGACCTTACCTTATATTATTGTTTACAATATTATGTTTCTACCATTTTAGTAGAATTCCGTTACTTTATAAACTGCCAACTCTATGCTTGTTAATTTTCTTTAATAACAGAGACCTTGGCAACAATTGCAATATGACAATGGCAATGAATAAACGCATTTTTATTGGTACAATAGACCATGAACCACTTTACACTCTAATATGATGTCCACTTATTATTGAAACCACTTATTTTAAAATAAATATTATTTTCATAATGTTACCTTTGTGTAAGCTACTTATTTTTAGTTGCAAATGGCGAGGAAAAACATACATATTTTACGTTAATTTACTAGATCTCCTTCAGGCTACTTTACAAAAAATAAAATAATTTTAACAATATAAATAAGCCATTAAAAATCAGTCACTGCCCACCGCTTTGCGTATGTCTGGAATGTATGACTGGAAAAGAAGAGCTGAAGATCGGGCTCAGTGGCGCATCTTGGGAGAGGCCTACGTCCAACAGTGGACTGACACCGGCTGATGATGATGATGATGATTAAAAATCAGAAAAATTCCAACCACTTTTATTGAGGAATGGCACTCAAGTGAAATCTTTGCTATGCATCAATTTCTTTTAGGTGATTGGTTAATTTTTGGGCGCGAAACTTAAACGGACCAATCATCGACCAACGTATAAAATATCTAGCATAGCAAATAGCCTATAGTGTAGTTATTGAATAAGCGAAGATATTAATAAAAACTTATAACTTAATAAAGACCATCATGTGCAGTGTGGTCACTTTGCCGTGCACGTATATAAAAAAAATGTATAGAAAAATATTACCCACACTTATCAATAGAGAAAAAGTTGCGTTAGTACTTTGTACATAAGGCTCAAATTTCTCATAATGTCACATAACCCTTTTATCAGCCCGCTGTACTACCAACCTAAAACTCCAATAGTCTTACAAGACCATTTGGCGGGAAAAAACCTACATCTAAATATCTTTACTATCTATCATCTAATTATTCACAGTATAAGCGGTTTTGCATAACAACGTCTGGTTGTAAAAAACTGTTGAACAAAACGAAATTGGACACGCATTCCTTGAATATGATTCAGAGAAATAAAACAGGACGGCGAGTGATGTTCGGAATAATATTTCGCTGTGAGATGTGGGGAATAAAGCCTCCGTGACGGGTGTGAAACGAGGTCGCGGGTTCGATCCCGTTGAGACATATGTTTGTGTACAATATTTTTTTAGGTCTGGGTGTTTGGCCATGGTTCCTCGTAGTCCTATATTGTATACCCACATAGACCTATAGATGCAGGTTTAGGGTATCCTGTCACCCAACCAGTCACACACCAAGTCTTGACCCCACACTGAATTTATTTAATAATGGTCGAAATTCGACCGTAATTTATAAAAAAAAACTAACTGCTATTTTATTATATTTTATTTTATTTTATTTTATTTGGATGGCTCACAGCTATCAATACCAGAGAAATATATAGCGAAACGAATACAATAAATAAGCCAATTACGAGCCACCGCAGATAGTTTATAAAGTTACTTATAATTATTGTCTTTATATACTAAAAATAATTTAACAAAAGTTTACTAAGATTATTAAATTATAATTATTATTATTATATTATAGTTAATACTAACAACAAAAATAATTGGTTAACAATTAGTCAATAACACCCAACAGTCCCACATAGTCCTGATTCTATAGATACTAGTCTTAAATCTTGGGTATCAATTACGAGATATTTGACAGCATCCGTCACGCAGTAGGCGAGTAGCCGGCTGTGAACGGGAGGCCGTGGGTTCGATTCCCGCATCGAGACAAATGTTTGTGTTACAGACAGATATTGTTTCAGGTCTGGGTGTTGTGGGATCTTAGTCCCTCGTAGTTCTTGATACCCACGACACAAGACTCGTAACTTAGTGTGAGATCAGGACTATGTGTGTGACTGATGGGTGTTAATGTTATTTTTTTTTTGTTTCACAACCAGACCCGAAACATTTGTTGGTCACACAAATATTTATTGGACCCACATACATACACTCACGCCTGTAATCCCCGAAGGGGTAGGCAGAAGTGTAACCAGTACACCCACTTTTCGCCGAATTTCAGTCCCATAATGTGATAGGGGGCGAGCCTATCGCCACACCGGGCACCATTCCAGACTCCGGGTTAATACTGAGTATTTCTAGGTAGAAACAACCAATATCACTTTACCCGACCCGGGGATCGAACCCGAGATCTCAGCACAGCAATCGTAACGCATGCGCGATTACAACTGCGCCACCGAGGTAGTCAGTTGTTGAACCCACGGCCTCCCGTTTCACAGTCGTCGCCCAATACACCACGGAGGCTTATAAACCTAGCTGGCTGTAGCTCTATTTATAAAATTATATCATTATTTATAAATAACGCTTATTCATTACAAGTAATTATATCATAATATGTCCATTATATTACATGTTCTCTTAACGTAACCCGGGAGCACTTGCTCAAAATAAAAATAAAAAGCGGTCAATTACAAAACTGTTTTTTGTACCGTCTTAAACAGGAAATCAGTGTAATTATAACCTTTAAACAAAACATGTGTGGGTGGAATAAATGAGAAGAGCTAGCGATAAGAATTGAAATAAATTTAAATACTGCCTCGGTGGCGCAGTTGAATTGCGCATGCAGTGGGACTGCTCTGCTGAGGTCTCGGGTTCGATTCCCGGGTCGAGTGAGGTGATATTGGGTGTTTCTACCTAGAAATACTCAGTATTAACCCGGAGTCTGGAATGGTGCCCGGTGTGGCGATAGGCTCGCCCCCTATCACATTATGGGACCGAAATTCGGCGAAAAGTGGGTGTACTGGTTACACCTCTGCCTACTCCTTCAGGGATTACAGGCGTGAGCGTATATGTGTGTATGTAAAATCATACTAGACATACACTAAGAAAAGCATGAACATAAACAGGTTCACAAACCGCTTCCTTCCGATCCCTTATACCTTACACATACTAAAGGGTTCTATTATCCCTCACGCCGACAGCTCGCTTCGTTAACCCCCACTAATACGTATTGCTCGCAGACTGACATGCTCATTTAACGGTTTGTTTCGTTTTTTATTATATTAATTGAGTTTTACAACCCTTAACTCAGGGTAAATGATTAATTGTCAGTTTTTTATGCGGTAATATCGTTTATACGTTATACTTGGAAGTGTTATGTGGATTTTAACTTTTTATTCGGCTCCCTAGCAACCATTTCCATTCTCATTATTTGTAACGCGATGTAATTAAATAACATTATTTATTATAAAGGTTATAGAATGCAAAAATAATTTTTCAAATCTGACTAGTAGTTACAGAGATTGGTGCGTTCAAACTACAAATAACTTAAATTTTGTTGAAAATAGAGTAATTATATCAGAAAAAAATACAAATAGGTTAGTCCACCATACTGGTACCTCATGCGCGTTGGTAGACCTCGCACATAATTGTTATTTAGGATTCTCAGGAATAATGAACTTCCTCACAATGTGTTTCTTCACCATTTAATAGGTTAACAATTCACACGTAATTCCAATTGTTTTGAACCCACGACTTTCGTCTTATCTGTACCACAACTAAGACATCGCTTTAAAGCAATACTCCCTTAATCCGAACCAATAAACTCCCCAAGCCACACCCAACACCAGAAGTCCACCCCATAACAAAATATTTCTCTAATTGCCTCTCCCCCACGACATCTTATTTCTCTATCGATTTGTTCGGAACATTTAATAACGTATACACAAGTTGGATAAGCGATTTGCAGGGGACGACCCTAGTGTTTCTTTATTGGCATTTGCTACCAGAGTTATGTATGTTAGTGTATGTATTTATAAAATAAAACTAAAAAGACCAGCCGCCAGACCTCAAGACACTGTGAGCTCCTGCGTAGATCGGACTACAGCTACTAAAAACAACTATATGGAGGGTCGAAATATTGTACTATACTTTGACGACATACATCTCATTCTGCCCCGTGACCATGAAGACTGTAAAGCTTCCGAAACGTCGGCACTAAAAAGTAAACAGGGTGTAAAACTTGCCATAGTGGCACACGGCAGTGTATCGCGTTCCGGGATCAGTCAGTGTACATCCGGGTTTTGTCGGGGGTCTAGAGTTGGGATACGATGTTTGGCCATTTTGCGGCCTTCCGAGTACTCTGACACTAGCTCCTCGACCGCTTCTTCACCTTCTTGCCCATGGCGTAGTGTGGAGAAACTATCAGAGAAACAGACAACAGAATAAAAAAAAATATTAATAAGTCAAACAGCGTCAAAATGACCCGTACTATTCCTCAACCCTAAATGAATTTAACAAGCATATTACCCGCATGATCTTACGATAAGTTAGGTTAAGCATACTTAATTAGTATGGATGGTTTTCACTAATATTCAAGTGACTAACTTAATACGAGAGTCAAATAATCCGTGGGAAAGAATTTTGAGTGATATTTATTATGTGTTGTTTATAACACGTTTATTTTAGTTTGTATAAACATTGAGTCACGTGTTAAGTATACATCCTGAATAGGGTCTTTTATTAGTGTAGGTATAATAGAAAGGCTAGCGACCTGCCCCAGTAGCGCTGAAGTATAATAGAAAAATCTAATTTTGTATTATGTAGGGAAAATATGACACAAAAATATCAAAAAAATATCTATAGATCCGTTCACTACCAAAAAAAAATTGAAAACTCTAATTTTGATAAGGAAAATAGGATACAAACTGACGTAAAAAGAAAAAAATTATGCGATCGCTTTAAACTTCACAGTATCACCCGCGGGGCTAATCTGAACATTGTCTGAAAATTTAATCAAAATCACTTCATCCGTTTTGGAGTCCATATATACACACATCGATTATTCTTAGATTTGAATTATTTGTTATTAAACTTTTTGTTTACCATTGTTTGCTGATGTTTCTGACACTGCCTTTGATGTAGAATTTTCTAGGATAAATACTCTTTATAGTTTTATTGGATCATCATCATCATCATCATCCTCCTCATCATCATCATAATCACCATATCAGTAGATGCAGTTTTATTAGATACTAGATGTTGCTCGCGGCTCCGACCGCGTGTAGGTAATTTTTGGAAGAAAAGGTATACAATCCATCTTAAGCTATTACACCTTTCTATCCTTATTTTGTTCTCGCTATTAAAATAGCCTATATTAATCAGTTACAATGTAGCATTCAAATGGCGAAAGAATTTTTAAAATCGGTCCAGTACTTTTTGAGTCAATTCGTTACAAACGTACATACAAATCTTTCCTCTTTATTATATTAGTATAGAAGAGATCTTTGTAAGTTGAAGAATGATGGGTTGACTAAGATAGAAAGAGGTATGCTGAGATGGTTTGGCCACATGGATAGGATGGATGAAAGGCGAATTACGAAAGGTATTTATCGTGCGAATATGACTGGAAGAGTGAGTAGAGGGCGCCCGAGGAGAACTTATTCCAATCAATTAATTGATCTTATCCTAATAAGGCAAAACAGGAGTACCTCCAACTGTCGAAAATGAGAAGATGTGTGAATGTGAAAAAGGCAAAGACGTGTCTCAGGATCGTAGCTCGTGGCACTCAAGTCTCTGCTCACCCTTATAGGATAAAGGCGTGAGTGAATATGTAAGTTTTATTATATGTCCTGCCTTCATTACCAGACAGACAGCTTTACTATTCCGTTATAAGTATGTATTATTTGCTATTGTTCGTAGTCTATGTTTGAAGAGGGCACAGGTCCTTCAATTTGACCTCGATCCCGCTAAGCACCGTCTTAGCAGTCCCACGCCTTTTCGTATTTACATATTACAATGCATATGCAGGCCGGCACGATTGTGTTGAGTAGCGAGGGATAGACTGTCTTTTGCTACTTGATACTCTATCTGGACGGCACTGCGCTTACTTTGCTGTGCGGTCACTTTGCTGAGCTAGGATAAAAAAAAAACTTGGTCCTGATACATAGTCCTGATCCCACACTAAGATACGAGTCTTGTCTCGTGGAAAAGAACTACGAGGGACTACGGTCACACAACACCCAGACCTGAAACAAATATCCGTGTGTCACACAAAAATTTGTCCGGTGTGGGAATCGAACGCACGGCCTCTCGTTTCTCAGCCACAGTATTAGAATTTATTTACTATATAAACGACACACTATGCCACGAAGACTGTCTGAGGTCATCAGTATGTAGGAATAAATATAAGAAGCCACAATATCACGCACTCTCAAATGTAGCTACAAGTCATATCAATTTATAACATTTATTTGTTTGAAAAATTAATTATTATCCTCAATTATTATAATTAATTATTATGGGCCTCCTCTCATTGGTAGAGGAGGCCCATGCCCAGCAGTGGGACAATGTTTAATACAGGGCTAGTATTATTATTATTATTTATTTGTTTGAAAAATTAATAACTGAATTTGGATTCTCAATCCAATCAAATCAATGGGATCCCAAATGGATTATTAAAACTAAAGAGCAAGTTGAACTCTGTGATCATGTGGATTTTGAAGTATATAATTAAAGGCATTTTCTGCCTCGCACAACCACTCTGTGGAACCAGTTGTCGCCGGCGGTCTTTCCGAACCGTTACGACCTGGGAACCTTCAAGAAGAGAGCATATTCTTCCCTGAAAGGCCGTCAACGCATTTGCAAGCCCTTTGGTGTTGCAGATGTTCATGGACCGCGGTGACCACTTTCCATCAGGTGAGCCTCCTGCACGTTTGCCCCCTTTTACCATAAAAAAAGGAAAATAGTTGAAATTCTACAAGCAATTCCAATGAACTGGAAAGCCGACCTGGGTCTGATACGAGACTCAAACCAATTTGTCACTCCAAGGGTTTTCTATAAGGGATTCGCTGAGCTATTACTATTCGCCCCTTATTGCCCATAATGTGATATGCGAGCCTATCAAACAAATGTACTTTTAAAATGTTTCAACTTTCCCGCATGTACACTATCCTGTAATAAAACCCCATCTAGATCAATTCGCGGTAACATTTAGTTAGCGAATAACCTTCCGGTTCACATTTGGGCGAATTAACATCGCCCTACCATTGTATCTCACTTGAACTACGATTGTCCTTCGCTTGGGTGTGATAAAATTATGTGACTTTAGCATAACGTATCTATAATTTTAAAAAATAGTTTCTCATGTTGTCAAAAAACGATGTAAAATAAATTAGTAATAAGTAAAATTAGTTTTATACGATTTAAATTTTAATTGTATTAATTAATTCTATCCATTATAGTTAACTCTGAAATATTTAACTTAGTAACATATTAACATTTAAACACAGTGTAAATAGCTTTTTATTCTATTGCATGAAGTGTTCACATCAAGAAGGTCGTGCACTTTATTGTTTATTATGTATACTCTCTACTTCATTTAAAGCTTGTATTTTGTGTATTGACTAGTTTAGTGAAACTATTAAAAAAATTATTTCAACATGGTTTTTAAATGTACTTAAAAGGTTCGGATTTTAGCAGCCTTATACTCAGTGTTTATGAACTGCATTACGTATTTAAATTGAGATGGTTTTTGTTGTTCTTGGCTAGTTATCTCATGAAGTCATGGGGCAGAAATAGAGCTGCCTCATTTCTTTATGAGCGCTCAAACGGGGGCGCATTCGTTCCACCTATGCATGGAACATTAAACAACAAATCCATATTATAATCACATACCAATATTCCATAGTAATTACAAAGATCAGGGGTTCCGGCGTGTTTTTTGGAGGTCCCGTAATCATAAATGGAGCTAACCATGGGGTGAAATATCCGGCATACCCTGTCGTAAAGACGGGAATTCAATAGGATTTTCACCATAAAAGGTACTTAAATAAATAAATAAATAAATAAAAATCTTTATTCATCATGTAGGCATATAAAAGGCACTTATGACAGGTCAAAATACAAATGGAAATTCTCCATACGGGAATGAATAATTATGGTTAGTGGCGTAACTTGGAATCTACCATCAAGGGCTGGTAGGCAGGGATACAACGTCGAGGATAGGAATGGAAAAGGAGAAAACAGAATTATTAAAGATTACAGAGCATACTTTTCTACGTAAGATGTACATTTAAGTCAATTACAATGATTTTTTTTACACAACACTTCAAAGCAAAAGTAGAAAATATAAGACATTTAACTAGAAGAACTAGATTCATTCGAGAACCCATAGTAGTACCCGGACAAATTTCACTAATGAAAAGTAATTGGATACAATGAGTTATGCACTAGTTTCGACGTAATGTCTGTCTGTACGTTCCCATGTTTATTGGTCAATGGGTTAGCGTTAATTGAATAAGCGATTTTATTAACGGAGAAAGCTTATTGTGACAATTTTAATAGCTTTTTATAGCTGTTAAAATACCGTTTACATGCTTTAATCACAATTTTGAGCGTCTGAATGGTCATTTGCCAGTTGGAAGAGAGATTGTGGGTTCGATTCCCGCACCGAGACAAATTTTGGGTGATCCATAAGTGCTTGTTTTGGCTTTGTGGGAGTAGTCCTTCTTAGTTCTAGATGGTTCTAGTCTACCACGCTGGTTTGGTAGGCTCATACATTCTAGATTATTATAGAGTTATCACATATGCAAGTTTCCAGATGTTTCTCTTTACCGTAACACCGTACATTATTTAACAATAAAAAAACCATACGAAAAAACCAACCATACCATTACCATCATACCTTTAACAATATGATTCACTCGTTCGTTTGTTAACCGACTTCAAAAAAGGAGGAGGTTAACAATTCGTCGGAATCTTTTTTTTTATGTATGTTACCTGATTACTCGAAGACGCCTGGACCGATTCGAGAAATTCTTTTTTTTGTTTAAAAGAGTATACTTCCCAGGTGGTCCCACTGGCACCAAGTCAGGATCTGATGTTGGAATCTCAGAAAAATCAAGGGAAGCCCTCAAATTTTATAGTGACGCATAATTTGCTTTTTATTGAAGTCGGTGTACTTTCTACAATCAATCCTACAAAATTGCTAATTATTGCTCTCTTTGTTTCAGGTACAAAAATAAAAATGGCGCGAGCGACGGGAGTGGATGACATTTCATCGGAGAAGTTATGATAGTATAATCCTACTATTTCCTACTAATATTATAAATGAGAATGTTTGGATAGATGGATGTTTGTTACTCAATCAGGCTACAACGACTGGACGGATCTGGTTGAAATTTGACACAGAGATAGATTATAGTGATAATAGTCTGGAATAGCACATCGGCTACTTTTTATCCCGGAAAATGTGCAGTTCCCGAGGGATACTATAGCTTTTCACAGACCAAGGGATCGACATGATTTTTTGCATACATACATATACACCCACGCCTATAATCCCCGAAGGGGTAGGCAGAGGTGTAACCAGTACACCCACTTTTCGCCGAATTTCGGTCCCATAATGTGATAGGGGGCGAGCCTATCGCCATACCGGGCACAGGTTCCAGACTCCGGGCTAATACTGAGAATTTCTAGATAGAAAAACCCAATATCACTTTACCCGACCCGGGGATCGAACCCGAGACCTCAGCACAGCGGTTGTAACGCATGCGCAATTACAATTTACATTTTTTGCATAGTGGCAGTTTAGGGATAAGAACATGACATAGGCTACTTTTTATCCCGGAAAATGCACGCTTCCTATAGGATAGCAAAATATAGAAAGGTGTAATACCTTAAGATGCCTCCGTGGATTGTATACCTTTTCTTCACAAAATAACATCCACGACGACGGAGCCGCGGGCAACATCTAATAATTAATAATATAAACGGCATATTATGTTTCAAACACCTCAATAGTCTTAGAGGTACATAAAACTAAACGCAAAAACACAAATTTTACAGGCAAAATGTGCGTTAGGGACAACTTGGTTTACCATTTCATTGATACAGAAACAATATTAAAATAAAGTTTGCTATTTTGTATTGACTGCCTCGGTGGCGCAGTTGTAATTGCGTATGCGTTACGACTGCTGTGCTGAGGTCTCGGGTTCGATTCCCGGGTCGGGTAAAGTGATATTGGGGTTTTCTATCTAGAAATTCTCAGTATTAGCCCGGAGTCTGGAACCTGTGCCCGGTATGGCGATAGGCTCGCCCCCTATCTCATTATGGGACCGATAATTCGGCGAAAAGTGGGTGTACTGGTTACGCCTCTGCCTATCCCTTCGGGGATTACAGGCGTGAGTGTATATACATATACATACATTTGCTATTGTACGCCTCCGACGTACAGATAGTGAATTTTTAGTTTTATTTCGTTTACACAGCTTTATTCCCTTGTAAAGTGGGAGTTTTTGACTTACTTCACTGATGAGTTATGACTCATACAAATTACAAAACCACTTAATACAATGTATTGTTTATAAACAAAATACTTAAGTAATGAAGTGGTCTGAGAAAAATTTGACGACTTGTTTATAACTAATATATCAACCTTATTACGGTGTACCAACGTTCCAAGAAAATCCAACGCTCACAAACAAATATAAACTTTAACATGAAGTCTCAAGGTCGAAATTACATCATCGTTTTAAATTGCAACCCCTATAATAGTTTTGTGTTAAAAGAAAATGTTTCCTAAATCTCGAGATTAGAGTTCAAATTTCCGTAAAATGTTTGCGAATTAATATTGATTGCTATAGGAAATGAGCAATGTCACGTGCCGGTAAGTGACTGACTGTATCTTCACGCCGTATGGATGATGGATAGGGGATATAAATATTGCTGGTACCCGTGTCAGAAATAATTGGATTTAAAAGTAATCCTACTATTTCCTACTAATATTATAAATGCGAATGTTTGGATGGATGGATGTTTGTTACTCAATCACGCTACAACGGCTGGACGGATCTTGTTGAAATTTGGCACAGAGATAGATTATAAGTCTGGAATAGCACATAGGTTACTTTTTATCCCGGAATTTTCATACAATCCACTTAATATTGATTTAGACCAATTTTTTTTTAATTTTCCTATGTTTCATCATATCTCAAAAATTGCAAAAAAGTAGCACCATGTATCTTTGAAGAAAATGTGGCAAACAATGAAAAGTTACTGCCATAAAAGTTTCAGAACGAAAATAACGAGTTATTCATGTTTTTATGTAGCTTTCCATACAAGAAAAACAGTTTTAATTCGATTTACTCATAAACTATAAGTTCAATCTTAAAAAACGCGAAGATCATTTTAGTTACTATTTCATATACTAATCGAACGAAATATTCAGTTTTATAAAATTACGACTTTTAATTTTTAAATTCCCTATGTCCGATTTTTTGTGGAACGGGACCACCGTGGGGCGGAGCCGCGGGCAACATCTAGTAGTCACATAAATAAGCAATAAAGGGCCAATAAGCGCTCACGCCTACGACTTACATAACTTGAGAAACCGATGTGCTCCCGGGTTCCGTGGGTATAGTCCCACAACAACCAGACACAAAACAAATATGTCTCTCATACGAACATTTATCTCGGTGCGGGAATCGAACCCAGGGCCTCTCTTCACAGCAGGCTACTCGCCCGCTGTGCCACGGGGCTGTCAATTCCTGACTCCGGACTGATACTGAATAACTCGTGATAGAAAAACCCAATATAACTGAACCGACCCAGGGACCAAAGATCTCAGAACAGCATTCAACTGCGCCACCGAAGCAGTCTAGTTTAGGGATTTATATTAAATTTATGCGCATCTTACGGGCCCGGGAGACTTCATCCTGCCCGTAAAATTAGCGCCACATTAAATATATTTTTTCACAATCTTTTACATTTCTCCCACAAATCCCAGCAAATTTGGTGACATACCGACAGCAGCGCCACCTATTGGGTCCATTTATTGTTAAACCTTCCCTGAACTTCCACAAATATTTCAAGATCAAAATTAGCCAAATCGGTCCAGCTATGAGATTTAGGGAGACAAACGAACAGCAATTGATTTATATATATATAAGATTATAGCATAGGCAAATTCTACGTATGTAAAACCATTTGTCCGTTTGTATGTACGCAGGAACGCGGAACTAACTGTTCAATAGACTTCATTGGACTTGATTTGCTATTTATAATGGATGTGGCGATCACTGTGAGAACTCGTGCGTTACGGTTAACGTTCCGAAATAACTGCTATTTGGTATTAATATTTTATTATATTCGTTATAACGATATCATTTTTTAGCCCTATATTATTTGTTCCACTATAAGGCACTTACCTAAAGAGAGCTTAGGTTTTAGTCTACCACGCTGATCGCAGCTTGGTAGGTTTTAAAACTTTCGAGATTCTTATAGAATTATCAAATATGCACGTGTCGCAATGCTTTACTTTACCGTTAAAATGCGCTACGAACAGTTAATTCAAATATAACATCAAAAATTCACAAACAAATATTTTTATAATGCAAAATATGTAGAAGGAGAAATAATTTTGTTATACATTTTAAGAAGTTATATTATAATCTAAAAATCAGTATTTTTTTACTTAATATCATTATACGAATGTTGTGATGAATATTCAACAGAATAAAACAAAATCATTTGTCATTTTGACCTATGAAAGTAAATTACACATGCAAGTAAGTGTAAATATTCCAAAAAAGCCAAGGCACTATCATCAGAGGTGCCTTTATTGATCTTGGAGAAGTAAGAATTTATAGAAGCCCAAAACATCTAACGGACGGAAGATCACTGCTCACCAGTCACATTATTTAAATTTTAAACCATTATTGTTAATATAACATTGATTTACAAAAGAGACTGTTTGTTAGTTTGAGTGAAACACATTCAAATGTCGACCGGAGACCGCACGCAAACGTTTAGTATGGTAATAGTGCACGAGGCGCATTGTAATTGATGTGACTTAATTCAAGTCAGAATTAATCCCAATAGACTGATCCTAGTTTCACTCGACCATCAAAAAGGAGGGTAATGTTTTTAGAGTAATTGTATGTCTATTTCCTTCTTTGACAGCCGTCGTGGCGCAGTTGGCGAGTAGCCGGCTGTAAAACAAGAGGCCGTGGGTTCGATTCCCACACCGGAACAAGGTTTGTGTGACAGACAGATATTTGTGTCAGGGGTCTGGGTGTTGTGAGACCGAAAGTCTCTCGTAGTCCCTGATACCCACAACACAAGACTCGTATCTTAGCGTGGGTCGGGGCCATATGTGTGACTGTTGGGTGTTATTTATTCTTTGTCAGCCTAAATTTTTTATGGATTTTAACATATAAGGTGCCGTTATAACTGTTACTTGCAAAAAGTGTAAGGAAAAATATACCCAATTTACCATGAACTTCATCAATGCTGAACATATGCATAACGTTTATTGAATGCAGTGTTATAAAACACCTCTGAATTAATACGTTCAACAATGCTAATTATAACAGCACGCGCGAATAGCATATAACAAGGATACCGGTTATTGTAGTGCGTAAAATTAACGTAATTATGTTAACAGTTTCGTAACGTTGAAAGTTATCGTGATTCACGCGTGACACGTCAGCTGATTACGGATTCATCTCAGGTTTGTTTGTGACTTGGTACATGGCGGTGAATTAAAGTGGTTAATTAACTAAAATAACACGCTATTTAAATAACGTGTCACGTGAAACCGGTGTTATGTTTAATTATTTAACATTGTTTTTGAAAAAAGAATTTATGGAAAGTATAAAGACCTGGCTGGATATGATTTGAACTTGAAGTTTTATGGTTTTGAGTTTAGAATGCTTTGTATGCCGTTTTGTTAATGCAGCAATAAAATAAATAAAGTATCAACATAAGAACATAAATCTTAACATAATTCTAATGCAAAAGTGCTGTCCACTTAAAAATAAAACAGGTAACAAATAAAAACTAAACAATACTTTCTGAATGAATGACGTTTAGTTTGAATGCACTCGGCAAGCGCGCGGGACACCGGCGCGGCCGTGTCGGCCATATTTAATTTCTCAGAGCGCTCTTTTTTGTCCAAACGTCAAAGGATTTATGGTCAACTTCCGACTTTTTAAATTTGGTATTACACCTTTTTTATTTTACTCGATCATTTTGTTGCTGGCCACATTGTATTGATATTTCGATCGCTTGATCATGACCTTTGGCAATGTATCCGCCGGATCTAATTAAAAATAACAATGTTGGTACCTACTGCTAATTATTTGGCAACCACTAGTCCATTGTTATTTGGCTAGATGTGTTATCGATAAGCGTGGTCCATGATAAATACCCACATTAATTAAGAAACAATGTTAACATCATGAAGTTGTGGAAAAACAGTTGTGTGAAACCTTCTATCTAAGTTCTGTAGCTCTATGTCGGCACAACATCAATTCCCAGTTTTAATTAATTCATCGATAAAAATAGGGTTTACCCTATCATTATTCTAAACTTAAACGCATATTTACTATTCATAGAATGACAATCGATTTTAACAATCGATTCGGTCGCGCTCCATCGGCCAGTTCCGATGATCGATCTGAACTCACGCAGTTTCGATGATTTATATATTCATAGGAGATTTGTTAGCTGGTTGGTTTGTAGTTTTGTATTCATATATGTCCTAATAAATCTCAATGAATAAATAAAATAAAACGAATAAGCGATAAAGCAGCGATAGCCTAGTTGGTTGCGGTACGGACTGCCAAGACGAAAGTCGTAGGTTCGAAACCCAAGTGGCATACACTTCTGACTTTTCTAAAGTTATGTGTGTATTAAAATGTTAATTATCGCTTGCTTTAACGGTGAAGGAAAAACATCGTGAGGAAACCTGCATATCTGAGATTTTTTCGAAGGTATGAGAAGTCTGCCAACCCGCATTAGGCCAGCGTGGTGGACTAAGGCCTAACCCCTCTCATTAGTAGAGGAGGCCCGTGCCCAGCAGTGGGACAATGTTTAATACAGGGCTAGCATTATTAAGCGATAAAGAGATTGCGCATGATCGATATTATACTATAAATATTGAATGACTGCCTCGATGGCGCAGTTGTTATTGTGCATGCGTTGCAACTGCTGTGCTGAGGTCTCGGGTTCGAACCCACACTAAGATACGAGTCTTGTGTCGTGGGAACTACGAGAGACTTTTGGTCTTACGACAACCAGACCCGTCACAAATATCAGTCTGCCCCGGTGTGGGAATCGAATCCACCATCTTTCGTTTAAAAAGCCAATCGCCTACTGCACCACGGAAGCTGTCAATCTGTTAGTAAAAACTTTGTTACATTTTGTGATTTTTACAGTAACAACCACATTTATCGGGTTCTTCAAGGCAATATAAAACTATCAATGTAAACTTGACGAGATCGACGCACTATGCATCCTTAAATGTTATCGATGGATTAAGGATCAAATTGTGTGTCTAAGTGTGGCCGTTAAACGTTATAACGATTAATTGTTAATTAACGCTAATAAAAGAATGCTCTCTGAGTGTAGCAGTTAGTAATGTACCAGATTGAAGAGCAGGATACTGTCATGCATGAACAGTGATCTTATCTCTATAACATAAAAATTCCTTTCTATCGTTAAAAGCTACTACTGAAATTGTTTATGAAAGGCCTTGATATCGCTTTACATCTAATTTACTTTGGAAACCTGCAAATGGCTCACAGCCAAACACGCAAAACGCGTTAAAATTGACGGATTTCTATTACTGATCCGTAATGAATTACTATGAAGGTTACATACCCGCGTAACTCAATAAAACCTGATTTTTTCGAAGCCAGGACCTCGCGGTTTCTCGTCAAACAAAACATAAAATATATTAAAATTAATTCCAGCATTGAAAAAAACTAATTAAGTATATTATTGCGGATTATTTTAATTTTCAGTCCCGACGAATCTCTCAGCTTGAAGTTAAGAAATACTATCCTCAATCTGTATATATAAAAGAAGAAACTGACTGACTGACTGATCGATCAACGCACAGCCAAAACGGCTGGGGTTAGAGACTTGAAAATTTGACAGTAGGTACCTTTTATGACGTAGGCATCCACTAAGGAAGGGTTTTTGGGAATTCCACCCCTAAGTACGTAAAATAGGGGAAGGAAGTTTGT
Organism: Laothoe populi; assembly: GCA_905220505.1. Lineage (NCBI taxonomy): Eukaryota > Metazoa > Arthropoda > Insecta > Lepidoptera > Sphingidae > Laothoe > Laothoe populi. The sequence continues at coordinate 10,004,191 of HG992173.1, forward strand.
ATGAAAATCCGTCATTTTTGAAGATAAACGCATAAAAATTGGTATTTTGTATTGTATACTGTTTCTCCAAAACATGACCTGCATGCGGGCGAAGCCGCGAGCAACAGCTAGTACACAATATGTATCATTAATATTATCCAAATACACTATCCTTTTATTACGACATACAACTCAGTCCACCCTGTAACCGTGAAGGTTTTAAAGCATTCGAAAAGTCAAGACTAAAAAGTACAAATAAACCGCGATAAAATTCGAATCATCATTAAGCTGGTGGTTTGTTGGTGGTAGGATATTCATATCCGCCCGGATAGCGACCACCGTACACAGGGTGTAAAATCCGCCATAGTGTGTCGCGTTCGGGGGTGAGCCAGTGTACATCCGCTTTTTTTCAGGGGTCTAGAGTTGGGGTACATACGATGTTTGGCCGTGTTTGACATTCTGAGTACCCTGACACTAGACCTTCGACCGCTTCTACACCTCCTTGCCCCATGGCGTAATGTGAAGAAGCTACATAGCAGGCCGGCATGATTATGTTGAGTAGCGAGGGATAGGTTGTTTCTCACTACTTGTTAATTTATCTGGACGGCACTGCGCTTACCATTAGGTGCATTGTGGTGACTTCCCCGAGCTAGAATAAAATCATTTGATTTGCAACTTCATTTGTATATATAATTATTTCCGGGCTTTGTAGTTGTTGTCAAGTACCGATATAATTATAATCTTCGTGTTAGATCAGAACTCCAAGTTTCTTATAAATTAAACCTTAATGTACTGAATTGATGGTACAGTTTTGTATGATTGTTATAGACTAATGTGTTAAAACGCTTATATTTTCTATGCACGTCGTTATAACGTTATCTTTACCGATAATCTTAAATATCTGAATACAATCACGCAAAGTTAACGCAAATGTGAGCTACTGAGAATTTGTCACGGAAAATTAAGGTGTGGACTGCTGTAAAAATACTAAGCGATGCTATATCTAAGCGACTTGTTTTAAGTCTTTAATTTTTATATGTTTTGCCGCATGTTTTTTCTTTAGCAATGCATATTAGGTTAAAAAACTGATATTGAGACTGTTAGGTTAGGTTAAACTATGGAAAGCTACATTACTCGATTGGAGTAACATGATCTAATTTTTATTCCGGAAAATTTAATCCCGCAGGATAGACGGGCCGGGGCAAAGATATTTTTAAGGCGAAACGGAGTACGGGGACAGCTAGTTACTTTATAAATTGAAATCAAATGGCTATAGAACCAATAATTAGCGTAGTGTGAAGAAACTACTCAGCAGGCCGGCATGATTTTGTCGAGTAGCGAGGTAAAGTTCCCTCTACCGCTTCTTCACCTTACCCATGGCGTTGTGTTGAGTAGAGGGGGGTAGATTGTCTCTCGCTACTTGATACTCTAAATGGACGGTACTGCACACCATCAGATGTAGTTACATCTCTTTGCCGTCAGGATAAAAAACTCATGTTAGCTTTGGTTGTAATGGATAACAAGTTTTAAATTAAACACATGTCGTTACTTGAATCGACAATTCTTTTGTTACGTGATGACATTTGAAAAAACATACCAAAATACACATTGTTTAAAATTTGTTGCTTTAACACAGAAAATGCACAAGTATTTTAAACTGCGTCCTGCATTTCATATTTAACAGCATATTTGACTTTCTAAAGATGTAAAAGTCCTAAAACATGAACATTTTTATTCTCAGCGAAATGATAATGTAATTTTTTTGTATCCTGGCACGGCAAAGTTACCAAGCTGCACCTGAAGGTAAGCACAGTGCCGTCCAATTAGAGTATCGAGTAGGACAATTTATCCCCCGCTACTCAACACAATCATGCCGACCTGCTTCCTCACACTACGCCATTGGCAAGAAGGTGAAGAAGCGGTCGTGGGTTAGTTTCAGAGTTCTCAGAAGGCCGCAAAACTGCCAAACATACCCCAACTCTAGACCCTCGATAAAAAACGGATGTACACTGGCTGATCCCGGAACGCGACACTTGCGTGTGCCACTATGGCGGGTTTTAGACCCTGTGTACGGTGGACGCTATCCGGGCGGATATGAATGTAACAATAACACGAAACATTCACTAGAATTATAACCTGGGTATGTTTAACTCATGAGTGAAGCGATGCGTGCTTCACTGTAGACCACATGATCACTTACCATCAGACGAGATAGTGGTCAAACGCAAGCCTATTTATGTAAAAAAAAACTGTATTTCATACTTAACAGCATATTTGACTTTCCACAGACAGACAAGATGCTAAAACATGGACATTCACAGCGAAATGATGATGTAATTTTGATAGAGCATGAAAAAAATATGAAACCGTAACTAATCGAGGTGCTATTAAATATTTTTTGGATCCTTAGTCAATTATTTCCCAGTATACTATCTAATCAACGGACACCCTATAAACCCTGATTGGATATAGATCACGGTCCGAATTGCTCAATGGAAGAAGCTCAGAAGGGAGACCACTAAATTAAGATTATTTATAAAACTGATTTAAATCACAGTAGGAAAAAAGACAATTAATTTAAAAGCAGAGAATAAATTTAGTTTTTACGTTCATTACAGACATTAATGTCCCGCCATTTTAGAATACAAAATGGCCGAACGAACCTTAAAAGTAAAACAAATTATTTTTGCTACAAAATTTCGCATTGTTCTTCCAAAAGTGCAGTAATTCAAAAGTAAAGTGCGTATATTATGTTCGAATTCTTAAATTGATTCTGGTGGGTGAGATAGCCAGCCTCCATACAACCGGCCCACGGGTGAAACTATGAAAAATGTTTGGCAATCATTAAAAAGATGTGCTAATAACGCCATCCTTTTGGGCGCGGTGTGGGCGTACAAACAGAAGCGTCCTACTTTCTCTATTATGTGCAAACTTTGCTTCAAATTATGATTTTACGATGATGATTTTTCATTGCATCAAAGTTTATTACTTAGATTTTGACAGTCCCCGCGGCGCAGTTGGCGAGCTGGCTTAGAAATGAGAGGCCGTGGGTTCGATTCCCACATCGGGACAAATGTTTGTGTCACAGACAGATATTTGTGTCCGGGGTCTGGGTGTTGTGAGACCGAAAGTCTCTCGTAGTCCCTGATACCTACAACACAAAGACTTGTATCTTAGTGTGGGGTCGGGGCTATGTGACTGTTGGGTGTTATTTATTTATTACTGAGACCGTCGTATGCTAGGTAACAATCCCAGGTCAAGGAAGAATAGCCAATATGGTAGTTTCCTGTGTTTCATTTTACGCATCATTCTATATGCAACTGAATATAATACGCAAAAGAAGCCCTTTTGGGAAAACAGAATCTAAATTGCTTGAAAAATAAGATTACAATATATATTTTAACTATTGGTATGAGCAAAAATGGTTGCGTAGTGGGACCATCTGACTATCTCCCTCGCACAACGACACTGTAATAGCCATTCTGCGAAGTGACGTCACGGCTCATATCGTGCAACCTTTTATGTCATTTGACAATTACCCCTTCCAGCAGATTTGAATGGCGTCTCATTTACTTATTTTTGTGAAAATGTTGATTAAAATAACAAAAAAATACGTTTCAACTAGCCTATTAAACGCCTTAATACTAAAGGCAAGAAAATAAATTCAAATATTAATTTTGTATGCGAAATAAAATTAATGTAATTGGGAAATTAATAGAAAATATGTCGACATGATATCGCTTTTATGATATGACTAAACAATACAAGAAGGGTAATCATCTCGAAAGGTCGGATTACATCAGACGTTGTCATGGCAACCGACGGCGTCTACCAGGCGCCAACAACCCCCATCCAAAGTAAAAGTATTCGGGAATATGGCCTATATATTTTGTTACGTCATCGCCATTTTTCTTCCCTTATCTTAAACAATGCCGGGGATACAAGATAGATCGATCTTGTACAATTATTGTTTTGTTAAAAGTATTTTTTCGTAGTCAACAGTTTAAAACAAAAAGTTGTTTTTATTAACCGACTTCAAAAAAGGAGGAGCTTAACAATTCGTCGGAATCTTTTTTTTATGTATATTATCCGATTACTCGAAGACGCCTGGACTGATTCGAGAAATTCTTTTTTTGTTTAAAAGGGTATACTTCCCAGGTGGTCCCATTGGCACCCAATCAGGATCTGATGATGGGATCTCAGAAAAATCAAGGGAAACCCTAAAATTTTATAGTGACGCATAATTTGTTTTTTATTGAAGTCGGTGTACTTTATATGAATTAAAAACGTTTACTTATACCATAATTGCTCTGTAAGGTAAATTTTAGTAAGATAAGGCAATTTCTAAGGAATTCCGCTTATCTATGACATATTTTATAAGAATTATGATATGATATATTTTATGATGTACCTAATAAGCTTGCTGTAAAGAGTTTTGCTAGTTCCTTGCATAGCCAAAAGGAATTAAATGCAACATTTATGCAGAATGGAACTATAAACTAAAGAGATAGGATCTTAGAACGCATTATACTGTTACGCAAAATACTTCAATAAATGTTACTACTCGTATATTATTTAATTCATTTCATTTTTAGTATGTTACTTTATCTTGGAAAGATAGTTTTGTGTTGTTATAATAAAAAAGTCATTGCGAGGCTATGGGTTCGATTCCCGCACCGAGACTAATATTTGTGTGATAGACTGTATTTGTTTCGGCTGTTCTTGATACCCACGATACAGGTTTTTTTTTATTTTTTATTCTGGCGCGGCAAAGTGACCACACTGCACCTGACGGTAAGCGCAGTGCCGTCCAGATAGAGTATCAAGTAGCAAGAGACAGTCTATCCCTCGCTACTCAACACCATCATGCCGGCCTGCTGTTTAGCTTCTTCACACTACGCCTAAAGGACCCAGGATCATAGGAAGGAGGGAACACGGTAGCTGGTAAACTGTTCCACAGCTTGATGGTGCGCCAGTTAGTGTTTATCCTTTTATAAAAGTCATTTCCTTATAACTTAAAGCTTCACAAAAGCCGAAATGGAATTCTTTTGCTTCAATATAAAGCTTTTTAGTCAAAGAGACCGAAGCCCATGTCTGATCAGACTCCTCTGGTTCCTCCTCTTTCTTCTCCTCCTTGGCAGCCTCGGCGGCGGGCGCGGCAGCCGCGGCGGCAGCAGGGGCACCGGCGGCGGGCGCAGCCCCCACACCTGACCCAGTTATACCTAGTGTGGGATCAGAACTATGTGTGTATTAATTAATATTTCGTACGATGAGTGATATGGCTGAAATCTCCTGCTCTTGTCAATCCTCATTCTATTCCTTTGAAGTTAGAAATGCACTTATTTATCATATTCTTTAGGGGCAATGGAGGTTACTGACTATCAGGTGACCCACTTGCTCGTTTGCATATATTAAAAAATATGATAATTATGATGTAATCCATTAGTTCAAATTCCCATACCCACGTATTGCCCTCAAAATCCACACAATCTCGAACATACCAAATACGTAAAATCCCATAGACAATTTTATCTCTGCAATTCTGAAGCACCATCGATCATCGCCTACGAATCTGAAACGCCATAACGTTTTATACCATAGAGCGTGGGATTTATGACTCATGTTGTGACGCCATGGAGGCTAGCTATGTGTGCGGCCTTCGCAGAGGTTCGGATTAAGGGATTGCGAGATTAATTCTTGTCTATGGTATTATGATGTCAGACTGCCTTTAGGCGATTTTCGCGCTATAAAGGGCGCTGTTGTGGAAATTAGAGCGCCCACTCGAAGTGTATGACCTACTTCTCAAGCAGTTTATGAGGCAATAGTCACAGTATTTTTTTATTCAGGCACGGCAAAGTGACCACACTGCACCAGAAGGTAAACGCAGCGCCATCCAATAAGAGTATCGAATAGCGAGAGACAATCTATCCCTCGCTACTCAACACAATCATGCCAGCCTGCTGTGTAGCTTCTTCACACTACGCGATGGGCAAGAAGGTGAAGAAGCGGTCGAGGGTCTAGTGTCAGAGTACTTAGAACCTTCAAGTTGTGTTCTTTATCAGCCTTGTTTTATACACTATGTCACTGCCGGGTCTTGTATTAATAAGAGGAGATAATTCTATTTAGAAATACTCAGTATCAGCCTGGAGTCTGGTATTGTGCTCGGTATCGCGATAGGCTCGCCCCCTATCACATTATGGAACTGTAATAATAATTTCTGCGAAAAGTGGGTGTACCCCGGTTACCTCTGCCTAACCTTCGGGGATTACAGGCGTGAGTGTATATGAATGTATAGGAAAAAACCCATTATTTTGAAGATGCAGCTGCAATGTTTGAATTTGTGTATATACACATACATTGGCCTTAAATTGTGTAAATGGAATTCTCGTGATAACAAATTTAACAGGTCGTGAGGTCGATCACGTTTTACAATATTCAATGATTGAAAGTGATTTTAAGAAATGGAAAAATAAACTTATTTGTGAAGTGGTAATGTTGCTTATTAAGGGATACCAGAAATATAAATACTGCTAAAAGTAAAATTACGAGACTGCCTCGGTGGCGCAGTTGTAATTGCGCATGCGTTACGACTGCTGTGCTGAGGTCTTAGGTTCGATCCCCGGGTCGGGTAAAGTGATTTTCTTTCTAGAAATTCTCAGTATCAGTTCGGAGTTTGGAATCTGTGCCCGGTATGGCGATAGGCCCGCCCCCTATCACATTATGGGGCCGAAATTCGGCGAAAAGTGGGTGTAATGGTTACACCACTGCCTACCCCTTTGGGGATTACAGGCGTGAGTGTATGTGTGAGTTCCAAGAAATTCATGCTGAAATCTGCTAGTTCAACTGCTATATAAAATAAATGTCAAATATGACTTCATTACGAAACTTTCTGTTTCAATAGAATTTCCACAAGTGTTCTCGGATTATGTAGCAAAACAAAATAGATTATAAAAAGGTTTTGTATTTCATTATATGTTTTAGTTTTAACCAACATGGGAGATATTTTTTGCATTGATGATAATTGGGAGAGTATATTTTTATAATCTTATTGTATAACATAGGTCCTAGATAACACTGAAACCAGTTTCTGAAAAATGATATAAAAGCGATGGCGAGACAAATTATTATTGAAATAAAACAAATGTTTACGGATTCTATCGCGGTTTATTTAACTTTTTTTTTTTTCACAAATTATTATTATTTGCTTTAGATGCGGATTTAACCAATCTATCCAATAAGACTGAACTAATTTTGGATCCATTATCGCGCATTAGTACTTGAACTTTTGAAACCTATACATTGACAGCCTCCGTGTAGATGGCTATGAGACGAGAGAACGTGGGTTCGACTAAGCACCGGGACAAGTTTTCTGTGTAGATTACAGAATATTTGCATAATAAATAAGTCTTTTGTAATTATACCTGGGACACAACATAATTTTATGTTATTCTGGGGTCAGGACTACGTGTGTGATTTATTTTTGTTTCTATCTTTCTTTTTTACACAAAAGAGATCAAATCAAATCAAATCGTTTTTATTGTGGTACATAGGATTCAATGGTGTTATATTTTTTATATTGTACAGCTACGTCCCGCCATATTGGCATACAATATTTGTTACACATTACACAAAATAGAAAACTAAAACATTTTAAATTTTTATATCATTAAAATAATCATTTAAATCATAATAACATTTCTCATTTAAAAACTGAAACAATTTATTCTTATAATTATTAATATTATTCAATTGGGTAATAAGTCTTGGTAAATTATTATATATTTAAGGAATTAAATAAAACACACTTTTCACATTTATCATTTTGTCATTAATGGCAAAGGTTCTCCACCAAGCAGCCTTGTCTATCGTTATTTTTAAATATTCTTCTCTGGTTTATATAATTAACAAGTAAGAGAAGCCATGTCATAAGGCCAAAGCCATGTCTGTGGTTTTTATCCATTTCAAAGGATAAAGCCATGTCTGATATTTTTCCATGAAGCCATGTCTGAAATGGTCACAATTCAAAAGGCCAAAGCCATGTCTGAAGTAGCCACAATTCAAAAGGCCGAAGCCATGTCTGAAATAGTCACAAATCAAAAGGCCAAAGCCATGTCTGAAATGGTCACAATTCAAAAGGCCAAAGCCATGTCTGAAATTATTCTTTTTAAATTTTCGAATAAATTTGTGCCACATCGAACATGCTGCCTAAGTCGATATCCGGTGACATTAAGACCACCTACGTTGTCGGTTTCGCATCTAAGCTTTGGCAAAGTAATAAACATACATACAATGTACAATGGACAATGTTAACGTTTTATTAGAACGGATGCGGATAACGGTGCCGAAATAATTTGGCATGCGACGCCGCGGTATTGTGGTTTACTTAGATTTCTAAGCATGTATGGTTAAAGTTTGGCAACTGTAAAGGTACAGTAGCCACCCCGGGTTAAGCTTGAGCTTATAATCTTACGTTATGAATGCGCACCTCGAATAATATTTAGGCTGAAGAATAATTACATAGGTCCGTGCTTCTTATAAATTAACGACTCAGTTATTTTGACAGCCTCTGTGGCGCAGTTGGCGAGCAGCCGGCTGTGAAACGAGAGGCCGTGGGTTCGATTCCCACACCGGGACAAATGTTGTGTGACAGATAGATGTATGTGTCCGGGGTCTGGGTGTTGTGAGACCATGCGTCTCTCTAGGTCCCTGATACCTACAACATAAGACTCGTATCTTAGTGTGGGATTGGGGCTATGTGTGTGACTATTGGGTGGTATTTATTATTATTAGTTATGATTTTCAAAGTTAATTTTCTTATTTACATACATACGCAATCACGCCTGTAGTCCCCGAAGGAGTAGGCAGTGTTGTAACCAGTACACCCGCATTTCGTCGAGCTTATTACCATCCCATAGTGTGATAGGGGGCAAGCCTATCGGCATACCGGGCACAATTTCAGACTCCGGACGGATACTGAGTCGTGATAGAAAAGCTTAATATCACTTTTACCCGATCTTGGTATTGAACGCGAGACTTTAGCACAGCAGTCGTACCGCGTACCCAATTATAACTAAGCCACTGAGGCACCTAATTGACCGAGGAACTTATCTTACTATATAATCCTACTTCCTCCTAATATGATAAATGCCAATGCTTGGATGGATGGATGTTAGTTACTCAATCACGCTACAACGGCTGGACGGATCTGCTTGAAATTTGGCACAGAGGTAGATTAAAGTCGGGAATAGCACATAGGCTACTTTTGAAAAAAATTACGGTTCCCGTGGGATAGTTGCGTTTTTTGTATTACACAGAGCAAGGGTTCGACTCTTGAATATTCTTAATTGAGGGGTTTGGGAATGTCATAGGCTACTTTTTATCCCGGAAAAATCACGGTTCCTATGGGATAGCATAATATAGAAAAATGTAATAGATTAAGATGTCTCTATGGACTTTATACCTTTTCTTCCAAAAATAACTACCACGCGGGCGAAGCCGCAAGCAAAAGCTAATTTATTAATATATTTCTGTCACAAATAATAAAATCATTAAAATAAAACTTTATTATACACACAAACGACAGAGGATACTCTAAGTTGTTGGAATTGAATTCCACGAACATACATGTGTTAGAAAAAAAAAGAAAATTGAGATAGCGTTGCATCATACAATATGGCGGGCACATCTGCTGGACACGCGATAAAATCTTGTATTTAATAGAACGAGGGGACAGTTGCATATTTTTGTATGTATTAATTAATAATGATTATATTTATGGGTTTTATACCTTCGGAAATAGGTATAGCGGAAAATCATTGAACATAAAACAATAGATAGGCCTACCTATGGTTAATTCCCGCCTTTTTCTATTTTCAGATTTGTTGGTGCTGTATTAAAATTTTATTTTAGTACTACTAATAGCGATGGTTTTTCTATTTTCAGCTAATTATTTTATACAAAAGCAGGTTATAGTTTTTTAATAATTTATGATATGTATTTTTTCTAATTGTCGTGTATACATTACCTTTCTTTGTATTAAAAAACTCTCACATACATACATATATTTATACTGTATTCTCTTGGTCCTTCTACAGACAAAGCTGCATGGTGGAGAACCTTTGCCTTTTATTATAAAAAAAAATTGAATAAATAAAAAACCCAGGCTCTATAAATTATAATTCTGAAATGTTAACATAACCTAAAAAGTAAAGCACAAGCAGCCGCCACATTGATCATGACTACACATATACACAATACACGGTATTTAAAGTAACTCTAAACCATCGAGTGCGTATCGATTCCAATCTATTTATTCGCAAACAGCTGCCGATCTGTGACCCAATGTACTATAACGGTACTGTGTTGCGGTGAGTCGGATCGGCTATTTGGGAAATGCCTAGTTTAGATAGCAAAAAGTTTTTTAATTCATAAAAAGTACACCGACTTCAATGAAAAACAAACTATACGTCTCTAAAAAATTTGAAGGTTTCCCTCGATTTTTCTGAGATCCCATCATCAGATCCTGACTTGGTGCCAATGGGACCACCTGGGAAGTATACTCTTTTAAACAAAAAAAGAATATCTTGAATCGGTCCAGACGTCTTCGAGTAATCGGGTAACATACATAAAAAAAAAGATTCCGACGAATTGTTAACCTTCTCCTTTTTTTGAAGTCGGTTAAAAAGAGATAAACGGGTGATGGTATGCAACTCTTCCAATAATATATTTTTTTGTTTTATTCTCTCTTTTTTATATAAAAGAGAAGGCAAAAGTTCTCCACCATGCAGCCTTGTGTGACTTTATTTTTCCAAATCTGGGCTAAAATTTAAAGTCTTCTACTTCTCTGGTTTTTATAAGTCAAAAGGCCAAAGCCATGTCTGTGGTTTTTTTTACCTACAATATTATTCTTCAATTTATTTTACTTTTACAAAATTTTACGGCTACGTGTATGTAGTATTTGAGTCAAAATTTATGATATAATTTGAATTGGATCAAATGTTCGTTAGACAAAAAATTATTTCTTTGTGTCATATCCATCTTAGATGACTACTATAAATTGCTTAAATAGTAAATGCAAGCAAGTTAATAAGAAAAACATATTGGGGGCGTACCTAAGTTTACTTGAAACCCTAGGCACCTATAAACCCTATTAAATACAAAAAGAAACGGCAAATCTATCAACAATTCGAGATATATTTTATGTAAGTTTATGAACGATGGTCCATTGTTTATTATTGATATTGACTTCGCAGTAAGGACGGGAAAATACACCTACGCCTGTGATGCTTGAAAATGCATATGGCAGATGTTTTTTTTTATCCTGGCACCACTGCACCTGATGGTAAGCGCAGTGCCGTCCAATTATTGTATCGAGTAGCGAAAGACAATCTATCCCTCGCTACTCAACACAATCATGCAGGCCTGCTTTTTCACACTACGCCATGGACAAGAAGGAAAATAATAAAAGAGGACAAAATAAATATTGTCGGCTAATCCTTTAGAATTATCGTTATAATTACAACAGAATGCTGTCAACAAGACAAGTTTGAAAAAAAGTTGTTCTTCCATTTGTAATAAAAAATACAACTTACTACAACAATGCTGATATTTGCAAATCTCATTCATAAATGGAACAGTTTTTATGTAGCATAACTGGATATGCCAATGATGTAGCTTGTTTTTTTCTTAGGCTTATCATTAGTATTTTATTATGGTAATAAAATCTTCGAAGTAGCCGATACGATGTCCGATATTGCCTCATAAACATTTCGGTGAGCATTCCATTACGAAACGATCGATTTTATTGGACAAAAAACATCGTATCGATTTTGGCATCCCTTTTTTACAGTTTTGAAACCTTTTATTGCGGAGGAGTAGCATATAGGTGGTAATTGGATAGTTTTGCTTTTTTAGAATTTCGTAAAAAAGCCACTAAGTTACTGCTACCGAGGATATTTTACGAGTTAGCATAATTTATTTCGGGTTTTGAATTCCATGGCATCGTTAAGCTCAGCGCTATGAATGGCACATTTTCAGAAAAAACGACTGATTGACTGTCTGTCCTAGCCAATCAGCTAGTACTAGCTCGCCTGATACATACCCTTACCATACTGTCCAAACAATTTTTTGTCATAGACCGTCTCTTATTACCTATATGAATCGGCTCTGATCTATCGTACAAAAACCCTTCATGGACACGCTTCAATCGCTTTTTAATGCCTGTTATTTATATCACTTGTGGAAGCTTAGTGATTGTTTTCAATCAGAACCCTTGATTTGTAGTTAGTCGTGGTTTTTATTGATCTTATAAAACAAATCCAGTCATAGTTAGTTAAGTTTAAATGAAAATGCGAAATTTAGACATTTCACACAAACATTTTCTATGGACATACAAAAAACTTGTTTAGTGTTGGGATTTAAAAATGTAAAAAGTCAATTTAATGTGGATAAAAGTGTGATAAAACGCGTAACAACTATAAAATTTGTAAAGCTTTAAAGACAGATTGAATATCTTAAAATATTCGTATGAATGTATTGTTTTATCATAAAAACAAAGAGGTCTCAGGTTTACGACCCCACCTGCGGTGTGAATATTATAAACCGTAAAATTTCGGAGTTTTTGTTATACACTATCTAAATTCCTTATTTTTTCATGGGTTATGATTTAGCATCTTTCGATTTGACAAGTTAGTTTTTTTATAGAACGAGCAATGTCAACAAATTTGTTCATTTCATCGGATTATTTTTTCTTCTCTTTTCAAAGTTTTTAGTATTGTGTTTAAGAACTTGTACATACCTTAATGGTTTCTTATGTTTACGCGAATATTATACACTAGCTGTTGCTCGCGGCTCCGCCCGCGTGGAGGTCATGTTTGAGACAAAAAGTATACACTAAAAAATACCAATTTTCATGCATTAAACTTCAAAAATGAAGGATTTTCATACAAACTTTCTTACCTTATTTAACCCCCTTATTTAGGGGTGGAATTTCCAAAAACCCTGAAATATATATTTTTTATTTTTGACTAAAAGGCCAAATACTAATTTTCATGAATTTAACTTCAAAAATGACGGATCTTCATACAAACTTTCAACCCCTATTTTACCCCCTTAGGGGTGGTATTTCCAAAAACCCTTCCTTAATGGATGCCTACGTGATAAAAGGTACCTACTGTCAAAATTTCAAGTCTCTAACCCCAGCCGTTTAGGCTGTGCGTTGATCGATCAGTCAGTCAGTCAGTCAGTCAGTCAGTCAGTCAGTCAGTTTCTTCATTTATATATACAGATTGAAATGAAACAAATTTTACGGATTCTATCGCGGTTTATTAAACTTTTTGATCCCGACGTTTCGAAAGCTTTACAGCCTTCATGGTCACGGGGCATAAAGTCTGCAGTTGCTGAACATTCAGAAGAAGGCTCCAATCATTATCTTCGATTTGACAAACCACAAATCCTTGCCAAAGAACACCGATTCCTACCTAGGATGATACGCGAGGTTATTGAAATTAAAAAACATCCAAATTTCAATAGAGAAGATGGTTGGAAGCTAGCACCGGCCTGGGATCCAATTATACATTTAATCAAATCGGAACCCAAAAGACCAGCTGCCAGACCTCAAGACACTGTGAGCTCCTTCTGCGTAGATCGGACTACAATAAATAAAAAATTAAAAATAACTATATGGAGGGTAGAAACATTGCACTATACTTGCGTGACGACATACAACTCAGTCCGCCCCGTGACCATGAAGGCTGTAAAGCTTTCGAAACGTCGGGATCAAAAAGTTTAATAAACCGCGATAGAATCCGTAAAATTTGTTTCATTTCAATTGTACATACCTTTTTATTTTGCCATATTTGTAGATTATTTTATATGGTTTCTTGGTACTTTATAGACTACGCTTATTTATTCATGGATGCATCCAATTAACATTTTCGAATCCTGCAAATAGTTAGTTGGCTGAGCGCCAATTATTGACTTTAATCGTTTTAACTCATTTAAAAAATAAGTATCTACTGATTCGGAATAAATAACTTATCTTTATTATAAATATTTTCAGCTTTAATAAAATTGTGGAACCCGTGTTTGGTGCTATTTTCGATATTAAATTAGTAAGTGACTATTTTCTAATAGTGAATGTGATTAAAACTGATTTAAAAATATATATAGCATAGTGATAGATTGAGCTTTAATGGCTTAATTATAAAAGCATTTTACACCTACATTTTGCCGCTCAACAAAAGGATAAATTATTTTCAAAGTTTTTCTTTTCTCAAAAAGTCAGCATAGAATATTTGAATTCACAAATGTTTTTTAATCTTTTCTTATTTTGCCTTTAATTTTAAGTATTATTTCAACAGCATCTTGACATGTATACTTTTTTATTTCGTTAACAGCCTATTATCTCGTTTAGAATTTCGATAAAATCGGAAACAATCCTAAGTTTGCCCATCCCGTGTAATCTAACATTTTGTAAAGACACCGCTGTTTTTATGCAAGAGTTTTTTGTTACGAATTCCTTCGTTTTCGTACCTGGCCGGATAGTAAATTATATATCCGAAGACAGTAACTCCGGAGGGTAGAGTCGAAAATGGCCTGATTTTTTTAATTGACCGCCACATTTCGAGATCATTTGAATTGATTTTGGCGCCGTTGGGAGGTACAACCTTTTAAAATAAAGGGTTTAGAAAAGTAAAAAATGTGATGACCACGAACGTTGTGAAATGCTTCAATTTGGTGGCGAAGGGTAAAGAGATGGCATTTCCTCAATACCTCAAAAAATTCAATAGTCCTTTAAATATAATTATTTATAAATAGGTAAAGACAAAACAGTACAATATCTTCTTCACCTATTTTTGATAACCGATTGTCTTTCTTTTGTTTAGCTATTGACGAGCCCTTTTTTATTGTTATCAATAAAAAACTGGAAACATTTTTTGTATTACTCATGCGGGAAAAGTAGTATCTTGACGCTCGCTGTTACGTTTGAAAAAGAACCGTTTGCCGACGAGTGCGACAAGTTTACTTGTCGCACTCAAATTATTCTTGGCACACGCAAATTTAGATAAAATTGATGCATCAAGAAAATGAAAGATCCGAAATTTTAGAGCAGGTTTCATCTAAAAACGCCATGAATTTGAATATTACATTTACGAACTGCACAAACATTACAGTTCTTTTAAATGACACTGAAAAAAAGTAACTTATTTATGTTGCTGTTGTTGTTCTTGTTATTTTTTGTTCTGATCAAATAAATTTATATTTATTTGTAATTAATTGATACTTTTTTGAATGCTTAATTTTTCAGCTATTATTTCTGGTCCGAAAAGGCTTCGTCCTTTTAAAAAAAATTTTATTTATTGTTTAAAATATATTTTTTTCTTCTTTTAAAACTTTTTATTTGTTTTGAGGGACTGAGGGGGCTCCGCCCCCCCAACCCCCCGCCGGGGCTTCGCCCCTGGACCCCGCCGGGGCTTCGCCCCTGGACCCCACCGGGGCTCCGCCCCTGGACCCCACCGGGGCTCCGCCCCTGGACCCCAATTTTGTACTTACATATATCACCGCATTTGTAATACAAAATAGTATGTGCAACTCGTGCGACGTTGTCGATTGCCCACTCAACCCACTCAAGCGAATGACCGCACTCGCTTCGCTCGTGCGTTCAACTTCGCTTTCGTGGGCAATCGACAACTTGTCGCACTTGTTTCACAATGATCTATTTTGACTTAATGCATTTTGAGCTGTGACATTTTTGCGACGTTCAAATTTAATTACTACTAGTTTAATAAATCGTAGTTCTACTATTAATTAATTAAGTTTATAGGATATAGTATAGACTTCTGTTCGCTGATATAATTTTTTTTAATTTGTAAAGCAAGCATAGACTAGTTGGTACTGGTACGGACTGCAAAAAAGAAAGTCTCAGATATACCTCTGACTTTTCAAAAAGAAGAAGAAAAGGTAAAAATAAGTCTTTTTTTCTACTCTTTTTTCTACGTTTCTATTCACTGTTATCGCTAGCTTACGGTGAAAGAAATCGGTGAAGAAATATGAATTCTACAAATCTACATTAGGCCACTAAGATAGATAAGGCCTAAGTTCTCTTTTCTGAAGAGGAGGCTGTGGCCAGCATGGTACAATATATGTAACGTAGGGTTTTTGATAATTAATTTTTTATCCTGGCACGGCAAAGTGACAACACTGCACCTGATGGTAAGCGCAGTGGCGTCCAATTAGAGTATCGAGTAGCGAGAGACAATCTATCCCCCGCTACCCAACACAATCATGCCGGCCTACTTCTTCGCTCTACGCCATGGGGAAGAATGTGAAGAAGCGGTCTAGGGTCTAGTGTCAGAGTACCTACTAAGTACCCCAACTCTAGACCCCCCAAAAATATTCTTTCACCATACTAACTTGATCAAATCCAAATTTCACATTCCTTGGTGCATCATCATCATCTACCTGCCCTTATCCAACACTAAGTGGGGTCGGCACAATCGGTTTAAACCCTCCACGCAGCCCTATCATGCGTCAAATCTGTATTCACCCCTTTCATGCGCATGTCCTCATTCACGCAATCCATCCACCTCTTTTTTGGTCTCCCACGACTCTTTCTTCCACCCACATTCATATTGACAACCAGTCTTGTCACATGCCTTTCATCCCTCCTCATCACATGCCCATACCAAGCTCACCTAGCACTCCTCATCTTTTCCACAATTGGTGCTACTTTCAGGCTTCCCCTTACATACTCATTCCTTATCCTATCTAACTTTGTAACCCCACACATTCATCTTACCATACGCATCTCAGTAGCATGCACTGTCCTCTCAACCGTCTTTTTCATTGCCCAACATTCAGATCCATACATAGCGACAGGTCTTATGACAGTCTTATAATACCTCGGTGCACGCAATATGCTTATAAGTAAAAGTTTTTTTATTCATAAAAAGTACACCGACTTCAATAAAAAACAAATTATGCGTCACAATAAAACTTGAGGGTTTCCCTTGATTTTTCTGTGATTCCATTATCAGATCCTGACTTGGTGCCAATGGGACCACATGGAAAGTATAGCCTTTAAACAAAAAAAGAATTTCTCGAATCGGTCCAGGCGTCTTCGAGTAATCGGGTAACATACATAAAAAAAAAGATTCCGACGAATTGTTAACCTCCTCCTTTTTTGAAGTCGGGTCAAAAAGGGATACAAAGTTTTCTCATCACGTCTATGAATGCTTATTTTAAGGTAAATGACTAAACATCGTGGTATGCTGGATTATGCCTGCTTAGTAATATAGCGGTTTATTGCAACTACTTAAGAGTTACGAGTATATTTAGAAATGTCTGCAAATATACGGGTTTATGGCGAAAACAAAGTGAAAACGACGCTGGTTAAATGTCCGTTTTCATCGACCTGTGGGCCTACTCTTGAAATCGATTCCAATCACGAACTCGATACAGTGTCAATTCCAATCTAGAAGATATTACAATCTAACTTACTCAACTAACTGAAATATAATATTTAGACGAACTAGCGATCGGTAAGTACTCTATTTCATTTAGTTACTAAAAATTCCGCCGTATTCAGTCAAATCGTGTGCTGGTGTTGCGCTAAAGAGTGCTAATTGTACAGTCTTCGAACCCAATCTCATTTTAAATTGGAATCGAGTATCAAGAGTAGCCCTCCGGAGCTTAACTTTAGTAAATGACTAAGCGCATACGTTCAGTAGTGCAGCGGCTTTTGCTTCTTTTTTATTACGTTGTTGTTGGATGTTAATCTTTAACTAAAGTTAAGCAATGGTCGGTGAAAACGAATATTAGTCAAATAAATGATTGCGTTTGTGAGATAAATCTCATATCTACAGATAAAATTAATTTTATTTTATTTAGATGATTCAATGATATGGCAACATCTAAGTTCTTTACGCTTTGCATAGTTAGTCTATAATAAATGAGCTTAATTGCGTGATATTTTAACAAACAGACTTAAATGTTTTAGTTTTAATTGTTTTTTATTTTTTTTAGTGCATCGATAGGCAGACGAGCAGACGGGCCATCTGATGGTAAGTAGTCACCGCCACCCATAGACTTCTGCAATGCCAGGGCACAGCAAAGCCGCTGCCTACAGTTAAAATACTCAAAGAATTACAAAAAATGTAACATACATTTAAAAACACCACACCCCGAAGGTTATTTTAAAATTCTTGATTCTCCTCACAGTTACATTACATCAAATACAATTTTACCTTCATTGTAAAGTGACTGGAATTCGACAATACGATATTCCTGGAACCAGGCAAGCTATTTGTAATGTACCGATCAATTGTGATGCGCGCCGCAAGCCGGCTATGTAAAAGTTGTCTTATTATAATACCCACACTGTATAACTATTCAGGACATTTCGAAATTCAAATAAAGAATACACTCGGAATTTATAAGTTGTTTTTTATTTTTTATACATACATTCTCATACAATCACGCCTGTAATCCCCGAAGGGGTAGGCAGAGGTGTAACCAGTACACCCACTTTTCACCGAATTTCGGTCCCATAATGTGATAGGGGGCGAGCATGCCTGCGTGTAAAATTCAGGTAAAAATATTTTTAAGTTTTAATTTCTGTCGGCAGTCCCTAATGACTGTCATTTAGTTTTATTTCAATCGAATCCACGGCCTCTCTTTTCACAACTCTACTCATCATAATAACATTTTTAATAACATTTATTTATCTTTAAAAACTTTTTTGTTAACAATAAATGGTCGCTGGAGCCTCCTTTTAAGCATTAGTGCCTATGTTAGGAAATGACATGACATGACATGACATTTTATTTTGTCACTTTCAATTTCAAATCAAACGGAGTGCAATTAAAATGTCTCGCTGGGTTAGTATAACATGGTCACTTTTAGCTATTTCGGCAGAAGTACGCTACACACCCGTCCAGGGCGCAGGCAGGTGTGCCACGCGCGCGTTGCCCACCTACTATGGGCAAAAAAGGTCCATTGTCGTCCTCAAGGGATATAATTACCATTTTTATTTTGAGTTGTGTAAAATGTGTTTAAAATCAGCTGATGCCAGCTGCTTTCCAATATTTGTACTGTAGGAGACTGCAATCATACCTAAATAACATTTAGTTTTTCTAGAATATTTGAGCATCTTCTCCACTTTATCTTCTCTGAAATCCTTATCGCAAACATCCGAAAATTGCCAAGTCGGTTCAGCCGATTCTTAAGTGATTGACCAATGAACAGCTTTTTTATTTACCCATATAGATGTAATAGATTGATAAAATAAACAGTATTATCGTGATATAAGCTACTCTTCTCTACGCCTATATCTCCCAAATAATAAGGTACAGCCAAGGTTGCTCGAATTTATATCCGTTCCATGATATGATAGGTGACGAGCCTATCGCCATATCGGGCACAAATTACAACCCTTATCATTATGAATAGAAAATACATACACAGAATATAATTACCCGACTTTGGATTTGCGTCTTACCTATATGCTTTGTAATTAGACAAATGACGCTTTTAAATATGGATTTTTGTGAAAAAATAAAATATTCATGGGAGCTTTCACGAATCTCCCCAGCTAACCGACACGCGCGGAGCTGCGGGCGAAAAGTAGTTAATATTATGCTTCGATAACCTTAGGGTCACAATATAATTTTAAAATGCCCATATGATACGGCTCGTGGCTATAATCACACGAAATTTACTATAAAGGGTTGTCCGTAGGACCACCTAGAGAAAGTACAGACGGCGGCAAAAGTGGTAAAATTTATTTATTTATTATTTTCCACTCTAACATCTACTATTACAGATGAACTAATGCAGTAGAGTAACACAATACAATTGAATTAGAAATATTTCTATGCAACAATCTTCACATTCTATACGAAGTGATTATGGCCGCCATCTTTGTGAATTCACTCAGAGAACAGACAAATATATCCGTTTCGACTACTATGAGGTTGAGAGTGCCCTTCTTGAAGAAGATTAGTACGCAAGTATGAAAATATAGAAATAAAATATTGGGTAATTTAATCCCGACTTCACATACTTTATCTCGGAACATATGTCGTTGTGAATTTTTCTACATGCCTTTTAAGTCCCATAATAATTTATTATGCTAACTTATATATAATATAATACTAGCCCTGTATTAAACACTGTCCCACTGCTGGGCTCGGGCCTCCTCTACTAATGAGAGGGGTTAGGCCTTAGTCCACCATGCTGGCCTAATGAGGGTCGGTAGACTTCACATACCTTCGAAATTCTCAGATATGCAGGTTTCCTCACGATGTTTACCTTCACCGTTAAAGCAAGCGATAATTAACATTTAATACACACGTAACTTTAGAAAAGTCAGAGGTGTGTGCCACTTAGGTTTTGAACATACGCGTCTTCATAGTCCATACCGCAACCAACTAGGCTATCGCTGCTAAATAATACATTATTTTAATAAATTTCATAAAGTTTAGTCAGCGAAATCAATGTAAGCCTCCGATTTTTTTTCTGGATTAGATTAGAATCATCTATTTTTATACACAATTTATAAATTAAATTTTATTATATGAGTACATAATAAACATTTCGAAAGCAATTTTCTAAATGTTCCTGAAAATCGATCCAAAATTTGTTGCATTTGAAGATCTGAGCACGCAAACATACAGACGTGGTCAATTTTTTGTACAATTTATTATTTCAAAGTTGGTAAAACCTAGTAATCTGTTAACGGATTGGGATTGATAAAGTAGTTGACATTATCTAACGGGTCGTTTTTATAACGAAAAGATATTGTGCCCGGTATCAAATAGGTTCACCCCCCAACATCGAACGGTAAAAAAACTGGCAATAAGTGGGTGTACTGATTACACCTCTGCTTACCCATTCGAGGATTACAAGCGTGCGTGAATATGTATCAAATCAAACAAGACGGCATAACTAAAACAACCGTTGTACGTTGCTTACATAATGCCTTTAACCATTTTATTAAAATTACCGTTCTTAGTAACAAAATCCTCTTTAATATTTTTACAACGGGATTTGAACCCCAACTGCATGTACGTTATTATGTTAAGTGGATAGCTGTGTTCATAAGGGCGGACTTTGCATTAATTTTAAACCTCGGGTTATTACTTTAAATGATTATAGATTCGATACACACAACATTTTTACTATACTTTATTTTATGATTGTTTTATCCGATTAAGTTAAGAAAGTATTTTGATGCATAACCATGATAATTGTATTAATTTAGCTTATTTATTAATATTTTATAGGATAGTTTGGTAGTTGATTGATTTCAACATCTATAGCGCTGTGGGCGAGTAGCTGGCTAGGAAACCAAAACCGTAGGTTCGATTTCCATACTAAGACAAAAGTTTTTGTAGTGACAAAATTGTTTTGGGTCTGGGTGTTCTGAAACCAAAAGTATCTCATAGATCCCGATTAAGATAATTATATCCTACTATCGGGTCAGAGCTATGTGTGTGACTATTGGATATTATTGAATTTATGTTTTTGACAAGCGTTTGCATTTGATATCATTTATAAAGTTCCTATATCTCCATTTTATCATCGCACCACCCGACACCGCAACAGAGTTCATTCATACCACCTGGAAACGATTCCGTCTAGCACGGTTCGTTTCTAGCGTTCATTTTTACCACGTAAGTGCAAGCTTTGGAATGAACTCCCTGCTGCGGTGTTCCCTGAGCGCTATGACATGTCCTTCTTTAAACGAGGCTTAAAAAGAGTAGTCCTTCAACGGTAGGCAGCGGCTTTGCTGTGCCCTGGCATTGCAGAAGTCTATGGGCGGCGGTGACTACTTTCCATCAGGTGGCCCGTCTGCTCGTCTGCAATCAAGGCACTAAAATAAATAATAAAAATCCTATAAACATTTAGTAATGTATTAGGTGTCCAAAAATAGTTTGATTGACGCACTTTAAAATATCTCGTTAGCGTAGAATTAGGCCTTCCGTTCACCAAGCTACCCTAATACTGGTTGATAGAATTCACATGCCTTTGAAATTGAAGCAGGCCGGCATGATTGTGTGCAGGCTGGCATGGTTGTGTCAAGTAGCAAGGGATAGTTTTCTCGCTACTTGATACTCTGACAGGATGGCACTGCGCTGATCATAAGGTGCAGCATGGTCACATTGCCGTGTCAGAATAAAAAAACAAATAAAGAATGTTTTAGTAAGCAGATCGCATCAAAATCTATTAAAAGTATGTTATTATTTTACGGGACCGATGTATTACACAATACTAATATAATATAATTTGACAGCCTCCGTGGCGCAGCGGGCGAGTACCCGGCTGTGAAACGAGAGGACTTCGGTTTGATTCCCGCACCGAAACTAATGTTTGTGTGACAGACAGATATTTGTTTCGAGTCTGGGTGTTTTTAGACTGTAGTCCCTCGTTGTTCTTGATGTCAAAACTATGTGTGTGACTGTTGGGTGTATTTATCTATACTAAAATAACGCTGAAGAGGCACTTTGACTGTATATTAAATATTATTGCAAAATTTTGATTGTAACGTGTTATATTATCGGTATAGAACCCATAACAATTGTTTTTGGAATTATTGTCTGTCTGTCTGTTAAGGCATCACGTCCAAAGTACTATATTACGACTAAAGAACCGACAATAAATTCATGGAGTGTATCTCGAGGTAATGTTTAGTCTTTATTTTATTTAAATAGGTGCATTCAATCAAAAGTTATACCTGTTTCAATGAATATCTGTATTATGCAAAGAGAAGTGGTGAGAGATGAAAACATTTTGTAAATAGTATATACTTATACACTTCCTCCTACTTATCTACCTATCCTTTAACTCCACGCGGGCGGAGCCGCAGGCAACAGCTAGTTTAATAATAAAATTCTGTATTTCTCCAAAACACTTGTGTACAAGTCAGTACTCACGATGCGAGATATCCCTCACGACTCACGCATTGTTTTTAATATTTTAATGGCCACGTGTCAAATGTGACTTATGTTGGGGAAGACTTATCTTATACATTCCTACCACTGGTCCTGACTCACCCAAAAAAATATATATACACTCACGCCTGTAATCCTGGTAGGCAGAGGTGTAACCAGTACACCCACTTTACGTTAGTACGGTCCCATTAATGATACAGTTGAGTCTTACGCCATACCGGGCCCCATTCCAGACTCCGGGATAAATAGTATTTCTAAATAGAAAAACCCAATATCGCTTTAGCCGACCCGGGGATCTAGCCCGAGACCTCAAGCACAGCAGTCGTAACGCATGCGCAATTACAACTGCGCCACCGAGACAGTATATTGTATAAATTATATATAATATAAGTAACAAATGAAGTGCGATTTCAATTGCCTTACCTGTCTAGCATACATGCCACGACAAAATATTATTGACTGTTATTTGTGAAATAGTTATCTCTATCCTAACATGGTTACATATAATCTTCTACGGGTTTTATTATAGTAAAGACTTCAGGATATTATTCTTTAGTTAACATGTCGACGCAATTATGCGAAATTTTGATATTTTTATATCAGATATCGTTGTGAAACAATCCATGACATACTACAATGCTTGATCTGCAGTATTTTAAACTATTTCTGATAAAAAGGCAGATTTTTTACTGCCTGGAGAGGCAGACGAGCAGACGGGCACCTGATGGTAAGTAGTCACCGCCGCCCATAGACTTCTGCAATGCCAGGGCACAGCAAAGCCACTGCCTACCCTATAAAAGAATTTTGGTTTGAAAAGTATATTTATTTCTCTCACATCTTAAACCACATACTTCATTAATGTCATTCTTGTCTGCACTATTTCATTGTCAGCTGCCATATTAAATCTGCAATATCAAATTGAATACAGTAAGCTAACAACCCGTGTCCATCTATAGGTGTTCTATTCCAGGAATCTCCAGGTAGCCAGACAAAGGTGATTGCAGATTTTTTATGATACCGTTTTTCTGCAAGTTTTTATGAATCTTTTGAAGTATTTGTTTAAATTTCGTTACTTGTTACACAAGGATATTGTCATAGATAATTCCTTTTTTCTTATAATGTTTAAATGCAAATTATAGTTAGTTGTAATGTTTTTTTTATCCTGACACGGCAAGGTGAACACAATACACCTGATGGTAACCACAGTGCCATCCAATTAGAGTATTGAGTAGCGAGAAACAATTATCCCCCGCTACTCAACACAATCATGCTGGCATGCTTCTTCAATACGCCATGGGCAAGAAGGTGAAGAAGCGGTCGAGGGTCTAGTGTCAGAGTACACAGAAGACCACAAAACGGCCTAACATCGTACCCAACTCTAGACCCCCGACAAAAACCGGATGTACACTGGCTGATCCTGGAACGCGACACACTTACGTGTGCCACTATCGAATTACTATTACCCTGTGTACCGTAGTCGCTATCCGAATATGAATATCTTACGACCAGCAAACCTCAGGATAAAAAGATTAAAAGAACAAAAGTCTGCCTAAGCTTCTCTGAGATTACAAAAAAAACCAAATATATGATCTCAACTAACATTGCCCTAATAAACTGATAAAATACGCTATTAACCGTGAAACAAGCCTTATAAAGTTATAAATTAGATAAGTCGACCCAATTTAGACGTTTTTATTCCATCATCCCACAACCACTAATCGAATTCAATGTGAGTGGTCCTTGTTTATTTTGCTTATTATATTTTAAGTTTGAACATTTTAGGTTAGGTTTTATTAGTGCATTTGGTCTTTAGGCTACATACTTATATCCCGGCGTGTTTTTTTTTCGAGGTCCCGGAATCCTTATGTAGTGTTGATGGAGACAACCATGGGGTTTTTAGCCGGCAAAAATCTGGCATACCCCGTCTTAACGAAGGGAATGCAACAGGATTTTCCCCATAAAAATAAGGATACAGTTTACATATTAATTTATGTTCAGTTCTGTTAATTGACTTATATTTCTGTTCCTAATTTTTCAACATAAATACCGTGGTCTATAAACAGTATAATAATGTTACTTATTGTTTGTTTCAGGTAAACATTCTTCAGTACAACGTAACCATCGCACCATGTTTTAATGGGTAGGTAGAGTTATATATAAAGCAATACAAGGTATCTCAATATGTACTTCACTTGTAAGGTAAATTCTATGATTGAGCGACCTCGAAATTGTATGCTAGATTTTGTATAAATCCGAAAGTCCAGATGTTTTAAAAGAAAATAGTATAATGTCTTTACGCAACAATACCATGTGAATTTTTTTTACGGTAGGCAGCGGCTTTGCTGTGCCCTGGTATTGCAGAAGTCTATGGGCGGCGGTGACTACTTACCATCAGGTGGCCCGTCTGCTCGTCTGCCTATCAAGGCACTAAAAAAAATATTTTTTATTAAAATTTCCAATAGTTTACTTTTCTTTTGAATTGTTATTTGACGCTTGTACTATTAGAATTTTACCTAAGTTATATATTTCCTGTAGCTCAACTTAGAGTTTTCCCGCGTATATTCTTGTCAAAATATACAGCGCCTCTGGCGGTTTACGGGAGAAACTAAATTTACTATTAGAACAAAACATTCCATACATAAAGAAGAACGCTAGCAACTTCGTTTACCTATCGTAACTTTTTGACATAAACTCTTGGCTGGGCTTTTTTTTATATTGTAGTGCGACAAACGAGCCAGTGGGTCACCTGATGTTAAGTGATCTCCACCGCCCATGAACATCCACAATACCGAAAGTGCCATGAATGCGCTGTCGGCCTTAAAAGACAGGAATAGGGACTAGGGAAGGGGAGGGGGAATCTGGGCCTCCGGATATCTCACTTACCATACGAAACGCGACAGTAAACTGTCACTTTACGTTGGGCTATTGAAATCTTTCTAATCAAATCCAAATCTCAAGGGCTTACGGCTTTCCTTTGTTTGCCTAACCAGACCTCAGCAATAGCTGTCAAATAACAAACGCAAACATATCGCGCATAAATCTCTAAAGACTTTCGATTTTAAAAACTCACACAACTTTCTCACACTTAATTCGTTTACCTTCAAGACGAAGGTGGGAACTCTTTATTTGTACTAATCCGGTATGAAGGTTAACTTGATTACCATGAAGTTTAACCTTTATAGATATGATAAGTTATGCACTTTGCGGGAGAGGCTCACCTAGGTTTGCTTGTGGTAGGATTTTGAAGGGTCGGCAACGCGCATGTGATGCTCCTGGTGTTGCTGTCCATAGGCTACGACCGACCGACCTAACCGATTATAATCAGGCGGACCTTAAGCTTGTTTGCCACCATCGAACATTCATTCATCATTCGCTGGTGGTAGGATAATCATATCCGGCCGCGATAGCGACCACCGTACACAGGGTGAAAACCCCGCCATAGTGACACACGCAAGTGTGTCGCGTTCCGGGATCAGCCAGTGTACATCCGGGTTTTCTCGGGGGTCTAGAGTTGGGGTATAATGTTTGGCCATTTTGCGGCCCTCTGAGTACTCTAACAATAGACCCTCGACTGCTTCTTCACCTTCTTGCCCATGGCGTAGTCTGAAGGAGCAGGCCGGCATGATTGTGTTGAGTAGCGGGGGATAGATCGTCTCTCGCTTCTCTATACTCTAATTAGACCGCACTACGCTTACCATCAGGTGCAGTGCGGTCACTTTGCCGAGCTAGGATAAATAAACGATAAAAAAACGAGGTATAACAAAAGAAAATGTCATAAAAAATCCAATCTAAGCCCAAAACTTTCAAAATATAATGAAAGCGGTTTTATTCCTTGTTAAAACAATATAAAACTAAACAGAAGTTAAGCCTCCGATCGCTTACGGTCTTAAATCAAACACAATGTTATGTGTCTTTGTACTAGTGTGGGCGGAACTGGTTTCTGTATGAATGGACCTCAAACCCGACCCGAGAGTCAATGGTCAGTTGATACTGTCTATGGTTCGAAATGTCTAGACGATGTTGATATTTCTAAGAATATGGAGCGACCACATTTACTTTAACAGCTTGTTGTATTGGAGTATTTCTTTCTACACATTTCGAAATCGATAAATTGCTGTTGGAACTTATTTATAATATTGTTTTATTGTCATTTTCATAGTCTACTATATTTTTTTAAGTAAATTCATGATTTTTTTTTTATTGATTTAGATATTTTTAGCGACTGGGCTTAAGAAAATACTGCGTGTTTTTTTATAATCGTAGAGATGCCGGAACCAATCGTATTTTTTTTGTAATTTAGGGTTACAGGGTGTGCTTTCAGTTTTCATGATTTTTTATAAGACACCCAACAGTCACACACATAGCCCCGACCCCACACTAAGACACGAGTCTTGTGTTGTGGGTATCAGGGACTACGAGAGACTTTCGGTCTCACAACACCCAGACCCCGGACACAAATATCTGTCTATCACACAAACATTTGTCCCAGTGTGGGAATCCAACCCACGGCCTCTCGTTTCACAGGCGGCTACTCGCCAACTACGCCACGGAGGCTGTCAATCTGATTATATTTAATATATAGCGGTGCTTTGGAAATGCCACTGGTTTTAGAAGAAATACCAATGAAGTCAACCTTAGGTTTTTGTGTATCTAATGACATAAAGGCACATATAGACAAAATATTATCAATACTAGTAGTTGTTATAATAGGTAAAGTATCAGAAAATCATAAATTATGAACGTTATTTAGAAGGTTAATATCAAGAAGAATACTTCTCTAAACATACATACATATACACTCATGCCTGTAATTCCCGAAGGGGTAGGCAGAGGTGACAGAACAGTATACCCACTTTTCGCCGAATTTATTACGGTCCCATAATTTGATAGGGCGCGAGCCAATTGCCATACCGGGCACAATTCCAGACTCCGGGCTGACACAGAGTATTTCTCAATAGAAAAAGCCGATATCACTTTACTCTTCCCGGGGTTCGAATCCGAGATCTCAGCACAGCATTTGTAACGCATGCGCAATTCTAAAATAAAGCCACTAACAAAGCATCTCGTTATTAAGATCATCTTAAGTAACCTTAACCTTTATCTCACTGATTATAATTTTTGACAGTTCATGAATAGATAACGATCCATTGTGATAAGTTTAATTTGATGGTTCGTTAGGTAGACATCAATCTTGTTTTTAAAGAAAGAGAACAACTTCATTTCAACTGTCTTGCTTTATTTTTCTGTTTGGTACATTTTTTTCTATTGATTTTAAATTAACTTCCAATGAGCTAGTGTTTTTATCCTGGCACAGCAAAGTGACCACACTACACCTGATGGCAAGCGCAGTGCCATCCAATTAGAGTATCGTGTAGCGAGAGATAATCTATTCCCCGTTATTCAACACAATCATGCCGGCCTACTTCTTCGCACTACGCCATGGGCAAGAAGGTGAAGAAGCGGTCGAGGGTCTAGTGTCAGAGTACTCAGAAGGCCGCAAAACTGCCAAACATCGTAGCCCAACTCTAGACCAAAACCTGATGTACATTGGCTGACCCCGGAACGCAACACACTTGCATGTGCCACTATGGCGGGTTTTACACCATGTGTACGGTGTAAAACCCGCAATATCTCGACATTCTCTTTAATTATGATAGCCTTAGTGGCGACCCAGACGAGCAACTTGCTGGTGTTGATCCCCACGACAACACAAATGTTTTAGAGAACTATGTTTCGGGTCTGGGTGTTGTAGGACCATAGTTCTTGTTTCTACGATACACGTTTGATCTAGTGTGAGATCAGTATGAGTGATAGTTGGGTGTTTTATTATTCTGTTTA
The DNA here is from genome assembly GCA_905220505.1 of Laothoe populi. NCBI lineage: Eukaryota > Metazoa > Arthropoda > Insecta > Lepidoptera > Sphingidae > Laothoe > Laothoe populi. The sequence goes on from HG992173.1 coordinate 10,032,960, forward strand.
ACCGGGTGTTCCGATTGTGGAATTCCTCGAAATTAGGAACGATGGTCACTATGATGCAGACGGGACCAACAGCCTGGAGCCGCTACAGCTGCGAAGTGATATTTCCGCGCTTAGCGTGTTCTACCGTCTGTATCATGGCGAATGCTCTGAAGAATTGTTTGATCTTATCCCATCCTCTCCCTTCCACACCAGAACCACGCGCACTGGCTTGCAGAGCCACAGCTTTGTGGTGTCTACTACCACGGCCCGAACAAAGAGGTTTGCAAGCGAAGGTTTGTGGAACAGTTTGCCACCTACCGTGTTCTCTCCTTCCTATGAACCTGGGTCCTTTAGGCGTAGTGTGAAGAAGCTGAACAGCAGGCCGGCATGATTGTGTTGAGTAGCGAGGGATAGACTGCCTCTCGCTACTTGATACTCTATCTGGACGGCACTGCGCGTACCATCAGGTGCAGTGTGGTCACTTTGCAACGCCAGAATAAAAAAAAAACTATCCAGACGGTTACTAATATCGAGTATTCCATCAGTAATCCCAAAATACCATGGTACATGAATCACTATTTTATGTAACACATTAACCTCGTTGCCACACTGTTTACCATAAAATCTTCGACACGGTACAGATAATGCTAATTAAAAATGATATAATAAAACGCGTGAAGCAAACATCAATGTCATCTCTTTCTAGCTCGTGGTAAGTGTATGTGCATCTCTTTCATTTATGACCACTGATACATAGTTTATTTTTATGACATTTAGTATATGGATTTTATATTGGTAGATAATGGATATTACGTTGTCGATAGAAATTATTTTAGTAATTGTATATGTGATATGGATATTTTATCATTCTGGTTTTGTTAGTACATACACACACGTCTGTAATCCCTGAAGGTTAGGCAGAGGTGTAATCAGTACACCCACTTTTCGCCGATTATTACGGTCCCATAATGTGATAGAGGACGAGCCTATCGCCATACCAGCCACTATTCCAGACTCGGGCTGTGTATTTCTAAATTATATTATAACTAGATGTTGCTCGCGGCTCCGCCCACGTGGAGGTTATTTTTGTAAGAAAAGGTATACAATCCATGGAGGCATCTTAAACTATTACACATTTCTATATTTCGCTTTCCGATAGGAAGCGTGCATTTTTTTCGGGATAAAATGTAGCTTATGTAATTTTCTGATCCCTAAACTGCCACTATGCAAAAAATCATGTCGATCCCTTACTCTGTGAAAAGCTATAGTATAGTAGAGAGCTCCGATAAACGCGTCCGATCGCTGGTAATCATAAAGTTGTGGGTTATCCTTAAGAGATAGACATATACCATCGCGGACTTTTTTGTTGCCCTTTTTAAGGTGTACAATTAACCGTAGTACATTATTTGATTTATCTCGTGGGGTTGTCAGCGTTTGCAATGTAACCGCAAAAAATGTGTTTATTTACGACATCACATTAGAAACCTGTAAATTCATCAGTGTTTCTCTACAATATTATGCATGTATATGTACATATAAACCTTCCTCTTGAATCACTCTATCTATTAAAAAAAGCGCTTCATAATCTGTTGCGTAGTTTTGAAGATTTAAGCACACATAGGGACGGACAGACAGCGACAGCTACTTTGTTTTATACTATGTAGTGATATTTATATTTTCCAATCATAATATCAAATTATTCTTATCGTAATTAAAACATATGTCATGACCACGATAGTATGTATCATTTAATTGCCCAATGACGTTTTGTGAAGGGTTACCTGAAGTAATTGCCACATCAGTAATTTGTGTACACGTAATGTTACATTTGCATTACATTTGGGTTCGATTCCATGAATAAAGATAGCATCAGAGCGGTGCATCAAACGCCGGCCCTTTACCCTTTGATGTGTTATCCGTCTCTTTCGCACTCGCGGGAGTTACACGCTTTTTTGAGGATGCATTTACCAGTCATTTCCTTAATGACGAATCGTGATTGTTGCTTTGGGCCTTGAAGCGATTATTTTGTAATACAGTCGTAATTTAACCTCTTTTTCTTGCAGATAGTTTCCCTTTCAACACGAGTTTTCATAAAGATCAAAGGTTTTATTATACACTAGCTTTTGTCTGCAGCTTTGCATGCGTTTAGCTGTACCTAAAGGTCTGTGCCCAACAGAATAAATATATAGAAAAATTTTCTTGATGGAAATATTGTCTACGAGAATTGAACCCGCAACTGAGATAGAGTATATATTTTATTTTGGCAATTTCATTTGAAAGTATAGTTCTGTGTCATTTTAGACAAAAATGGAAATAACAGGTTTGGTGAATGATTACAAAATAATGTTCATCCAGATTAAAAACAGTATCCCTATTCATCCCGTTTACAGTACATATTTATATTAACACTTGTACTTTTAATAAACCCCGCGATAGCCTAGCTGGGTATGGTACGGACTGCTGAGACAGTATTTTTTTTATTGCCTGGATAGGCAGACGAGCAGACGGGTCACCTGATGGTAAGTAGTCACCGCCGCCCATAGACTTCTGCAATGCCAGGGCACAGCAAAGCCGCTGCCTACCGTTAATAGCAGGATCAAAACCAGCCCTAAATGGCATACACCTCTGACTTTACTAAAGATATGTATTCATTGTTAATTATCGCTTGCTTAACGGTGAAGGAAAACATCGTGAGGAAACCTGTATTCATGTCTGGGTTAGGTTATCCATTCGATACATAGGCAATCACGCCTGTAAATCCCCGATAGGGTAGGCAGTAGTGTAACCAGTGCACCCACATTTCCCCGAGCTTATTTACCGTCCCATTATGTGATAGGGCCCATATTTCGTGGTAGAAAAACCCAATATCACTTTACCCGACCCGGTACTCGAACTCGAGACCTCAGCATAGCGTACCGCGTACGCTATTAAAACTGTGCCATCAATACAGCCAAGCAAAGGTAAGCATTTGTAAGCTTAAGTGAGCAGTAACTAGGAAGTCATTTCAACTGTAGGTAATAAATATACCAAGTTAAAAGTTCAAAAGGGCAATTCATCTTTAAACATTGTATTTGATATATCGAGAATTAATAGATCTACATTTCTGTTATTGCTTCCGTGTAGTGTACATCAGTTCGGATATTAATGACACCTTCGCGGAGTGGAAAAGCCGGTTATAAACCAGAAGTCGCGGGTTCAATAAATGTTTACGTCTTTAGAAATATGTTTCGGTTTGACTGTTGTGAGACCGAAAGTCATAGTTGTTCCAACGACATTTTTATCCTGGCACGGCAAAATGCACCTAATAGTAAGCGCAGTGCCGTCCAGTTGGAGTATCAAGTAACGAGAGACAATCTATCCCTCGCTACTCAACACAATCATGCCGGCCTGCTGTGTAGCTTCTTCACACTACGCCGAAAGGACCCAGGATTATAGAAAGGTAACACGGTAGCTGGTAAATTATTCCACAGCTTGATGGTGCGGCAAAAACACGAATTTGCTTTCCTCTTGGTTCGGGCCGGGGTAGTAGACACCATGAAGCTGTGGTGCAAGCCAGTACGCGTGGTTCTGGTGTGAAAGGAGAGGAAAGTTTATAGGAATTGTAGCTTACAGACTTTGAGTGTGACTGTTGGGTGTTATTTTTGACAGCCTCCGTGGCGCAGTTGGCGAGTAGCCGGCTGAGAGACGAGAGGCCGTGGGTTCGATTCCCACACCGGGACAAATGATTGTGTGACGGACAGATATTTGTGTCCGGGGTCTGGGTGTTGTGAGACCGAAAGTCTCTCGTAGTCCCTGATTCCCACAACACAAGACTTGTATCTTAGTGTGGGATCGGGGCTATGTGTGTGACTATTGGGTCTTTTTTTTTTTTTTTTTTTTTTTTTTTTTTTATCCTAGCACGGCAAAGTGACCGCACTTCACCTGATGGTAAGCGCAGTACGGTCCAATTAGAGTATCGAGTAGCGAGAGACGATCTATCCCCCGCTACTCAACACAATCATGCCGGCCTGCTCCTTCACACTACGCCATGGGCAAGAAGGTGAAGAAGCGGTCGAGAGTCTATTGTCAGGGTACTCAGAAGGCCGCAAAATGGCCAAACGTTGTACCCCAACTCTAGACCCCCAAAAAACCGGATGTACACTGGCTGATCCCGGAACGCGACACACTTGCGTGTGCCACTATGGCGGGTTTTTCACCCTGTGTACGGTGGTTGCTATCCGGGCGGATATGAATATCCTACCACCAGCAGTCTTATTTAATTATTGACTCGAATCCAGGTTTTTGGAAGAGGAGTGGGTTAATCTATGCTCGATAAATTAGAGGTAAAGACAACGGTTTACGTTAAAATACTTTATATCCCAACATGCTTAGGTTTTACTCACCTCCGCTGCAATCCAAAGCGATAGCTAGCTATTTTATTAAAGAGAGCAGGGTTCAGTTTCCACTGCGACCCCTTTTTTAATGCGCCTATCTCAGTCCGTCCATTAATATAACCAATAACAAGTGTCTGTCCGTCTGTCGTAAATAGCTCGCATCCATTTCTGTTGCGTAATATGGAAACGCGCCAGAAATAATATGCACAATCAAATATACATGCATTTAGTTGTGTAAACGGAAGATGTTAATGTAGGGTTTTTGTCTTTTGAATCATATCTTTATATATATAATTCTACTGTACGTGTGTATGTCACTGAACTCCACCTAAACGGCTGGACCGATTTGAATGTTTTTTTTGTATGCGTTTAAGTGGTGCCCTGGATGGTTTAGATTCATAAATCAGCCCGGCAGATGGCACTGCAGTCAGTGTGGCGCTGCTTTTCCGGGCAGGTTGTCGTCTGCCGGGGCCGCTAGTGATATATATAAAAAAAATACACCCAAAAGTCGCACATAGTACTAACCCTACAACCGAGATCAAGAACGACGTGCTCGAGGTAACGGAGCGGCTATTCAGGCTGGTGAAAGAGTCTGAAGAGGCAAAAGCACCCATGGAGAATGTTATACCGGTCGATAAAGTACCTGAAAAGGGAAAAGAGAGGACCGAGTAAAAAGAGATCCTTCAGGCCATATCCAACCACACCAAGCTGCTGGAACAAAGCAAAGTGTGCAAAATGTCATCCAAATCCGCGTAGCTGTTATAGGGTAATTAAAACATAACTAATTTGTATACCTAACTAGCTGTTGCTCGCGGCTCCGCCCGCGTGAAGGTCATATTTGGGAGAAAAAGTATACAATACAAAATACTAATTTTCATGTATTTAACTTCAAAAATGACGGATTTTCATACAAACTTTCTACCCCTATTTTACCCCCTTAGGGGTGGAATTTACAAAAACCCTGAAACATATATTTTTTATTTTTAAATAAAAGGCCAAATACAAATTTTCATGAATTTAAATTCAAAAATGACGGATTTGCATACAAACTATCATCCCCTATTTTACCCCCTTAGGGGTGGAATTTCCAATAACCCTTCCTTAGTGGATGCCTACATCATAAAAGGTACCTACTGTCAAAATTTCAAGTCTCTCGCCCAATAAACCCCATAAAAACAAAAAAAAAACGTAAAACCTCTATAATATAAACCAGGAATTAAAAGTACAGTTTTGTTAAATTCGACCGCACGTGTAAACGGTGCGTTTTGCGTTAACTAATGTAATTAGTGAGTTGAAATGCGTAATTGGTGTTTTTAGGGCGTTGCTACGGGGTCAAGTTGCAAGGGGCGACTACGGGCCCGTGAATTATAATAATAATACTAGCCCTGTATTAAACATTGTCCCACTGCTGGGCACGGGCCTCCTCTACTAATGAGAGGGGTTAGGCCTTAGTCCACCACGCTGGCCTAATGCGGGTTGGCAGACTTCTCATACCTTCGAAAAAAATCTCAGATATGCAGGTTTCCTCACGATGTTTTCCTTCACCGTTAAAGCAAGCGATAATTAACATTTTAATACACACATAACTTTAAAAAAGTCAGAGGTGTATGCCACTTGGGTTTCGAACCTACGACTTTCGTCTTGGCAGTCCGTACCGCAACCAACTAGGCTATCGCTGCTAAGTGTAGTAGCCCGTGAATTATAAACGAATTATGTGGTGTTTTGTAATTCTGCATTAATCATTACGCCTGAGTTAAAAAAAACTAGTACAAAAATATGTTGCATTAGCCGTAAAAGGCTGCCTAAATGCATAGGATAGAAAGAAAGACAAAGTTGACCTTAGATTTAATCATACTAGCCCTATATTAAACATGTCCCACTGTTGGGTACGGGCCTCTAATGAGAGGTATTAGGCCTTAGACCTAATAAATAATTGTTTAGTACGATGTTAAATTAGCACGTCAGTATTCTGGCAGTGTACTAAAAATTAAAGCTTTGCCAAATCGGACATACATACTTGCATACTGCAGTCACGCCTATAATCCCCGAAGAGGTTGGCAGAAATGTAACCAGTAAATTCATTCGCCGAGCTTATTACCATCCTATGATGTATAGGCGAGCCTGTCGCGATACCAGGCACATTCCCAGACTCCAGGCCGATACTGAGTATTTCAAGATAGAAAAATCCAATACCACTTTTACCCGACCGCCGCATCGAACCCGAGACCTCAGCTCAGCAGTCGTACCGCCCACGCAAATATAACTGCGCCACCGTAGCAGTGCAATTAAAAAATAATCAGAATCATTCGAAAGTTCAGTAATCATAAGAACAATTATAAATTTTTATTCTTGATATACTGCCTGACTGCCTCGGTGGCGTAGTTGTAATTGCGCATGCGTTACGATTGCTGTGCTGAGGTCTCGGGTTCGATCCCCGGGTCGGGTAAAGTGATATTGGGGTTTTCTACCTAGAAATACTCAGTATTAACCCGGACTGGAATGGTGCCCGGTGTGGCGATAGGCTCGCCCCTATCACATTATGGGACCGAAATTCGGCAAAAAGTGGGTGTACTGGGTACACCTCTGCCTACCCCTTCGAGGATTACAGGCGTAAGTGTATATGTATATGTATGTATGTATGTATTCTTGTTTATAATTTTAATTGTTTATGATCCACATAAACATATTACAAAGCTGACCTAATTTTAACATTTTAAAACAAACACATTCCAATGTCCTTGAGACGGTTACCGCCAACGAGCCAGAGGAAATGTATTTTGTATGCAAATAAATTTCTATCTTTGGACCTGAAGTCATAAGTCTGAGGATATAAGAATAAAATAAGACCTTGTCCTAAATAAGATTGAAGAAAGAAGTGATCTCATCGACAACATTGTTATTTCATTTGCTTAACAGCGCGTTATACAAACATACCTACGTACAAACGGTAGGCAGCGGCTTTGCTGTGTCCTGACATTGCAGAAGTCTATGGGCGGCGGTGTCTACTTACCATCAGGTGGCCCGTCTACTCGTCTGCGTACCCAGGCAGTAAAAAACATGATCTTGAAGTATTAAGCTGAGTGTGGCTAAGTGTGGTGCTACAGACGTTGGCCATTATCTGGACATATAGAGTGACAAATGAGGAAGTCCAGTGTCGAATTGGTCAGAAACGTCAACTTTTACTCATCACAAATACTTTTTTGTTTATGCACGGCAAAGTGACCACACTGCACCCGTAAGCGCAGTGCTGTCCAATTAGAGTATCGAGTAAGAGAGAATATCCCGCCATTGTAACTCCTGTTTAGCCAGGATCAACAATGGCACGCATTTTTGCGACACCGTGTAATGAAACTCGGCGAGTCTCTCGGAATGCTTAATTATCGAGTATCGAGTAGCGAAAGACAATCTGGTGTAAAACTTGGTTACGCAACATTAGTGGACGGGCATCGTGAATGCTTCAGAGCAAAAGCAGAAAACTGCTTCACAAGAAACAGGATTGAATATTTCAAGCTGACGGCCAACATAATAATACAGAAGTTTCCTGTGTTTAATTTTGTATATTATTCGATATGCAACCGAATATAATTCGCCACAGAAATCCTTTTTCTAAAATAGACACAAAATTGCTTGAAAATTGTGGTCACAATATTTATTTTAAATATTTTTATGAGCAAAATGGTTGCTCAGTGGGAACATATCACTATCTCGCTCGCGCAACGGCACAATGGCCATTCTGAGAACCGTGACGTCACGGGATATATCATGCATCCTTCTACTGTCATTTGACAATTACCCCTTCCAGCAGATTTGAATGGCGTCTAATTTACTTATTTTTTTTCGGATTCATAAAATTCTTTCGATAATAAGTTTTAAGAAATGTACCTTGTTGATTAAATTATTAAAAATAATCGTGTTAACTACCCTATTGAAGAGACACATGTAGAAGAAGAATGCGTAGTGTGAAGAAGTTACTCAACAGATAATTGTGTCAAATACCAAGAGATAGTAGTCTCTCGCTACTTGATACTCCATCTGGACGGCACTGCGCATCAGCACATGCAGTGTGCTCACTTTGCCAGAAAACTTCAGTATTTTTAGTGTTACCCGGTTCCCCTTTATAATTCTCTTCCTGTCGCCTACATCCCGATCAGATAATCTGAGCACTTCCCTAACGTTATTATAATGTTAAAAACTATAATAACAATAGTTGTTTTATCAGCAATCGCCAATGTGTTGTCCCGAGTTAATAGACCGTCAAACGTGGCCACTAGAGTGACCACATGTTTATGTAGTTCTATTTCGGCTTTTATATTGCTCTAGCTGTTGCTCGCGGCTCCCCTCGCGTGGACGTCATGTTTGGGAGAAAAAGTATATAGTACAAAGCACTAATTTTCATACCTTTAACTTAAAAAATGACTGATTTTCATACAAATTTCATCCCCTATTTTACCCCCTTAAGGGTGGAATTTCCAAAAACGCTTTCTTAATGGATGCCTACGTCATAAAAGGTACCTGTTGTGAAAATTTCAAGTCTCTAACCTCAGCCGTTTAGGTTGTGCGTTGATATGTCAGTCAGTCAGTTTCTTCTTTTATATATACAGATTTAGGTTTATTTAGGGACTAGCAACCCGGCTTCGTAAGTTTACTATCAACCATATGTCCACTCTGCTTATACCTTCGGAAATATAAGCGTGAGCTTATATGTTTTATTCCACAGAGAAATCATTATTATACATGAATTTACATATCTAAATTAAATACAAATGTATTTACTGACATGAGCTGTGTCATAGAAAATTGATGAAAAATTAGTTTATATGACATTTTCTATATTAAATAATGGTCATTTCTCATGTAAATAAGCTATTACGAATAATTGATCACACAATTCCGTGTCCAATAAATTGTTAAATGAGGTCGATAGCACTTAGGGGATTGGTTTTAATATTCCATCCACTCAGCGGAATTAGGTCTGTCTAGGCAATAAATATTCAAGACCTATTTACCTGGCTAGGTGCGAGAAATACGCACTAGGTGAGAAGTCTGAGTTATAAGCGATAGCGGCTAAGTCTAAGTTGGGAGAGATTTTAGGAAAAAGTGTAAATTTTTCTTCCGGTACCGGTGATAGGTGAATTTCGGATTGAGGACTCACTTGTTTATCCTGGCACGGCAAAGTGACCACACTGCACTTGATGGTAAGCGCAGTGCGGTCCAATTAGAGTACCGAGAGACTATCTATCCCCCGCTACTCAACACAATCATGCCGACCTGCTTCTTCAATGGGCTATCCAACACTAAAAGAATTTTTCGGACCAGTAGTTCCTGAAATTAGCGCGTTCAACATACTAATAGTAGTAGTATAAGTTGTAATATATTTTTGGGGTCAAATAAAAGGTGAAGTAATGGAAATGCACAGCTGTATGACGCAGCTCTTTGATAAAAAGTGCAAAATAAACAAACTCCAAAGATCGACAAGATAACGATACGCTATCATATACCAATACAGATAAGTAAGATATCTGTGATTTTAGTTTTTTGGGTTACAAGGAGTAAGTACTTTCTTTAAACATTTATTTATAGTCAATAGCTTTAAAATGACGTTAGCATTATTACTTTTCAAAGAATCATAGAAGTTATCATAGTGAACAAAAAAACACCTTCGAGGAATAAAAATAGAGGTAGGCTTATGTAAAAAGTTATATAATAAAAACACAGGCAGTCATGGGGAGTACCAATAGATGTGAAAACTTAAAACTTTGGAATGACTGTGTTTTTTTTAAACAGCGTCCATGAAGTAGTGACCGTTTGTTTATGATTGCTTGTCGATAATTATAAAACTTCATAAGCGTGCTTATTTCGAAATTAAAATAATCTGAGCGTGACGATCACGCGAATTCAGTGCTTTTCCCCCATCAGAAGTGCCCAAGGTGCCTAAAGAAGTTTTCACTTCAAAAAAGATAAGTTCTAATGTCATTACATATACACTCACGCCTGTAATCCCCGAAGGAGTAGGCAGAGGCGTAACCGGTACACCTACTTTTCGCCGAATCGAACCCGAGACCTCAGCACAGCAGTGGTAACACATACGCCATTACAACTGCGCCACCGAGGCAGTCAAATTCTAATGTTCAGTCATAAACGACTATTGTTCTGAATAATGCAAGAAATAAAATATATTTTTACCGATTTCAATCTGATAATTACTTGCCCTGATTGATTGACTGATTCAACAACGCAGAGTCTAAACCAAGGCAACAAACTTGACATTTTGGCAGTTTTTCTCTTTATGTTGTAAGCATCCACTAAGAAAGGATTTTCGAAAATTTCACCCCTAAGGGGATAATTGCGATCAAAGTTCGTAATTGAATCGAGAAGTACTAAGTTACGCGTAATATTATTTTATGTTTTTTTCTGTCCGAAATCGCGATCGCCAGCAACTCGCGTCTCTCGGACAAACCAGATAAAGGCAATAACCGACTGAAGCCAAAAATAAACAAATTATCTAAAGCAAATATTTATATCAGTTCTGTGCGAATTTTTTACACCTAGATCGATGACCCCCTGACCTAATTTGTGAAAGTTTTTTGCTAGAGATTTTAAACAGATACAAATTTTTACGTGTATTTGGGAACGTTGTTTATAGCGGGGTGTATTTTTGATTAACATAACAATATGGATTATTCAGCTATTCAGATCAAAATCTTGCCAAGATTGAATCTGCAACCTCTCGTTTCTGTTTATTCACCCAGCTTTTTTTTTAGTGCCTCGATAGGCAGACCAGCAGACGGGCCAACTGATGGTAAGTAATCACCGCCGCCCATAGACTCTTAAACAAAGACATAATACTATGTATATGCTATATACTTAGGTATACAGCGTCATAAGCTCTCAGGGAGCTTTCTTCGTTCGTTCGTCGAGCTTACTTCCGTACCATGATGTGATAGGAGGCAAAGAAAAAAGAAAAAAAAAATTCCGAAGTGTGATTATCGAATCAAACCCTTCGGCAAAAATTGTGATTTCCCATCCTGGGATTTGAACCCAGTAACCCAGTTTCAGTATACGCCACTACGCCAATGACGTGATCAAAATAGTCAATATTGAAAAATATATATATATATATACATAAAAATTCAATAGCTAATTGAAACAACAGCCGACATTCTCCGCTCAATTCGCCGTCCAAACTTGACCCCATATAGAGTTCACTTCTGAGTTTCTGACCCACTGGGCCGAAACGCCATTTGGGCAGACAAATTTGTACCGTTAATTGTGACTTTTATGTTAAGCGTATGGCCCTTTAAATTGAACCGTTGCGTCTTTCAATGTAGTCAATGAATAGTGAACATTTTGTAATAGGGGATATCATTTATAGTTTTAATCAATAACTAACTTTAAATTAATTTTCGATAGAATTTTATAAATACGCTAAAATATAACAAAGTTAAAAGTCATTGTAATCTGGAGTAACTGTCAAATGACTGAAAAAGGATGTACGATAAGATTCATGACGTCATCATGCAGTATGGCCATTACAGTGCAGTCGTAAGAGGGAGATAGTAAGATGCTCCCACTAAACGGCCACTTTAGCTTATACCGATATTTATTGAGGCCTAGTGCTATAAATAAATCTAGAGAGCAAGATCTTGTTTTCATATTGTTCTTAGCTGCACATATAATTTGCAAATTTACACGCTGTCTGTGTTTGCTAATCTCGCAGGCTTTCTAAAGCAGACATTTAAAACCAATTCAGTAGAGCATCTCTCCTTAAAACAGAATGTAAAAAATGCCCTAGTCTATTTAATTGAGTGATTGAATGTTGACCGAACTAATATAAGATTATGAACCAATAAAAAAATTGTATCCATGTGAAATTTAAAATGCATTTTATTCGACTTTCGATCTATTTGCAATTCCATTTCAATGTTATGATTGACAGACATAGTTTACAAAATTGAATCCAATGAAGCAGCATTATAAACAATTCATGAACAGTCTCTTAATGGAGTCATCAGCAGTTTCCCAGACTGAGTAATTTGCTAAATTTAACGCTCTGTTGATGCAGTCCTGTCTTTGGCTTAAAATAAGCATTGACGTAGCAAACATTCACTATATGCTCTTCACATTTAGTGTCCCAGTTTCTTTGCAATTTAGCTTCTAAAAATGGATGCGTAAAATTAGTTTTGTTTTTCTAGAAATTGTCAAAAATACATTGTGGAAGTTTTTTGGTGAACGATCCAAAATGTTATTTCAGTAATTTGACGTTATTGTTTTATTTGTTACTAGCTTAGCAATAACTAGTCCTAGTCTCTAGTTATGGGGTAACTCGTTGTGCGGCTTTTTGAGCCTTTATGTTTCTTGGAGTTTTTTTATTGTGAAATCTACTTTGTAATCAGTTCAGATAGTTTTCAATTATCTGTCAATAGAGACTATAGTTTTATTTTTTTAAGTACAGGGTGCTTTTGAACCATAAGCATTTTCTTTGTAAAAGTCAAGTATTAAATTGTCTGTATAGTTTTCATTATTTTTACTTTCGTATTGACTTGATTCTTCTGTTTTTTTTCTATTTATAGCATCTCTTCTCAACTCGTAATCTCTTATTGAATATGATTTTCCACATCAGCTCCAGCCCTGTGTATAATAATACCAGCCCTGTATTAGAAAGAAAGAAATATTTTATTTGGTACAAGCAGTTCTATAACATTCAGACTAAAAACTAGTTATATAGGTAAAAACTAAAAGAAACAAAATTAAATCGAATTAAACACTAAACATGTACACTAGGTTTTTTTTTCTTTTTTTTTACACAATAATACACTTACCTAGCTTTAGTATATAAAATAAACTATTAAACATTGTCTCACTGCTGAGCACGGTCTGTTAATGAGAGCTAGACCTTAGTCTACACTGGCCTAATGCCGGTTGGTTCACATACTTTTGAAATTCTTATGAGAATTCTTAGATACATACATACACTCACGCCTGTAATCCCCGAAGGGGTAGGCAGAGGTGTAACCAGTACACCCACTTAGCGCCGAATCTCGGTCCCATAATGTGATAGGGGGCGAACCTATCGCCATACCGGGCACATATTCCAGACTCCGGGCTAATACTGAGGAATTTCTAGATAGAAAAACCCAATATCACTTTATCCGACCCGGGGATCGAACCCGAGACCTCAGCACAGCAGTCGTAACGCATGCGCAATTACAACTACGCCACCGAGGCAGTTCTTAGATATAAAATCTTATGTATGGTTGAATAAAATAATGTTTTGTTTTGTTTCAGGTAAAAACGCTTCACTGCCTGACCCCAATATACATCTTCATTTAACACCATTGGTCACGGTTCGTGATCGGGTGCGGCCCCATTATCAACATAATGAATGTTTATGGTAAATGCCTTTTGGAGTATCGATTCGTGATAATTTTGGTAGGTTTGGAATTGATGCAAATGTTTTTGAAGTTATACTTCTTTAGGCACGTTATGAAAAAATTATGAGAGTGAAATTTTAAGATGCGCGTGACACAAAAGTCACACCTCTGAAGTTTCCCTGAGTACCAGGCTAGCAGAAATGTAAGGAGATAGTTGATAGCGTTTAACTTCTAGTGACTTGGATACGTCATCCTACGTCACTGTCATTTTATTATACCCTTATATTCTTCTTCTTAAATCAAAAATCCAATATTTATTGAATCCGTGAAATGACTTAATTATTTTAATAATATAAAAAATTAAAATATTTAGGTTTTCTATTTTGTGTAAATACACGTGTCACAAAATATTGTATGCCAATATGGCGGGACATAACTGTACTACATAAAAAAACATAACATCATTATTTCCTATGTACCGCAATAAAAACGATTTAATTTGATTTAGATTCAGTAAATTTTTTTAGTCCGCCAGTTCGGAATGCAGTTTCGCTAGAGAAGAACGGGCAAGAAACTGTAGCGTTGCTCTTTTCGAACATCAGTTAACAATATTTGGTAATAAAATAAATAAATAATTAACACCCAACAGTCACACACATAGCCCCGACCCCACATTAAGATACGAGTTTTGTGTTGCAGGTATCAGAGACTACGAGAGACTTTGGGTCTCACAACACCCAGACCCCGGACACAAATATCTGTTTGTGACACAAATATTTGTCCCGGTGTGCGAATCGAACCCACGGCCTCTCGTTTCACAGCCGGCTACTCGCTAACTGGGCCACGGAGGCTGTTAAAAATTATTATACGATTTCAGTTTAATTGCATTAGATTAGAACATCTCAATATAGGGTATGTTAAGTTGCCTAATTACAATACTGTGAAATAAAACTCATTACAAGACCTAGTGCCGCACATAATTCTACTGTACGTGTGTTTGTCACCTGACTCCTCCTAAACGGCTGGACCGATTTGGATGAAATTTGTGTGTGTGTATTTCAATGGGTTCCTGGGTGGTTTGAAATTCGACCTGATAGGCGCTGCTTTTCCGGGTAGGACGACATCTGCCGGGCCCGGTAGTTATTTATAAAATATTAATACTGCAAAAATGAATAAATACTTTAGAAATTATGTATACTACAAAACCCCACCTGTGTCATGCCATTGGAATTTTGAATCCTCGGTTCAAACGAGACTACAATAATTATAATTTTATGACAGCTTCCGTGGTGCAACGAGTATGCACGAGGCCGTGGGTTCGATTCCCGCATGGACACAAATGTTTGTGTGACAGATGGATTTTTGTTTCTGGTCTAGGTGTTGTAGGACCGTAGTCCCTCGTAGTTCTTGATACCCACGATACAGGTTTAACTAATGTTCAGGACTGTGTATGTGACTGGTTGTTTATTTTAGCTTAGATACATTTTTCGTAAAAGTAAATAGAACTACGTATATAAAAAAACTAGCTGTTCCTATAAAAATTTTGAACTCCTATCTGACCCCTTTCAATATTGTTATTTTAGAAAACAGATAGCCTATGTCCTTCTCCGGGATATGATCTATCTGCTTGCCAAATTTCATCACAATCCGTTCAGCCGTTTAGTCGTGAAAAGGTAACAAACAAACAGAGTTACTTTCGAATTTATAGTATTAGTATGGATTACAAAAAAATATTTAGTAGCCCGTTATTAAAAAGCTACTTCCGATGCATGCGTTAATTATGTAACATTGTATATAAATTGTATTTATAATAATTTATTCAATTAATGTTTAATAATAAATAACATCGTAAAATAATAAACAAACCGCTTCTTTTTTCTTCTACACACAAGAAGTTGATGAATGGGTTTAAAAATTAGGTCTTAATACAATGTTACATAGAGCTAAATCTCAGGAATTCGGCGCAAGCCGTGACCTGGATGCACGTTCCCATACGCTCCTGCCACATGCCAGATCATTTCGGTGTTTTACGATTTCACATCTGGCAACCAACCATTTGAATCGAAGGTCACTTTTTTAAGAATTGTTTAGGTTTTTAATCGTTATCCTTTATTCAAGGTCTTTATAATGAAAACTGCGAATAAAATTGACAGCCTCCGTGACGCGGTTGGCGTGTAGCCAACGTGAAACGAGAGGCCGTGGGTTCGATTCCCACACCGGGACAAATGTTTGTGTGATAGACAGATATTTGTGTCCGGAGTCTGGATGTTGTGAGACCGAAAGTCTCTCGTCGTCCTCGATACCCACAACACAAGACTCGTATCTTAGAGTGAGATCTCGTATCTTTTTTATTAAATCAATCAGTATTGGGGACTGCCGACAGAAGTGAAAACTTAAAATTTTGGAATTACTGTGTTCTTTTTTGAAACAGCGTCAAAGTACGTCAAATGGCGAGGCCTTGGACCCAAGCCACCGGCGGTTAGGACCCCACAGTGAGGAACCTCCTTACAATACGTGCCGTTTCCAAGAGTACTTTTGTATCTGACTTTTGACCCAACGACCAATTGAGAGTCTCTGAAGATGTAGGTCGAGGTTCTTTCGTATCAGCCCATTGGCAGAAACGACTATCGGACCAATGATTGAGTGAACATGATAGTATTTAATTATTATAATCAGAAATATATATGATACTATCATGAAGATAATTTCCACTTTCCACGCCATAATTCAAGTGTGAAAGTGTATTGATTCGATGTCTCTTTGACCTGTGACCAGAAGTACTTGAAATGCTATCTTACCTACTATGACACATTACTTGCAGTAATCCGTGCTAAAGAGGTATATTTTGATTTGTAATGAGGTGTAATTCATACATAAATATTCACGCCTGTAATTCCAGAAGGGGAACTAGTACACTCACATTTCGCCGAGGTTATTACCGTCCCATGATATGATAGGGGTGAATCTAAAGATACTTCAAGAAAAAAATTACGACCCGATATCTATATCGACAGCCTCCGTGGCGCAGCAGGCGGCTGTGAAACGTCGTAGGTTCGATTCCCACACCGGGACAAATGTTTGTGTGACAGACAGATACTTGTTTCGTATCTGGGTGATGTGGGACCGTAGACCCTCGTAGTTGTTGATACGATACAGGTTTTACCTAGTGTGGGGTCAGAACTATGTATGTGAATGTTGGGCGTATAAAAATATGCTGTAAGCTATTGAGGAGTTGAGTGGTGTGCAGGTGGCCTGGCAGCATCAGGTCCAGCTCACCTCAGTATTGCATTGTCATCAGGTTTATGGAAACCAAATTTCAGCCTATTCGGGCTACGAGGACTGTTTAAATTCAATTGCAAATTTTGATCTCAACAAACATACAAATATTGCAAGCTAAATAAAAGCTTGAAAAAATCAGTGAAGTCGCTTTGCCATCAAATTGTTTAACGAACTGTGTGAATATGTCCCGCCGCCGACAGAAAGTCGACCCAGTTTCTGTACAAAGTTTATCTTTTGTTGCGCGTTTTCTTTATCACACGGCACGGGGCTTAGACTCTTAAAAACGTCATTTTTTTATGCCTGATATGAAGACTAGTACACGGGCCATCTGATGGTAAATAGTCACCGCCGCCCATAGACTTCTACAATGACAGTGCACAGCAGAGCCGCTGCCTACCGTTTAAGGACTACTCTTCTTAAGCCTCGTTTAAAGAAGGACACGTCATAGCGCTCAGGGAACACCGCAGCAGGGAGTTCATTCCAGAGCTTGCACGTACGTGGTAAAATGTATAGATTTTCCTTCAATCTGGCATTATAGCCATGGCGTATTGTGAAGAAGCAGGCCGGCATTAGAGTATTAGTGTTGAGTAGCGAGGGATAGATTGTCTCTCGCTACTTGATTGGACTCTGACTGGACGGCACTACGCTTACCATCAGGTGCAGTGTCACCTTCCCGAGCCAGAATAACAACTGGCCCACTAAAATGGATACGTCATTTAACACGTTTTCTTAGCCTGCTAAGTCGTATCATGTGCCAATGTAAACGCGCACCCACCATGCGTTTACGCAACAAGTATAACATTACAGTAACATGTGCTGCTAATATAAAATTATTTCTGAACTTTACTACAGCGTATGACAAAATAATGATTCATGGAATATAAAATAAATCCAGATGTCTTCCGGTACTAATTTTAATTTCTTAGATTTAGACATAGATAACAAATGTGGTTAGAATCTCAAACATCCAGGTTTATATAGAACTAGCTGTTGCTCGTGGCTCCGCCCGTGTGGAGGTCATGTTTGGGAGAGAAAGTATACAATACAAAATACCTATTTTCATGTACCATACCATACTGGTTTAGCTGGTGGTAGGATATTCATATCCGCCCGGATAGCGACCACCGTACTCATAGTGTAAACCCGTTTTAGTGGCACACGCCAGTGTGTCGCGTTCCGGGATCAGCCAGTGTACATCCGGTTTTTGTCGGGGGTCTGGAGTTGGGGTACAATGGCCATTTTGCGGCCTTCTTAGTACTCTGACACTAGACCCTCGACCCCTTCTTCACCTTCTTGCTCATGGCGTAGTGTGAAGAAGCAGGCCGGCATGAGTGTGTTGAGTAGCGGGGATAGATAGTCTCTCGCTACTCAGTACTCTATTTGGACCGCATTGCGCTTACCATCAGGTACAGTGCGGTCACTTTGCCGTGCCAGAATAAAAAATAATAATAATAATAATAGCATTTCAAAAATGACGGATTTTCACACATACTTTCCTCCCCATGTCTAGTTAAAAACCAGCGCTAAGCATACTGCCTAGCCTAATGCTGAACTAGAACCCTTTCAGCATTTTTACGAGACACACGCTACCCGCTACCCTTTTATATTTTGTTTTTGTAGCTTCAATTATTTTAATTTTTCGTTTATTTTTGTTATCAGTAATTCTGTCAGTATTTGTATCAGTGTCTCTTTTTGTGCTGAATAAATGTTTTCTTTCTTTCCCTATTTTACCCCCCTTAGGGGTGATATTTCCAAAAACTCTTCCTTAGTGGATGCCTACGTCATAAAAGGTACCTACTGTCAAAATTTTAAGTCTCTAACCCCAGCCGTTTAGGCTGTGAGATGATATGTCAATCAGTTAGTCAGTTTCTTCTTTTATATATATTGATGTCTTTGTTTATATGGAATTTTGTTTTAAATTTTCTATATAATAAGTCTGGTTATATGTCTCAACATCCTCAGGCAACTTAACTTCCTTTCAGCCTTTACGAGTGCTTTACGTCCTTTTTGTCTAAGAATGTGGAGCTATTTTTGGCCTCTTGAGTTCATCTCTCCTGGTATTTAAAGTTCAGCTACAAGGTGCCAACATTTCTGGGTCTTCCAAGAAACTTACTTGGTTCGGGACGAATATTTATCTCAATGCAGGAATCGAATATTTTTTATTGATTGCGTTTTTAATATCGGCGTCTAATTTCAAAAGCTAAGTCATCGTTTCAATCAATGGCAAAATAACATGCTTTCAATAGTTTTGGCAGGGAATATTTTAAATATTTATTATTTTGTACAATAGTGAATATTATTGATTTTGTGGGGAACACTGATTTATTACTACCGCCCTGTCTCAGAGGGAAGCGAAACGTTTATCGGTATATTACGACCTAGCTCGCAGCTATTCCTATACACATATAGGTCCCTAACACTATAAACACCCTACACCGGCAAAACCATTTAAAAAAATTCGCAGTTGCCCTCTGCGTACTAGACCCGCATTTAAAGGGTGAGAAGCGCCCCAGCTTCAGCCGGAACCGCCCTGCGCGGTGCCACCTTGCTACTCGTCTCCATGAAATATTACCGTAGATACTTTCTTTGCCCTCCTTAAAAAATGCAGTATTCAATATATGTGATCTTTAAAATCTTTTTTTTTATTTTTAAACAGATTTGTCAAATTATTCCAATCAGTTTAACCTTCAAATGCTTCTAATAACTAGATCTAGTGATGCATTCAGGAAAATAAACGATGATCTAGTCTACTGGAATATTGCCAGAGAAAACGGCGGTTACATCACATCACGTATCGTAAGCTTGTGATAATAAACATTACCGGTAATCGTTCTATATTGATTTTATTGTCTCTTGGTACCAGTGTTACCAGATGAAAATAGCAAACTACCGTGTCAGCAGACTAAAATTGCCGTGTTTGAAGTATAATTAACTTAGATTTATTTTTAAATTACAGTATAAATACCGTGTCAATGTTAAACGAAAAACAACGTTATTCTTTATAAATTTTTATTACTAGAAATAAATTATTCTTCCGAAAGTTCCATTTCTTGGCCATAAATAGACGGAGTCTTCTTTTTAAACATGCCTTTACCTCTTCCTAATGTCTATGTTAAGCTGCCGACAGATCTATCTGAATTCGTTTTACGAATTTTATAATTTATGGATTCGACTATAATTTACACGGTAATTAATATTAAAAATAATACCGCAGAAAGTGACAAGGTAATAAGTCATTACCGTAGACCGTGTTTTGGTTAAAAAAACTTAAAAGCACGGTGCTTTTAAGTTTTTTTTAATAACTATGTATCTGGTAACATTGCTTGGTACCAAGGGCCTTGGTTTTATGTATTTATCCCTGGAAAATTGTGATATAAAGTTTCCATCGTTTATTTTAATCGCCAAGCCAAAGCGCAGACGCGTAATAAAATTCGTCGAATTGTACTGCGCATTTGAAATTCTTGTATAGAATTTTCAGGCAAGGAAGTTTCACCACGATGTTTATTTTAATAATTTAACACACGTATGTAAATGGTATAAACTTTGAAAAGTTAGTTTATGCCTTTTTAGTCTTGCTACTTTATACTTTAACTGGACGCCATTGCGCTTTTGCGATAAAATAAAAAAATCAATTTGGGCTGGTTTCGACCTTGCGACTTTGGTATTGGCAGTCTGTACCTAACTGGTCTATCGTTGCCTATCATCATACTATCTCTGTCATACATTCTGAAATTGATGTCATAAAATATCACGATAGATTTTTAAACGTCATAATCTGGTATACATTTATGGTTGAATATACCATTGATTAATCCTATATGGCTTAAGGGAAAGCGCGCAGTAAATCATTTGATCGGTTGCCAGCCATATGGTCGATTGTATGGACAGACAAGACAACTTTCAATGAGTTGTTAATAAATAAAAATATCCCATTGCCATATAAGAGGAAAATCGATTGTCACTTGTGCGGTTTGAGTGATGGGGATATAGATATGTTTTATCGATGTATTAAGAATATCGATTTGTATTATTTTTTATTTAGCTAAGGTTTGAAAGTGTTTGATTAATGAAATATCATTTTATAATAAAGTAATTGTATAACACAATGTTTATTTGTTACACATGAAAATCACGACGAAAATAGATATGAAAACATAACCTTCAAAATCAATCGACAACACAAAACTGTGCCAAAGTCAACGTTAATACAAAATCACATAATACATTTTAGCTTGCAAAACAAGTTTAACGACTGTAAGTTGTTTGATATCAAAGAATGTGGAACAAAGTTTAAAAACAAACACCAGGTTGTATCAAAAGAAACTAAACGTTTGATGTTTTGCTTTGTGATAAAAAATTATCTAGCATGTGCAACGTTGATGCGATGGCGCTTTTACGAACATTTTAATGTTGACTGCATCTAGTAGTTATAGAAACATAATAAAGACATACTCGTGCCTTTGAAAAGTTTGAGACTATCCCACCCACACATCCGCCATCGTAACTCCATTTAGCCAGGATCAACAATGGCACGCATTTTTTTCGACACCGAGTAATGAAACTCGGCGAGTCTCTGGGAATGCTTAACTGACTTTTATCCCGCAACGAAATTAATCAAATCGAAATATAGGGAGGAGTTGGAAATATAAGTTGTCCACTTTCCTCCATAGCAAAGCGGGAGACAAATAATGAACTACAGAGGTATTAACCTCCGATAAAGGACATTTACGTCTGGAGAAGTCAGACTCAACGGACACCACGGAAATTACTTTGAAAAGTTAGGCAGATATAAAACGGTTACATCACCATTAATCTGAGACTAATTAATGAGACGAGATTGCCTCAAAGTCTTCAATACCACTTGTGTTTTTTGAATCGATATCGTTTATCGATTAATCTGAAAAAAAAAACAATTTTAATTCTCTAATAAATAATAATATCGATAAGTCCGTAAGCAGCACTAAACTTCCTCATACGGGAAACGCAAAAACCAAAGGCCTGTTCGACCTATATAGGGTTGTCACGTCACTATCCGTAATTGGCGAACGACAGTAGTGGGTTAATACGATGTAAACATAGTTTATTGGGTCGAAGCTCAGGTTTAGAACCATTAGAGGTCTGAACGACCGTGTGACACTTTTATCTTATAAATAACATGAGTTTTTTTTATTGTATTAATGGGAATTTAGGTCTCCACTTGTGCGTTTTGAATTTTAACTTGTCTTCTGTTGATTCTGCCTCTCAAATACAGTGCATGCATGTCCATAGAGTTATCATTCAATTTGATGCATGTTTTCATCCACCATACTGGCATACCATCCATACCAATATTACAAAACTGACGATATTGTTTGAACGCGCTAATCTCTGGAACTAGCAGCACGATTTCGATGATTAATTTTGCATTTTATAGCATATTTATTGAGGAAGATTATAGGCTATAAGCACCTACGGGAGCAATTGGCTTTCAGGGTCTGCCGCGAGCAGACATAATATATTATTAATATTACATAATATTAATATTACATAAAAACAAAACCACACAGTTACACTTCTAAACATTGGCGGGTCGCCATTTCGTCTGGCAAGTGACTCGCTCCACTACTTGAACTAGGCAAGCTAAGTAAACATAATTTCGTGTTAGAGTCAACACAAGTGTTGGAAAAATGCATTCCACAGTTATACGTTGGGTGACTACTGAAGTGCGTAGTGTAGTTTTATTTAGAGGCTTCTTACATTTATTACTAGCTGTTGCTCGCGGCTCCGCCCGCGTGGATGTCATGTTTGGGAGAAAAAGTATACAATACAAAATACCAATTTTCATGCGTTTAACTTAAAAAATTATGGATTTTCATACAAACTTTCATCCGCTATTTTACCCCCTTAGGGGTGGTATTTCCGAAAACCCTTCCTTAGTGGATGCCTACGTGATAAAAGGTACCTATTGTCAAAATTTCAAGTCTCTAACCCCAGCCGTTTAGGCTGTGCGTTGATCGATCAGTCAGTCAGTCAGTCAGTCAGTCAGTTTCTTCTTTTATATATACAGATTCGTGATGTAGGTGTGTGGTAAATAAGGAATCACGTTGGAAAATGGTGTGAAGTAATAACTTGCTATCGTGTTTCGTGTGGTGAGATTTCTGTAGCGACAAATCTGGCTCCACTTTTTCATTGATGGCCAACATTGATGCATGTATTGTGGGTGGTTATGAGCAATGGAGATCATTTATCATTTGACCAATTTCCTAGTTTGCCTTGTATTGACACCTAGTAATTTTTTTTTTGGTAAGATTGAATGTGTTCTTAATTTAGGATTGCTCAATTATGACGTAATAATTAAAAAAGAAAATACGCTTTTTAAATGGTAATGCCGCACTAAGGTTTATTTATTCCAGAAAGGGTTGGTTCAATCTGGGTTGACCACAATGTCAAAAAAAACTATTTACGTAAAATAGCTTTTTTTAGTACCTCGATAGGAAGACGAGCAGACGGGCCACCTGGTGGTGAGTAGTCACCGCCGCCCATAGACTTCTGCAATGCCAGGGCACAGCACAGCCGCTGCCTACCGTTGAAGGTCTAAAAAGCTTGGCTTTCACCAGTGAGACGTAGATGAAAATATTTGCAAAGGTCTCAGGAATATACAGCCTTAAAAATGTTTTAATATATCGTTACAAAAAGCCTCTGTCAAGTATTCTCTATAACTCATCACCCACTCAACGCATGCGTGTCAGTTTGTACGTTTAACACGTTTTTTATATTATTTTTATGACGTAATTTACTAGTCGAGTATTCCGCCGCGCACCCTAATGACCGTTTGTTTATATTTTTTGTATTCTTTGTGTATTCATTCAGAATTTTATATATTTGAAAACAATGTGCAGTGTCTGTGATTGTTTTTATAATCTCACGCGCGTATTCCTGAAGAGCTTAGATATACCCATGGTTCGTCAAGCGTATTTCTGACCCATGATATGATACAACAAATAAATAACACCCAACAGTCACACACATAGCCCCGATCCCATACTAAGATACGAGTCTTGTGTTTTTTTTAGTGCTTCGATAGGCAGACGAGCAGACGGGCCACCTGATGGTAAGTAGTCACCGCCGCCATTGACTTCGGCAATGCCAGGGCACAGCAAAGCCGCTGCCTGCCGTTATCAGGGACTACGAGAGACTTACGGTTTCACAACACCCAAATCACGGACACAAATATTTGTCTTTTGAATTGAATCTTTGAGTTGAATTGAATTTTTGAGTTGAATCGGACCCAAGACTTTCCGTTTCACAGCCGGCTACCCGTCAACTTCCGAAAGATTCCGAATTTCACTCTCTTCCGTTCACGAAATATGTTTTAAAAGGGCTAAAAGATTTCTCTCCCCATATTATAAAGATGTTAGAATTCCTAGGTACAGACTATTCTCTAATTAATGTAATTACACAATCTAATTATATTCAACGCTTGCAGTAGCATTCACTTCCTCAGTACATAACGTTGGCGTAGGTCCAATAGTCACATTTTTAGAAATAGTCTAGCGTTGTCGCCTTTCTATCTTGAATGGTTAAATAGTTCTGGAATCATTTAGTCTAGCCATGTTATGTTTAATACTAAATTGGAAAGTAATAATAATACCAGCCCTGTATTACTGTCCCACTGATGGGCAAAAGCCTCTGTTAATGAGATGTCCATCACCCTTGCCTTATGCTGGTGATAGGACCACCGTATACAAGGTGTAAAACCCGCCATAGTGGCACACGCAAGTGTGTAGCGTTCCGGGGACAGCCAGTGTACGTACGGTTTTTGTCGGGAAGTTTGGGTACGATGTTTGGCCGTTTTGCGGCCTTTTTTTTTTTTTTTTTGTCGCGGGGAAAGCCTTTTATTACTACCGACCGCTCCGGGGGGAAGCGGAATAAGAATAAAACGGTTATGCTGGACTAGCCGGTCTTACGACCCAGCATCCCCCTCGCCCGGATGATGGCTATCCGGGCAGCCGCTGGGCCGAGTCCCTACCCCCTATGTACACCCCACCCGACACTACCAGCTAAAACCCCGCGGTGGCCTTCTTCGGCGCTTACGGAGCGATCCCGGGGTATTCTAAGGAGTGCTAGAATTGCTGCCGAAACCGCCCCTGCGCGGTGCTGCGTAGCAGCCCATCTCCATGGGAGGGCTTAGGAGCCCCCGCGCACCGAACAACGACAGCGAACGAGGCCTTACCACACGCGCTGCCGTCCATCTCGGGGTCGCACGATGCTCCGAAACTGGGAGTGCATCGATTCGGGCTGACAGCCCCCCGCTGCGAGCCCGCGACCCCCGATGGCCCCAATTAGTCGCCTCGTACGACAGGCAAGGGTTACCATGGTGGAATTCAAACGCCCCCGTTCCACAGGGCGGGAGACGCCGGTCAGTCGTCCACCCGGCGCCTCCTACGTCTTCTCTGGCGGCGGGAGGGATCATTTCGTTCCCGATCCCTCTCGGCACTCTCCTTCTGCGAGATGACGCTCTCGCAGAAGTGGGCCACCGCACGCCAGGACCTCCAGCTGGCGACCATGGACGACACCACGGCCGGCAGCGAGAGGTCTCCTCCGACGACTGCTCTGAGAGCGCTGCGCTCTTCGTCCCAGGCTGGGCACTCCTCCAACGTGTGTTGGGCCGTGTCCTCGTGGCAGTTGCCACAATGGTGGCACACGGCAGACACCTCCTTTCCGATCCGACGCAGGAACGAACCGAAACACCCGTGGTCCATCAGTACCTGTGTCAGCCGGAAAGTTGGCGCACCGTGGCGCCTGTCTAGCCATCTCTTTAGGACAGGACGCACTGCCGCGACGGTCCTCAAGCCCGCACTTGGGCTTTCCAGCCTGGTATGCCACTCCTCAACAGCGGTTCTGCGAAATCGGGCCGCAATCTCCCTCGGGGCCAGTCTCACCTGACAGCGACTGGACGCCTCCTCCCGCCAGAAGAACGCGGACGAGAGGAGTTTTGCGTCCAACTCCCAAGGGGCCGTTTTGCGGCTTGATAGTAGGTGTCAGAAGGCAGGCAGACAAGAAGTTGAAGAAGCAGGCCGGCATGATTGTGTTGAGTAGCAACTTCTTGCCTGCCAGAAGTTGAAGAAGCAGGCCGGCATGATTGTGTTGAGTAGTTGGGGATAGATTGTCTCTCGTAACTCGATACTCTAATTAGACGGCGCTTCGCTTACCATCAGGTGCAGTGTAGTCACTTTGCCGGGCCAGGATAAAAAAAACCTTTAAAGTCTTTATTTGTAAATAAAGACTTTAAATTCTCTTTTAACTCTCAGATATTAAGGTTTATGAGTACAAATTTTGTTCTCAAGACTATTTTAAATCATCGTTGTTGTAAATTACATGTTTTAATAAAGTTAATCACTTATTATTTGGGGTGCCCATCCACTCTCAAAACACCTGGATGCTAATTGGATATAACTATTAGTTAAGCTTAAATCTGTTGTAATTATTGCAACGAATACATTAAATAAATTGGACCCTAACTTAAACATATCACACCTGCTACGATTTCTTACACCTGGTAAACGATGCTAATAAGTTACGAACCTGGTCTATCAAATTATAATGTTTAAAAGATTTTTGAAATAATGACGAACGATAAAACGACTTAAACGTTCTATCTGTGAAAGGTTGGTAAAAAGTGAAATTTATGTGAGAGTGTTGAGTATAGACTGTTAATAAATACAATCTAAGCAACAATTTAGCTAAAACTGGCTTTGATATAAATATTAAAAATCCGGATGAATTTCCTGATATTCCTAGAGAAATCCAATTCGTCCTTAGCACTCCATCAGATCATGAGCAATTTAATATCTGACTATCCTCTTAAAAGCTTTATCTAAATATAATGCAAATGTGGTAACATAAAAAATATAAAGAATTGATAAATTCTTTTTATTAGGCTTTAAGTATAATAAAGGAGTGACGACTTGAGTATTGAGAATGAACACTGTGACTGTATCAAGAAGAGCTTTAATACGTCCAATTGTATTATCAATATTTTAGAGTTGAATAATGACCAGACACCTATACCAATGATGTACAAAGTCATACAATCCAAATATATGATATGTAGTGAAGTGCGCCACGCGCTGGCCATCTGTTTGATAGGGCACGTGCGGCGGTAACGTTACACCAGCTAGTGATGGGATCTGTCGATAAATCATTTAAAAATGAATAAATCAAAAATGATTTATGTCAAGAAAATGATCGATAACCTCGTCCAGTATACAAAATAGCTGCAAAAGCTAAAAGAATCAGACGAAGGAATGATTAACATTTTTTCTGCTTGAATATTCCATTAAAATCAGAAATAAAATGTTATTATTCATGTTAACAATATCTTTTATTATAGATAAGCAAATGAATAAGCAAGCCGTCTAATATTTTTTGTCGATGCATCATGACGATTTCTCAAAATGCAAGCCGTATAAGGTCTATATTCATTATATTCATAACGCGTTTTGCGTTGGCGAAATTTTGCGGCAGGGATTATTCAGTTAATAAACAAAATTGCTATTAATTACCCGACTACGGCAAAGCAAAAAGGAGGACCACGGTTGTCCTCACCATTATGAATATGTGTGAAATACATTAAAGTATTTATTACATTCTTGTTTCATACTTTTAGAGCATTTGATTGATTTTTGGTAGTCGGGTTTTCGTTTCTAGAACTTATTTTTTTACTTCAAAAATGATCACCGAACTATCTGTCAAACTCCCGGAAGTCGGTGACATATCGATATCTATACATACATCACTACGGTCAGCATCGAACGAGCCCTTTATAGCCGATCTTGAGTGGACCATTCATATACGTACTTATTCATATACGGACGCTACATTTCTCGCTTTTGTAATTTCCTGCTTTTCATCACTTGGGATATGAAATTCTTAATTGCCGGTTTTATTGCATGGACTTTGAATTCAGAATTTATTTCGGATTCGGATTTCATAAGATTCTAATTTGTCGTTGTTTCTGATATTCAAAACACAAGATAGTGGTAGAGCCACGCTGTAGACATATTTGTCTACAGCATGAATGGGCCGGCTCGACCGGGGAAGTACCACTGTCTCTCAGAAAACCAATGTAAAGTGACAGTTCACTGTCGCGTATGGTAAGTGAGATATCCCGAGGCCCAGATTCCCCCTTCCCTTCCCTAATCCCTATTCCTGTCCTTTAAGGCCGACAGCGCATACATAATACTTTCGGTATTGTGGATGTTCATGGGCGGTGGAGATCACTTAACATCAAGTGACCCACTGGCTCGGTTGTCGGACTATGATATAAAAAAAAAAGATTATATTATGTATGGGATATTCAATGAGTACTTTTTTCTTAACAGAAGAAGTGTGATAGGGTTGCCAGGTAAATCAATTGTCGATAAACATCCACAATGTCAGTTTAAACCATAGTGACAAATATTGTTCCTTATCTATATTCTTTGCAAAAAAATGACATTTAAAAAATAATGTAGGTATTCAACAAAAAATAAAAATACTAAAACCGTGATGGTACACCCCGTACCTAGAACTTTAGCTTCGTTTTGAGAGTAGATAGACCTAAAGTATATGTATAGACAGCCTCCGTGGCGCAGTAGGCGAGTAGCCGGCTGTGAAACGAGAGGCCGTGGGTTCGATTCCCAGACCAGAACAAATGTTTGTGTGACAGACAGATATTTGTTTCCGGGGTCTGGGAGACCGAAAGTCTCTTGTAGTCCCTGATACCCACGACACAAGACTCGTTTCTTAGTGTGAGGTCGGGGCTATGTGTGTAACTGTTGCGTGTTATTTATTATTATTATTTGAATAGTGACACCAACCTTAAAGAAACACTTTATGAGGTGCCAGGTTGTTTAAACGGCCTAATTATAAGCTCTATTCTGCATTAAGTTTCTTAGCGAATTTAAAACATTCGTTTAGGTAGTAAAAGCGAAGCGATGATTCGACGGCTGCGGTTAGTCAAAACGCTTTAACAAATTAACCACAATAAATTGTAGTATTGTGTTACCCCTATTTATTTTCACACCTGGCTTAACAGTTAGAATAAATGGGGTGTGAAACTGCGAGTGTCATCATTTAAGTAAGGGGTGGTTAGCAAAAATTCTCACAGTTTTTTGTAACACTTGAATATTCATATAGACTTTTTTAAAATGTTTATTGATTTCTGGATTGTGGTTACAGTTGCTTCGTTTTTGTGGCTTTTAAAAAAATTGTATTAATAGTTGCTTCAGTTTTGTGGCATTTAAAAAACATAGGCAGATATAGTGACTACCGACAGACAGTGAAAACTAAAAACTTTGGAATTACTGAGTTCTTTTTTGAAACAGCGTCCATGAAGTGTTAACTTTTATTGTTTATGATCGCTTGTCAACAATTAAAGAACTTGATAGGTGTGCTTATGTCAAAAGTTAAATAATCTGAGCGTGACGGTCATGTGAGTTCAGTGCTTTTTAAATCCCAAAAAAGTTATCCCAAAAGTGCCCAATGCGCCTAAAGTTTTCACTTTAAGAATGTTTGGTGTTTTTGAGACACTTGAATAATCCGAGAAAAGAGAGTTTTATAATAGCACTACTGCTTTTATAAAAAGCGCTACTTGTAGCTGTTGACTATTTTTTGCGTATTTATTTGTGACTCATAATAGCAGCGATAGCCTAGTTGGTTGCGGTACGGACTGCCAAGACGAAAGTCGTAGGTTCGAAACCCAAGTGGCATACACCTCTGACTTTTCTAAAGTTATGTGTGTATTAAAATGTTAATTATCGCTTGCCTTAACGGTGAAGGAAAATATCTTGAGGAAACCTGCATATCTGAGATTTTTTCGAAGGTATGAGAAGTCAACCCGCATTAGGCCAGCGTGGTGGACTAAGGGCTAACCCCTCTCATTAGTAGAGGAGGCCCGTGCCCAGCAGTGGGACAATGTTTAATACAGGGCTGGTATTATTATTATTTGTGACTCATGACATTAGTTATTGCGTGGGAAAAATAACCGATGGGTGACTCAATGGATTCTTTTATGCATGTTTGTTTTTTATTAAATAAATGCACCTTGTTCCGTGTCTAGCTGGTAATTCATTCCTTATAAGGATAGCAGAATGGTGGTGACTTTTATATACAAAATTGTTTTTACAGTATCGAAGTACTTAACTAATATTATAAATGCGAATGTTTGGATGTTTGTTACTCAATCACGCCAAAATGGCTGAATGGATCTGGTTGAAATTTGGCACAGAGATAGATTATAGTCTGTAATAGCACATAGGCAAATTTGTATCCCGGGAAAATGTAAGGTTTCCGTGAGATAGTTTCGTTTTTGTTTTACACAGATCGGGATCGACATGATTGCATAGTGTTAGTTGAGGGGTCTGAGAATGACATACTTTTTATCCCGGAAATTTCACGGTTTTTATGGGATAGCATAATATAAAAGGATGTAATAGCTTATGATGTCTCCATGGATTTTATACTTTTTCTTGCAATAACTATATCACGCGGGCCGAGCCGCGGGCAAAAGCTAATGTTAAATACTTAGGTGCGTGTTCAGATATGTTAAGAATTTTGTTACACGATAATTTTAATTATTACTTTGCCAAAAAATTACTTACCAAATTAATACGTGAATATTTTATTCGTACCACTATTTTGTAACACTCTGTTTTTCCTGCGAATTTAGATGCGTATTTAGTTTTTTATACCACGATGGTGACAATGTCACAA
The DNA here is from genome assembly GCA_905220505.1 of Laothoe populi. Lineage (NCBI taxonomy): Eukaryota > Metazoa > Arthropoda > Insecta > Lepidoptera > Sphingidae > Laothoe > Laothoe populi. The sequence goes on from HG992173.1 coordinate 10,063,696, forward strand.
ATTTGCCTCGGTGCGGGAATCGTACCCACGCCTCTCGTCACCACAGTCGCCTACTCTTATAAGTAAAAGAAGTGAAATTTTAAATGGAGTGAGGCAAAATGATTCATACATACACCCGTCCATCGAAGACTGATCGTAATTTCCTAAGAGTTTTCGTAAATATAAATAACAAACTGTTACAAGGTTGCCATGAGTGCCTGCCATTGAATCCATGTTGTTTTTGACATAGCCTAATGGAACGTTGCGTAATTTCGATTGATATTTGCTTTGTGTTACGTAAAGGACTTTTAGACTATCAATGGTCGCCTTCTATTCGAAATTCGATGTATATATAGCCCTGTATTAAACACTGTCCCACTGCTGGGCACGGGCCTACTCTACTTATGAGAGGGGTTAGGCCTTAATCCACCACGCTGGCCTAACGCGGGTTGGTAGATTTCACATACCTTTGGAATTCTTATGAGAATTCTCAGGTATGAAGGTTTCCTTACGATGTTTTCCTTCACCAGTAAAGCACGCGATAATTAGTAACATAGTAATTAGTCATATTGGAACCTAAATAGTCGCGTACAGCGTGGTTTCAGACGATTTTTTTTGTGCCTCAATGTGCAGATGAGCAGACGGGCCACCTGATGGTAAGTAGTCACCGCCGCCCATAGACTTCTGTAATGCCAGGGCACAGCAAAGCCGCTGCCTACCGTTGGAATTTGGAATTGGAATTGCCTGAAAATTTTGAACTCCTATTTGACCCCTTTCAAGGTTGTTTTTTGAGAAAAAAGATAGCCTATGTCCTTCTCCAGGATATAATCTATCGCCTTACTAAATTTCATTACGATCCATTCAGCCGATTAGTCGTGAAAAGGTAACATACAAACAAACAAACAGAGTTACTTTCGCATTTATAGTATTAGTATGGATAAATAATAACAGCCATTTATCCCTCTGCAATAAATAAAATAAAAAATAAAATAAAAATCTTTATTCATCATGTAGGCATATAAAAAGCACTTATGACAGGTCAAAATACAAATGGGAATTCTCCATACGGAATAAGTAATCATGGTTAATGGCGTAATGAATGGGTTATGAAGTCGTGTTAGATGCCCTGAAACCTCAATAAATAAGTTTAGATAATAGATCTTCAAGTAGCGTGCGCACAAATGAGTTGAAATAATGTTGTTTTTTCCATAATAATGACCTTGGAAGACGTCACGTACAAGCTTTGTAAATGACATCACTGTCAATATATCCAATGACACATGTTAAGCAATGTGTAGGTGTGTTTTTTTGTAATTAGTATATATGTTTTTACATTATAAGTGATACTGCAATCACTTAGTTGAATAAGGTTCTAGGTTCGGTTCGTTATATAATATGAGTTTTCAAGTTTACAAAATATTTCCCATCTCTTTTTATATGAGGCAAATTTTAAGGATATTTGATGACGTGTGGTCACTCTCAAAACATCATAATTCACACGTCCACGCTTGTGTACCTGAAGGTGTAGGCAGATGAACTTATTTTTTTATAGCATAGGCCGACAAACGAGCCAGTGGGTCACCTGATGCTAAGTGATCTCCACCGCCCATGAACATCCACAATACCGAAGGTATCATGTATGCGCTATCGGCCTTAAAGGACAGGAATAGGGATAAGGGAAGGGAAGGGGGAATCTGGGCCTCCGGATATCTCACTTACCATACGAAACGCGACAGTAAACTGTCACTTTACGTTGGTTTTCTGTGCGACAGTGGTACTACCCCGGTCGAGCCGGCCCATTTATGCTATTGACAAATATGTCTACAGCGTGGCTCTACCACTTCTTGCATTGTCAACTATTGTTGCATCGGGCACAAGTACCAATACCAACGTGTTTGGAATCGAAAAATATAACTTACGTTTAAAATGATCGACCTGGCAATCAAATTCATGACCTTTTTCACAGCTTAAGTACCCTACCAATATCTCTGGGATTGAAGTGTTTAAAGTAATTTATTGTGAACAAATACCCATACATATCTTTTACGCCCACAATTTCATATCGCGCATTCTAAAATAAAAATAATGGAAACAAATCGAAAGGTTATCTAAAACCAGATGCCTTTGCCGTATCATATAAAACAAAAACAATGCGTGTCTGTGAGTTTTATAAAAAAGTAAAAGATGATTTGAATTTCGAACCGAGACAATTTGAGAATTTTGTTTAGTGGCTGAACGGCCATATTTGATTCTCGATGTTCGTTTACTCACAGATTTCTTTGTGTTAATTTGTGATGGAAAGCACTTGTTTGCCGATCTGAGTATACCATAACGTACAAAAAATATATATAATACTATTAATTTTTAATAATACAAACACACATACACTCACGCCTGTAATCCCCGAAGGGGTAGGCAGAGGTGTAACTAGTACATTATACAGTATATTATACGTATTATTTTAGTTATATTATATATATATATTTTGCTATATGGTATTATGTTGCGTATGTTATGTAACGAAAGTAGCGATGACAGTGAACATTTTACTTCTGCAACCTCAGATCCTGGCGATTCAAGTGATGAAAGCTTTCACAGTATTCCTTCACTGTCAGACACCCTTGAGAGTCACTTTTCTGATGTATCTAAAAATTTTAATCTTATTCACATTAATGCACAAAGTATACCGGCTCATTTCCCCGATATGTTGGCGTCTCTGGACCACAAAAATATTCATGCTATATTAATTTCTGAATCTTGGCTTAAGCCATGTCTTCCTTCTACGTCTTATTCCCTTCCTGGCTTTCGCCTTATCCGCAATGATCGCACTAACAAGGGTGGTGGTGGTGTGGCTATTTATCTCCGTGCACACATTCCCTTTTCTGTTATTAGTATGTCGCCACAACCATCACCATCGCATGCTGGTGAGCATCTCTTTATTGACCTTACTCTTTCTCACTCTAAAATTCTTCTCGGAGTCTACTATAGCCCATCAGTACGTATTGACTATTTTTCATCTTTTGAAACCATATTAGAAAACCTAATACCTTCATATGATCATGCTATAATTATGGGTGACTTCAACACTTGCTTGCTAAAAAACGACCACCGTACTTCCTCGTTTGAAACTGTGGTAAAGTCTTGTAACTTGCATATCTTACCACTGAGTTCTACACATCATCTCCCTAACACTACGCCTTCTCTCTTGGATATTATGCTAGTGACTTCCCCACGGCATGTCGCCAAGCATGGTCAATGTTCGGCTGATGAATTTTCATATCACGACTTGTTGTTTTTATCATATAAAATTCGTCCGCCTAAACTGAGACCCAGAATAATACTTCAGCGTAATTTTGATGGCATGGACAAGGAAGCTTTTCGTAAAGATGTTGAAGACACTGATTGGTCCACTATTGTTGAGGCCGATTCAATAGACACAAAACTTGCAATTTTTAATTCCTTAATTACGCATCTATATGATATTCACGCTCCCCTGCGAGCTATCAAACTGAAACATCTTCCTGCACCTTGGCTCACGGATGACATTAGGTCATTAATATGCAAAAAAGCCGCAGCTAAAACAAAATATAAAAGCAGCCCGAATGATAACACCAAGGCTAAATATGTAAGGCTACGGAATCGCTGTAATAGGGTGTGTAGGGATGCTTATCGTCGCCATATTCACGACTCTGTTGAAGAGGAAAATCCAGCTAAAGTCTGGAAATTCCTTAGGTCTCTGGGAGTTGGCAAATCTCGACAAAACTCAGTTCCTAATTTTCTCGATATCGATAATCTTAATCTACACTTTTCTTCTTGTTCTTATATTGACACTTCAATTAAGAATCAAACAATTAGTTATATCAATTCGCTGCCAATTTCCAGCTATACTCCATTCGTCTTTAATCGATTTACCGCTTGTGATGTTAAGAAAAGCATCCTTTCAGTGACATCAAGTGCAGTAGGTGTAGATGGCATTAGTCGAAATATGCTAGTGCCTATTCTGGACTTGATTCTGCCTTTGATCTGTCACATATTCAACTTCTCTGTCCTAGAAGGAGTTTTCCCTTCTAGTTGGAAAGATGCTCAAATTATACCTCTTCCTAAAAAAACTAATCCCCAATTTTTTTCCGAATACCGACCCATATCTATTCTTCCTTTCCTCTCAAAAGTACTAGAGCGTCTTGTCCATTCTCAACTTAGTTCCTTCCTCACTAAAAACTCCCTTTTGAACTCCTTTCAATCGGGTTTTCGACCTGGGCACAGTACAGTGACTGCCCTAGTAAAAGTCACAGACGATATACGTCTCGGGATGGAAAAAGGTCGGCTTACTGTGCTGTCGTTACTGGATTTCAGTAACGCCTTCAATACTGTCGACTTTGACATCCTTCTTGCCTTGCTCCGCTCTATTAACATATCTCCAACGGTAATCGATTGGTTTCACAGTTATCTGTATGGTCGCAGGCAACGGGTTCGCCTTGAAGATAATTTTTCATCATGGTGTAACACGTCAGCCGGCGTACCGCAAGGTGGCGTCTTATCTCCTTTACTCTTCGCTATCTTTATTAACACAATATCTCAAAATATTACTTCTTCCTACCACCTTTATGCAGACGATCTCCAAATTTACTGCCAAGCATCAAGAGATAGAATAAATGACGCTATTGGGTTCATAAATGACGATTTGAAGAAAATATCCGAATGGGGCACTCGTTTTGGTCTTAAAGTAAATCCGGCCAAAACTCAAGTTATAATCATGGGTAGCTCGCGGCTTATATCCAAAATAGACTGGCCAGTTCTTCCTCCTGTTGTTTTTAATGACATTATAATTCCTTATAGCGAGACCGTTAAAAACTTGGGAGTAATATTGGATCGCAACTTGTCTTGGGGACCACAAATTGCAGTTACGAGTCGTAAGTTGTTTGCATCTGCGGCAACTTTAAAGAGACTTCGTAATTTCTTGCCCACTGCCACCAAAATTGCGCTTGCACAGGCTTTACTTCTCCCCGTGCTTGACTACGCGGATGTCTGCTACCTGGACCTAAACCAAGTTCAAATTGATAAGCTTGAGCGCCTCCAAAATTTCTGCATAAGATTTATATTTGGTCTGCGCAAATATGATCACATCTCGGAATTTCGCTCTAAGCTCAAGTGGCTCCCTATTCGTCTTCGCCGGAATACTCACATTTTATTTCTTCTTTATAACATTTTGTTCAATCCGATATATCCCCACTATCTTAAAGTACATTTCAACTTTCTCCATACCTCTCATTCTTTAAATTTAAGATCGTCAGAAAATTTGACTCTTAAAACTCCACTGCACTGCAGTGGTTTCTTTGACAGTTCGTTTACCGTCCAGGCTGTTCGCCTGTGGAATTCCTTGCCGCAATTTGTACGTAAAGCGCCATCATTGAGTATTTTTAAAACTCGAGTAAAAATGTATTATATGTCTTTGCTGGCGTAATTATTATACCATAACGCTTTATTTTTATATAATTAATTATTATTTCATTGTTATATTATTTATTATATATATGCTATGTATTGCTATTTGCGTGTTGCATATATATGTATGTATGTTTATGTATATATATATATATATATATCATTGTTATTGTGTTTCACACCCCTCATTTTTACGGACCCTTTTCATTTGTCTCCATATTATTAAGGTTGTCTGGCAGAGATCGCTTTTAGCGATAAGACCGCCTATTGTAACTTACTCTAGTTTTAAGGTTTCTTGTTGTTATATTATCATGTTGGTGTGCAATAAAGAGTTATCTATCTATCTATCTATCTACACCCACTTTGCGCCGAATTTCGGTCCCATAATGTGATAGGGGGCGAGCCTATCGCCATACCGGGCACATTTTCCAGACTCCGGGCTAATACTGAGGAATTTCTAGATAGAAAAACCCAATATCACTTTACCCGACCCGGGGATCGAACCCGAGACCTCAGCACAACAGTCGTAACGCATGCGCAATTACAACTGCGCCACCGAGGCAGTCGTAATCAGGCAGATTAATTTTTTAATCAACTTCAAAAAAGGAGGAGGTTCTCAATTCGTCGGTCTCTTTTTTTTATGTATGTTCCCCAATTGTTCGAAGACGCTTGGACTGATTCGAGAAATTCGTTTTTTGTTTAAAAATGATATACTTTCCAGGTGTCCCATTGGCACCAAGTCAGGACCTGATGATGGGGTCTCAGAAAATTCGAGGGCAACCCTCAAGTTTTATAGGGTCGCATAATGTGTTCTTTATTGAAGTCGGTGTACTTTGTGATGCTATCATATATTCCAAATTACATTTCTACATTATTGTTAACTCTATTTATTTACAGTAGAGCTACTTCTTTCGTTAACATTAAGAAATTTTGATCCCCTGATCTCACAGAATGGCACCCTTTATCAGATGTAAAAAAACAGATATTTTAATGAGATATTTTGGTATAGATAAAACCGCAAGCAATTGCTAGTTCAAAACAGTTCAATAAAATAAATGTTTACGCGAACTATTTTAAATCGACCAGGTTTTTCGCGAATCGGGTTTTTAGGTTGTATATAAAAATTAGGCCGCGGAAGCGATTGCGTTATAAATTTATCCTGCAGTATGTAAGATTCAGAGCTTGCATTAAACCACACATAAATCTTTTCTAGTGAATTTAATCGCTTTTATGATTTTTTAAGGTTTACATGTCATTTAAATCTATCAAGGAATTTAAAAGTGAAATCTGGGCTTATTACTAATCTGGACTGCTTCGGTAATTCCCCATGCGTTACGACTGCTGAGGTCTCGGGTTCGATCCCGGGGTCGGGTAAAGTGATATTGGGTTTTTCTATCTAGACATTCTCAGTATTAGCCGGGAGTCTAGAATTATGCCCAATATGGTGGTAGTATCGCCCCCTATCATATTATTGGATCGAAATTCGGCGAAAAGTGAGTGTACTAGTTACACCTCTGCCTACCCGTTCGGGGATTACAGGCGTGAGTGTATATATGTCTAACCTCTTGTGATTTTCTTTTTCCTATTTATACTGTTTCTTTTCAACTCATAATCTCTTATTGAACTTATGTATTTTCTATCATCTCCAGCCCTATGTAAAATAATAACATCCCTGTAAGGATTGTCCCACTGCTGGGCACGGACCTACTAATGAGAGGGCTCAGGCCTTAGTCCACCTTGGCGTAATGCCGATTGGTGGACTTCACACACCTTTGAAATAATTTTGAAACAGTTTCTTTATATTAAAACCAAAACTGTTCGATCTAAACTTAAATGAAATTACGCCTACCACGCGATCACACGAAATTGTGTAACGAATGTGTTCAAGTGACCTAAATAAGCTTTATGAATGAGCTTTGTACGTAACACGGGCTTTGTGCTTTAAGCTTTATAGCCACGTATTACGCAGGTTAATTATGGCGGAAATTTAGTTTGTTGTCGGCTTCAACTATGAAATATGTTAAATCTTAACTCTTTAGTTTTACTGTTGTCGGCTAATATACTTACAAGCATCGTGGTGCACTGTGATATTTTAGCGTGATCATCAGGCCAGCGTGGTGGACTAAGGACTAACGCTTATTAGTGGCCCGTGAAGTAAGACAATGTTTAATACATGAGCCATTTTTGGGCATTTATAAATCAAACTATGCCAGTATGTCAAAATAATTTTCGTAAGTACCCCGGATATGATGTCAACAAGTCATCAATTGCGCAGTCCTCTATAAACAGGGGTGTGTGTGAAACGCAAATAGATTCATCGTGAACTTACAACATTTGTTCGCTAAATTGTTCAATTTACGTAATTGCTAGTTGTACGCGGGTTCGATTCCGAACAGACATGTGGGTATTAGCGAATTAGTTGGAATTGGAAATGACCTGGTTTTATATTAATAGATGGGATGAAGTTTGGAGACTTTTAAATTAAACTAATTTTATGAATTTTATCTCGGATTATCTTTAATTCTTAGTCCCAACGTTTCCAAAGCTTTACAGCCTTCGTGGTTAGCGGGTTATCCTACTTTTTTTAGTTCAAGGTTAAAATACCAATATTTTGCCAATGATATGTATCATTTCGTGTTAGGAGTTTTCTTAATTTCATTATTTTTAATAATTTATTAAAATACTATTTTTTTGTTTCAGGTACGTGTGGAAACTCGATAAACTTTCTGCTCTTCACAAATAGAGTCTAAAGTTCGACTTTGGGTCAGCCAAATGGTAATAAACCACTTTATTGCACTCTAAACATAATACATTAAGCGAGGCTTAACAAGAGTAGTCCATCAATGGTAGGCAGCGGCTTTGCTGTGCCCTGGCATTGCAGAAGTCTATGGGCGGCAATGACTACTTATTATCAGGTGGCCTGTCTGCTCGTCTGACTATGGAGGCACTAAAAAAAAACAGGCATAATTCTGATGACAGTTGAGTAAAGCTTTCTCTCGTTGAACGTAATATTTAGAGTACACTGTGTTTAGAAACAGAAACTAAGCTCTAAGTCTCAAATTCCATGTGGGTTACTCTTGACACTCGATTCCAATTTAAAATTGGGATTGGATTCTAAAACTGTCAATTGGCACTCTTGAACACAACACCAGTGCACGATTTAACTGAATACGGCGTAATTATTAGTAACTAATTGAAATAGAGTATTCACGAACACTAGTTCGTAAATATTCTATTTCATTTAGTTCAATGAGTTAGTTTCAATATCTTCTAGATTGGAATTGAAACTGTATGGATTTCAGGATTGGAATTGATTTCAAGAGTAGGCCTACAGGTCGGGAAATCACAATTTATTAAAAATATCACAGCAAACAATCACATAGTTCTGACCCCACACTAGTTCAAACCTCTATCGTTAAGAACTACGTAGGACCTTAGCTACAATCCTCAGTCTCAAAAACAAAAATTGTTAATCACACAAACATTCGTCTCGGTGCGGGAATCGATCCTGCGGCCTCTCGTTTACTACGGCTATTCGCTCGCTGCACCATTTGTGAGCGAGGCTGTCATTTGTGTTTGAGTTTCTGGAAAATTTAAAAACAGTTTGCCAGCTACCGTGTTCCTTCCTATGATCTTGGGTCCTTTAGGTGTAGTGAAGAAGCTACACAGCGGGCCGGTATGATTGTGTTGAGTAGCGGGGGATAGATTGACTCTTGTTAATCGATACTCTAATTGAACAGCACTGCGCTTACCATCAGGTGCAGTGTGGTAACTTTGCCGTGCCAGAATTAAAAAAATCATAAATATATTGATTTTGTGTCCAGAATGGCGGTAGGTTTGCCAGCTATCATCTTATTGCTCAGAACTAAGCGAAGCGTGAGGGCACACATTTCTTGTCTGTTTATATATATAATTTATTGGATATTTGCCATAAAACGTCAAGAAATTTTACCTCTTTATAAGCATATTGCGGGCACGGTGGAGATTTTATTGAAACAGATTTTTTAAGAATTACGGTCGAATTTTGACTACTATAATGGATCACAATAAAATGGCAAATGAAATTGTAGCTAAAGCTTAAGGAAAAGTCATTATATATAACAGAACTTTTGATTTGACTTCCTGTATTAAATCATACACCGTGGAACGCGTCGGATTGCTATGCGTGCCTGGTTTTACGGCAACATTTCCCAACAGGTTGGATTATCCACCGAATATTAATTAGGATTCATTCATGGGCCCTTTTTCATTATTCCAAAGATGGCACTAATTTGCATAGCCAGTTTAAGAAGAGCTCTTGTTTATATTTGACATTCTGGCGCATAGTTTCAATTATATATACTATGGTCGTAGGTTTGATTCAAAAGGTCCTGTTGTTTTAACCGTAGTCATTTTGGACATTGAAATTGCAAAAGTTTTGTTCATTGTTAAATTATAACATTATAACGGTTTGCCAGTTATAGTTATAAATAAATAGTGATTTTTTTATAAAATCTCTATTTTTACAATCAATTTTGACTATTGCTAAACCAACACGACGATTTTGTATTTAATAGAAGAAGAACAAACAATAATTAAAATTAAACACGGTTAAGTCAAGTGTCGATTTAAAATTACTTAACAATTTATTGCCTTGGTATTAGTCTGATGTAATTATACTGCTTATCCTGGGTTCGAATTCTAGGACGGGTTATTTGGTGCTAAATTATGTTCGACATATACTGACTGTGGGTGTGCTAGTAACATTAAAGGCGTTTTTTTTTTAAATAAAAATGATATTATTATTTAATTAGTATCATTATTAAATATAATTTAAATAATGACACTAAATAGCTGTATTTATTGATTTCTTATGAAAAAAAAACTTTAAATGATTGCAATAACTTTTACAGTCATACGCAAATTGTCTTCGCCAACTGGATAAATTCTATATTGTTTCTCCAAAGTAATAAGGTCTCAAACGCCATACAATATACTTACATTGACAGCTCATTTGAAATTGGCCATTACTGTTTATATCACCAATTGAAATTGACACATGCTTACGTAATAATCTTACCGACAGGAAGACTTATTAATATTGGTTATATTGCCAATTTATAAAGACCCCTCCTGGGAAATAAAATGTATAGTTATACGGATCTAAATAAATGGAGAGATTTACATAGATACGAATCTAAGGAGTGACAACATAGATTACTCATGAATATAGACTCCAAGGTCCCTGTGAATGAATGGTTAATTGATATTCAATATTTGTTACACATTGTGGTTAAATAGATTTTTCCTGTCATAAAGACAAAGGTAATTAGATAGCTGATTAATATTCTTTTATTTGTTGTTGATTCTAAGTATTCATTCACTAGACAGCTTGACTGAATTGGCTTTCTGCCGTGATTTCCTTGTTGTATTTGACTAGAAAAAAGTCAATTGATCTCGACCTGTCAACTGTCACTTGCAAAATAAGATTTGCAATGGAAATATTATGTAAACAAAATCAGATAAGATCATATACTAAGATAGCAGCTAGCAAAGCGTCACAATAAAATAACGTACAACATTTCTATTCTTAATTAAATCGTATTAGACTAATATTGCTTACAAATGTGTAGTCTGTGGGTTTAAAACCTTTTTAATTTTTATCATAAAATGTATAGGTACTGGTTATAGACAATACAAAAATTTAAACAATATAAATTTCTGGCCATAAAAAAAATATTTTAAGCGTCACGTTCTAAATTCGAAATATACTTTCCCATAGTGACGTGACGATTCCAAAATAAACACGTTCCCAGAATCGGGCATCTGTGAAATCAATTAAAATAATTGAAACGAAACAAAAATACATGGCTTCCTAGCGGCGACGATTGACAACGTGATTTTGGTGTTTCCCGCCTTTATTTGGTATTACAAACTTAATTTTCTTTTAACGATTATTTCTTACAATCGATTATGAATTCTAGGTCCTTGGAATAAGTGATGTATTAGTTCAAATGATTAGAAATGAAAATAAAGGTGTTTTTGCCAGAGGAGTCTCGACGCCCTTTGTTAGTGGTGCGGTTAAAAATAAAATAGAATGAACGTATCGGAAGATATCGGTGTTTCGAGGTTGGTATGTTTCATATAAGTCGGATCTTTTTATAGAAGCCGCGTGTCCGGTTGACTATAGATGAAATAATCATTTATCTGGCGGCATAAAAGAATTTAGATGTGCATTGTAAAGCCCATACAGAAATCATTCTTTGTTAGGACTTTGAAATACTGTTGAACTCTTATTAGACTGTGAATTTCATACTGTTCCAAAGTTAAAGTTAAGTTATGTCGCGGGTCTGGAGATTCTGTACGATATTTAGCCGTTTTGTGGCCTTCTGAGTACTCTAACAATAGACCCTCGACCGCTTCTTCACCTTCTTCTGGCGTAGTGTAAAGAAGCAGTCCGGGATGATTTGTTGAGTAGCGGAGCATAGATTGTCGCTCACTACTCGATACTCTAATTTGCATTTCGCTTACCATCAGGTACAGTGTGGTCACTTTGCCGTGCCAGGATAAAAAAAAAGGTTTTTAGGGTAAAATTTAATTATACTCTAATCTAATCGGGTTTCATAACCCAGTCGAGGTGGTAATACCACTGTCCCACAGACAACTGACGTGAAGTAAGAGTTGTTGCGTTTCGTACTTTGGGTGAGATTTCTATAGGCTCGAATTCCCTTCCCAATATCTATTCCTTTGCTTCAAGGCCGGCAACACACTTTGATTTCAATGGTGCGGGCGGTGATCATTTACCATCAGATGATATACTTGCTCATGATGATTTGATTCTAAACTGATATTCAAAATTCAAAAATAAGAAGGTATACAAAACAAAAGCAACCAAAGTTATGGATGACGTTAATGAGTTGAAGTGTCGCAATAAAATATTCAAACATTTCAACAGTTTATACAATCATAACTATTTTAATCCATAGATATTTTGGTTGCGTGCATATTGTCACGTTAGGTTACCTACTTTTACGTTAGAACATAAACAACTAAAAGCTACAGCAATAAATCTATTTGCCCTATTCTTTAATCACGAATCGAATAAAGAAACGTAACAATAATTGATTGATTGTAACAAATTAAAAAAGACAGTCCCAACCCTACTAGACGTTAGGTTAATAACCCTCTAACTAAAACAATATGGGCGCGAGAATTCGGTGAATTGTTGCCGTGCTACCGAATGAATTTACACTGGTGACACAATGAGTGTTTTACTTTGTATGTAATAATGTATGCTATTTGAATAATATGTATGTCAGATGTTTTTTAAAGTCTTTCTATAATTGCATAATGAAATAGTTTATACTTGTGAAGGGATGTTTTGTAGAGAAACAAAAATTATTTGTTGTTTTTTTTTAAAGAATGCCATGGTCACAGCTCAGTCTGCCTTAAAAATCTATTTCTATATTTTTCCACTCCCTTTCTATGGTTAAATTTCGGAGAACGTGGAAATACGTGTTTCATTGATTGTGTTTAGGTTTTACAACAATAATATCTTAAATTCAATCAAGACAAAATATTATTTCCCACTTAAATTTTGCAACAGCTTTTGTCTATTAGGGAATGGAATGTAAAAAAACTTTCGTATTTATTATCTATGTAATAATTTCTGCATTTTACGTCCAGCAAATTGGTCTAGGCATCAATAACATATTTGTATGTAAGTATAAATAAATAGATAATACTAGCCCAGTTTTAAACATTATCCCACTGCTGGGCACCGGCCTCCTCTATTAATGAGAGGGGTTAGGCCTTAGTCCACCACGCTGGCCTAATGCGGGTTGGTAGACTTCACATACCATCGAAATTCTTATGAGGATTCTCAGGTATGCAGGTTTCCTCACGATGTTTACCTTCACCGTTAAAGCAAACGATAATTAACAATGAACTTACTTACATGTGTAATAAGTAAGTTTAATTTTAATAATAATGTATACCATATTTTATTATGCGTAATTAAGCCACACCTTATTGTATCATCAACTTAAGTAATTCCACATAACATGACTCCATTAATGAAAACAGACTTGAATGTTTTTTCTTTTTATTGTCGTTAGTGACCATGGCAGTGTGGACATTTTATACCGATTGTAGGTAATATCGATTAATTAAATCGATTTAAATTTACGACTTTTGAGAGTATTTGTATATACTTAAACGGTGTAAGCTTCGTGTTTGTGGATTGAATTCGAAAATCAATTTGGAGAGCGTTGAATGCGTTGTTTATTGAGAGCAATAAACTATCTTGTTTTGTTTACTTTCTTCTTTATCGTTTTATATTGCAAATGTACAGAATGTAATGAAAATAAATTATACATTTTGACATAAAATTGTTGATTACTCAAAATATATCATGATTTACACCTCATTTTTATACCAGCCCTGTTTTTTACACGGTCCCACTGCTCGGCACTTGTTTCCTTACTAATGAGAGAGGTTAGGACTTAGTCCACCACGCTGGCCTAATGAGGTTTTGTAATCACATTACATCAAAATTAAAAACTAAATAAGTATACATGTTCTGTCCAAAATGATAATTAAATTTATAAATCCCAAAATTAATGAACCAATTTGGCCGTATTTGTATCATTATTAAAACTACACCTAATTTTAAATATCAAATAATGAGTAGGTGACATCGCATGTAAAACATACCTCAAGTAAACATTCTTGGCTTTCTAAATTATCTTTTAAAGCATCTAAACGTGTGGGTGATACAATGGAATCTTTCTCCCCACAAACGGAATATTTGAACGGGCTTTTTGTACTTTTTCCGACGAGAAGTAAGCTATTTACATTTTAAACGTCATCGTTTTGAGGTTATGTATGAGTTTGAGGTTATGTTACGTAACAGTCAACATTGAAGCTTAAACGTGGATTACAGCATGAAAGAGTAATTTTTATACAATAATAAACATGTGGATATTCAAATACTCCAAATATTAGATAATCGCCCCCGTGTCGGAGATTTTATCATATTTGGATATGTTTCTGGGTAAAATGTTAGGAACATCAACAAAACTATGCAAGATGTATATTTAAAAGGCACAAATAAAATGTTTATAATTTATTGATTGATTTACACGACATTGTTACACATCTCAGTGCTTAATATCAACACACACGCATGTCAGGATTCACTTAAGGCTTCTCTTTATAATTAATCTACCAGCATTACCCTTTTAAACTGAACAACGCCATTGAACCGTTTACAATTACTTACTGCCCCGCGAACGAACCACGAATGTTCTCACTACCAACTCACTGCTACACCACTAGTCTTCTGAACTGAACTGAACACCGGAGCGCGGAAGGCACTCCGTTTTATATTAAACATTTACTACTCCCACTTTGGTTGTCATTATAATCTACCCCCAACTAGTCTCCTAAATACCTTCGTTATACCTTCGGTATTTCTAATAATAGGAAATACCCTAATACAAAGAGAAAATCTTTGGGACACTTGTATTTGGGAGTTTGTCATAAGAAATTCTTAGTTATTTGAGGTCTGCCAATCTTCATTAGACGAGCGTGGTGAATGAGAAGACTAACCCTTCAGCCTTAATAGACCGTGGTCGGCGAGTAGCAGGCTGAAAAAGAGAGGCCGTAGGTTCGATCCCCGAAACCAGGCAAATGTTTGTTTGATAGACAACTATTTGTCTCGTTATTCTTGATACTCATAAAACAGATTTAATTTAGTGTGGGGTCAGGAGTATGTATGTCACTGTAGGTTGTATTTATTCTTGTTCGGATGTAATATATGACTGCCTCGGTGGCGCAGTTGTAATTGCGCATGCGTTACGACTGCTGTGCTTAGGTCTCGGGTTCGATCCCCAGGTCAGGTAAAGTGATATTGGGTTTTTCTATCTAGAAATGCCTCAGTATTAGCCCGGAGTCTGGAAAATAGGCCCGGTATGGAGATAGTCTCGCCCCCTATCACATTATGGGACCGAAATTCGTCGAAAAGTGGGTTTACTAGTTACACCTCTGCCTACCCCTTCGGGGATTACAGGCGTGAGTGTATGTGTGTGTGGATGTAATTTATCTGAAAAACTGTATTTTTTTTCATGAATGCTATCATCTTGAAAACGTTCTCTATTCCAGAGGAAGACTTGGCTGATATTCTTTGACAAATATTTGTAGCATTGTAGTAGCGAAAATTTTGTTATAAACTCGTAAAAAATAAAATACCATGAAGGCATGTATCTTATAATCAATGATGTAATAACGCGAAGAATTATCACAATTTACAAAACATATCACAGTCTTAAATCAGCTCTTGAAAATGTTTTTACGACTGTTTTTTTTATCCTGGCAAAGTGACCACACTACACCTGATGATAAGCGCAGTGCCGTCCATTTAGAGTATAGAGTAGCGAGATACAATCCATCCCCGCTACTCAACACAATCACGCCGGCCCGCTTCTTCACACTACGCCATGGGTAAGAAGGTGAAGAAGCGGTCGAGGGTCAAGTGTCAGAGTACTTAGATGGCCGCAAAACGGCCAAACATACCCCAACTCTAGACCCCCGACAAAAACGAGATGTACACTGTCTGATCCCGGAACGCGACACACTTTTACACGGGTTTTACATCCTGTGTACGGTGGTCGCTATCCGGGCGGATATGAATATCCTACCACCAGCCAAATGTAATGAAATATAAATAAAATT
Source organism: Laothoe populi (assembly GCA_905220505.1). Lineage (NCBI taxonomy): Eukaryota > Metazoa > Arthropoda > Insecta > Lepidoptera > Sphingidae > Laothoe > Laothoe populi. Next base: position 10,079,830 of record HG992173.1, read on the forward strand.
ATGTAAAGTAGTAATCCAGCGAAATTCTTTACTTCCATGTGTCCCTTAAAGTTAAAATACTGATAAAGGTACCTTTATCAAACCTGGTAGTGGGAATTAGGCCACGTCAGTACACGCGCTGTTTCTTCACCTCTACAAAATGGAATTTTTTAACACATTTAACACATTTCGGTTGTTGGTGTACTCGTGTCTCATTGTTCCTTGAGTTCACAGCTATTGTTTAAGAACATTAGCCTGGTGTCGAAGGGTAGGCAGACTAGTTCAGCGATAGCTTGTTGCACCTATTTCCATAGAGAAGGATAATATACATTCACACCTGTAATCCCCGAAGGGGTATCCAGAGTAACCAGTATAGCAACTTTTCGAATTTATTACGGTCCCATAATGTGATGGGCACCGGGCACAATTCTAGACTGGGCTGATACTGAGTACTTCTAAATAGAAAAACATAATATCACTTTACCCGACCCGGGGATCGAACCCTAGACCTCAGCACAGCAGTCGTAACTCATGCACAATTACAACTGCGCCACCAAGGTAGTCAGAGAAGGATAAACATAGCTTTATCGAGCACAAATTACTTTAATGGTCTCTTAAGTTTTTGGGAATATTTCGGTTGCAATAAAACTAATTTTACCCATTTTATCGCGGTTAATTTGTATACAAATTACTTTCCCAGGCAATTCACCTATTTTTTTAAATGAATATAGTTCTTCACAACAATTTTTTATTACTGATCTATGCTTTCGCAACGCTCGTATTTGCACTTAAAATATGCGTTAGACTGGTCTCTTATAAGCCTATATCTATTATAAGTATATCTTAAATAGATCTCTTCTACATCTCCCACAAGTCACGTTTAAACCACGAGGTCATTGTCCCAAAATCATTAATTACTTATCCATATGCTGTCACCATAATTTGCTAATTGTCCATATCTTAATGTCTCCCACATTGACAGATTGATACTTTTTGCATCTTCATATGGGAATGTGAGGAGATGATGTTTGGATGTTCGAATGAGCAAACGAGTGTAACACTTATCTAGTACTTGCAACTGCTGCTTTAACTTCACCTTGTATCGCTAGTGCAACTAAGTGAAGCTCGCGCGAATTGCACGTGTATATGACACAAAACTGTTAAAAACTTATAAATGTTTGTTCATCGATGTTTGGCCGTGTTGCGGCCTTCTGAGTATTCTGACACTAGACCCTCAACCGCTTCTTCACCTTCTTGCCCATGGCGTAGTGTGAAGAAGCAGGCCGGCATGATTGCGTTGAGTAGAGCGGGATAGATTGTCGCTTGCTACTCGATACTCTAATTGGATGGCACTGCGCTTACCATCAAGTGCAGTGTGGTTACTTTGCCGTGACAGAATAAAGAAAATTAAATGCTATTTCGTTGGTAAACGTGTCACTTAAGAGCGCTGGAACTTACTTAACTTTTTTAATGTTTGTAAAAATTCGAATAAAGTTTCTTGGAAAGTCAAGTTTTAGAAGATGCTCGAACAAATTTGATAGTGACTGGGTACTTTCTTCTATCGAATTTCAGTCTTAAGTTACCGATCAATGCATGCAAATCTGAAATAAATTAAGGACGCGCCCTCTCTAACCTACATAGAAATTGTATACTTGTATGTCATGTATACTTCGTAATAAATACTTGCTATAGTTTAGTTAATATTTGTCCCAAGTTTAAACATTTTCAAGTGCGCAACACAAGTCATTCATTAATTTTGGACCGCGTGAAATCCCCAACCCGCATACACACTCAGTAATAATTCTCTCATCACTTCACGCCAATTGAACGGGGTTTTTGACCTTCCAACAAAGCAAGGGATGAAAATTTCTGTCAATCGATTAATAAGCTGCTGTCATTTGTGACGATTTATGGATTTCATCGATTAAAGACCTATAGGACTGGTCGTTTTGATTTTTATAAAAAATAAATTTTGTTATTCTTTTTTTAATTTAGATTGTTCGTTGCAACTGGCCAGTAATATTTAATTTATTACATATTATTATGTCGTGCGTTTTGAATATTGTCGTCACATTAAATGTTCCATTTTGGTGGAGCATAATATAAGCAAAAACTAGATGTTGCTTAATAAGACATTATATTCCGTCTGAAAGGATTAGTGTTCCTTCTAGATATTTGCTAAATGTTTGGGTTTTGCCAAACTAGAATCCCTAGTTGTTCTAGATATTGAATATCAAAAAGAAATGAAAATTACATTATACACTATACAATTTTTTATTTCAGTAGTTAAAATATTTTACTTTCACATAATGTCAGATTTTCGTTTTCTTTACAATTGAAATAGGCACATTTCCTATTACGAATCGAAATTATTCAGGCATGTGGTCTATCAAATCACAATAAAAATCGATATTACAAGTGTGAAAAAATATTGTTTACGATTTGGTTTTGTAATAATTTTCGAGGTTAGAATTGAAATGGCGGGCATTCTCGAGTTCTATTTTAGCGCCATATTGAGGGCAACGACCCGCGGTTGGCGCGCGCCCGGTCCGTTTACGAAGCCCGCTGATACCGAGCAAGTTCTTGTGTTTTAGCATTTTGCATTTCGAATGCACATAACTTTAATAGGACATGCTTTGTAAACATGTGCCTGAAAAAATAAATTCTATTTTCAAAATAAGAATGCACATTGTTTACATGATTGTATATTCTTTTTTTCTTAATAAACGCAAATCATTGCAAAAATTCAGCCTTATTTTCAGATATGAATACCAACAATATAATTTAGCAGATTCGTTAATAGTTTAAAATTATCATTTACCATTTGTAGACCTGAGCTATTAATAAGAAACTATTCAAGTATCGACCCCAGACAACCTGCAGACAGTCTCCCTAATGGTTCGCAGCATACCATGTAATGTATTTATTACATAGACCTTTATCTAAAACACGAGATTGGACTTTAGCACTCGTGACTCTACACTAGGGCTACCAACCCCGGAATTCAAATATTAGGATTTGAAGTTAGAAAAACCAGGACAATTCAGTTAAAAAACAGGACATATCTTTTTTAAAATAGCGTTAACACTTGCGAGCCGAGAGGCCACCTCTAAAGTAAGAATTGCGAAAGTCGTGTGCGAATTTTAACATACAGGACCTTAACAGGGGGCTTTAAAAACCCAGGACGCTGCTTAAAAACTATCCAGGACACCCCAGGATACTAAAAACCAGGACATGTCCTGGGAAAACAGGACGGTTGGCAACTCTACTCTACACTAGAGGTTATTCCATCGTAAAATAGTATAAAATTATTCTTGTATCCTTGAACAGATGTGCAGGCAAAGGTGCTGGGTATACAATTCATCAAGCTTATTTTCGTAACTATGATAGGCAGCTATTTAAAATAGCTGTTTGTCAGATCACGCCAGAAAGGCAGAACGGATTTGGTTGAAATTCGGCACAAAGGTAGATAGTCTGGAATAGCACATAGGCTACTTTTTATCCCGGATTAGATTGTTTTACACAGAACAAGGGATCGACATTGTTTTTTGCGTAATCAAATCAAATCATTTATTTAGTAAATTAGGCCAGTAGGGGCACTTTTTACAGGTCAGGATTAAGTTTATCTACCAGTGCTTCGGAAATGCCCACTAGTCTGAGAAGAAGCACCAAGAAACTCAGCCGTAAGTCTTTTGTATTTTGTCGTAACGTATAATATTAATTCACAATTAATAATAATACTACTATACTTAAATTCCATACACAAATATAGAACAAAAATAAACTGTTTAAGATTGATATACGTGTAAATACAATAAATGTATATTGTATAGTGGTAGTTTAGGTGTCAGAGAATGATATAGGCTATATAGGAAAATGTAATAGCTAACCTAATCTAAAGGTATTAAATCTCCGTGGATTTAATACCTTTTTTCAGAAATAACTACCACGCGGGTAAAGCCGCGGCCAAAAGTATTTAAATATAAAAGCTTCCCACAAATCCGCTTCACCAAAAGAAACATCCAAGAGTATAGAGAATCAATACTTTTTTATTCCCACAATGCCGAGCGAATTATTTTCATAACAGCACGCAATGGCATACAGTCGTTCAGCCAAATGTTCAACACGTGTTATAACTATTAACTGGCCTCGTTTAGTTTTTTGTCTAATTTCAACGTCTGCTGGTTAAACTAAAGTTTAATTACGAAACTCTTTGATAAAGAGTTCATTCAACGATTCAAGGTTACAAAATGTGTCCTTTTGGCCTTTACGTGTGTGACATATTCATCAAGTATTATTTATTTTGTAATGCTTTTGATTATCTGTGTATTTGATGTCTATTTTTTTAAATTCCAAAGACAAATTTCACTGAAACAAAATGTGTCCTTTTGGCCTTTAAGTGTGTGACATATTCATCAAGTATTATTTATTTTGTAATGCTTTTGATTACCTATGTATTTGATGTCAGTTCAGTCGCGTGTGAGCCCGCATCGTGTCAATACGTACCTCAGGCTAGTCGCTTAGTTGAGAGTAGATCGTCAACCTTTTAGTGTTCCTATCATTCTATAAGCTCTTATTCTCTATCGAGGATGAATGCTTGTGCAGTCTGTAAAGTACAGTTTAATGATGGAGTTCAATGTGGGAGTTGTAAGAAAGTCTTGGACTTCGGATGCGCTAGCATCACTGAAGCTGGTTGGAGAAAGCTGGGTGTCGACAGGAGAGCACAGTGGAAGTGTTCTACGTGTAAAATTTCCCCTTCACCGGTTGTACCTGTTTCGGAGCCTGTTTCTCTGGACATCATCCTTACTGAGATTCGTGATATGAAGCGTCAACTGTCAAGTTTGCCGGCGCTTGTCGATGAAATTAAATCGGTAAAAGACGAGCTGATAGAGCTTAAGTCAACATGTGAGTCGTATTCCCAAAAATTTAATGATTTCAGTTCTAGACTTACTGAACTTGAAACTAAAGCAAAGAATTTTGACAAGCTTGAAGCAATTATAAATACCCTGCAAGTCGACTTGGAGAAAACGAAATTTGAAATTTCAACACAAGCTCAGCGATCGCGTCTTAACAACTTGGAGATCAAGGGAGTCCCTTTAAGGAAGGATGAAAATTTATTTTCGATTGTTGACACCATCGGCCGTAAAATCAATTACTGTGTTCAGAAGACGCAAATAAACTACATATCAAGAGTTCCTGTACGCAATTCTAAGGAAAAAACGATAATAATCAGTTTTTTAAACAGGTATGTGAAGGAGGATTTTGTTGCGGCAGCGCGATCTGCTAAACACATTTCCGCCGTCGACATTGGATTTGGTGGAACTCCGCAGCGTATTTATGTTAACGACCATCTTAGTGTAGAATCGAAGAAACTATTAAACACTACAAAGATTACTGCTAAGGATAAAAATTACGAATTTGTATGGGTCAAACATGGAAAAATCCATCTAAGAAAAAACACTACCAGTAAAATTTTAATAATTAGAAATGATTTAGATTTAAACAAAATTGTCTAAAGTGTTACCAATCAATTTTATCATACAACGTCCTATTTATTTATCTTAACTATAATAATCTACACCGTGTCATAAAACCCTATATTAACTTTTATTTTAAACATTTAATTAAAATCGTGACCAACTATTGTAAAAGGCTGAGCACCTCTGCTTCGCTAATGATACCGCTATTGTTTACTGCATTCTATTGTCTTGCATTTTGTTTAGTGCATGACACTGCATGTTTTAATGCGCATACGCACGAATCTATACCGCTCTCGCTTACACTTGTTTGCGTTACGGGCTACTGTTTGTTCTGTTGCTCTTATGTATGTATTTTGGCGTGGATTGACCACTGGCAACGCACAACGATCCGTGGTTTCTACCCGCCTCATTTATATATAAACTCCTCGCACCTATTATTCTATATTGAAATGACTTGCTTTGTTTTAACATTTAATGAATCTTATTCGATTGCTACTTTATTCTTTAATGTTTGATAATGGTAAAAATAAAATTTCTATTTACTACCAAAATGTTCGAGGACTTCGAACAAAATCAGAGTCTTTTCGTCATCAAGTTTCTGTTGGCGAATTCGATATAATTATGTTAACTGAGACGTGGTTAATGGATGGAATTGCGAGTTCGGAGTTCTTCGATCATCGATATATTGTGTGGAGACGTGACAGAGATTATGCATTAACGGGACAGACGCGCGGAGGCGGGGTACTTATTGCGACACGAAGTGATTTACCAATCACCCCTCAACCTTTTCTAAGTTCTACGGCTGAAGACCTTTGGCTAAAACTGCGTCTTAGGAAAAAAAACTCTAGGGATCATGTAAACATCTTCATATGTGTACTATACTTATGTAAACAAAATCGAGGCCTTTCTTTTTCTGATCAGTTAAGTAATTTTTTGGCGAAACTGAGTGATACTATGATACATAATGCTAACGACAAGTTTATAGTTGTTGGCGATTTTAACATGAGTGGTATTACATGGACGCCCACTGACAATTTTTCTCTCGTCCCAACGAACCTAACCACTGATGATGACCAATTACTAGTAGACGAGCTAAGTACTTTGGGACTCTTACAACAGAATGGAACGGTCAACAAATACGGTAAACTATTGGATTTAGTTTTTTCCAACTTCGCTACTAGTGTCTCTGAGTGCTCTGAACCTTTGGTCCCTATTGATTTGTATCATCCATCTTTGTTAATTAGTACTAATGTCTTTGAAACACCAGCCCTGGATGTCGTCCCACGGTTGCGTTATATTTTTGGTAGAGGTGATTACCAAAGCATTAATGAGGAAATTCTTGGAGTGAATTGGGAGCGTGAATTTTCCTATAGATCCATGGATGAGGCAGTCGAGTTTTTTGTTCACTTTGTAATGAACCTATTAAATAAATTCGTACCCAAAAAGCCTGCGAAATCTCAAGCGTATCCCGTATGGTATAGTGTTCCGCTCATCAAGGTCATTAAGGAGAAATACAAGTATTTTAGAAAATTCCAGATATATGGCAATAAATCTGATGAGATATCATTTAAATTACTGCGTGATAGAGTTAAGACTCTTGAGTCAGTGTGTTATAAAGATTATTTAAGATTAACCGAGAATTCAATTAAAAACAATGCTAGGCACTTTTGGACGTTTGTAAAAAATAGATACAATATGAATGCTATTCCGAATACACTTAGCTATAATAATGATACGCTTGATACTGGGGTATCAATTTGTGAAGCATTTTCCTCCTATTTCCATTCCAACTTTCTTCTCTCTCATATTCCGGACATCTCAAATTCAATAAGGCCTATATCCCGCTCTAACTATGATCCATCGCATACTGCATTAAGCCGCATATGTGTAAGAGTGGATGAAGTCACCAGTTTACTCCTTAAGCTAGACACGTCAAAGGGTGAGGGACCAGACAAAATATCACCTAAATTTCTTGTGAAGTGCGCCAAGTCCATCTCCGTTCCAATCTCTATTTTATTTAATAAGTCCTTATCCTCTACTGTCGTGCCTAAAATTTGGAAATCCGCGTTTATTACACCAGTGCATAAAAAAGGGTCTAAAACCCAAGTTACTAATTATAGGCCAATATCTAAACTCTGTATTATAGCTAAGGTATTTGAAAAGATAATATATAATAGAGTATATCCAGCTATTGCTCAGCTACTCACTCCCTTTCAACATGGGTTTTTAAAAGGTCGCTCTACTACCTCTAATTTGATCCTGCTCAATGACTTTATTACGAAAGCCATGGACGATGGTAAGCAGGTTGATGTCATCTATACCGACTATAGTAAGGCCTTTGATAGGATTGACCATATGATCCTCTTAAATAAGTTAAACCATGTGGGAATTTGTGGTGACCTTTTAAGATGGTTTTCTTCCTATATAGAAAACAGATCGCAGGCGGTAGTACTTAATAACTATATGTCTAAATGGGTTCCCGTACCTAGTGGTGTGCCGCAAGGATCATTGCTTGGACCCCTTCTATTTATTGTTTATGTTAACGATATTGACCAGTGTCTGAAATCATCTAACTTGCTGTGCTTCGCTGACGATATGAAAATATTTACGACGGTTTCTACATATGATGATATGTCAGCACTTCAGGATGATTTATATCGCCTCGAAGTATATTGTAAATTAAATAAACTCGACCTCAACCCGTCTAAATGTTCTTTAATAACTTATACACGTAAGCGATCTGTCCTGACTACAAGTTATACGCTTGGAGGCCTCATACTACCTAGATGTAACACTATTCGTGACTTGGGAGTTTATCACGATTCGAAATTAATCTTTGACACGCATATTCAATCTGTTGTGATGAAAGCCTCTAAATCCCTGGGGTTCATAATGCGAATCGCCAAATGTTTCACGGAGGCTAAAACACTCAAAATACTATACTGCACGTATGTCAGAAGTCACCTTGAGTATGCATCGCAGATCTGGAATCCTCGTTATTTCAAATACATTGACCGGATTGAGAATATACAAAAAAGGTTTATTAAATATCTCTGTTTTCACCAAAGCATACCATATACTACTAACGATTACCTTCAACTTTGCAAAAAATTCCATCTGTTGCCGCTTAGTAAGCGTAGAGAAATCGGTGATTACATTTACCTCTTAAAATTATTAAAAAATGATATTGACTGTCCCGTACTTCTAGCCAAAATATATTTTAACATTCCATCCAAGGTATGTCGTTTCAATCCTCCTTTGCATGTTGATAAGGCATCATCAAATTATAGACAGAACAGCTACTTGGTGCGCGCAAGCAGATCTTACAATAATATATTATGTAAACATAATAATCTAGATCCCTTTATAACAAGTGTGTCCGTGGCGAGGAGGTGCTTAAGCCTTGACTTCTTTCGTTAAATAGTTTGTTTTCTTTTGTTATGTATGCGTTATTTTTTAGTTTTGTTCGTTAATTGACTTTTTTTTTGAAAATTATTTTATATATTTTTTGTCTAAAGAATTTTGCTCATACTCAAATAACCTAATTTACTTCTATAAGTGAGAACTTGTTATTGGCTTTTTGTCTCTTAAATTGATGCTATTTTTTATGTAACTATTAGCTGTAAGTTTTCCATGCTGTAAATAAATAAATAAATAAATAAATGTCTACTTTTTAAATTCTAAAGACAAATTTCACATAAGAAACAAAATGTGTCCTTTTGGCCTTTACGTGTGTGACATATTTATCAAGTAATATTTATAAAGTATTACTTATTTTGTAATGCTTTTGATTATAGTCTATGGTTTTTAATTCCAAAGACCAATTTGACAGATTAGACGTTTAATATTGGTTTTTTATTTAGAGGATGCCTACTAAGCAAATAAGTCACCGTTAATTAATATTTTACGTGATTAAATGTAAAAATATTACATCACAACTGATAGTTCTTGGTAAAAAATATAAGTAAGCCAACTATTACTAACATTATGATAAAATCAATAAGGTTAACGAAAATATTAAGCAGTTTAAGTGATTTTTATTTAAGTTGGTATTTTTTTAATTCGATTCTACATTCTGTAATAAATTACAATTTATATAAGTATACCCGACAGTAACACACATAGTTCTGACCCCACACTAGGTGAAACTGTATCAAGGTATCAAGAACTACGAGGGACTACGGTCCCAACACCCAGACCCGAAACAAATATCTGTCTGTCACACAAACATTTGTCTACGTGCGGGAATCGAACCCTCAGCCTCTTCGTTTCACACTCGGCTACCCGCCCGCTGTTCTAGTGAGTTCTAGGTTCAATTCCTGGAAAGGATACAAATTAATCTAAAATACTATCAAGTTCATAGCTATATTATTATCGTTTACCTAATTTACTTTTTAATACCGAACAAATACAATATCACGGTTCAGCATTTTTTATATACCGACTCAACGTATGACCATATCTTCTCTACCAAAACCCACGCAAAACCATTGAAAAAACAATGGGGAAAAAACACCTACAAGCTAATTACTATAAAAGGTACTATTACCATACATATACACTCACGCCTGTAATCCCCGAAGGGGTAGGCAGATGTGTAACAAGTACACCCACTTTTCGCCGAATTTCGGTCTCATAATGTGATAGGGGGCGAGCCTATCGCCACACCGGGCACCATTTATAACCACTCCGGGTTAATACTGAGTATTTCTAGGTAGAAAAACCCAATATCACTTTACCCGACCCGGGGATCGAACCCGAGACCTCAGCACAGCAGTTGTAACGCATGCGTAATTACAACTGCGCCACCGAGGCACCCTCTTGACGCCATTGTATGGGGAATAATTGGGCGCAGCGGGTGATCAAACGGCTGATTGGTCGCGGGTTCAATCCTCGCTCATAGACAAATGTTTACTAATATTGTATTTATTCTAGATTTTTTTGTATATGATGGGAATTGATAATGGGTCAAACTGAAAATCACCTTTATTTTATGCTGTTTTTTGGTAATTTTTTTATCCTGGCACGGCAATGGCTACACTGCACCTGATGGTAAGCGCAGTGCCGTCCAGGTAGAGTATCAAGTAGCGAGAGACAATACCTCGCTATTCGACACAATCATGCAGGCCTTCTGAGTATTTCTTTTTTTGTGTGTCTTAATAAAACTAAATTCTTTTTTTAAATAGTCTATGTGTTTGACAAACGAGATTACACCACGGTAAAAATACCGACTACAATTTACTGCCGTCCAGTTAGAGTATCAAATAGCGAGAGACAATACCTCGCTATTCGACACAGTCATGCAGGCCTTCTGAGTATTTATTTTTTTGTGTGTCTTAATAAAAATAAATTCTTTTTTTAAATAGTCTATGTGTTTGACAAACGAGACACCACGTTAAAAATAATGGCTACAATTTACGCAGGAGTCGGACAGTCTAGCGCTGGGGTTCGTACAATGATTGATGGGCTGTGAGCCGAGTTGTGAACAATATTCGGTACCGTGGAGACACACGGGCGGGGTCTACAGTCGTGATTTAAATCACAAGTGAAACAGTAGCTTAGCCATTGACTCTTGTATATATTTTTATCCTGGTACGACAATGACCACTCTGCACCTAATGGTAAGCGCAGTGCCGTCCAATTAGAGTATGGAGTAGCGAGAGATAATCTATCCCCCGCTACCCAACACACTCATGCTGACTTGCTTCTACACACTACGCCATGGGCAAGAAGGCCGAAAATCGTACCCCAACTCTAGACTCCCGACGAAAACCACCGGATGTACATTGGCTGAACCCGGAACGCCACACACTTGTACTTTACACACTTTTACACCCTGTGTACGGTGGTCGCTATCCGGGGGGATATGAATATACCACCACCGATATACTAGAGTATACTACTAGTTACTAGAGTAACAACGTGAATTATTTATATACCAACCAGCGGACCCGGTAGACGTCGTCCTGCCCGAAAAAGCAGCGCCACATTAAATATGATTTTTTAAATATCACAATCTTTTTTCTCCCACGAATACCAGCAAATCTTAGATAGGTAGGTAGACTTAACCTTTGAGAATTCTTATGAGAATTCTCAGGTACGCAAGTTTCCTCACGATGTTTCCACCGTTAAAACTAGCGATATTTAACAATGAATACACACGTAACTTTGCAAAAGTCAGTATGTATGCCATTTTGGGCTGGATCCGAACCTACGAGCTTCGTCACGGCACTCCGGCTACCCAAGTAAGCTATCGCGACTTTTGTTACTACCGCAGCTAGATATTCTGTTACAAAAAACAATAAAGAATCATCCTCCTTCCATCACTTTCCTCATTGCTGAGGGTCCTGATGCTGGAAGCTGACCAGGAGGTCATGACCCTTATCAATGAGCAATGGAGGACCCTGTGACACGATTACCGGCAACTCGAATAGCGTCATGGACTTTCAGGTTGACAACAAAGAATATAAAGATGATGATCCGTGGCCCAGCGGGCGTGTAGCTGGCTGTGAAACAAGAGGCCGTGGGTTCAATTCCCGCACCGATACAAATGTTTGTGTGACAGACAGATATTTGTTTGGGGTCTGGGTGTTGTGGAGCCGTAGTCAATCGATACCCACGATAGAGGTTTTACCTAGATTGAAGTCAGAACTGACTGTGGACTGCATTTTTTTATTCGTCCAAATATATCCCAAAAAGTGAAAATTGAGCGCAAACGATGCAACTTCTTATTTATTATCTTTTACAACAACCATTGTTTCTTAATCTCAAGGCATTTTTAATACAGCTTAATCCTTGTGACCTCTTCCTTCTTTCTCTAACTAACTGATTTTCTGGCGCATTAGAGCAGGATAAAGCACGACACAACAAAGCATGAATGTTGTTCATTCACACAGCCTACTGCGCTGCATTCTGTAATAGTGTTGCGCCTGATATGGTTATCGATAAGTAATTGAGCCGTTAAAGGCTTTTTGTGGTAATTAACTTAAACACAGTTAAAAGAAACTTAGAAGGTAATTATGTTTGTTTATGTTAATTGCATTGAGTATTAGAGAATCAAGTGCAATATATTCATATTTGACACCTAATTTATTTATATTTTATAACAGTCTGTGTTGATGGTAAGTTTGTAGGTGTCTAGAGTTGGGGTACGATGTTTGGCCGTTGCAACCTTCTGAGTACTCTAACACTAGACCCTCTACCACTTCTTCACCTTCTTGCCCATGGCGTAGTGTGAAGAAGCAGGCCGGCATAATTGTCTCTCGCAACTCGATATTCTAATTGGACGACACTACATTACCATCAGGTGCAGTGTGGTTACTTTGCCGTGACAGGATGACAAAAAACTTTTCAGTTAACAGTGAGGCGATCATTTTATATTTCTCGCGCATAGTCTAGTATCGATAGTTGATATCAAAGTACATCCCTAACCCGACAGGATAGCGAACCGGTTAGCCGGTACAATTGGCACAAAGATAGTTTTTGTTTATGCCCAGTGTTTTGCTTTGAGCATTTCATTCATGATCCATCAATGATTACTTCAATGGATGCGAGATTAAAAGTAAAAAGTCTTCCGTTCTTGTTCTTAGTACCAAGTTGTGAGATTTGATCAGCAAATGCTTTGTAAAAAAGAGCTGTATATATTTCACTAGTTGTTGCTTGCGGCTCCACCCGCGTGGAGGTCAAGTTTGGGAGAAAAAGAATACAATACAAAATACCAATTTTCATGCGTTTAACTTAAAAATGACGGAATTTCATACAAACTTTCATCCCCTATTTCAACCCCTTAGGGGTGATATTTCGAAAAACCCTTCCTTAGTGGATGCCTAAGTCATAAAAGGTTTCAAAATTTCAAGTCTCTAACCCCAGCCGTTTTGGCTGTGCGTTGATCGATCAGTCAGTCAGTTTCTTCTTTTATATATGCAGATTATACACCCAACAGTCACACACATAGTCCTGACCCCACACTAGGTAAACGATTGACTACGGCTCCACAACACCCAGACCCCAAACAAATAGGAGAGGTGTCTGATGGACACCCGGTTGGAACGGAGTTCCTTTCGCTATATCTTTTTTGTGTTTGTATTAAGTAATGATTAAATAAAATTATAAATATTTTTGAATATTCTCAAAACGGAAAGCTGAATCGATTGAAAAGTTTTAGTTATTTAGTTAGTTTTACTTTCCTAGGTGATCGGGAAGTGTATTAAAAATCACTGCAATAAGATGTCGGTTTTTGGTGTCGTTTTTCATTCTTACACTTTTTTGGGTCTAGACCCTCAGTTCGCAAACAAATTACAAAGTGCGATAAGGAAATTCGTCAATATCTGTCTGTCACAAACATTTGTCTCGGTGCGGGAATCGAACTCTTTTTTGAATTTTGAATTTTGAATTATATAAAATTGAATAATTTTCAACGTCAACACATTTACAAAGCCGGCGCCTATCATGGCTTCCCTAATAAGGTTTACAAGTGACACCAATCAATGAAGACAGAATGGAACTAGTTTGGAAGTTGGAACCGGTATTTTGGTTCCACGCGACTAAATAATTCATGGATTAAGTTACGTAATGTTTACTTTTTCGTCTTGTTTTTGTTTGGCCCTTTAGTGCATTGGTTTCATCAAAGGAACATTTAAAATTTTGACAGCGTCCGTGGCGCAGTTGGCGAGTAGCCGGCTGTGAAACGAGAGGCCGTGGGTTCGATTCCCACACCGGGACAAATGTTTGGGTGACAGACAGATTTTTATGTCTAGAGTTTAGGTGTTGTGAGACCGTGCGTCTCTCTAGGTCCCTGATACCCACAACACAAGACTCGTATCTTAGTGTGGGATCGGGGCTATGTGTGTGGACTGTTGTGTGTTATTTATTTTTTATAAATATCCATCTCAGATGCAATTACACTAGAGTTGCCAACCGTCCTGTTTTCCCAGGACATGTCCTGGTTTTTAGAGTGTCCTGGGATGTCCTAGATAGTTTTTAAGCAGTGTCCTGGGTTTTTATAGCACCATATTCGCACACCACTTTTGAAGTCCTTACTCTAGGGGCGGCGTCTCGGCTTGCAAGTGTTTACGCTTCTTTAAAACAAAGATGCGTCCTGTTTTGAAACGACAGACGTTTGTTGGTGACAACGCGATGTCCACCCGTGGACCACCTGCCGACAACGAGTGGATGCCGAGCGACAAGGCGGTACGGGTCAGGTGCCGGTGTCTCTAATGAGCTGTGACCTTACCACTTGTATTTTTATACGGCACGGCAAATCACTTTGCGTCTGATGGTAAGCGCAGTACCGTCCAGGTAGAGTATCAAGTATTGAGAGACAACCATTCCTTGCAACTTACGGCTGAAGCGTTTTTAGTGTTTTAGTTGGTGTGTCAAGTGAGATCCCTTTGTCTAGGATTACCTTCCATGTGGACTGTAAGTTATAGTTACCCCTAGCAGCGTCAATAAATCAATTCCTACAACATAAGAAAAAGACTGGAAATTAAGTCACGAACTCCAAAATCCAAGAAACATTCTTTTATCGCTAAAGATTTTATAAAGTCATTTTAAAATACATTTTAATGGTGCAAGTGAAATCTCTTACAAGCGCGGTACAAAACACCGAACTTGTCTTGCTATCAGTACATGCGTTATCAAGATGAAATGACCGTAAAATCCTCTCGGGTTTATTGTCGTTAGGGATGGGATGTGAACGAATCGAAGACGAAAATTCGGGAAATTTTTTGAGGTATTTAATTTCGTACTAAATTTCTCTTGACATCATTCTTACCAGATATAATGCGTCCCTCAACCATTGACATTGTTTTAACTACACTGCGCTTATAATAATATTTTTTACTTTTACTGCACTGCCTACCTACCTACAATATTACTGTTCTATATGCAGGGCTAGTATTTTATTTATACTCCCCCTACGGCATGATTTAAAAAAATACACTATACTTTACTATGACCAAGTCACTATCTTTAAAACTAACGTAACCAGCTTCAATACAACATATCATAGGTGAGTGTGATTTCTGGAGACTTACTGTCTCCCCCTACCCGTTCTTTCCTTTAAAGTCGGCAGCTGTCCTATAATTATTTTGGTGTTATGAGTGTTCATTGGTGTTACCAATCATTTGCTATTAGGTGGATCCTTTGCTCGATTGCTGGTCTCTCTTTATAAAACAAAAACGAACAAGGAAATACCAAGGAATAACCAGTGTTAAGGTTTAACAAGTACGACACAGTAAGTTAAATTCCATGGCATACATCTGGCTAATAGGGCTTCCCCACTTAGAAACAAAATATAAATCATATAATATCTGTAGCCATATGGATGACAAAAATTCGGAAAATACTATTTCACAGTGTTAGATTGAGCAATATTTCAGGACCAGCTACATATATAACATCATTGTGATCAGAGAAAACATTTTTTTCTTAATTAACTGTATTTTAAGAATGATTATTCGTTTCAGAACATTTCTGGTAATTATTAAAGAACTTTAAGGATAGATATTTTATTAATACGTAGTTATTAACGTTGGTGGTAGGATAATTTTGTTTTTCTATCTAGAAATTCGCAGTATTAGCCCGGAGTCTGGAATCTGTGTCCGGTTTGGCGATAGGCTCGCCCCCTATCACATTACGGGACCGAAATTTGGCGAAAAGTGGGTGTACTGGTTACACTTTTGCCCACCCCTTCGGCGATTACAGGCGTGAGTGTATGTGTGTGTGTGGTAGGATAATTATGTCCGCCCGGATAGCGACCACCGTAAACAGGGTGTAAAACCTGCCATAGTGGCACACGCAAGTGTGTCTCGTTCCGTGATTAGCCAGTGTACATCCGGTTTTTGTCAGGGGTCTAGAGTTGGAGTACGATGTTTCTGATTACACTGACACTTTGCCCATAGCGTAGTGTGAAGAAGTAGGCCGGCATGGTTGTGTTGAGTACCGGGGGATAGATTGTCTCTCGGTACTCGATACTCTAAATGGACGGCACTATGCTTACCAGTGCAGTGTGGTCACTTTGCCGTTCTAGGATAAAAAAATGACTATAAATATACTTAAAAAAATACTGAGAAAAGTTATCGAAATCAAAGCCGAAAAGACCCCATCACTAAAGCAAAACATAATAAAATCCTTAGCAAGCACACGTGCCGTCACAAAGTTATTTCACCTAGATTGTTTTTTCAACGTTCCATTATGTTGACCATGCATTGCTGTGTAAAAGCGGCAAGTTATTTTAAACGCAGAACAGTGTGTTCAATGTATGCGTTTTAATGAATTCGCTTGAGGTCGACGACATTTCTCGAGAGATTTCGTTTCATGTTTTTCTTAATACTTTTGTTTCAATTTGCAATAACTTGAAATTGTTTTCACTCGTATCGATTGTAGATGATTGTGTTTATAAAGGTCATTGCTAAGGGATCAAGTTGAAAGTAATTTTTTTTGCAGGATATGAAATTTTCGTAACCATTTTTTACTTTCATTTTACACACTACATAAGTATAAATGAAAGTTTGATCCATCTGATATTGGTATTGGGTAGTGCCAGATTTTAAGATAGCAAAATTGTCTGCTCAATTATTGCGGAACTTATTTAAGTTTTGCAGAAAATCTAATAACCTCAATCTCATTTGGTGTTCTAACTTAATAAATCTTCAGTACATATCCTTGCATGATTCAGAGAAACTAATGCACCTAGCTTTTGATGAATTATTTTCTTTAATAAATAATAAATAATAAACAACACCCAATAGTCCCACACATAGCCTCGATCCCACACTAAGATATGAGTCTTGTGTTGTGGGCATCAGGGACTACGAGAGACTTTCTGTCTCACAACACCCAGACCCCGGACACAAATATTTGTCTGTCACTCAAACATTTGTCCCGGGGTGGGAATCGAACCCACGACCTCTCGTTTCACAGCCGACGACTGCCCAACTGCGCACAGGAGGCTTTCTATGATAGAAGCCTATCATCGGGCGCGAATTGAAATCCGGGTCAAATCGAGTTATTTTTCGAATTTAATATTTGCTGATGACCCTATCTGGGATAGTCATAAAATCATAATAAGAACAATAATTAACAATGAATACACATGTAACTTCGAAAAGTCAGGGTTGTATGCCATGTGTGATCTATTTTGAGAATATTTTGATTTCTATGTCTGAACGGGAAGCGACGCATTTTTTCCTGTATCTTAAGATACAGAGAATTTGGAAATTTTGTACGTAAACGGATGAAATTAGTTAAAAGTAATGAAATTTAATGTAAAAACAGTTAAACAATAAAAATTTATTACCTCGTTGATGTCACAGACGTTAAATAAGAATTTACGAGTCGATCAAGTGAAATCTTCAGGAAGCTTAAATATTCAGGCCGTAACTGTTGTATTAATTTGTGAAAAGGACAGATTGCTTTTAATACTGGTAAGACAAGGACGGAAGATTGCAAAACAGAACTGGTTTTTGACGGAGTTGCCGGGAATGTAATGAGTCATGAACATGACCCTCATTATGGAAGAATATTTGGGGAATCCACCACACTGTTCTAATATGAAAAGTTTGATACATTTGAAGTCCAGTCTGTTACTAGACTTAAGTTAGTAGCTCGGATATCAGTTGAAGTTACTTGACGAATCCGGGGAATACGAATTAATGATGATAAAAAAGTACACCGACTTCAATAAAAGTCAAAGTATGCGCCCCTATAAAATTTGAGGGTTGCCCTCGATTTTTCTGAGATCCCATCATCAAATCCTGACTTGGTGCCAATTGGACCACCTGAGAAGTATACCCTTTTAAACAAAAAAAGAACTTCTCGAATCTGTCCAGGCGCCTTCCAGTAATCGGGAAACATACCTAAAAAAAAGATTCCGACGAATTGAGAACCTCTTCCTTTTTTAGAAGACAGTTAAAAATGGTTACCGATCCCATAGAACTTTTTAATAAGCATTCGAATAGAGAATGCCAACATTTCTATGAAATTTCAAATAAACACTGGCGTTCTTCGTTCGACAAGAACTCAATATTTGTATTCTTTCATTCCTATGAATTTCACATGCTCGAGAGGATAGCATAGGATCTGTGTATACGTTCCAAGCTTTGTTAGAGACGACCCGAGATTCTGAGGCCAACACAGCTTACTAGCGACATATATAGCTGTGGGCTTTCTCGTGTATGTGTGAAATGTAATGGCGCATGCAGAAGTACACGTGTCCAAGTATGGTATAGAATGATATAATGATAATGAATGATGACTCACAGCGCATACAAGTGCATGCTGGTCCGAAAGCCATGCGTCTATGGAAGACGCTTGTTAAAGAAGAGCGTACCAATAATACTACTAAGTACTACTACGTACTTGCACTCGGTTCTAAGCGATTTTATCCATACCTATATTATAAATGCGCAAGTAACTTAGTCTGTCTTTTTGTTCCATTTCACGGCTTACCTAACTTTGATGAAATTTGGTACGATTAAAACTTAAACCAAAGAGAATAACTGAAAAGGATAAAATAAGGAACGAAAGTTTATATGGAGGATAAGATATTTCAGATTAGAGGTATGAATATTCATGTTGAGTCTTTTGATAAGAAATAAAGAATTACTTACTTTAGCGTTATTGTAAATCACTACTTATATACAAGAAAGTATGTTAGGAGCGCCAATTTATTGTGTAGGACATAGTCTCCTATGGCACCGTTAAATGAAAACACACCACTGAAATGACTTTGATGAAATGTGGTACGATTAAAACATAAACCAAATGGAAACACTGAAAAGGATAAAATAAGGAACGAAAGTTTATATGGTATATACGTCATTTCAGATTAGAGATATGGATATTCATGTTGAGTCTTTTGATAAGAAATAGATAATGATATACTAGCGTTATTGTAAATCACTCCTTAAATACAAAAAAAATGTTAGGAGTGCCAATTTATTGTGTAGGATATAATCTCATAAGGCACTGTAAACGAAAACATAAATGCGCTGCGGGCAAATACTAGTATGTCATATATACAACATGTGTGTCTTTTAAACCGACTTCAAAAAAAATAGAAGGTTCTCAATTCGTCGGAATCCTTTTTTATGTATGTTCCCCGATTGCTCGTAGACGCCTGGACCGATTCGAGAAATTCTTTTTTTTTAAAGGGTATACTTCCCAGGTGGTCCCATTGGCACCAAGTCAAGATCTGATGATGGGATCTCAGAAAAATCTAAGGCACCCTCAAATTGTATAGGGACGCATAATTTGTTTTTTATTGAAGTCAGTGTACTTTTTATGATTAAAAAATCTTTTACTTATATGCTCAACTTATCTTTGTCTCTGAGAGCAGAAATATTTTCCTTATTACTATGTCTGCCTTCTAAGAAGTTTGTTGTTTAAATAACATTTAGCAGATATTAAAATGGGTGTTAAAACAGTATCCTTTTTGGAGACCATCTGAGTCACACAATATTTAAAACTGATAAGACATACATATACACACACACCTGAAATAGTAGGCACAGGTGTAACCAGTACACCCACTTTTCGCCGAATTTATTACGGTCCCATATGCCACTTGGGTTTTGAACATACGACTTTCGTATTGACAGTCCGTACCGCAACCAACTAGGCTATTGCTGCTTATTTTATGTACATTTTATATGTATAGTACATAGTACATACACTCACGCTTGTAATCCCCGAAGGGGTAGGCAGAGGTGTAACGAGTACACCCACTTTTCGCCGAATTTCAGTCCCATAATGTGATAGGGGGCGAGCCTATCGCCATACCGGGCACAAATTCCAGACTCCGGGCTAATACTGAGGTATTTCTAGATAGAAAAACCCAATATCACTTTACCCGACCCGGGGATCGAACCCGAGACCTCAGCACAGCAGTCGTAACGCATGCGCAATTACCACTGCGCCACCGAGGCAGTCATACATTTTATATGTATATAAAATGCTTATTTCTTAAAGGTATTTATGTCGTACATAACCATATAGTCGTCTCGAAAAAATATCACAATGTTTAAAAACTTGAGACTACAAAATAGGTAGACAGATTCCGTCCCTATTAATAATTTTATATCAACAAATGTTTTTTAAAAATTGTACATCTAAATTACCTACCCATATTTCCACATGTCCGCCATAACATTAAATTAAGCTGCGCCTAGCTAAGATCCCATGAGACTCGACTCCGTGACAATGAGGCGACGACGTAATGTTAAGCCTCTCGGGAATCAGGGCTCAACGCAAGAACAATTTAGGGTAAATATTTGGTTAATTTTTGTGAAGTGACAATGCAAATACGAGCTCTCGAGCAATTCGGGGTAAGGTTATTTATTTAGATTAGACACTTTATATAATGTAAAAACAGAAAAATAGGCAGTACTGGGGACTGCCAACAAAAGTGAAAACTTAAAACTTTTGAATTACTGTGTTCTTTTTGGAACACCGTCCATGAAGTAGACGCTGTTCTGTTTCATTTTGATGAGACGCCCAAAAAGTTGGACGTCTCATCAAAATTAAATAGTAATTAAAAAAATAATAATTAGCTTGATAGTAATCAATAGCAAAAATAGTACCGTAGATCCCGGAATATTATTTTTTCTGGATATAATAGTGATGAGCTCAGGTTCCCAGTGGAGCGTTGCATAACACTGACTCATGCGCCATGAGACTCAATTGAAAAGCTTACCGCCTCATGACAACGTGACTTGACGCAAACTTGCCTTAAGTTATGAGAGACCGCGGATTGATGGCTTACTCAGTTTATACATGGTAATATGACTAAATAAATGTACTATGTTCAGTGAGGAATGATTTATAGCAGGGATTGGTAGACGATTAAGTGGGTCACCTGGTAGTCACTATCCATGAAAACAAAATAATCTAGGTACCCTAGAAACCCTAGAAGAGGGTATTTATATAAAACATTCTTGGTTTTGAACGGTTGGAATCGAGCGTTATATGATCATTGGCCTGGGCTCATTGACTCATTTGTAAATAATAAAAAAATCTACATGAAAGATATTAAAGATATTACCTATCCATATGTGGATATAGCGTGACGATAGCTATAGTTATATAACTCTGTCTGCCCCGTGACCATGAAGGCTGTAAAGCCTTCCAAACGTCGGGTTAAAAAGTAAAATAAACCGCGATAGAATACGTAAAAATCGTTTTATTTAAATCAACCAAGTTCTTATGACTCGCACCATCTCAATGTCAGTCACGCATTGATAGTGAATCTTAAATTGTTTGAATAAAAGTGCATCAGGGCTCGTTTGTGACACTTAACAAGCGACAGCAACTAGTTGTCGTGATTAACGTAACGGTTAGTCATCAAATAAACAATAAGTAATCATTGAGAATATTTTCCGGGCTTATGAAGTCATTTTTAATAATAATAATAAATAACACCCAACAGTCACATACATAGCCCCGACCCCACACTAAGATACGAGTCTTGTGTTGTGGGTATCGGCGACTACGAGAGACGCACGGTGTCAAACACCCAGACCCCGGACACAAATATCTGTCCGATATACAAACATTTGTCCCGGTGTGGGAATCGAACCCTCGGCCTCTCGTTTCACAGCCGGCTACTCGCCAACTGCGCCACGGAGGCTGTCTATTTTTTATTAGTCATTCAAGATTATTTTCTAGATTCCATTGCCAAGGTCGATGGTTAAGTACTATTTTTTACTAGCTGTTTACTGTCATCTTGGGGAGATAAAGTATACAATCATATATGTATATATGAGTATAGATAAAAGTCTATAGCACTCAGGGATAATATACCTTTCTAACGGTGAAATAATTTTCAAAATCGGATAAGTAGTACCGGATATCACCCTGAACAAAAACTCACAAACTTTACCTCTTTTAGTATAGATTAAATACTAAGTCCCTTCATTATATAATTTCCAATATAGTTAAAATGTACTTGGAAAACTAAAAATTACACATGAGCTAAAAATTCCCCACACATTTCACAAATTTCACACAGCACATGGTACTTCTTCTTACTCGGGCACTCCTGGCGGAATGGTCGTGGTTATAGATCGTCGTATTGGTCGGTTGCAGCATTTGCGATACGTCTCCATTCTTTCCTGTTCGTGGCACTGCGTGTACACTCAGCAAGGGAACACTTCGTAGATGATTTGATAAGGTCTATCCATCTTGCGTGGTATCGGCCGCGAGAACGTTGACCCTCTACCCTTCCTTGTAGTACTAGACGTTCCAAAGAGCTTTCGTTGCGATTGATATGTCCAAACATCTTAAGGATTCGCAATAGGGTGTTTGACTGGTGTAACCAAAAAATATAAAACTACACTAGGTGAAAGGATAGTGGGCAAAATATTTATTAAATACTTTTTTTTTATTTTATATGTATTATAAACATTTTATTTTCGTCATTAAAATTTAGAATTTTTAATCTGTATCACTCGGTGCCAAAAACCTAGCAATACCGGCCGCCATTACTCGTGACGACATCGCACATAAATATTGCATCCTACGACAAATAAAATTGTAAGGAAGAACATATTTTTCGATGTGTAAACGTGTTAATTTCGTCTTCAAGTCTTCTATAAGAATGGAAGAAGGCATTACAAGGGCTGATAGCCGAAATCTGCCACTTCTTTCTTAAAACTTTTGAGTTTGGCACATGGATGAACAATTTATCGGGATTTAGTGTCGAGTTTTTACACAATGGCATTGAACAATATTTATATTCTGGCTCATTCATTTTTGCGAAAAAAACTAACAGATAAATGCAAATAATTTGTTATGTTGTTAGGTGTCACGAATGTTTGTATATGTGCGATGACGTCACATAGAGATAATGTCACGTGACAACGCGTTTTAGCGCGAAATTATATATGAAAAAATAAAATCACGGATTTTATATAAATTGAGTATGTTTCAACAATAAAAATATTACGGTGGCTATAAGTGAAGAGTCCTCTATCGATGTCCATCAATTTTCAAAAATTGTCAAATACCCTATTGCACAGTCGACGAAAATCTTTGTTTGATGCGATGCTCTTTTATGATGGAAACGTTAGTGCAGTGAGCAGTCTATTTTATTTTCAGCAAACGCCTCCAGCACTACATCTCAAGGGCGTCAATCTTTTTTCGATGTTTTTGATGGATCGTCCATGTTTCAGCTCCATATAGGAAAACTAGCTATTGCTCGCGGCTCCGCCCGCGTGGAGGTCATGTTTGGGAGAAAAAGTATACAATACAAAATACCAATATTCATGCGTTTAACTTAAAAATGACGGATTTTCATACAAACTTTCATTTCCTATTTTACCCCCTTAGGGGTGGTATTTCCAAAAACCCTTCCTTAGTGGATGCCTACGTGATAAAAGGTACCTACTGTCAAAATTTCAAGTCTCTAACCACAGCCGTTTAGGCTGTGCGTTGATCGATGAGTCAGTCAGTCAGTCAGTCAGTTTCTTCTTTTATATATACAGATAGGGAATATTAAGCATTTCATTAAGCGAACCTTGGTGTTTTTAGTTATGCGGCGATCTTTCCATATCTTCGTGAGCTTTTCCACGGCTGATCGTGTCACGGCACACCGTCTTTTGATTTCTTCCTCGCAGCTGCCAGTATTTGTGATTGTGGATCCCAGATAGATGTAACTCTGGACAACTTCGCAGTTAGCTATTTCACGTAAATCAGGTCGATTGTTAGCTTTACGATCCACCACCATGGTACATATCTTGGCAAATAAATATAATATTATTAAACGCAATATGAAAACGTGAGTTTACTTGTTGATGTTAAGGAAAAACACTAATAAAAAAAACATCATGGGTTTATTGTAAAACCGCGGACTAGCGTTAAAGCCTTTCGACGCGTAAAGCATTAAAAATATTTCATGTTCCAAAAAATTCTTGAGAAGTGTGTGTCTCGACTGTGAAGCGAGAGGCAGTGGGTTCGATTTCCGATCGAGACAGATGTCTGTGTGACAGACAGATATTTGTTTCGGGTCTAGATATTGTGGGACTATAGTTTAGTGGCACTTTAGGGATCACAAAATGACATAGACTACTTTTATCCCGGAAAAATGCACGCTTCCTATGGGATAGCAAAATATAGAAAGGTATAATATAAATAGCTTACGATGCCTCCATGGATTGTATAGTTTTTCTTTCAAAAACAATCTCCACGCAGGCGGAGCCGCGGGCAACATCTAGTTATATATAAATATGAAGGCGTAAATACATGGCTACAATTTAGATATTGTAGAAACGTCTAGATTCTATATCTATACGGTAAAACCTAAGAAGTGATTCAACCAGTGAAACCAAGATCCGTGCATTAAACATGTAGATAAAGCGACTAGCAATCCATAAATGGTCCGCATCATTTCCAATGAATAGCGACGTCTATGGAAACAAACGGCGATAAATCTAGAAATATCACGTACTAGGTCATGGATAAATGGATTTATTTTATTCAATCAATGAATTTCAAAAATTCAATAACTGTGTGTAGATGTGTAAATAGTACATCCACTTTTCGCCGAATTTATTGCAGTCCCATAATGTGATAAGGGGCGAGCCTATCGCCATACCGGGCACAATTCCAGACTCCAGGCTGATACTGAGTATTTCTAAATAGAAAAACCTAATATCACTTTACCCGACCCGGGGAACCCGAGACCACAGCACAGCAGTCGTAACGCATGCGCAATTACAACTGCGCCACCGAGGCAATCTGTATTATTAGTCGGTATATCACACGAATTATATTTAATATTGTATTTATTTTATTCATTTAAATTTCACAGCCTACATGGCTAGTTGAATGTGAAACGAGAGGTCGTGGGTTCGATGCTCCCTTCGAGACATAGGATCGTGTGACAGGCAAAGATTTGTATCAGGTCTGCTTTTTGTGAGACCATAGTCCCTCGTAGTTCTTGATACCCACGATACAGGTTTTAGTTTAAGGTTATTTTTATTTATTTATTTTATTTGGTCTTACCAACAATTGCTTACACCCATTCACTTAGATATCGAACGTGTACAGATAAGTCATGCATCAACAATTAATTATAGGTAAATATAGGACTGCCTCGGTGGCGCAGTTGTAATTGCGCATGCGTTACGACTGCTGTGCTGAGGTCTCGTGTTCGATCCCCGGGTCAGGTAAAGTGATATTGGGTTTTTCTATCTAGAAATGCCTCAGTATTAGGCCGGAGTCTGGAAAATATGCCCGGTATGGCGATAGGCTCGCCCCCTATCACATTATGGGACCGAAATTCAGTGAAAAGTGGGTGTACTAGTTACACCTCTGCCTATCCCTTCGGAGATTACAGGCGTGAGTGTATGTGTGTGTGTAATTATAGGTAAACACCACTTACACAAGAAACACATAAACATTTTATACACTATACTAAACTATATACATTAAAAAAATCTTATGAACTTTACTCGCCTAAAGAAAAATTAAAGTAAAATAAGCTAAAAGTGTATGACGGACGAACAAAAAAAAACTGTTTTTGTTCGTCCGTCATACACTTTTTTTATCATGGCACGGCAAAGTAACCGCACTGCACCTGATAGTAAGCGCAGTGCGGTCCAATTAGAGTATCGAGTAGAGCGAGACGATCTATCCCCTGCTACTCAAAACAATCATGCCGGCCTGCTTCTTAAATTAGATTATATACTAGGCGACGACGTAGGCCTCCCCAAGTGAACGCCAACCATCCCGGTCTAGGTAGCCCGCATCCACCCGCTACCCGCCACCTTCTTCAAGTCGTCGGTCCATCGTGCAGCAGGGCGTCCCACACTACGTTTGCCTAAACGCGGTCTCCACTCCAACACATGTCTGCTCCATCGGCCATCTGTCCGTCTGCAGACGTGACCAGCCAACTTCCACTTTAGCGTGCTAATTTTGCGAGCAATATCTAAAATTAGATTAAATTAAATTAATTGGATTAAAAAAAAAACAAAAATATTTGGAGGAAATATATATTAAATCTGTTTGGTTTATTTATTTAAATGACCAGAATACTGATATTATTTCTTAGCCAAAATTCTCACGTCATTCTACTGTTACTGAGCCTGGATTTCCAATAATGATAATGTAACGATATCCAGCGTATATGCTCATGTCGTGACTGTATCGCATCTTAAGACCTTTAAAGACCTACAGTGAGTATCTTCTCGTGTTTTTGTAGTGGATATAGCATTTGTAAAGATTAGACGCTAGTTTGACTGTGACGAAGATATAAATTCAAAAAGGTATTTTACGTAAGCAGCAGCGATAGCCTAGTTGGTTGCGGTACGGACTGTCAAGACGAAAGTCGTATGTTCGAAACCTAAATGGCATACACCTCTGACTTTTCTAAAGTTACGTGTGTATGGTTATTATCGCTTGCTTTAACGGTGAAGGAAAACATAGTGAGGAAACAAGTATACCTGAGAATTCTCAAACGAATTTCGAAGGTATGTAAAGTCTACCTACCAGCATTAGGCCAGCGTGGTGGACTAAGGCCTAACCCCTCTCGTTAATAGAGGAGGCCCGTGCCCAGCAGTGAGACAATGTTGAATACTGGGCTAGTATTTTTTTATTACGTAAAGGTAAAATTGAAAGAAGCATCCGCTGAATATTAGCGAAAATTTATCTAAAAACTGATAAACATATTAAAATTGGATAACCCATTGTGGAAATTAACATGATCAAACACTAAATAAATATAAAACATTTTGTGTTTCGCATAGATAATACTCATACACTCACGCCTGTAAGCCCCAAAGGGGCAGGCAGAGGTGTAGCCAGTACACCCACTCTTCGCCGAATTTAAAATAATAATTAATTATCGCATAGATAATAATAATTAATTTATTTTTATTTGTTTCAGGTACTATTCAGTATAATCCTGAGATTATGAGTGAGGACCCAACTACAGAGTACAAAATGTGGTATAATTTAAATTAACGCTTTATTTTGTGACCAATAAGATTCATAATTTAGTAGCAGTGCGTCAGTTCAAATGATCTTTAGCAATATTTTTTTTATCTTTAATTTTTTCACAAGTTAAAGCTGATATCGATTTCTAAATATCAAGAAATAATCGATAAATCAATACATATAAAAATATCGATAAAAAACCATTTACACTTCAGAATTCCCTCACCATCTAAGATATATTAACCACGTGGAAAAAATGTGTATTCCAAATTAGCATAGCATAGTTTTCGGCACGTGGTCTAAATTTTATAATACTAGTTCAACACCATTCTTATTAAATAAGGTCCAAATAAATCCATGATTTATAATCAAGTGAATGTCAAAGTCATTCCGTTTTGGACCCCTGCGGTGTGTGTGAGCGTAATGACTCGCATCTTCGAGTATTGTTCCCAATCATTTAATAGGAACCTGTTATAAGAGGTCAGATTTGAAATAGTTTAATTTGTATGCGTCGAGAGATTTTCATTTTGTTGGCAGTTATTTTTGATGGAGCTTATTTTTATTTTTTATAGCATAGTCCGACAAACGAGCCAGTGGGTCACCTGATGTTAAGTGATCTCCACCGCCCATGAATATCCACAATACTGAAAATGTCATGTATGCGCTGTCGGCCTTGAAGGACAGGAATAGGGATTAGGGAAGGGAAGGGGGAATCTGGGCCACGGGATATCTCACTTACCATACGAAACGCGACAGTAAACTGTCACTTTACGCTGGTTTTCTGTGAGACAGTGGTACTACCTCGGTCAAGCCGGCCCATTCATGCTGTAGACAGATATGTCTACAGCGTGTAGAGCCACGCTGTAGACATTCGACAAATATGTCTACAGCGTGGCTTACACACACTTACACGTACACTTCTAAATTTATGCTAAACATCTACTCAAACAGTTTCATAGTTAATTGCATTTAAAACATGATCTATCAACATCGACACCAAGGCTGTCCAATCATGTAAAGTTTCCGAATAAAAATGTTATTCGTCGAGGATTTAAATGTATACAGTTTTATTAGTTTAGTCTGCACGGCAAAGTGACCACACTGCACCTGATGGTAAGCGCCGTGGCGTTCAGTTAGAGTATCAAGTAGCTAGAAACAATATATCATTAGCATTACTCTATTTATAAGATATTTTATTTCTAGGTTAATTTATGTTATGTGTTACTGTATGTTTTTCTTTTGTGTGCAATAAAGTTTATCTTATCTTATCTTATCTTATCTTATCCCTCGCTACTCAACACAATCATGCCGGCCTAGCTTCTTCACACTACGCCATGGGGCAAGGTGAAGAAGCGATCGAGGGTCTTGTGTCAGCACTCTAGACTGTCTACTAGAGAAGACCACAAAATGGTCAAACATCGTACCCTAGTCACAACTCCAGACCCCCAATTGCCATATTATACACTCACGCTTGTAATCCCCGAAGGGGTAGGCAGAGGTGTAACCAGTATACCCACTTTTCGCCGAATTTCGGCCCCATAATGTGATAGGGGGCGAGCCTACCGCCATATCGGGCACATGTTCCAGACTCCGGGCTAATACTGAGAATTTCTAGAGAGAAAACCCAATATAATTTTACCCGACCCGGGGATCGAACCCGAGACCTCAGTACAATAGTCGTAATGCATGCGTAATTACAACTACACCACCGAGGCACTCCAAATCTCGCTAATAGATACTAAATAGGAAATCTCATGACAGTCAGAAGAGAAATACTTATGCACTAACCGTTTTTAACTTTGCCAATTTATATATAATAATAAATAATACTAGCCCTGTATAAAACATTGTCCCACTGCTGGGCACGGGCCTCCTCTTAGTCCACCACGCTGGCCTAATGCGGGTTAGCAGACTTCTCATTACTTCGAAAAAAAATCTCAGATATGCAGGTTTCCTCACGATGTTTTCCTTCACCGTTAAAGCAAGCGGTAATTAACATTTTAATACACACATAACTTTAGAAAAGTCAGAGGTGTATGCCACTTGGGTTTCGACTTTCGTCTTGGCAGTCAGTACCACAACCAACTAGGCTATCGCTGCTATTTTTACAATTTATATAGATACTCGTATAAATATCAACTTGGTAACATAAGAGAACTCATAAACAAATGACACAGTCTGAAATCACAGCTTCCTAAGCAGCTGAATAACGTATTTGACATAATTCCAAGAAACTTGTTACATAAATTAGCTGCAGATAACCCAAATACTTTTATTATATTCACAAACATGAATCAGACGTTAAAGATATGAGTCGGAATGATAAGTCATGTGTCAAAGATATTAGAGCTTCCTCACATTGCATTGGACCAGATGTAGCTGATCAAATGTTTATATGTGAATTGTAACCGAAAATAGTATGCATAAATTATAGTTAAAATAAGTAAAAGTTTTTTATTCATAAAAAGTACACCGACTTCAATAAGAAACAAATTATGCGTCACTATAAAATTTGAGGGTTGCCCTTGATTTGTTGGAGATCCCATCATCAGATCCTGACTTGGTGCCAATGGAACCACCTAGGAAGTATACCCTTTTAAACAAAAAAAGAATTTCTCGAATCGGTCCAGGCGTCTTCGAGTAATCGGGTAACATACATAAAAAAAAAGATTCCGACGAATTGTTAACCTCCTCCTTTTTGAAGTCGGCTAAAAACTAAAAAACACGGGTTTCTTTAAATTAAAGTGACTGTAGACAGTAATAAAAAGGGCTTATTTGGGTTTATCATCACTTTGTGATACTTTGCTGGTGGTAGGATATTCATATCTACCCGGATAGCCACCACCGTACACAGGATGTAAAACCCACCATAGTACACGCAATGCCGGGTTCCGGGATCAGCCAATGTACATCCGGTTTTTGTCGGGGGGTTTAGAGTTGAGGTGCGAAGTTTGGCCGTTTTGCGGCCTTCTGAGTACTCGGACACTAGACCTTCGACCGCTTCTCCACCTTCTTGTCCATGGCGTAGTGTGAAGAAGCTAGCTGGCATGATTGTGTTGAGTTTCGGCGGATAGACTGTCTCTCGCTATTCGATACTCTAATTGGACGGCACTGCGCTTACCATCAGGTGCAGTGTGGTCACTTTGCCGTGTCACAATAAAAAAATATAGTTCAGAACTAAAAAACCCAGTTTTTTTTTATTAAAGTGACTATAGACAGAAATAAAATACTTATTTGCGTTTATCATCACTTTACGATACTTAGTAAAAAATCCCTTGGATAATTTGGAATAGATAAACACTATCACTATACCAAATGTGTATGTTTAATGCTACCAATTTCCCAACTACTATTACCAAATGGTAGAAAAATTGTAGATTCAAACCAGAACGGTGCGACCCAGTTTTAATTGGGTCGAATGAACGAAAGCAATCCCAATGTTGTGCAAATTCGTTTGTCTGTTTGTGTAACCAGAGAGAAGATGTGTTAATATCTTTAAAGTTCTGTAGACTGATGAGAAATCATTGTTTTTTTATATCTGAGTAAAGGAAGGACTGCCTCGGTGGCGCAGTTGTAATTGCGCATGCGTTACGAGTGCTATGCTAAAGTATCGGGTTAGGTCCTCGAATCGTGCATAGTGATATTGGGTTTTTCTATTTAGAAATATTTGGTATCAGCCCGGAGTCTGGAATTAGCCCGGTATGGCAATTGGCTCGCCCCGTATCACATTATATGACCGTAATAAAATCGGCGAAAAGTGGGTCTATGGTATTCTGCCTACCCTTTCGGGGATTATAAGAGTGGGTGTATATGTATGAGTAAAGGAAGTTATGAATCATCTTTAAAAATTGGCATAAACAAAATTGCATTTTTCTCTGGGTTTCACTCTCCTGCCTTTCAAGGGAATCACGCATGTGAAGCTCCTGCCAAATAAAATTGGAAATAAAAACCTTCTATTTCGAAAGCTCATTTGAATTTCAATTTATCGATGGCTTAATTATCAAACTTAGTAACTCCTTTTTGTGAAAAAAGAATAAATTGTTATCAATAATTATACTAGAAATGGATTCACGTATTTTTGTTATACAGGAATAGACTATTTTTATATAATAAAATCCTTGAATCCATTTTTTAACCGACTTAAAAAAGGAGGAGGTTAACAATTCGTCGGAATCTTTTTTTTTATGTATGTTACCCAATTACTCTAAGACGTCTGGACCGATTCGAGAAATTCTTTTTTTGTTTAGAAGGGTATACTTCCCAGATGGTCCCATTGGCACCAAGTCAGGATCTGATGATGGGATCTCAGAAAAATCAAGGTAAACCTTCAAATTTTATAGTGACGCATAATTTGTTTTTTTATTGAAGTCGGTGTACTTTTTATGAATTAAAAAACTTTTTTAGTAGAATATTTGATAATATCTAAAAATAAACAAAATTTATTATCTTTATCCAAAATAAATGAAGTTACGAAGTTTCATAATTAAGCCATCGATTTAAATACATACATAGTTACATATACTAATCAGATGTAAATGAAATTCAATGCGTCTTGTTTTCTAGGTCACAGCCATAATTCAAAAGCCTATACCTAATTTTATATTACCCATAATACTCCCCATGAATTTATTCGCCTATAACAAGTGGGGAGGCCATTACGACAATTGGCACCCGGGTGTGAAATAGAACATGACGTCAGTGACCTAGACTCTTGATGACCTAAGTGGGGTGGGGTGGCCGAAAAACAGGGTTGTGCTTTTAGTTTATTAAAATTAATATAATCATTAAACACATTTTTATTTCTATTAATAAATAAATTTATTTTCTTTGACAGCCTCCGTGGCGCAGCGTAAGAGGAGCCGGCTGTGAAACGAGAGGCCGTGGGTTAGATTCCCGCAGCGAGAAAATTATTTGTGTGACAGACAGATATTTGTTTCGGGTCTGGGTGTTGTGGGACCGTAGTCCCTCGTAGTTCTTGATACCCACGATACAGGATTTACCTAGAGTGGGGTTAGAACGATGTGTGACTGTTGGGTGTATTTAAGACGTAAGACGTAAACCAAAATTTACGAAATTAACGTACGAAATTTAATTACGTAAATTAATTACGTAACCTTGAAATATTAAAAACAAATGTAAAGTAATAAAATCGGGTATTCCCGCCACATGTAAATGTAGGGTATGGTTGCCAAAACCTTATTAATTGTACAAATTTCTTATTAAAATAAATAAACACCAAATAGTCACACACATAAGACATTAAGAGATTAAGAGTCTTCTGTCGTGGGTATCAGGAACTACAACAGGCTTTCTCACAAAACTCAGATCCATCCAAGGCCCATACAAATATTCGAACGGGGATCGAACCTGCGGCCTCTCGTTACACAGTCACCTACTCATCAACTGCGCCACGGAGACATAATAATATGGTATTTTCAATTTTAGTACACAGGTGCGATGAATTTTTTTTTATTGGTTTTTGTTCTAAATAAACTACTGAAAACTATTTGTCTTTATGTCTGCTATTAAAATGTAATATACAATATACCAACGTGGAGGTTATATTTGGAAAAAAAAGGTATACAATCCATGGAGGCATCTTAAGCTATTACACCTTTCTATATTTTGCTATTCCATAGGAAGCGTGCATTTTCAACTACATCCATATTGTTACTAATATTTATAATGTTTTCAAAGGATTTTTTTCAATTACAATATTATGTATTATATATATGTATTTATACTATCAAAAAATTACTATTTTATTAGTCTGTAAAATATTTCACTAAAATATCTGCCAACCCTACCGTAGTGTAAATAGGCCGTGACTGCGACATATAGGTTTTCCTGTAAACGCCTGGATGTTTACAAAGCGATGACGTAAATGGATCATAGAATGTGGGGTTCGAGGTTTATGGGATCAGTATGTAAATTTTATTATGAATATAATGTTTATGTATTTCGGTTAGTGAAATTGGATGAATTCAAATAACAATGTTTGCCTTGAGTTTTAAATATCTAATAATCCCTAGTGGTAGCATACTTAGTCTATGACACCTGTGAGGTCCTGGGTTGGACTTCATAAAACTTCAATCAAAATAAAGATTACTAGCTGTTGCTCGCGGCTCCGCCCGCGTGGAGGTCATGTTTGAGACATAGTATACACTACAAAATACCAATTTTCATGAATTTAACTGCAAAAATGACAGATTTTCATACAAACTTTCTTCCCCTATTTAACCCCCTTAGGGGTGGAATATCCAAAAACCCTGAAATATGTGTTTTTAATTTTAACTGTAAGGCCAAATAACAAATTTCATGCGTTAAACTGCAAAAATGACAGATTTTCATACAAACTTTCTTCCCCTATTTTACCTCCTTAGGGATGGAATTTCCAAAAATCCTGAAATATCAATTTTTATTTTTGACTAAAAGGCCAAATACTAATATTCATAAACTTAACTTCAAAAATGACGGATTTTCATACAAACTATCATCCTCTATTTTACCCCTTTAGGGGTGGTATTTCCAAAAACCCTTCCTTAGTGGATGGCTACGTCATAAAAGGTACCTACTGTCAAAATTTCAAGTCTCTAACCCCAGCCGTTTTGGCTGTGCGTTGATCGATCAGTCAGTCCGTCAGTTTCTTCTTTTATATACACACTACTTGTAACATGAAATAAGAAAGAAATTAGTAAAAGTTTTTTAATTCGTAACAAGTACACAGACTTCAATAAAAAACAAATTATGCGTCACTATAAAATTTGAGGGTTGCCCTTGATTTTTCTGAGATCCCATCATCAGATCCTGACTTAGTGCCTGGGACCATCTGGAAGGTTTACCCTTTTAAAAAAAAAAATTCTCGAATTGGTCCAGGCGACTA
This sequence comes from Laothoe populi, assembly GCA_905220505.1. Classification (NCBI taxonomy): domain Eukaryota; kingdom Metazoa; phylum Arthropoda; class Insecta; order Lepidoptera; family Sphingidae; genus Laothoe; species Laothoe populi. Next base: position 10,114,105 of record HG992173.1, read on the forward strand.
GAGTAGTCAAGGAACATATATAAAAAAAGATTCCGACGAATTGATAACCTCCTCCTTTATTTGAAGTCGGTTAAAAAGAATAAAAATGATCGAACATCTACTTATGTGTTCCATTTTCAAATATTTGTTAGTTGACTAAGGACACGCGTTAAGCTTTACTCTAAGTAAAATAAAAACTACTTGTTCTTTCATAGTATTTTAACGTACTGGCCACAATATCTATTAAGATTCAAGAAATTAAATTAAGAACACCTTTAAAGTTCTGAACTCTCTCTCGGGACAATTTTTAAACGGAAAACGTTACACAAATTCTACATTTGAATTTTACTCTCATCACGCCCGAAGAAGTTTTATGTCTAAGTTTGGTGATCCGTGGTCACATTAGAAGCGTCTCTCTCTAAACACCTTTAGTTGGATATATGCGTAATTTCTGATAAATAAACGTAGTCAATTACTTGTTAGAATTATCGTAGAAATGTATAAAATTTGGGTGGTGCCTCTGCCTATCCCTCACAAGTATGACGCTATGTACAATCATTGTGGCCTAAATATAATTTGACCCTTATTTAAATGATTCATCTTTTACGATGTATTCAATGTTTTATAATATAGTAATAAACGTCTATCCGCTGACGATAGACAAAATAGATTTTATGATATTGAAATTACGTTACGGGTCATTTAAAATGTAGATAATTTATAAAATATCTGGATAAATAAAGCGATACATAGAATAATCTGGAACTATGACTTCATTATTATTATTTTTGTTTCTGGCGCGGCAATGTGAACACACTGCACCTGATGGTAAGCGCAGTGCCGCACAGATAGAGTATCAAGTAGCGGGAGACAGTCTATCCCTCGCCACTCAACACAATCATGCCGGCCTGCTGTTTAGCTTCTTCACACTACGCCTAAAGGACCCAGGATCATAGGAAGGAGGATTATGATTTAATCAGATGATAAATTCAGAACAGTCCATTCTGCTAGTAATACCAGCTTATTAAACTTGTTGCACTGCTGGGATCCCTCTACTAATATGAGATGTCTTAGTCCACTACGCTGGCCTAATGGTTGGTAGACACACACACATCACATTCACATTTCACATTTGAAAACCTTATGAGAATTTTGATATATGCAGGTTTCCTCACGATCATGGCTTGATCCTTTGGCTCTGCGTAGAGATGTTGGATCACTCTGCATCTTCTACCGCATTTATCATGGGGAATGTTCCGAGGAATTGTTCGGATTGATCCCGGCCGCTAAATTTCACCATCGGACATCGCGTCAAAACAGCAAATTCCATCCGCACCACCTCGATGTCCAGCGCTCCACAACAGCGCGATTTTTGCGGCATTTTCTGCCTTACACAACCACTCTGTGGAACCAGCTATCGCCGGCGGTCTTTCCGAACCGTTACGACCTGGGAACCTTCAAGAAGAGAGCATATTCTTTCCTAAAAGGCCGGCAACGCATTTGCAAGCCCTCTGGTGTTGCAGATGTTCATGGGCGGCGGTGACCACTTTCCATCAGGTGAGCCTCCTGCCCGTTTGCCCCCTTTTTCAATAAAAAAAAATGTTTGTTTCCTTCGTCGTTAAAGTAAGCGATAATTAACAATGAAAATGTAACTTAAAAAATTATGTAACTTTAAAATTCAAAGGTATGCCTTTTGGGTTGGATTCGAACCTACGACTGTCGTCTCGACTGTCCGCAGCACTTCCAACTAGGCTATGGATACTTTTTCCATACTACTAACATATAAAAATCTCACGCAGGATTGACCAACTGGGAAATGTAAAACAGACCGCTAACACAAATAGAACGTCGCAATGTTGCAGAAATGTTTAATTTTAGACAATTTGAAATCTTACTAGAAATTTTTATTGGAAGTATAGATTTACTTCTTATTTCTTTATATTATAAATACACCTTATATTCACAGACATAGTCCTGACCCCAAGGGCCCCAAATCCCCAAGACTAGGCCAAACCTGTATCATGACTATCAATAACTACGAGGGACTACGGTCCCACAATACTCAGACCCGAAACAACCATCTGTCTTTAACAAAACATATGTCTGGGTAATCGAACCTACGGCCTCTCGTTAAAACTGTCAATTATACACACTATCGTTTAATATTGGAAAGCAATATAAGTAACAGCTCTGGATGTAATAAAATCTATTGTCGGAAGGCATATGGTACTTAAAAGAGATTCTTTACGACCAATGACCGCGGATGCGCCAGGTAAATGGTTAACAAGCTATTTTGAGAATTTTATTTTGAAGAACATTGATCAGTTAATCGTTCAATAATTGTAGCTTCATGGGACGACAAAATAAAATAGGGTAAGAATTTCGCGGTTTATGGAAATTCGCCATAAGCTTGAAAATAGAAAAGAAAATTAAATAACTAAAGACCCTAGTATGATAATAGTAATTATATCAATAATGAATAACGACTTTATGTTATAGCGTTATAACGAACCGCTTTTTCAGAAAGCTATTATTTTTTCGCATTTGCTCTTTAAGAGTTAAGTTTGTTGGTAAACGCATTTTATCGTTGTCATATCTACACTTGTGACTTTAGTCTGTTTTAAATTCTTTATGACTTTCATTAGAACGCTGACTGCTGCGTACTAAAATGACTAAAACGAAAGTTTTAGACGTCCGAGGTGAGGAGTTTTTGATAATATTAATAATACATACATATACACTCACGCCTGTAATCCCCGAAGGGGTAGGCAGAGGTGTAACCAGTACACCCACTTTTCGCCGAATTTCGGTCCCATAATGTGATAGGGGGCGAGCCTATCGCCACACCGGGCACCATTCCAGACTCCGGGTTAATACTGAGTATTTCTAGGTAGAAAAACACAATATCACTTTACCCGACCCGGGGATCGAACCCGAGACCTCAGCACAGCAATCGTAACGCATGCGCAATTACAACTGCGCCACCGAGGCAGTCTAATAAATTAATTCAAATTTTTGTTAGGATTTATGACAACTTATTTAGACCTGTTTCTTTAGGATGTTACATTCTTTTAGTGTAGGATACTTAAATCTTTTAAGTAGTTTTAAATACAATTTTCATTAAAAGCTGATGTTCGCTTTTTAAAATATTATGTTCTCAATTATTTACAAACATCTAAATTCTGTAAACACAGAAATATTCCTAATGAAGCCATATTTAACATGCTCTTGTACACAATGATTGGGCTAGCAAACCTTTAATGGATTTTAGACGCGACGATTTGCGCAATTGGATTTTATAATTATTCATAATGGTAGTCACTATGTCGCCCTCGGATAGACATAATTAATATTCAAATCAAGCTCTCAGAATTGCATGTAATTTTGAATTTACACCCACATAGAAGATGCTATCTTCAAAGGTCGATACGAGACAATGTGAACAGGCGGCGCATCGTAATACGGTGTAGGCGATGACATATGTATGTTTATTTTTTAAAAGACGAGAATATCAATGGAAGTGAGATTGTGTTACCAGTAATAGTTTTTCAATGGCATAAGTCGCGCCAAGCATGAAACTTACGTGAAGTTCCAAGTAATTTCTGAGAAGTCAGCTGACCTTGTCACTATATTTTTTTACTGCCTGGATAGACAGGAGGGCCACATGATGATAAGTAGTCGCCGTCCATAGACTTATGCAATGCCAGGGCACAGCAAAGCCGCTGCCTACCAAAAAATATAGGTTAAAAATTACTTCATTACAAACGTTTCTGTTAAAAGAATTTCTATAAATGTCAAATACATACATACATATACACTCACGCCTGTAATCCCGAAGGGATAGGCAGAGGTATAACTAGTGTACTAACTTTTCGCCGAATTTATACGGTCCTATAATGTGATAGGGGGTGAGCCTATCGCCATACCGGGCACGATTCCAGACTCTGGGCTAATACTGAGAATTTCTAGGTAAAACACAATATCACTTTACCCGACCAGGGGATCGAACCCGAGACCTCAGCATAGCAGAACGCATGCACAATTACAACTGCGCCACAGAGGCAGTCCCTGCGCCACCGAGGCAGTCTAATAATATATAATAAATTACTAATACCCTTTATAAAATTCTAACAAGATTAGTCCTTACAACTACTTATACTTATAGGTACTAATTTAAATTAACTAAACTCAACGAGCTCTCGACTACACTTAAAATGCAATAACTCATGAAAATAGAGCAAACGTAGTAATACGCCGTGAGAAATTTGGTTGAAAGAGTTATAGCAAAATGTCAGCCACTTTGTTAACTTCTGGCGGCAATAAAGATCGAAATTATTATTGAAGTGAACTTATTTAGCTGCGTTGAGCGTATTTTGGCAGAAAACTTTTTCTACGTCCAACCGTTTATTTTATTTTATTTATTTAAAACTTTATATACACAAAATGTACAAAGGCGGCATGCCAGAGGCATTCTCTAGCAGTCTACCTACGGGTGATGCAGAGACGAGACAATATGGGTGTACATACAGTACGAAAGAATATATTGAGAATCAGTGTTAAAGACGAGAATACATAAATAAATGTACCTAATAAAATATACATAAATACTAAATATATAGAACAGTATTTTACTTTGGAATATCCAAGTTTAATCCATCTGACCACAGCTATTTTTAACATAGCCGTCTTCCTTCAAATACCGCCTTAATTAATAAAACCTTTTGCGTGTTCTCGACCCGGAACATTCCGCTCATTAAGCGGGAATGGACAAACATAAAAGAACATCCGTTCACACTGTCATTGCATACGTCATTAATGACGTCATCGTATTACAGTCGAAATGAGTCCGGTTATGACCCAGGATTTAATTAAAGTAGTATTTTATTTAACTTTCGAATACTTTTTCTGTAGCCCATTACGTTTTTCTTTTTTTGCCTTTTTGCAAACATCGTGTTCCATTTTCAAATAATTGAAACTAGAGAAATTACTGGCTGTTAGAAAAAAATATACCAAAAAGACACACACATAGTCCTGACTCCACATTTTATGCATGAGTTTGACCGATATGGCCAGTAGAATTGAGACTCATCGTATAATAATTTGACAGTCTCCAAGACGCAGTAGGCGAGTAGCCTTCTGTGAAACGAGAGGCCCTCATTCATATTTGTGTCCGGGGTCTGGGTGTTGTGAGACCCAAAGTCTCTCGTAGTCCCTGATACCCACGACACAAGACTCGCATCTTAGTGTGGGATCGGGGCTTTGTTTGTGACTGTTGGGTGTTATTTATTGATTTAGTATTGCAAATAACTGTATGACAAGAAAACTTATATATATATATACATCCAAAATCAGAAAATTACTTTATTTGCTTGTACAATGACTTATAATTTAAAATATTTCAGTAATAGAAAAACCTTTCCCATACTTGTAATAATGTATTCTTGTAATAAACTATTTTTCACTGGAGATGGAGGAGTTATAATAGAGAAAAAAAAACAATGACGAAAGAATATACCTATATAGAAGCGTCATCGATGCATGGTTGATATTCTACCAGTGCGCACGAAGCGTTTTGCTAGTACATTTATCATGCGCACCGCTAGAGAGTGGAACTCTTTGCTGGAGTCTATATTTCCCGAAAATTATAACCCGGGTATCTTTAAGTCAAGAGTGAATAGGTATCTTGTAGGCGAGCGTGCTCCACCGTAGACCACATCACTTACCATCAGGCGACATAGTGGACAAACGCAAGCCTATTTATAGTAAAAAAAAACCTTTTTTCGTCATTGAAAAAACATTTAAGACCAATAATAAATCTAGACATTTCAAAAAATACCTGTTTCTAAGTTCCACCGCAACCCGATAATGTTAGAATCACGAATCTTTACCTAAATGCACGCATTCCGCAACACTTTGTATATAGGCCACATCGAATAGTTTCACAGAAACGTTCCACGTTTCCTTCTATTGCGTTATACGACCTTTTTATTCTTGCGGAATATCTAGGAATTATGAAATTTACATAATGTGTATTCTCTGGACTTTTTTTTTTTTATTCTGGCGCGTCAAAGTGACCACACTGCACCTGATGGTAAGCGCAGTACCGTCCAGATAGAGTATCAAGTAGCGAGAGACAGTCTATTCCCCGCTACTCAACACAATCACGCTGGCCTGCTGTTTAGCTTCTTTACGTTACGCCTAAAGGCCCAGGATCATAGGAGGGAGGGAACACGGTAGCTGGCAAACTGTTCCACAGCTTGACGGTGGGGCAAAAACACGAATTTGCGAACCTCTTGGTTCGGGCCGGGGTAGTAGACACCATGGGTATTTCCGAGACGTCGCATGTTTAAAAGCTACCACCGGATCCAAATGCGACCCCACTTGAGAAGACCCGGCGAAACAAACTCAGCGGGCTTGTTTTGGTTCGGATCATTATTTCTAGTACATAACCTGTCACATTAATTGCCAATATGGCAAAGTGACAACACTGCACCTGATGGTAAGCGCAGTGTCGTCCAATTAGAGTATCCAGTAGCGAGAGACGATCTATCCCCGCTACTCAACACAATCATGCCGGCCTGCTTCTTCACACTACGCCATGGGCAAGAAGGTGAAGAAGCGGTCGAGGGTCTAGTGTCAGAGTACTCAAATGGCCGCAAAACGGCCAAACATCGTACCCCAACTCTAGACAACACATATTACTGTGCTTAAGAACTAATTTATTCTAGTACATACCGGAGCGGCTAAACGCTTGTGTGACAAAGCCCCAAATGTAAGAAAAAAATAATATGTTTAACAATTTCATCATTCACATTCAGATCGGTGTCAAGTACAATCCAGTTAACAATTGTAAAAACGAAGTCCAAGTCGGTTACCAAAGCAAATAGTTGTGCACGATGTTTGGACGGCAGACACCTGTGGTCATTTGATTTGGACGCAAGTTATAGGAGCTAGCGTTTTACTTTGTTATTTTACCTTTCATTTAATAATACACTTAACAGACATATTCCTGATCCAACACTAGGTCAAACTAGAGTTGCCAACCGTCCTATTTTCCCAGGACATGTCATGGTTTTTAGAGTGTCCTGGGGTGTCCTGGATAGTTTTTAAGCATCGTCCTGGGTTTTTATACGCCCTGACATAGTCCTGTATTTTAAAATTCATTTTTGCACACCAATTTTACAATTTTTACTTTAGGGCCGGCCTCACGGAAAGTGTTTACGATGTTTTAAAACAAGAATGCGTCCTGTTTTTAAACTGAATTGTCCTTGGTTTTCTAACTTCAAATCCTAGTATTTGAATTCCGGGGTTGTTTATCCTGGGTCAAACATATATCGTGGTATCATATATCAAAGTATCAACTAGGGTATCAAGGAGTCAACGTATAGTGTTCTATATCAGCATCACTTATACACCATGTTGTGTATAATTATGTATGTTGTCCAAATTAAATAAGCTGATAAAAGCTCATGCCTTGCTCCCTAAGAATTATATAGGTAAATATTTAGACGCACACAATCCGCTGCCAGTCGGTTCGGTGAAAGAGTCAACGCTTACGATTTTTAGTTCACCGGTTGTGTGAGGTTAGTATTGCTAAACAATGTTTACTTTTACCAGAATCGATAAAAGACGTGTATTTACTTAGCAAGTTTCGTAAAAGATAAATTCGATTACGCATCGGCGTATTTCGAATTCGCATGCATAAAATGATGTTCTATTTTCGAAATTATTTTGAATTTCGTAATGAGACTCTAAAATTAAATATTAATTATAAATTGTTATTCTATTTTTAAAATAATGTAGTGCAATAATTTTATGCGAAATAAATTATTTATTCAATATTTCGGTTTTATTATTAGTTACATTGCGTACACACGCTTCGTGTTCGCATTTATGAACATTTAAAATAAAATTCACATTTGTAACAGTGTGTGGTCCACAATCTCATACAATTATTTCCGTAAGTATCATTAAGCAGACACTTGTAACACTTGAAGTTATAAATAAGTTACAGATGATAACTCACACAGGAAATGCGTTGTAGAAATAGTATTATTGTCGAGAGGGTTGAATGAATTCGATTTGAATTATTCTTTAGAATGTTGTTGATCGATCTATTCAGGAAGGGACATTATAAAAACTTGTATTCATTGGTGTATATTGTTTTCCACGGTATTTGCGGGCAGATCGCCATGTTTTATGTTAGAAAATGTGGTTATAGTGTTAGGTTTTACTTAGATGAGATTGCAAATATAACTGTCATTTTGAGATTGCATTTGTCTTACTAATCTTTACGGTTGTTTTTTGTTGATAATTATACTTTGCGGGGATATGCGGACACTGGTTTTTTAGCCCAATGAGCAGCCTATGAGCAGAACATTATGCTCTAAAAAATAAATATTTGTATGGGACAGGAAGTTAGACAATTTAAACTTATGCGTCATTAATTTGGAACAAATTATTTTTGTTTTATATACATTACTAAGTGATAGCGGTCAGTTACGTAATATAATAAGTCTTATATGACACTATTTTGACGCTTCCTAAAATTGTCTATCTTAATCCTAAATTAAAAATACAACCAATTAGTTTATTATACTGTCAAGAGATGGTACTGTTAATTTAACTTTTTGGCAACAAAAAACAATGTCTATTTTTCGTCAATTGCAAACATAAGCTAAAATGGTGTTTGAATTAAATTTGGTGAAGAATTATGAAAGTTACGTCGTACCGATAAAAACCCCGTTGAGAAATAACATATTTCATTCTACACAATATTTAGTAACAAACCACTTTCTAATCCTATTACCCTTATACGTGTCTTTGTTATAGAAACAAGAATAAAGTCGTGGTGTAGTTTGTTGAACTTGCGTTTGTTAGGAGCTACTATTTCCGAGACGCAGTTTTGAATGTTCTAGTTTATTTTATGTTACATTGAATGCTGACGTCTCGACAATCCCCATTGGATAAAAATGATGCTTAGGACTCGGTGGCGCAGTTGTAATTGCGCATGCGTTATGAATGCTGTGCCGAGGTTTCGGGTTCGACCTCTAGCCGGGTAAAGTGATATTGGGTTTTTCCATTTAGAAATACTCAGTATCAGCCCGGAATTTGGAATTGAGCCCGGTATGGCGACAGGCTCGCCCCCTGTCACATTATGAAACCCTTATAAATTCGGCGAAAAGTGTACTGGTTACCCCTCTGCCTACCTCTTCGGGGATTACACACCAGTACATCCGATATCACTTTACCCAGGAAACCCGAGACCTCAGCACAGTCGTAACGCATGCGCAATTACAATTATTCGGTAGGCAGCGGCTTTGCTGTGCCCTGAAATTGCAGAAGTCTATGGGCGCGGTGACTACTTACCATCAGGTGGCCCGTCTGCTCGTCTGTCTATCGAGGTTCAACGGTAGGCAGCGGCTTTGCTGTGCCCTGGAATTGCAGAAGTCTATGGGCGCGGTGACTACTTACTATCAGGTGGCCCGTCTGCTCGTCTGTCTATCGAGGTTCAACGGTAGGCAGCGGCTTTGCTGTGCCCTGGAATTGCAGAAGTCTATGGGCGGCGGTGACTACTTACCATCAGGTGACCCGTCTCGCTCGTCTGCCTATCGAGGCACTAGAAAAAAACTGCGCCACGGAGGCAGTCCTTTATTTGTACATATTGTTGAGTGTACAAATAATAAAGTAAAAACTATGACCATCTACAGAAGAACAGCATTGCAACAAGCATTCTGCGTATTCGTAAGATTGTAAATAAACATTAAGATAATTTTATTAAACGCTTATGGTTTGCAGAAAGATGTTTACGTTTTATATAAAACTAGCTGTTGCTCGCGGCTACGCCAGCGTGGAGGTCATGTTTAGGAGAAAAAGTATACAATACAAAATAACAATTTTCATGAGTTTAATTTTAAAAATAACGGATTTTCATACCTACTTTCATCCCCTATTTTACCCACTTAGGAGTGGAATTTCCAAAATATTGAAATATATATTTTTAATTCGAAGGCCAAATACTAATTTTTATGAATTTAACTTCAGATATGACGAATTCCCATACAAACTTTCATTCAAGTCTCGAACCCCTAACGTATGCTGTGCGTTGATATGTCAGGCAGTCAGTTTCTTTTATTTTATATATACAGATTTGCCCTTTTAATGGAACTTCTGATAAAAACTTATAACCGCTTCCCAGAAACCACTTACGGAAGCAATCCAACATGTTTTGTATTATTTGTCTGAATAACTAGACGAGAAGGTCTTTGTGTTATTAAGTACTGCAAAAATATCCATTGGCTATTTTCCAGTTCCCCAAAACTTCTTGAATCAAACGGTTGAATTGAGTTCCCTTCAATGCTATATAGCTTTTGAACGTTTGTTGAAATTCCAGAATTTACAAAAACGGCTGATTTGCTACTAATTTGAGTTAGTGTCTGAATTCAAATATCAAAAGTGGCTCCGCAATCCATACAATATGCAATGGATTAGTCATTCCTAGATATAAGATGTTAAATGTTTTTGACAGCATCCGTGGCACAGTTAACGAGTAGCCGGCTGTGAAACGAGAGGCCGTGGGTTCGATACCCACATCGGCATCGACAAATGTTTGTGTGACAGACAGATATTTCTGGGTGATATACAGGATGTCGTGAGACCAAAAGTCTCTCGTAGTCCCTGATACCCACAACAATGCTTGTATCTTAGAAGGGCGTCGGGGCTATTTGTGTGACTGTTGGGTGTAACTTATTTATTATTTAGATTTCATAAAGGCCGCTAATTTCTCTGACTTCAATATTCATCTGGACCACAACAGTAACAATAACTTCGAGCAGTTGAGTGGACTAAGATGTTGGAATTTCAAAAATGAGTTCTCATTTCTTGTTTTTAATTGTTTATTGTGTATGCTAGAATGTCCGCCAAATAAGAAAAATATCAATCAATGATGTTACTAATTACGATTAAAAGGCAGCGTTGCTTAAACTATTCGCCATCATTTCGTTAGTTTGTGTCTCATGATTGGTATAGATAAATTTATGTCAATATTTTAATCGGGTTGTATAAGATCTTTACCTCTCATTATATTGAAGATATAACTATACTGTTTTAAAGATGAAATTTCCGAAAACACGATGTCATGTATTGGAATTCCGTAGTTTATTGATCGCCAGTTTCACAATCGGCTGTCAGAAGTGCTAAAACTATCATTTTACTATCCATTTTATGTCCGATCACACATCTAAGGCATAATAAAGTTATTTACGATCAAGGGTCGCTCCATGCGTGACAGAATGTTGGACACGCGCGACTTGTCACTCTTAGTTAAAAGACACTTTGATAATTGAGTCGAGCTACAGTTTTAGCGTTTCATGTATCACTGCTAAACTGCACTTTGATTGAACCCTCATTCCTCAATTCAAATACTACACTGTAGTGAGAGGCACTTGATAAAAACTTGCCACAGTGGCTCCGTCTGAAGAGTGAAGTTCCAGAATCTACCCGTCCGGTAGTTCCTTACTTAATTCCATAATTCTATTGACAGTCAAGACTCAATATATATCTGGACATTTAATATCTGGCCTGTATTCCGTAAGGGTGATACCCTATTGATATAGATTGATTTAACCCTATTGATTTAAAAAGCAAACTGAAGTCACATTTACAAAGGTAAACGTATTATAATATATCAGAATTTATGAATGATAAAATATCACTGACTAACCAATGATAAGACATTTCATAATTTGTATATATATATTTTTTAATGTATAAGGACATTTAATATCACTGGACATTCCTGAATTTAATTTAATGCATAATAGTAATGTTGATAATAATATTATAATACAATTGGACACCTATTTGATAACTATATAATATTAATTACCTGTTTTTCATGAATTTAATTGTACCGTAGTATTGTTTGTAACACTATATATTTGTACGCCATCAAGGCTAAACATGATTGTCATAACATAATTTAACAACCTACATGCTTTGTGTGTATACTCATGTTCAACAAATAATGGAATAAATAAAAAAAAAATATAGATATAGTGACATATATAGATATAGTAATATATATAATGATATAGATAGATGTAGATATAGTAATATATATAGTGATAAACTATAGATTTCCGCTTTACACGATCCTAACATATTACTTCAGCTTCATCTACTTTAATTAGTCTCTTCATGTATTTACATCGGTTTATAGTACTCCTGATGTCCTTTATTAAGGACGTCTCTAAATTGGCTGACATAGTTTCGGTACGGACGTCCTCTACCAACTTTTCTATCTACACTAGTTTTGTGTATCTATTTGGTCTCATTGTCTGTTAGTCTCCTATCATCCATAACGACAGTTCATATTATATTTGGACTGTTCTTCCCATCAAGTGCTGTGTTACTTTGAGTGCAAGAAGAAGCCACAAACTAAATTGATATAGATCTTTTCCATCCCCAGGCAACTTAGAATAAAGAACTAAACAAAAATAATGATCGACCAACGCTAATTAAACATAGGATCTTGAATTCTTAGCTAAGATAAAGAATAGAAGAAGAAGAGCGATCTGTTTGACCGATTTGTTAACCATTCATATCATGGGTAAAAAATAACAATTAAAAATACATTTATGGTGCACGCTGCATCATTGCTGTGATAGATATATGTCCCACAACACTATAGATATAGTATATACAGGTTTCACCTAGTGTGGGTTCAGAACTATGAGTATGATTGTTGTGTGTTTTTTAAACTGCCTGGATAGGCAGACGAGCAGACGGTCCACCTGGTGGTAAGTAGTCACCGTCGCCCATAGACTTCTGCAATGCCAGGGTACAACAAATCCGCTGCCTACCGTTGTAGGACTACTCTTCTTAAGCCTCGTTTAAAGAAGGAAATGTCATAGCGCTCAGAGAACAACGCTGCATGGAGTTCATTCCAGAATGGAGGGTAAAGGGTGTATTTATTTGATATTATTTATTTGTATGTGGTGTGGAGGATACTCAGCATGATGCTATACTGTTGTGCGAACCAAAGCACAAAGCTGTTCACTACCATGATCAATAGGACGATCATTATTACTAATTAATTTTCAGTATCATAAACAGTTTCTGACCTTGGGACCATATTGGACCAGAGTTGCAGATGACAGAGTACAATGGAAACAGTTGGAGGAGGCCTATGCCAAAAGGCATGCCGAATTGAGGGATATCTTATAGAAAAATTAACCACTTAAAGATAAACAAACACGAACTAACATAACTATGTAAAAGAAACCCAAATTTTCGGAAATAAATGGCTATTATTATTATTTTTATTTAAGTTTTAAAACTTCTCCCATATGTTGGGGTAATAAACCAAAGTTGCGGGCTTTTGGCCAAACAACTTTGGTGGCTAAAGTGTTTAGTCTATTGACAGAAACTTCCTGACAATTCTGCAAGTGTTCAGTATGACTGCCTTCTGTAAAATAGTGTATGTAAGTGGGTGAATGTGTAAAGATTTGAGACTCATGTGAAGGGTTTTTGGGATGACGCCGGTACTTGATAAAATTATGGGAACAGTCTTGACAGTTTGGACCCTCCATTGGGTTTTGATTTCAATGGTCAGATCTGCATATTTTGTCAATTTGTTAGTATGTGTGGCTGTAAGATTATGTGTGTTAGGGATAGCTACATCTATGAGGTAAACTATTTTATTTTGCTTGTCGTGGAGTGTGATGTCAGGTCGATTGTGATGTATAGTCTTGTCAGTCAGTATAGTCCTGTCCCAATACAGTTTGTAGTCATGTGAGTCAAGGATGATTTGAGGTGTGTATTTATAATATGCTGTAGTTTCAGTGATGAGTTTGTGTTTGTATGCTAATGTCTGGTGTATTATTGCTGCTACCTGGTCGTGTCTATGCTTGTAGTCTGTCTGTGTGATGGATGAACATGCGCCTGTGATGTGTTGTATCGTTTCTGGGTGTTTATGACAGTGACGACAGTGGTCGATTATTATTATTATCATAAACAATTACTATAAATATCTCCTATCACGTATTATTTCTAGGCCGAGGCAAGCCCAGAGGTTGGTCACCATAATTACCATAATTTCGATAAATTACGTGACTGAATGCCATAAAGATGAACCACTTTATATTACTTTAGTGGCTTCGCAAATTCTGGATACTGAAAAAAATATATAGCTGATTCGTTATGTGGAATTATAATGTGATTGGATGATATTGGGTGTAACGGAAACACTCCCAAAGTTAGAAAGGTAATAAAATATGTAATTAGTCTAAATCCTTCGCGATCTGTGGCTCAAAATGTGACCTGTTATATTAATGAATGTAACATGTTTAATGCACACTCTGAAAGTAGTTTGTTCAGAATAAGCGACTGAATCGATATCAACAATTTTTTAATAGACTATTTTTTTCCAAAAATATTTAACACTCAAGTAAATAATAGTCACCCTTTAATTCAACGTTCAAGACAAACGAAACTAAAACATAACTCGATGCGATAAAGTCTTTTCTAAATGCAATAATAAACGAACACTTTAAAAAATCTAATAATTAAAATTACGAACTTTATGTCGAAAATTAGTACAACTAATTTCATAAAAAACAATATTTATAATCATCGCAGTCTAATTTCAATACATGGATTATGATTGTAATAATATTTTTATATTGGGGTGTCTGAGGATGTGCGTTATTCCCGTTACACGTAGTGCATGCAAATATTTTTTTATTTTATCTATCCATAGTAATAATAAATTACATTGAAATATTATTTAATACATTATTTGTACAGTTATGAATATTAATTAGAGATAGATATACAAAGCATGCATTCGTATAATATGATGAGCATGACAATAAAAAAGGATAAATATCAGAAATAGTAATACATAATTAGATGAAAATAACGATCAAAATATTATTAAAAATAGTCATTTTTTATGTCACATTCATAGTTTTTGACAAAACACTTCAATCAGGGACTGAAATGATTGACACGCTTACCTTTAAAGACTAAAGAATTACGAAAGAGATCAATGTCGATGATATAGAATTATATATACACCTGTCGTGTATATATACACTGCAAGTCCACCATGCTGTCCTAATATGGGTTGAAAAACCTCCCATACTATCACTCAAGAATTCAAGCTTACCTTCACTGTTAAATTGAGGCCATTATCGATACGTATAAGTAACAATTTCGATTTTCTCTAGAACAGCCCACTCTATGCCTCTCCTGTTTCTGCTTGAATGTTATAACCTACTAATCTTTCAGAGAAACATCTCTGGAAAGTTCCAGATCTATAAATATGCTCTAATTTCAGCCGGTAATTGGGTCGAGGGCGAAATTCGTCACGACCTTCTTAATCTTCTTTATTGTTCGCGAAATTATTTTGCATCGTGGCTTTGTGTTTTATTCAGTCGTCTACTAGGAAGTTAATATATGAGGCGGTCAAGGCCATAATCTTCTTTATCTTGTTTATTGTCTCATCTCGTTCTAGCTTCATTGGTTTAGTCATTGTCACTTGTCCAATTGAAAAAATGAACTATTCGCTGCACGGGATTCGAATTTTGTTCAACAGTGTCAAATTCTCCGCATATTCTTCTGCCTACTTCTTTGATAATATTACTTTGAGACCTGAATTATGTCAATGTTATGTTAGATGTTTTATTGTCTGAATAGATTAGATTTTTCAAGGCAGAAGAACAACATAAAAGCATTTGGATGTATTGTATTATGCTAATTAACATCTTACACGTAATATTAATTTTTTTTATTCGATTCACAAAACTGATGTACAATATTACAAAAAAGATAAATAAAAATGTATCAACTACTTTCACAATTATTGACATCTACTCGATGTGAATACAGCTAGCGCATATTAAATTACTATACTAATTTACGGTACTTAATTCTAGATTATAGAGTAAAAAAAAATCATAGCCAAATTGCTGTCACAAAATATTGATTCTTGAAAAATCTTCTAATGAAAAAACTTCGATTGATAGCTGCCTTTCTTTCAAATCTGACATCAAGGATTCAAACTGTCGTTTGTTTTTTCATTTTTGCTCTCATCAGACCCAATGGCGAGTCGTAATAATAAACTCGTAAACAACATGCTAGGAAGTGTACTGGTAATTACATGCAGTGTAACCGGGCCATTTCAATTAACTGTTAATTAATGTGACGGACAGACGGGCGTTTTGTGTTCTGTCCCGGATAATAGGTCAGTAGTGACTCAGTTTTGTAGTACGCGCCTTTTTGTTGCTCTTACATAACTTTAATACCCTCTGGTGAAACAATGCATTCGACTTTCTTATACGTGATAAGGCCGCTGTAATTCTAGAACACAAAAGAGCTGCCTATTTAATCCACCTCAAGGAGAATATTCTCAATTCGACTGTCCACGTACTATGCAATATCTCTGCTAAATATGGACCGATTTTGATGGTAATTATTGTATTTGATAAGATTTACCTCCGTTTTGATGTTCTGACCGGGTAACGAGGGTAAATAAGGGTAAATTTTGATATAATGCAAACACATCGAGATTCCAAATTTCTATTTGAGTTTTGGTATAACAGCTATTTAAGATTAATTTGTACCAAAACCTTTGCCAACTCAGATCAAAAAAGTAGGGCTTAGCTGAAAAGTGTGACTGACCAAAAATACTAACTCACTAACACATTCTTCACTACACAATACACAACAGTACAATTAACACCTGCCTTCAAAATCTTAGAAGTAATAAATCAACACTCAACTAAAGACCAAGATTTCCAACTTATTTACATAATAATTATAATACAAGCTGCGGCTCATCAATATTCAATCGCCGTGGACTCGACCGACACGCTGTCTTTCCCTGTGATAAGTATTTGTATTCAGTAAAGGGTTCCCGGAGGAGCGGTTCGTGATCGCGAACCACTTATACATATTGCATGTCCGTGTATTCTAGGCAAGCGTGCTCCGTAGACCACATCATCACTTACCATCAAGATAGTGGTCAAACGCAACTTATGTAAAAAAAAGATAGGATGGAAAAACCTTCAAGCTGATAAGAGTATAGAAGGAATTAAGACTAATGATGGTACATGTGATATGCGTGATAATATAACTAAATGGACAGGACATTTTTGTCAGTACCAGTATTACCGAGGAACTGGGACCAAACAATACAGTTTCTTAGAATTCTGAAACAGAAATCGAATGTTCTGGATCTGAATTCTTAACAACTGTAAATGTAATTCGTTGGATATAACGAATTTCGGTTGGTTCAATTTTTTTATTTTAAGACTGACTTGATATATTATGATTACATTATTTTGAACAATCTAAATCAAATTAAAGTTTTGGGAGTATTTTCAACAAATTTACTCTACATATTGCAACCAATTTTTAATGAGATTTATTAGTTCAACGTTTTCTAAATGTTTACCACGCGATATCTTTGGCAAGTGTGGACTAATTTTCAGGATTCTTCGTTTCTTCAATCTTGAGGGTGGTCTTATATAAATTTGGTTAACATATGATTTCTGGAAATTAGTGATAATTTGGAAACACTTCAATAAACAACAGCTAATGCATTGCCATTCTAGTTTCAAGTTCAACCGACTTTATAAGACAGGTCCAAGATTGGCGAAGATATTACGTACCGTACATAAAAATACATACGCTATGACATTTTGAAGTCAATTCAAAAGGTAAATAGAGTAGAAATGACAAAGCCAAAGTTCATTGAAGTAACGTAGGTGGAAAACAGTTATCCAAAGTTGTAAAATCCGACCACGCACTGGAAAATGTCATGTGGGATGTACTTAAACATGTGATCCATCATGATAAATCTTGGATGTTTTCTTTTGGTACAGGATGCATAATATTTTTACGAAAGAACACGGTAGGTAAGCAGTTATCCTAGTGGGTACAGGTACAAACAGTTGAGACGAAAATCGCAAATTAAAATCTAGCTCAAACAACACCGAATTTTCCGTTAAGTTACGTGTGTATTTATTGTTAATTGCGTTTTGACAGTGAAGAAAAACATCGTCGGAAACCTGTATATCTAAAAAATCTCCATAAGAATGTCGAATGGTGAACCTACTGACCCGCATTAGACCAGCGTCGTGGACTAAGGCCTGACCTCTCATTAGCAGAGGAGGTCCGTGCCCAGTATACATTGTATTGGATAACTTTGCCTTCTTTATATCAATATGAATAACTTTGTTTGTTGTGTCTACTCATATTCTCACAAATAAAAATATCTTTCCATTTATTTGTATCTTTGTTCCATTACTTCTTTCTAAATTGTAGCTGATATCAAATGTGAATTTACCAAGATGATTCATTTATACTTTTAAATATATCCGCGATGTTTGTGACGACGTAGTTTTAACAACTCGTTGAATTTTAATAGAGTGTCGAGTATTGCGGAAACGTATGACATCACTTCTCATATGAGCTGTACTATCATCGTGTTATTAGTATTGTATATATCTTCTTGACCGTCAGTCAATGACATATAATGACATGTATCTGACATGTATGAAAGAAACTACTTCTTAAGCAAATTCCGAAGGTGGAGGTGATATATAGTCGAATAAAAAAGCTAATTTGTTAAGTAGGTTATTTTTTTAAATTCTTGATCCACATAATAACTACACTGCACCTGATGTGAGAATCAATCTATCCCTCGCTACCTGAAACAATCATGCTGGCCTGCTGAGTAGCTTCTTCACACTAAAGAACCCAGGATCATACGAAGTAGCGAACACGGTATCTGTCAAATTGTTCCACAGCTTGATGGTGCGGCAAAGATACAAATTTGTGAACCTCTTGGCTCAGGCCGGGGTAGTAGACACCACGAAGTTGTGACTCCGAAAGCCAGTACGCAAATCTGGTGTGGAAATGAGAGTGGATAAAATAAAATCATTCTTCGGGGCAAATCATGATACAGACGGTAGAATACGCTAAGAGAGGAATCCCTTCGCAGTGGTAGCGGCTTTAGGCTAATAGCCTGTTAGTCATGTCTGCATAATTCGCAACGCTACTATTTACAATATCCAGTTTGGCCTAATCAATCAAACCTGCATACACTGTGATTCATCTGATAAAATAATAAATACACGCGTTTGTTATTCTATTGGTTTGCAAAATAACAGCTTTGATCGATATACTGGGATATATGTTCGAATCCCAGCTGAGTCACACAAACAACTGACTTATGAGCACTGTAATGGAATACATAATTTAGTTTTGTATCAGAAGCATTTTTGTTTCAATAAAAGCAAACATAGACATAATTTTACTCTATTCATAAATGCTATTCAACTCTGCTTAGTAAAATAAGCAAAAAAATGTAAAAGCACTTATAAATGGTTCAAAACAGGGAATATTACTAGAATTATTTCCACCTCCAGAACTTAAGATTTTTTTTATTATGGCACGGCAAAGTGACAACACTGCACCTGATGGAAAGCACAGTTCCGCCCAATTAGAGTATCGAGTAGCAGTTGTTTTTATTTATTTATAGTCCTTATTGTACACCTGGAACTTTGTATTCAGAGAACACTTATTATTGGCGGTCTTATCACTGAAGGCAATCTCTCACAAACTTATACTTCATTCCGTTGATTCTTTATAATACATACATACATACATATACACTCACGCCTATGATCCCCGAAGGGGTAGGCAGAGGTGTAACCAGTACACCCACTTTTCGCCGAATTTCGGTCCCATAATGTGATAGGGGGCGAGCCTATCGCCATACCGGGTACAGGTTCCAGACTCCGGGCTAATACTGAGAATTTCTAGATAGAAAAACCCAATATCACTTTACCCGACCCGGGGATTGAACCCGAGACCTCAGCACAGCGGTTGTAACGCATGCGCAATTACAACCGCGCCACCAAGGCAGTCATTCTTTATAACTACAAATAATTATAAATAAATACATTTAACAGTCACACACATAGTTCTGATCCCACACTACGTAAAACCTGTATCTTAGGTATCAAGAACTACGAGGGACTACGGTCGCACATCACCCAGACCCGAAACAAATATCTGTCACACAAATATTTGTCTCAGTGTGGGAATCGAACCCACGGTCTCTCGTTTCACAACCGGCTACTCGCCCGCTGCGCCACGAAGGCTGTCATAATAAGACTAAATATATCTCTCTTTCCCTGATTAGAAGTACCTAATCACTAATACTCGATGAAATAATTAGTAATCTCGCCTACCCAGCGGGATAAGTGAAAAATAGTGGGCGGATGACTCAATATACTAATTTACATAGCTTGAGTTTTATTTACCTTTAAGACGAGAACACACGGGAGTGCATCAGTCATTCGAGACGCCAAGCAAATAGCTGCATTATGTGTCCACGGCTTAAGGGAAGAAATACTAGCGGATAAAAAGTATTGAATTGAAGTGTTAATGGCCATAAAAAAGTTGGAAGAAGTTTCAAAAATTCCCTGAACTGTGAACGAGTGACTGTCGCATAAAAATGTTTAATGCGACAGTCACTCGTTCAGCCAATAAATAAACACATATTTTTATTAAAAATATGTGTTTATTTTTTGGCTTTTTTACGAACTTTTAGTCTTTGTAGAAGTTTTATAAATTGTTTGCAATAATTTAATAAATTCTAAAAAAATAACAAATTATATGGGTTTTATGCAATTGGTATTTTGCTCGTTTTATTTACGTATGCCCTATACTAAAAGAAGTATGATATCCTTCCATCCTTAAAAATTGTCTAGCTATACTTACTACGAACCTAATAAAAAAAACACTGCCACTACGGTGCATCTCGGGTTTGTGATACAACCAAATCGGCTGGTGGTAAGATATTCATATCTGCCCGGATAGCGACCTCCATACACAGGGTGTAAGACACGCCATAGTGGCATACGCAAGTGTGTCGCGTTCCAGGATCAGCCAGTGTACACCCGGTTTTTATCGGTGGTTTAGAGTTGGGGTACCATGTTTAGCCGTTTTGCGGCCTTCTGATTACTCTGACACTAGACCCTCGACCGCTTCTTCACCTTCTTGTCCACGCGTAGTGTCAAGAAGCAGACCGGCATGATTGCCGTGCCAGGTTATAAAAGAACAGTAACGTCTTTATCCATTCCGTTAACACTGACATTATAAACATTTAATTCAAACATAAGCGTTACGTTATAAATATTGTATTTATGCAAAAAATCCTAATTTACAATTTAGTTCATAGAAACTATGCGCGTCAGAAACTAGTACAGGCACCTTTTGAAAATTAATGCGTTTCTAATACGTATTTGTGAAGAACGGGGTCTTAGAAGTACTTATGCAATCACAATAGAAGCTATTACTGAACCAATTCTGTAAAAAGATGTAGATAATAAAATAGTATGGAGATTTTCATAAACATTTGAAAATATACGCGTCAAATTGGGGTTTAAAGTAAATAAATCGAAATAAAATGTTGATGATGTTTATATCTTGATAGGGATTGGAACCATATTAGGTGTTTTAGTTCTTTACGTCACAAAATGGGTAAATCCATTTACAATTCTATATATTAACTGCCTAACTCAAAAATATTCTTAGTTCTTTATAATGTATCATTTTGTTTGTTAAGCTTATTTTTTCCGCTGGTATCCCTCTAATAATTTCGCAAATAAACTGATAGAAGTACGCCCACATAGTCTTCTCTAGGTTTAGCTATATCTTCAAGAACTTCCAAGGACTATAGGTACACAACACCAGCAACAAACACTTGTGGATCATCCATCCAGTAGTCTCTCTGGAGAACTGGGTCGGAAAGTCGGTGATTCTGGAATAACCATCTCTCCTCACCCGAGGTCCAGAATCGTTAGATCGGTTTACCCAGCTGGAAAAAAGTATCAAACCCTCAGTCTGTCGTTTTATAATCGCTACCTACCCTCTGTCAATATTTTTGTACCATTCCAAAATTCTTTCCCACAATCGCCGTAACTCCCACCTTAGCCCACCCATCGGTCCGTGGGCCGTATTTAGCCGGTAATAGTTCTAAAATTGTTACCCAATTGAACTTTGATACATTATGTTTACCCAGCATTTAGCGTGTTCGGCTGCATCTCAACGAGTTTGAACCGACGCCCTATAACGTAGTATTGTGAAATTATTTTGTTTACGCAAATCAAATCAAATCAAATCAAATCATTTATTTTGTAAATTAGGCCACTAGGGGCACTTTTTACATGTCAGGTTTAAGTTTATCTACCGGTGCTTCGGAAATGCCCGCTGGTCTGAGAAGAAGCACCAAGAAACTCAGCCGTAGGTCTTTTGTATTTTCATCATAACATATAATATTTAATTAAAATTAATAACAATACCTACTAGAAGTATTACACTTAAGTTCCATACATAATTATAGAACAAAAAAACTGTTTAAGATTGATATACGTGTAAATACAAGGCATAGACTAAGTAAGTGACGCTATACAAGTTAATTAATTAGCTTAAACTAACAATCAATGAGCAATCCGGGCAGACCAGTCCACGCGAGCAGCACCCGTTCACGAGTATGACGCATGTGCCAGCCATCGGCCTCCTCAACCATGATACAGGGAAGTGACCGACCCGGCACATAACGCCGCCGCAAGCATAGACATTTAAGCGAGCATGACATACCCTAATCGCATCAAAGAATGAGAGAAAATAAATAAATATGCGACACAAAAGCTTTATAAAAAGCCAAGACTATTAAACTCAGCCATCCTGTAAAAGCCATGTACATCAATCCGTCAAAAACAAAACATTCTATAAAATAAGCAATATAAAATATAATACAATAAATCAATGTCAATTATTGAGTTGTGTATTTAGCTAAGCGACCACTGTTTTTTATCATTTAAATATTCCAATATATTGTAATAAGCCCTTTTTGATAGAAAGTTTTTAACTTCGACTTTGAATTGGTCGAAGGGCAATATTTGCACTGGCTTAGGAATTTTATTATAAAAACGAATACTAAGCCCCACAAAAGAAGCATGTACTTTTTGCAACCGAAAATACGGGGTACACAGTTTATGCTTATATCTAGTATTTAAAGTATGTACATCACTTTTCTTTTTAAACATACATATATTCCTCTTAATATGTGTTACATTTGCATAGATATATTGGGATGCAACTGTTAAAATACCTATCTCTTTAAAGAGCTCTCTTAAGGATACGGTCGTTCCTAACTGATAAATCGAACGAACTGCACGTTTTTGTAGAATAAATATGCTCTCAATATCAGCAGCCTTGCCCCACAACAAAATACTATAAGACATAAGACTGTGAAAGTAACTAAAGTAAACAAGGCGAGCAGTCTCTACATCAGTCAACTGTCTAACCTTTCTAATGGCATACACTGCGCTGCTGAGTTTCCCAGCTAGGCATGATATATGCTTGCCCCATTGGAGTTTTTTATCTAATGTAATTCCTAAGAACACGGTAGAATCAACAGTTTCTAGAACCTCATTGTTCATTACCAGATTAGGTCCTAGATTTGTTACATTTGGCATTATAAATTTAACGCATTTTGTTTTTTTGGCATTAAGTACAAGATTATTTGCCGTAAACCACTGAGTTACTTGTGAAAGTGTACTATTAATTTCGTCAAAATTATCTCTATTTCTATCCACTCTAAAAACGAGTGAAGTGTCATCAGCGAATAGCACTGTATTGCACATGTTTTTTAAATAAAAAGGTAAATCATTAATGTACACTAGAAACAAGAACGGGCCCAGAATAGAACCTTGTGGTACTCCCAGTAGTACAGGAAGATCCCTGGACTTCACTCCATTCACATCTACGCACTGACCTCGGTAGCAGGTAAGAAGAAACAACGTCAAGAGCAGTGTTGTGTATACCGTAATGACGAAGTTTCCGTAAGAGCGTGTCATGATGCACACAATCAAATGCCTTCGAGAGATCACAAAAGACCCCTACGGCGTTCTGCGATCGCTCCCACGCATCAAATATGTGTTTAATAAGAGCAACTCCCGCGTCAGTTGTCGAGCGACCCTTTGTGAAACCATACTGATTATCATGCAAGAGGCCGTTAACATTAAAATGGTTAATCAGCTGCTTCAGTATAAGTTTCTCAAAAATCTTGCTGAACGCTGGTAATATTGAGATTGGTCGGAAGTTACCTGGGTCTTCTTTAGAGCCAGATTTATATAAGGGTATAATTTTGCTATATTTCATTAAATCTGGAAAAATGCCCGTATCTATACACTTATTAAAAATTACAGTAAAGTAGGGAGCTACTATATCAATTATTTTTTTTAAGAAATTGACAGAAATGTCCCACAAATCACCCGTGTTTTTTGGATTGAGAGTTTTTACTATACTTATTACCTCAGTTGCTGTTATACGCTCAAATTTAAATAATAATTTACACTCTGACACGCTCTCACAAAGCAAAGATATAGCACGACTAGGTGAGGAATTTAAAGAGCAAGTAGTCGTTATAGGTATATTCGCAAAAAAATTATTAAAAGCCTGAGCAACTTCGACTTCATCACAAACAATTATATTATTTATATTTAATTCAAACTGGTTATCCCGTGATCGGAACTTCCCAGTTTCTTTATTGATGACATCCCATGTTGACTTTATTTTGTTAGTCGAGTTTTTAATTTTCTCACTTATGAAATTAGATTTAGCTTGGTTACAAGCTCTTTTAAATATCTTTGAGTAGTCTCTAACATATTGTAGGAAGTCATTATCAAATTTATATTTTTTCATACCATATAACTCATACAGAGTAGCTCGACTTTTATAAATTCCTGGAGTAGCCCATTCATTGAACTTGGAAGTGTTTCTGACATTTAGTTTTTTCTTTTTAAATATGTGATGAAATTCATTTTTAATAATCTTGAATACACTCCCATAGTTCTTATTAGGATCTTTGGCTTTTAACAATGAGTAGTTTAATTTTTTAACCATACTGTTCCTAAAAATGCTGATTCCCATGTCTGAGATAGGCCTGCAAGTAATTTTTGAATCCTGTTTTTGTTCACTATTTTTAAACACTGCTAATTGTCCACAATGATCAGAGGTTAAATTACTGAGAATCATGTGGCTAGTTGTATCAAAATTAGAAAATATATTGTCGAGGCAGGTAGATGAATGTGATGTTATCCTAGTTGGTGTGTTAAATATATGCCTCATATCATAAGATTTAAATAGATTCAGCAATCTATTACTGGTTGAGTTTGCCTCTAGGATATTAATGTTAAAATCACCACAAACAATTATACCCTTTTGAGAAATACAAACTTTAGTAAGTACATCTTCTATAACTGATTCAAATAAATTCAGATCACTAAGTGGGGGCCGGTAAACGCAAATTATAATGTATCGCTCAAGCTCGACACAAGACAACTCAACAGTGCGCTCGATAGAGAGATTTACTATGTCTTGTCTAGGTCTTGATTTCAAAATGGTGGAAACAATAATTAAAGAGCCACCACGGATGGCATTTTCTCTTACAAACGCACTTTGTACTACGAATTTTTCACTATTAGTATATTTCACTTCATGATTTTTAAGCCAATGTTCAGTTACACAAAAAACATGAACATAATATTTTTCTAAAAATAAACTTATTTCTAAATCTTTGCCGGGCAGACCTTGTATATTTTGATGAACTACATTCAAACAATTCAGCCTGCCCCTTGTCGCACCCTTTAGTTTAAACTATTAGGCGTGTAAATATTATTGTTAGTACGTATACTAACATTTTCATTAAAAACAGTACAACAAGTACCAATGTCACTATTTAAAAAATTATTATCATCATTAGTTAAGCTAATGTTAGGAGAATGCTTAGATAAACTACTGTTATCTGTGTCCATACATAATAAATAAAATGCTAATGTTTTAGCAAGGTCTTTCTTATATACATAAGGCAGATACATAGTATCTTTTGTCAATTTAAATTTTTTAATAAAAATATTAGTATCAAAATAGGAAATAGCCTGATTATAACATGAAATATTGTACATTAGCATGTTCATGTCATATATGTGCCTATTTTGTTCCTTACTCAAAATATTAGAGTATGGAAAGGCACACAATATAAATTTATTTTCTAATTTAGAACTACATTTGGTCATAGTATTTACAATATTTAAAATGTCATTCTTACATACAGAAAGGCTGTCTCCCAGTAACATAAACATTGTGTTGTTACATTGATTCACTTGGCAAATTGAATCAATTTTTTTATTTATATAGTTAAAGCTAGCTCCGGGTGAACATATATTTATAAGAGGCTGATGTGCATAATTATTTAACAAGCTACCTAGACCTAATCCTAGCTTGTCAGTGATTATATAATATTTGTGTGCATGTCCTTTGGATGCATTATGGTTAGACTCATGTAATATAGTGTCGCTAACAATTGGACTTGTCTCATTTAAATTAATAGTGCACTGCTGTTCAGAACTACATTGTGGTTTGACCGGTGTTATAGTTTGATAACATTTACACTCATAGTTGTTAGTGAGTGATTCAAACCGCTCCATATTTTCATTGCTCAGTTTGAGAAGTTCTGAGGTGGCTAAAATATGCTCCTTAATCTGCAGTTTAGAGTCCTCATACTTTTTGGCTATAGAAGTAATAGCTGACTGAAGGTCTAAAATCTCAAGTTCAAGGCAGTGAGTGGCATGATCATAATGTTGTCTATTTTTTGTCATTTGTTCACTATAATCATGCAAACTTGAAAGTAAATTGCTACGTTCATTTATTAATTAATTAATTACGCTTTGAGTTATAAACTAAGGCCATCCTGGGTCGTAGTGTATGTGCAGAAGATTCTCAGCAGGTATGATTGTCTTTCACTCTAGCTGAAGGACACTGCTTTAACCATCAGGTGCAGTACTATCTGGCCAGAATAAAAAAAAAACAAAAATAGCTAGATAGCAAAACACCGTCCAACCGCCGCAAGTTAAGTCATCTCTTAGTAAAGATTTAAGAATTGTAACACTAATTCCTCCGTTAGTCAGTAAAGATGTTGACGATTTTTGTGAATTTCACAGCAATATTTACTTTTACCGAGATCTTGAGGCAACACTTAACTAGGTACTGATATTTGACGAATTTTGACGCACTATGCAACCTAACTTGTTTAATTAAAGTAAGGTCCAAAATAAGGATAAGAGTGATCGTTACTTAAAGAATTTATTGACCATAAATACATTTTTAGGAAGCTTTCTGAGGACTTTCATAAATCTTGTAACATTCTATAACTGCTTGTTTTGTATAGATACTAGCTATTGTTCACATCTTGGCATGTGTAATTACGTTTACCGATGCCGTAAGACACTGAAATTCCTTAAAAGAAACAGCTTTTCCTGAATTTGCACTTTCTTTTCTTTTTAGAAAGATTTCTTGTTCTAAAACTCTTGTTCCGACTATTATGAATATTAAAATAAATAAGCCTAATTTGGTACAGTCGTTCTCATTCGTCATCGCTTGATAACGGCATGACTTGAGAACGGCTGTAGATGATGATGATGCGCCTACCAAAGAACAGTATTTACTTTTTATTTATGCAAGTTCACTCATTGGTGTTTTGTCGCAGGTCACACGGTGCATCGCAGAGACGCCGACGAGGATGTCAACTATGATGACCCTCAGATGGCAGCGGATGAAGCTACCGATTACGAGTTCCAAAACACAGGTAAGATTTATTATTTTATATCTTTGAAGTGAAAACTTCTTTAAGCACGTTGGTCACTATTGGGATGGGGGAAAACACTGAACTCGAGTGACCGTCACTCTCAGATTATTTTACTTTTGACATAATCACGCCGAATAAACGAAAAGTTAAGCTTCATGGACGCTGTTTCAAAAAAGAACAAAGTAATTCCGACGTTTTAAGTTTTCACTTATGTGGGTAGTCCCTATGACTGTTATTTTTCTTTAATTATTAGCATATGTTTCTATTCCATTCGGTTGTACGACTCGATTTTTGCACCTCAGACTAGGCCCTGCATTCAAAATCACTGCTGCAGCACTGCTTAGACTGCATTGCAGTGTGTTTCTAAATGAGGAAGTTGTTGGAGCAAAATTGCTATAAATTTTTTTTTGTGTTTGTCTAATGGGTTTTGTTTTTTTCTTTTGTTAAACATACACCAAGAAGTCTAATCATAAACATAATCAAATCGGAGTATGAAAACACTGTAGAACATTTATCTACATTCTACAGCATTAATGGACTTTACTGAGATAGTGTAACTGGGTCTTGAGACCAAAAGTCTTTCGTTGTTGACACCCACGACACAAGAGTCATGCCTTAGTGTAAGATGTGTGTAACTGTTAAGTGTTATTAAAAACTTGTTTCGTGTTTTCCAGAAAACGACGAACCGAAGGTAGCTAAGATCCCTGCTGTGATAGTGACCCAGCCCACTTCTTACAACGTCACCGTCGGCAGAACCCTCAGGCTCGAGTGCAACGTAGAACCTGACAGTAAGTGAACTAGTAGACGTCAAATTTCAGATGTCAGCATTTTTATTAATTAGCTTTTTTTATCCGGACCCTTTCATTTATCTCCTTTACCCTTTAAGGTTGTTTGGCAGATCGCTTGTAGCGTTAAGACCGCCTATTGAAACTTACTCTAGTTTGAAGGTTTCTAGTTGTAATATTATTATGATGGTGTGCAATAAACAGTCATCTCTCTATCTCTATCTATCCTGGCTCGGCAAAGTGACCACACTGCACCTTTTGTAAGCGCCGCTAATCAACACAATCATTCGGCCTGCTGTGTAGCTTTTTACACTACGCCATGGGCAAGAAGGTAAAGAAGCGGTTGAGGATCTAGTGTCAAAGTACTCAGAAGGCCGCAAACAGCCAAACACATCGTACCCTAACTCTAGACCCCCGACGAAAACGGAAATAACAAATAATGTACAACACAAGGAAAACATAAAGGGGATTCACGCGTTGAGAATTCAAAATACGAATTTCGAATGTATTTAGCCCGGTATGGCGATAGGCTCGCTCCTATCATATGCGACGGTAATAAGCTCTGCCTACCCCTTAGGGGATTACAGGCGTAAGTGAATATATATATAATTTCGAACGTATGTAAAGTCTACCAATCAGTATTGGACCAGCGTGGTAGACTAAGGTCTAAGCCCTCTCATTGATAGAGGCCTGTGACCAGCAGTGTGACAGTTGATAAAATATTTCTAATATTACAACATAGTAAGTTCGTAAATGCGTGGGGGGATTTAACATCAATTTTATGTATAGATTTTTGTTTAGTAAAAATAAAGTTGCCATATGCCATGGCAGATAGGAGATTGGCATTTGGCTATCTCGTCATAGATGATGCATTGTTTATGCTGACACTCTTCCGTGTTTTGTCTATACACAGGCACGGACTTGGTCTGGTCTGTAAGGCCTATATCGAAGTATCCCCTACTAATGAGAGGGGTTAGGTCTTAGTCCCCCACGCTGGGCTAATGCAGGTTGGTAGACTTCACATACCTTTGAAATTCGTATAAAAATTCTCAAGTATGCAGGTTTTCTCACGATGTTTTCTTTCACCGTTAAAAGTTGAGTAGCGGGGGATAGATCGTCTCTCGCTACTCGATACTCTAATTGGACCGTACTGCGCTTACCATCAGGTGAAGTGCGGTCACTTTGCCGTGCTAGGATAAAAAAAAAAAAAAAAAAAAAAAAAGTTATAATTAACTTAGAAAAGTCTGAGCTGCCATTTGGATTGTTTTCGAACATACGAATTTCGTCTCGACAGGCCGTACCAACTAAGCTATTGCTGCAATATACATTGCTATAACCTCATAGATACATAATTACATATACACTCACGCCTGTAATCCCCGAAGGGGTAGGCAGAGGCGCAACCAGTACACCCACTTTTCACAGAGTTTCAGTCCCATAATGTGATAGGGGGCGAGCCTATCGCCATACCGGGCACAGGTTTCAGACTCCGGGCTAATACTGAGAATTTCTAGATAGAAAAACCCATTATCAATTTATCCGACCCAGGGATCGAACCCGATACCTCAGCGCATGCGCAATAACAACTGCGCCACCGAGGCGGTCATGCTACGACCTTATTACATAACATTTATTATATTGATGTAATCACAGTGATTCATAGAGTAATAAAACGCGAAAAAACTAAGACGCTTCCTGACAGTGGCGCCTAAAACGCTCTTCCGCCTAACTGTATGGACACACGCCCTAAAAGGCAGCGTTGTGAGAAATAATAGGAAGCCAATTTCCTTTATACTTAGATAGATTTACATGTGACTGAATATCAGCCTAAATTAGTCACCCAGAAGTATAGGGAGATAAAAACTAATTACAAGAAAATATAAGCAAAATATTTTTAAGTTAAGTATTTAAATTTCGTGACCAATATATTTTTAAATTACATTAGTCAAGGTGGATAAAATATCCGAAAATTATTTTATAATTTACTAGCGCATTTTATTATTCTTATTAAGCGTAAAATATAAAAAAAAACATAACTGTAAAATTAAAATACGTGTCAATTAACCAATATATCAGCTAATATTCTTTTTTTTATTTTTAAGGTACGGTAGTCCAGTGGTACAAAAACAATGTATCTTACTTCCTCGGAACGCTGAAAACGAATTCGGATGCGACCAGATTTTCTATGTAAGTATGAGTTTTTATTAATTTGATGATATTTTATTTTAATTATATTAGGAATAAATAAATTTTTAATTTTAATAGTTGGAACAATATAATTAATTATGAATTCTTATTATTATTCGTACAATACGCGCTTTTTCTTTTATTTATATTTACTACGTTTATTCCAGCTCGTCAAAGGATCTGATTATAAAAGATGTGCAACCAGAGGACGCTGGTGTGTATCGTTGCGAGGTCGTCTCTGGAAATCCAGTATCTATCAACCACAATCTTATTGTTTTGGAATCACCCAGGATTCAAAGTAAGTTATTTCATTCTTTAGCGAATTCAGTTGAAGGCAAAACATAGCCAAACAATTTTGACAGACTCTATGAAAATGGGCGAGTAGCCGTAAAACGTGAGGCTGCGGGTTCGATTCCCGTACCGAGACTAATTTTTGTGAAATCAATATGCGGGTCCGAGTGTTGGGGCCTAGTTTCAACGGTAGGCAGCGGCTTTGCTGTGCCTTGGCATTGCAGAAGTCTATGGGCGGCGGTGTCTACTTACCATCAGGTGGCCCGTCTGCTCGTCTGCCTAACTAAGCAATAAAAAAAAGTTTCGCGTTCATGCCCATGATACAGGTTTAAAGTGACGTAAGCGTATTTCATAAAATCCCATCTGAACCAAATGGTAATGAAGCTAAAACTTTCAATTCATGGCCTAGTGAACTGTATGTAAGTGATAAAGGTATGATAGAACTAGCATACGCTATGCGTAAAAGTCCCTTTAATATAAGAATAAAAAAGATACAGGTTTGACATTGATGTGGTCAGAAAATAGATTGGTTACATCAGTCACTTCTAAGCGCACCAGAGACGTGCCTCTTAATAGTCGTAAAACAGTCGCCAAGGATAAACACGGTCGGAGATATATAAATTTTATTCTGGCACGGGAATGTAACCACACTGCACCTGGTAGTAAGCACAGTGCCGTCCAATTAGAGTATCGAGTAGCGAGAGACAATATATCCCCCGCTACTCAACCCTGCGCTTCAAAATACGCCATGGGCAAGAAGGTGAAGCAGCCGTCTAGTGAAGAATACTCAGAAGGCCGCAAAATGGCTAAAAATCGTACCCCAACTTTAGACGCCTGACGAAAACCGGATTTACACTAATCCAGGAACGCGACACACTTGCGTGTGCCCCTATGGCGTGTTTTACACCCTGTGTACGGTGGTCGCTATCCGGGCGGATATGAATATCCTACCACCAGCAGCATATATATATGATCAGATTTTTTTTACTATAAATAGGTTTGCGTTTGACCACTATCTCGCCTGATGGTAAGTGATGATGTGGTGTACGGTGGAGCACGCTTGCCTAGAAGATACCAATTCACTCTTGACTTAAATATACCCAGGTTATAATTTACGGGAAATATAGACTCCGGCAAAGAGTTCCACTCTCTAGCGGTGCGCATGATAAATGTACTAGCAAAACGCTTCGTGCGCACTGGTGGAATACCAACCATGTATCGATGACGCTTCGCCGTGTCTCTTATCGTCCGATGGTGGAAAGGGGTTGGGGGAATTAAATTGTGTAATTCCAAGGCACACTCGCCGAAATGTATCCGGTAAAAAACCGTGTATATGACTGTTGATTGTATTATGATATTTCCAGGATTAACAGCGACAAATGGCGGCTCCGTGGTGGAGGGCTCAGATTTACTGCTGACTTGTGAAGTGTCTGGTCTCCCACCGCCACAGGTCGTATGGTCCAGAGAGATTGACAACGGAGTGAGTATATGATAGCTTCTAAAAGCATGGCAGATATTATTACGATAGGCGGCGGCTTTGCTGTGCCCTGGCCTTGCAGAAGTCTATGGGCGGCGGTGACTACTTACCATCAGGTGGCCCGTCTGCTCGTCTGCCTATCAGGGCAGTAAAAAAAACATTTACCATGATTCGAGGAGAGATGAATACACCCGGGCGATTA
Organism: Laothoe populi; assembly: GCA_905220505.1. Classification (NCBI taxonomy): domain Eukaryota; kingdom Metazoa; phylum Arthropoda; class Insecta; order Lepidoptera; family Sphingidae; genus Laothoe; species Laothoe populi. Next base: position 10,146,756 of record HG992173.1, read on the forward strand.
ATTATGTACACCCTACCTGACAATTCCTACCAAAAAAATATCTATATTCAGCGCATCAGAAAATGCTCAGCCTCAAATAGAATTTAAGTTTTTGGAATCTGACTCAAATAGTGTTTATTTATTCAAGATTACCACGTAGAATCCACATAAAAACATATGCATTTTCAGTTTGGAGAGTACAGTTCGAAACATTTAACAAAACTATTTTAACTATTGGTAATTTTTAAAATATTTAATATGATAATGATGATAACTTAAAAAAGAAATAAAACCAAGTATATCTAATAATGAGTACATATATCTAAAATTTTAACGAGCAAGCGTTACTGCTGCTCTGCTGAGATCTCGGTTTCGATCCCCGGGTCGGGTAAGTGATATTGGGTTTTTCAATCTGGAAATTCTCAGTATTAGACCGGATTCTGGAATCTATGCCTGGTATGGTAATAGGCTCGCCCCCAATAACATTATAGGACCGAAATTCGGCAAAAGGGCGTGTACTGGTTACACCTCTGCCTAACCCATCGGGGATTACAGGCGTGAATGTATATGTATGTAACAAAAATTTTACCACGGGTAGATTAAAATAATTAGTATATTAAAGAGTAAAAATTAAAAAAGAAATAAAATCAGCTATAACTACTAAGTACACGAGAAATGTGAGGACATTAAGATATTAATGCTATTAGACTATAGATTTGGATATGACTTTATATCCTTATTGTTATAAGTTGCTATTTTCTATCTATTTCAATTACAGTTTGTTCTAAGCACAATACTGAAGTCCGCATTCATACCACATCTCATTCTATCTCACTCTTCAAAGCGTCTCTCACACGATCGGTTTAAAATTTCTCCTATCTCTTCTAGAACCAACGCTTGGGGGAGAACGACGGTGAATACTCGCCCAACTCCGTCTTAATCAAGAATGTCAGGAAAGATCATTCTGGAAAATACTATTGCTATGTCTTCAACACCGTTGGAAACAACCAAGCTGAGATCCAAGTCAATGTTGCTGGTAAGTTTGTTCTATGAATACAAGCTGTAAATGTCATAGGAATGACACACACCCCAATTGAAAAGAAGTGTTTGTGAAAATCGTTATTTCCCTCGACATGAAATTCATTTAATTTTATCAGAGATATATTAATTGGGCCAATTAGGACTAAGACACAAGTGACGTAGTATTTTATTAAGCTCAATTCGACCAACATAACATTATTCAAAGTACTTTATTTATTTTGACTTGTTTTATACCGGCACGGCAAAGTGACCACACTGCACCTGATGGTAAGCGCAGTGCGGTATAATTAGAGCATCGAGTAGCGAGGGACGATCTATCCCCCGCTACACAACACAATCATGCCGGCCTGCTGTTTAGCTTCTTCACATTACGCCGAAAGGACCCAGGATCATAGGAAGGAGGGAACACGGTAGCTGGCAAACTGTTCCACAGCTTGATGGTGCGGCAAAAATACCAATTTACGAACCTCTTGGTTCGGGCCGGGGTAATAGACACCATGAAGCCGTGACTCCGCAAGCCAGAATTTATTGTTGAATATTGCAAATTTAGCACGTCGCGCTTTTTATTCAGTGGCAAGTTTTTTTTTGGTTAAGTTCTTTCTTTACCGACATTTAGAGGGTTCTTTTACGAATTTTACTTATCAGGAAAGTTTCATAATGAACCCATATTACTTATATACTATTTCGACATAGCTATTGGATTAGAAGATTTTACATGTATTTCTCGGGATTCAACTCAGTTGACAGCCTCCGTGGAGCAGCGTGGAGAAGCCGACTGTGAAACGAGAGGCCGTGGGTTCGATTCCCGCAGCGAGACAAATGTTGATGACAGTTGTTGTGGGACCGTAGTCCCTCTTAGTTCTTGATAACCTCAGCACAGGATTCAACTAGTGTGGGGACAGAACTATGTGTGACTGTTGGGTGTATTTATTTATTTAATTTTGAGTACTTTGACAATAGACCCTCGACCGCTTCTTCACCTTCTTGCCCATGGCGTAGTGTGAAGAAGCAGGCCGCGCATGATGGTATTGAGTAGCGGGGGATAGATCGTCTCTCGCTACTCGATCCTCTAATTGGACCGCACTGAGCTCACCATCAGGTGCAGTGCGGTCACTTTTCCATACCAGGGTAATAAAAATTACAATTAATTTTTATTTAGGTAAACCCCGGGTCCATGTACACCAGACAATAGTCAACTCTGCGGTCAATGTTGAAGCTGTTCTACAATGTTCTGCCCATGAAGAACCGAAGTAAGTATATTGAATGAACTTTATTGTCCTTAGCAGAGGAGCAGCTATTGCCTAGTTGGGAGTCGTACTGTCCAGACAAAAGTCGCAGATCAAAATCAGCTGAAATGGCATAAACCTCTGACGTTTAGAAATTATGTGTCAATGTTATTAATTTTGTGTGACAGACAGATATTTGTGTACGGTGTCTGGGTGTTGTGAGACGGAAAGTCTCCCTGATACCCACGACACAAGACTCTCGTATATTAGTGTGGGGTCGGGGCTATGTATGTAACTGTTGAGTGTTATTTATTATTTAATTGTTACTTGCTCTAACGGTGAAAGAATACATGAGCAAACCTGATTTACCATAAAAATCTTTAGGGTGTCTCTCAACCCGTATTAGGCCAGCGTGGTGGACTAACTCCTCTCATTAGTAAAGGAGGTGCACAGCAGAGTGACAATGTTTATAAAAGTTTTTTAACTCATAAAAAGTACACCGACTTCAATATCAAACAAATTATGCCTATAAATTGAGGATTGCCCTCGATTTTTCTGAGATCCCCTCAAATCCTGACTTGGTGCCAACGGGACCACCTGGGAAGTATACGCTTTTAAACAAAAAAAAAAGAATTTCTCGAACATACATAAAATGCCTAATGCTATTTTTAATGACTGTCGAGCAACTAAGAAAAAATATTACTACGAATTGAGACCCTCCTCCTTTTTTTGAAGTCGGTTAAAAATAGGGCTGGTTTTTTATCCCTAATATATTTTTGCATTTCTTCCAGCCCCCACATGCGTTGGTACAAGGACGGCAGACTGATCGAGGACTCCGCCTCTCAGTACCAGGTGTCCACCAGCGGCGCCCAGTCGAACCTCAGCGTCACGCCTAGGAGTGACCAGGACTTCGGCACCTTCACTTGCGAGGTATGTTTTTAAACCTTTTTTTTTTAATCGAAATAGGCTTGCGTTTGACCACTATCTCGCCTGATGGTAAGTGATGATGTGGTCTACGGTGGAGCTCGCTTGCCTAGAAGATACCTATTCACTCTCTAGCTTTGAGATATCTAAATATATAATCTGCCTCGGTAGTGCAGTTGTAATTGCGCATGCATTACGACTGCTGTGCTGAGGTGAGGGTTCGGTCCCCGGGTCGAGTAAGGTGATATTGTTTTTTTTCTATTTAGAAATGCTCAGTATGAGCGGAGTCTGGAATTGTGCCCGTTATGGCGATAGGCTCGCCTCCTTTCACATTATAAGACCGCAATAAATTCCGCGAAAAGTGGGTGTACTGGTTGCACCTCTGCCTACTCCTTCGGTAATTTACAGGCGTGATGTATATGTATAAATGTAATATTTATTAAATGATGATTTAAGACTTATAAACCCTATTTCAGGCTGAGAACCAGCACGGCAAACACAACAGGTCCATAGAGCTGGTGCAGAGCCCAGTCCTGGAAGACCTGGAGGTGGCCGGACCCAAGGTGTCGTGGACGGTGCACTCACACCTGCCGCTTGAGAACATCGAGATACAACTCAGGAACATTGAGAAGGTAATAGCGGTATTAATAGTGTAGTGGACTGTATATAAATATAAATATGTACTGTGGGTGTCTACTACCGATGACTCGCAGTACTTCTTCAACTTCGATATATTTTGATAACGTAATGAAACACAGGAGAACTCCGAACAACTACAATTTATTCCATCAATGTATCTACATATGTACAATAATTTAGTCTCGCAACTGGCACATGGTGCGAGTACGTATACTAGGCCGTTGGCCAATCACAGGCCGACTGTGCGTCTTCTCTCTCCCTCGCACATGGCCCGACGCGTTGACCAATCCCGTGGCGGTCCGTCGGTGCGAGGAATGATCCTCCGTCTCGCTCGCACACCGCCCGAGGCTCGCAACTTCACACGGGTGCCAGCCTACGCGACAGTCTCTTCGGCGTCCTCAACATCCTCCCCCCGGCGTAGCTTGCGCAGCCTTCTCTACTCGGAGGAGGACGATCTTGGTTGTAGGCCGCTTGAAGACTCCATTTTTTGTTCTGACGTCCACTACTCGTATGCCGCCGTCAGGACCTTTGTAGATGCGCTCGACGACTCCCCTGGGCCAAACGTTGCGGGGAAGGGTGCCATCCACGATGATCACCAGGTCGCCGACTTGCAGCGGTCGATCTTCGCGATGAGACTTGCCTCGAGGTACCAGGCTCGGAAGGTACTCACGAAGCCACCGCCGCCAGAAGTGATCTGCCAATGCCTGGCTCACTCGCCATGTCTTCTTGTCGGCTTCAGTGCACGGTCCCGTTGATGGCAAGCCGGTCGATGAACCTAACAGGAAGTGGTTAGGTGTTAGCGCCTCGGGGTCCTCGGGGCTCACGCTAACATGGGTTAGCGGGCGGGCGTTAATTGCGAATTCCGCCTCCGCCAACAGCGTGAGCAACACTTCTTCTGCCGGAACTCTTTCCCGCAGCGTCGCTTCGAGGGCAGCCTTCACCGATCGCACCAGCCTTTCCCAGGCACCCCCTTGGTTGGGTGCACCGGGTGGTATGTAGCGCCACTCCATCCGATGAAGGTGTCCTTCTTCCTTGAGGATTGGTGCCCACTCGACGTACGCCGCTCGCAGCTCCTGATCGGCGCCTCGGAAATTGGTCGCGTTGTCCGAGTACATGAGACGCGGCCATCCTCTTCTTGCTGCCATCCTACGCAGTGCCATTATCGCCGAATCACTGGTTAGTGACGTGACGAGCTCTATGTGCACTGCGCGCGTAGTGAGGCACGTAAAAAGTGCGCCCCATCGCTTCTCTCGACGACGTCCCACCTTGACGAGCATGGGGCCAAAGTAATCTACTCCACAGTTAGTAAACGGACGGTGGAACGGGTCCAGACGAGCTCTTGGTAGGTCGCCTGGGACGGGTACTAGTGGCCTTGCCCTTCTTAATTGGCAGAGAGTGCAGTTTCTTTCTACCGTCCTCACTGTAGGTCTGAGGTGTATGATCCAGTATCTTTGACGCAGGTCATTCGTCACGCGTTCTCTGCTTGCATGACCTGCCGCGCTGTGCTCTCGTAAGACCAAGAGTCGAGTCAGGCGATGTCGTCCATCCAAAATGATTGGCCTCTTCGTGTCTTCGTGTGCTGCGGCTACATTGATCCGACCGCGCACGCGCAATATTCCGTCTTCCATTACTGGATCCAACCTAAAGAGCTTGCTTCCTTTTGACACTGGACGGGAGCCCTTGACCTGTTCTGTCTCCTTGGCGAAGCTTTCCTTTTGTGCTCGCTTGATGAGCTCCTTCTCTGCTCGTTCTATGTGCCGACATTCCATTCGTTCGGCTTTGTGTCGACACATGTCTGTGAAGGCCAAGACTCTCGCTGCCGCTCGTACCAATGTCTCGTACTTGGAGAACCTTTCTGGATCCGGCAGCCATGTGTGCGAGTCGTTCGCCTCTTCGTTGGCGAGATGTAAGACCTCGACTTCATCTTGGTCCAGCTCTTCGTCGTCCTTTTGGCTGGGCCAATTGTCTTCTGGTTCGTACAAGAACCGTGGTCCCTGGAACCAGCGGTCGCTGTCGCTGATTGCGCAGGTACTTAGTCGGGTGGCGTCGTCCGCCACGTTTTCAGCTGTGGGTAACCATCGCCACTCTTCGCGATGTGTGAGCTCAGCCAATTCGCCAAGCCGATGTGCCACGAATGGTGTATATCGGCGGGCGTCGTGTCGTATCCAGTGGATCACTGTGGATGAATCCGACCAATACACAGTCCTCTTGACTTCGATCGAGTGTTCCCTTTTTACCTGCTCGGCGAGTCTTGCCCCGATGATCGCCGCCTGTAGTTCCAACCGTGGGATTGTTTGAGCGCGCCGTGGCGCCACCTTAGCTTTGGCTGCCACCAATGCCACTTTTATTCTACCGTCGGAGTTCACGGCTCGCCAGTACGCCACAGTCGCGTATGCCTGTTCACTGGCGTCACAGAGCACGTGAAGCTCCGTGTGTTCGTATCCCACTAAGGCGTAACACCGTGGTATCTTCAATCTTTCTATTTCCTCCAATTGAGAAATCCATGTGGAGAAGAGCGCCTGTTCTTCTGCCGGTATTGGTTCATCCCACGTCATCTTCAATCGCCATAAGCTCTGCAGGATGATTGTAGCCCTTATCGTGTATAGGCTGAGCACTCCCAGCGGGTCGTATATGGACATGACCGCACTGAGTGCTTCCCTCTTTGTGGGTGCACGTTGTTGAGCACGCACCGCTGCTGGGACACGATTCATACATGTATTGAATCTGAGTTCATCGTTTTCAGGGTGCCACATGAGACCGAGGATCTTGCTCTCTATTTGGTCTCCCCCCAGTCGCATGGACGAGACGGCGTGCAGCTCCATGGGCACGTCGCGCAATACGTCCGTGTGACTGGCGCTCCATTGACGCAGGGTCAACCCTGCCCGTGCGTGTACCTCCCTGGTCTCCCTGATGACCTGCCGCGCTTCTTCGATGCTGCTGTAGCTCGCCACAAAGTCATCCATGTAGTGGCTTCCCGTAATTGCTTCCAGGGCTTTCGGGTATTCCTGGGCGTGTTCTTCAGCGTTGAAGTTCCGCACGTAGTGTGCCATGAATGGGGAACTTGCGGCCCCGAAGATCATGCTCTTCATTTTATAATGCCTAGGCGGACTCGTTCTGTCCGCCCCACGCCACAAAAATTGTTGCGCTGGCTGATCTTCCCGACGTATCCCTATTCGCAAAAACATCTCCTGGATGTCAGCTGTCACGGCGATCGCTTTCTCCCGGAATCGGAATAATATCCCGGGTAGCGACAACAACAGATCCGGGCCTTCCAGCAGCTGACTGTTGAGGCTCACTCCGCCACTTACTGCCGCGGCGTCGAACACCAATCGCTGTTTGCCGGGCTTGTTTATATTCTGTACAGCGAAGTGAGGCAGGAACCAACAAACTGCGCTGCTCATTTCAGAGCCGTCGCATAATTCGGCGTAGCCTTTCTGGAGCAGATTTTCTATCTGAGAGGTATACTCTTCGGCGAACTTCGGATCAGCGTCCATCTTCCGCTCCATGCTCTTCAAACGCCTGAACGCCATGTCATAGCTTGACGGCATCTTAATATTATCTTGCCGCCAAGGTAAACCGACTTCGTAACCATTTTCGGTTTTCCTTATAGTGTTCTTCACTATATCCATTGCTCTGCGATCAGCATCGCTAACGCGGGGCTCTCGTGCCACGCCTAAAGCTTCTATCTTGAAGTGGAACTTTACGGTGTGGTGAAGCTCCTCATCCTGCGAGACGTGTTGTTCGTTGCTGTAAACGTGCAGCACACTTTCTCGGGTCTTCAGCAACATCTTTCGGGGTAACGTCCCATGTATTACCCACCCGAGATGAGTTCTTGAGGCCGCAGGCTGGTTTGGCTTGCCGACGCGTAACTCTCGGGACACTATGATTTCCCAATGATCGGCGCCCAAAAGGATCCCTGGTTGCGCGCTCTCGTAGCATATATCTCCATGTTTGAGATCTCTGAGATGCTGGAATCTTGTTAGCTCCATCGGGACCATCTGCCGATGTAGCTTTAAGTCCTTCATCGTTCTTGCCCTTATTTTGTGCGATGTTCCTTCGCTTTTGCCGCGGACTTGCACCGTGACCACCTTGCTGTCCCCTTCGGTCTGGGACATGTTCACCCCATTAATTTTCAGCGGTCGTGTTGGACCTTCTGCGCCAATCTTCTCCGCTATTTCTTCGTCAATCAGGGTGACGGTTGCTCCTTCGTCCAGGAGCGCGTAGGTGTTAACCTCCCCCCGTGGTCCAGCGATTACCACGGGGCACATCTTCAACAATACTGCGCTTGGGCCCGCAGCTCTTCTGGTGCCTACTGATAGCACAGCTTCAGCGTTCTCTGAAGCTTCCGACGCTGCCGCAGACTTCTCTTCGAAGTGCAGCGTCGCATGATGTGGCCGTTTGCACTGACCACATGGTTTGGCGTGACAATTTCCTCGCCAATGTTTTTGGTATGCGCACTTAAAGCATACCTTCTTCTCCTTTAGCAGGTCCCAGCGTTGCTTCACCGTCAGCGCTTTGTATCTTGGGCACTGGTATAACCGGTGGGCCTGCTCACATTCCAAACACTTTTCCTGTTCGTCGGTGGTGTTGTAAACTGTGGTTAACTTTCTTTTAGGCTTCGCTGCTAGTACTTGCACTTCTCGCCTTGTCGTTGTGCTTGTGCTTGTATATGGAGCATACGTGTAGCGCAATGCTCGGTCCGCTTCCCGCATCAAGAAGCGTGATAACACGACGACCTCTGGATCTGCAGCATCTTCATTCTCACTGGCGTAGTCGCACCATCTCGATCTTATGTGAGGGCTTAATTTTTCCAATATCTCCCGAGTCAACAAAGGGTTGTAGAGATATCCCCGTCGATCAATGGTTCTTAGAACACAAACCACGTTTTGCAGACGAACAGCGAACTGGTTTAATTCCGTAGCCGACGAACCGAGCTTCGGTAGCCTTTTCAGGTCTTCAATGGCCTTGTCGATGATTATTTCCGGCCTCCCGAAGCATTGTTCCAACGTTTTCATTATGTCATCCGGATTCGTTGCAGTATGTAGTAGCGCAGCCACCGCGTCTCTAGCTTCCCCTTTCAAACAGCTTCTCAGTCGCTGTATGTTTTCCGCTGCGGACACGTTGTACAGGCTTGTACTGTCTCTCATGGCTGCTTTGAAAGGCAACCATTCATTTATGGCTCCGGAGAACGTTGGTAGGTCGGTGTGACGTAACCTTGGTCGAGCCATCTTCTCCAAGGCTTCTGTGAGCTGCTCGACGCCTCCCTTTATAGGTGTTGGCGATCTTCCTCTCGCCGCCTCGAACCGTATTTGTCTAGGTTCCTCCCTGGGATCGGTCTGCAGCCACTCCTTAACGCGCTGATGTCCCTCCTGCGGACCCAGCGGTTCTTCATGGACGCTATCATTATCGTCCTGGATAATAGATACTTCGGCCGCTAGCCTTTTCTTAACTAGCTCGGCTTCAAGCTCTAACTGCTTCCTTTGCAATACTGCCAATTTCTCGGCCGCTTCCAATTCTGCCATGCGCAGCCTAGTATTTACGCTCGCCGTCGATCTATGCGAGCGTACGGAATGCGTAGGCGATCTCGGCCGATCTTCATGTCGCGTCGTACCCGACGTACCTGCCATCATTGTAGATACTCCGGTAGCGGCGCGATGTTCCACCGTTGTGGAAGTGAGCTTTGAAGTGGGTGACGCCGGCGGATTTACCGACAAGCGCCTAATTCGCTCGATTTGAATCCGACGTCTCTCTTCTTGGCTCGTGGTAAGTTGTTCTCGTCCTGGTTCTTCCAACTCTGCCTTATCACCTTGGCTCCTTGTGACAACCATTGTGAACGATGATATTCACGAAAAACGACGATCGTTACGGCTTCCTTACTCCGAGCAGCCTCTTGATCCGAATCCCTACTTGATTCGGTACGGCCTCCTCACTCGGTGAAGCTTCCCGACTCACGTCCTGAACGTGTCTTACGTTTTTCGCGATCCGTCTTCAGCAATCCGGTTCACACACACTATCCTAGCCGCGGTTCACACACTATATCGATCCGGTTCGCACTATCTTCGATCCGGTTCCAAGGTCCAGAAACACTGTATCCTCTATCCGGCTCGAAGGACCATAAACACTGTATCCTCTATCCGGCTCGAAGGACCATAAACACTGTATCCTCTATCCGGCTCGAAGGACCATAAACACTGTAGTGGACTGTATATGTATATGTATGTACTGGGGGTGTCTACTACCGATGACTCGCAGTACTTCTTCAACTTCGATATATTTTGATAACGTAATGAAACACAGGAGAACTCCGAACAACTACAATTTATTCCATCAATGTATCTACATATGTACAATAATTTAGTCTCGCAACTGGCACATGGTGCGAGTACGTATACTAGGCCGTTGGCCAATCACAGGCCGACTGTGCGTCTTCTCTCTCCCTCGCACATGGCCCGACGCGTTGACCAATCCCGTGGCGGTCCGTCGGTGCGAGGAATGATCCTCCGTCTCGCTCGCACACCGCCCGAGGCTCGCAACTTCACACGGGTGCCAGCCTACGCGACAGTCTCTTCGGCGTCCTCAACAAATAGTAAAGTGGAATACAGCTTCAAATATGGTTTTTTTTAGTGCCTTGATAGGCAGACGAGCAGACGGGCCACCTGATGGTAAGTAGTCACCGCCGCCAATAGACTTCTGCAATGTCAGGGCACAGCAAAGCCGCTGCCTACCGTATTGATTTGATACCTACCGATTTGAGTGAACATAATTGATTTACTTAAGTTGCAAATCAAGAAATGCTAGATCAAGACTGGTAAGTGGAACAAGTAATCAGTGGTTTATCTTCAGGTAATTTACCTTCGGGGTCAAATCCCTGTTTAGGTCTCAATCATCAGGTCCAAATGTTTCTTATAGCCCAAATAAGGTTTAAATGGAAAGAAAATTTTAAAGTTGAGAAAACCTAAAGTTCTTTTTCTATGGGATTTCAATCACAAACAGTACATGGGCATGCGAAGCTGTGAGAAAGGTTCGTTAATATAATTCATTCAGATCCATTGCAAAATGTTAGTTTAAGACTAATCAGTGGAACAGCTAAGTGAATAAGCATTAGTGGTTTATCTTTAGGTAGCTCTTTAGCTGGTGGTAGGATATTCATATCCGCCCGGATAGCGACCACCGTACACAGGGCGAAAAACCCGCCATAGTGGCACACGCAAGTGTGTCGCGTTCCGGGATCAGCCAGTGTACATCCGGTTTTTGTCGGGGGTCTGGAGTTGGGGTACAATGGCCATTTTGCGGCCTTCTTAGTACTCTGACACTAGACCCTCGACCCCTTCTTCACCTTCTTGCTCATGGCGTAGTGTGAAGAAGCAGGCCGGCATGAGTGTGTTGAGTAGCGGGGATAGATCGTCTCTCGCTACTCAGTACTCTATTTGGACCGCACTGCGCTTACCATCAGGTACAGTGCGGTCACTTTGCCGTGCCAGGATAAAAAAAAAAAAAAAAAAGGTAACATTTAGCTTCTTGCTTCAAATCCCAGGTTAGGTCTCAATCATCAGGTCCAAATGTTTCTAATAGTCCAAATAAGGTTTAAATGGCGGTTTAATGGTAGGCAGCGGCTTTGCTGTGCCCTGGTATTGCAGAAGTCTATGGGCAGCCCGTCTGCCTATCGAGGCACTAAAAAAATGGAAAGAGAATTTCAAAGTTGAGTAAAATTTAAATTGCTTTTTCTATGGTATTTCAATCACAATCTGTACATGGGCATGCGAAGCTGTGAAAAAGGCTAGTTAATATAATTCACATTCGAAACTACACAAAATCCAAGTTATTTTTAACCGAATTCAAAAAAAGCTGTTTCTCAATTCGTCGGTATCTTTTTTTATGTATGTTCCCCGATTACTCGAAGACGCCTGGACCGATTCGGCAAATTCTTTTGTTGTTTAAAAGGATATACTTCTCAGGTGGTTGCATTGGCACCAAGTCAGGGTCTGATCATGGAATCTCAGAAAAATCGAGGGCAACCAAATTTTATAGGGCCGTATAATTTGTTTTTTTTTTAAGTCGGTATAGTTTTTATGAATTAAAAAACTTTCAGAATGGCGACTGGACCCGTGTCGAAGTGCCTTTGCCCAAAAACAAGAGCCACAAGTACGAGATCATTCATGAGCTGACCAACATGGAGGCGGGCAAGTATGAGGCCGTCGTCAAAGTGAAGAACACCAATAGCTGGAGGACCACCGAGCCTGTACAACTCGAAATCGGTAAATATCCAGCCATACTCTGATACTCTCATACACTACACCGAAAATCATTGAATGCAAACAGCATTTTCAAATTAAATTTCATTCAAAAAATTCCATTAAATTGGGACCATTGGAATTTTGGAATTAATGGAATGCGATCAATTTAATTGTTAATTTGTAGGTGTCGATTGAAAATTTATTTTGTGTTTTAAATTAATTATATTATAATTTTTATTCGATGAAAAGTGTTAATAATTTAAATATTAAATAAAATAATATTTAACTAAATGAGTCGTATAGAACCAAAGTGGGCAAAGTAGGGCCGACCTATATTTTGGCAATAAAAAAAAGATAACTTTTGTTTATGTCGAAAGACAATTTTACTATAATCTGAGGAGATGTTTAATTTTAATTAATGACAAAAACAATGTATTAGGTTATTTCTTATTATTCGAAATACCGAAGGTATAACGGAGGTATTTAGTAGATTAGTTGGGGGTAGATTAATCATGACAACCAAAGTGGGAGTAGTAAATGTTTAATATAAAACAGAGTGCCTTCCGCGCTCCGGTGTTCAGTTCAGTAGTTTTGTGAAGTAGACTAGGTGATAGCCAGGATATTCGTGGTTCGTTCGCGGGGTATTAAGTGTATCAGTGTGTAAGCAGTTCAATGCCCGCGTAGTTCAGCTTAGAGGGTAATGCTGGTAGATTAATTATAAAGAGAAGCCTTAAGTGAACCCTGACATGCGGTTATGTTAATATTAAGCACTGAGATGTGTTGTTGGTGGTAGGATATTCATATCCGCGCGGATAGCGACCACCGTACACAGGGTGAAAAACCCGCCATAGTGGCACACGCAAGTGTGTCGCGTTCCGGAATCAGCCAGTGTACATCCGGTTTTTTGGGGGTCTAGATTTGGGGTACAATGTTTGGCCATTTTGCGGCCTTCTGAATACTCTGACAATAGACCCTCTACCGCTTCTTCACCTTCTTGCCCATGGCGTAGTGTGAAGGAGCAGGCCGGCATGATTGTGTTGAGTAGCGGGGGATAGATCGTCTCTCGCTACTCTAATTGGACCGTACTGCGCTTACCATCAGGTGAAGTGCGGTCACTTTGCCGTGCTAGGATAAAAAAAAAACAGTGCCGTGTAAATCAATCAATAAAATCATAAACATTGTATTTGTGCCTTTTAAATATCCATCTTGCATAGTTTTGTTGATGTTCCTAACAAATGATACAAATTTAAGCTTAACGGTGCAAAATCTTATAAAATATTCTAGATCACCGAGTACCCAACTAAGGTAAAAGAGCCGCCTTTGCCAAGTATTATTGTATTGCCAAGTTTGCCATTTTAGATTGTCACTGACTTCATGAGAATTAGGATTGTTGACTTGACAGACGCTTCTGATTGGTTGATAGTGAAAGATTGCCGACTTTGGTTCTAAAGCAACTTTTGTTTTTTAGAAGGGTTTACAGCCGTCTTTAATTATAAAACATTGCAATAGTGGATGCAGATTTAAATTTTCCATATTTTTTTTTTCATTTTTTCTTAACTACCTACTTGCTGACTTTGGTTTTATACGACTCAAATATAAATGATTATTTATATAATAAATAATTAAAAAAATCGCATTTTATTCAATTGACATCTAATATTTGGTATATTAATTAATTGGGAACATAGCATCAAATTTAACATTCATAAATGTTCGAAATTAATTGAAATGTTCGAAATCTATAAAGGAACTTTTAAGGGAATGTACAGGTATAAACCATCTACGACTGGGAAAACTAAAGATTTCTGTATTCCGTTTGAATTCAATGTATGGGTGTACAAAGGATAAAACCGTTAAAATTAATATTTGTTGAATTAAATAAAACTCAAATTTAATTGAAATACTAGATTCCAAGTACTAGGCGAGTAGCCGGCTGTGAAACGAGGGGCCGTGAGTTCGATTCCCACACCGGGACAAATGTTTGTGTGATAAACAGATATTTGTGTCCAGGGTCTGGGTGTTGTGAGACCGTACTCTCTAGGTCCCTGATACCCACAAAACAAGACTCGTATCTTGGTGTGGGATCAGGGCTATGTGTGACTGTTGGATTTAAAAAAAAACAAACCGAAATTTAATTATCATATTTACACCCATACCATTCCATATTTCATTCAAATACAATATTTTTTGCTCATGTTACATTTTCTTTTTTCAAATTATATTTTGCATCGATATTCTTGTGAAAAAAATTGCTCATATTTTCTTCCAGAAATATATACATTTACTTTAATATTTAAAATTAGTAAAAAATATATTTTCAATGTGAAAAATTTATTGTCTATTTTTAAAATGAAAAAAAAATTGCGATGTAAAATATAATTTTTCTTTATTATTTTGCCTGTACTCAAATATGCATGATTTTGAATATTGCTTCTTTTTTTTAAGTTCTAGAAGCTCAGCCGTACATCCACACTGCATCAGGTAATTGTCGCTTTTTATATATTTTTTTATTAGTTTCATTCTCTATTTTTTATATAAAAGAGAAGGCAAAGGGTTTTTTTTACCATGCAGCCTTGTCTGTCGGTATTTTTTCCAAATCTTTTTACATTTATTTTTAAAATACAATTCAATTTCTTTTGCAATATATTTATTTGGTTTTATTTTTATTTATAAAATGTAAGTGTATAAATTAATTTCATTTCCTACTAAATCTATTCAACATTAAATACATTTTTGACAGCCCCTGTGGCGCAGCGGGTGAGTAGCCGGCTGTGAAACGAGGGCCGTGGGTTCGATTCCCACACCGAGACAAATGTTCATGTGACAGTTTTTCGGGTCTGGGTGTTGTGTGTAGTCCCTCGTTCTTGATACCCACGATACAGGTTTGACCTAGTGTGAGGTCAGAACTATGTGTGTGACCGTTGGGTGTATTTATTTATGTACTAATATAAACTTTTTTACAGTTTTAGGAGGCAACGCGCATTCCATCCGATCATCGTCGACAATTTTAGCATCGATCGCGACATGCCTGCTTATTCGAATGCTTTAAAGACACAGTAGCCTTACTTATTTATTGTTAGTATCTATAAAGTATTCGTGTTTATAAGTGAAGATATGTAACAATTTTTTCTATGCTGAATTCTATAAATTACAAAAACAAGCTTTCGATGTTTAAATTTTGTAAAAGGAACGATTTATTTTTCTGTTGAAATATAATCAAAGGAATTATATTCATACGGCCTAAATTATATTTCCATGTATTTTCTAAACGCATTCAAAGTACAAATAACACGAAATCCATTTTTATACCCGTTCCATTGTTTTGTCATTAAAATATTATTGTACAGAATTTTGATTAAGGGGTATATTTTTTATTTAGTTAAGTAAGAAAATCGATTGGTTCGCAAAGATACTTAAAATTAATCGTAAATTAATCGATGGTATAGTTTTTGATTTTTTTAAATCAAATCAATGCATTTGGATAAGCAGCTTTTATTTTCTTCTAGCAGCTCGTTTTTGACAGCTTAGTATATCAGCAACTTATGTAAATATATTATGATTTATTGTCTTTTTTTTACAACATTTTACTGGCCATTATTTTTTGTTAAATTTGGCATAAAATATCTTAATCATGCAGAATATTGGTTTCGATTCTGTTTATATGCAGTGAAATTAGAATTATTTTAATGAACATGTTTAATTAAAAATAAAATAATTGATGTTACGATTCGCTTAAGGCTTCGTTTACCTGTACCATTAAATGTAGCAACCTCTTTTCTAAAGATTTTTAACTTGACAAAGTGACATTTCAAACCAATATGACAGATGTCACGATGACAGCAACTTTTGTAGTTTTATCTTTTCTAAAATCAAGCTGAATAAAAAATAATGTAATCATTTTTAATTATCTGAATGCCTCTTCTAATTTAAACTCAATCTCTTAACGTAGATTTTTCTCATTTAGTTTTTAATAATAGGTAATTATTACCAAAGTGTAATTAAGAATCACATTATTTTAGTTTAAATCAGTAATTTACTTAAGCTTAAGCTGTGTTAAATCGAATTGACATATTTTTATCTCAAACAATTTTTCCAATATTTTTTTTAATAACTTGCAAACTCATTATGCCAGTACTCAATTTTTTTTATTAAAAAATAAGTTCAATGTAACACAGTTTAAGATCAAAGAATGCTTATTAATTATAAAAATATTTAAAATTTAGTTTAAAGTATTACCAATCACTTATTATGGAACAAACGTTTTGTCATTTTTTTTTAAAACAAAGTACAGTATAAATAAATGTCTCACGTTAGTGTAAAATTCAAATGATTATATTATAGCAGAATTGTTAAACTACAAAAACCTTGGGCTAGTGTGAAGAAGCTACCCAGCAGGCTGGCATGATTGTGTTGAGGGATAGATTGTCTCTCGCTACTTGATACTCTAACTGGACGGCACTGCGCTTACCATCAGGTGCAGTGTGGTCACTTTGCCGTGCCAGGCTAAAAAGTACTTAGCACTATTTTGGTCTGGTGGCAGAATATTCATATCCACCCGGATAGCGACCACTGTACACAGGGTGTAAAACCCGCCATAGTGGTACACGCAAGTGTGTCACGTTCCGGTATCAGCATGCGTACATCTGGTTTTTGTCGGGGGTCTAGAGTTAGGGTACGATGTTTGGCCGTGTTGCGGCCTTCTGAGTACTCTGACACTAGACCCTCGACCGCTTCTTCACCTTCTTGCCCATGACGTAGTGTGAAGAAGCAGGCCGGCATGATTGTGTTGAGTAGCGGGGGATATACTGTCTCTTGCTACTCGATACTCTAATTGGACGGCACTGCGCTTACCATCAGGTGCAGAGTGGTCACTTTGCATTGCCAGGATAAAAAAACAATTCGCATTGTGCGTAAGCCACTGATGTCGTACAAGATAAAGCGATTTTTTGCTATCAACAATGAATTCATTCTCCTGTCTGCTACAATATTTTCATTTGATTATCTGCCATAATAAAAAGTTTAAGATTTACCATAGACGTACAATGATGTGCCTGTTTACAATGGTTCCGTACAAGAGGTGCTTAGTGGCTTTCTTCCATTTTAATGTAGAAATATTACCTACTAGTCTTATTTATACTAGATCACTTCCCTCGCTTCGGTATAAGGATATAAGAACGTATTGAGACAGTATACTGCAAGACACAGTTAATCAGTAAACAGTAGAGTTGCCAACCGTCCTGTTTTCCCAGGACAAGACCTGACCTTATTGGACGGCACTGCCAGAAAATAACTGGGTTTTAGAGTGTCCTGGATAATTTTTAAGCATCCTGGGTTTTTAAAGAGCCCTGATAAGATCCTGTATTATAAAATTCGCATACCACTTTTCAATCCTTACGTTACGGCGGCCTCACGCTTCGCGTTGTTTTAAAACAAAGATACATACATATACACTCACGCTTATAATCCCCGAAGGGGTAGGCAGAGGTGTAAACAGTACACCCACTTTTCGCCGAATTTCGGTCCCATAATACCATAGGGGGCGAGCCTATCGCCATACCGGGCACAGGTTCCAGACTCCGGGCTAATACTGAGAATTTCTAGATAGAAATACCCAATATCACTTTACCCGACCCGGGGATCGAACCCGAGACCTCAGCGCAGCGGTTGTAACGCATGCGCAATTACAACTGCGCCACCAAAACAAAGATCTTGTTTTTAAACTGAATTGTCCTGGTTTTTCCAACTTCATATCCTAGTTTTTGGAATTCGGGGTTGGCAACCCTAGTTACAGTTAATCTATGAAAACAAAAGGTCGTAAGAAGCCTTTGTTGAACAAGAAAAGTCTCTAAACTAATACGTGATTTTATAATTCATCGAATATTATGAAGTGTAAATGTAAAAGAAAGAATCAAGCCATCAAAATTAACTTAAGACCCAATTTGCTTTGTCACAGAAAAGACAGGCGAATTAAAACAAAAGACGTATATTTGGTCTCTAAGGGAATTTTACATCCATTATCCAAATACAGTTTTAAATGTATAGATTAAATTTGTGTTTCGTAATACACAATAGTCACCAGAAATAACTAATTCCCAGATATTTTCATTTATAAATCCACAAATGCATTTTGTAAATTGCATTTTGTGTCACGAATATTGAGTACCTACAATTTAATTGAACCCTGTTATGCAGAAAAGATCAATATTTTTTATGAAATCAAGTTAAATACATAATCTCCTAATCACGTTTCATATGTGCACAAAAGATCCAGCCAGTTTGATGACATTGACCTAAAAAAACTTTTAGCGGTAGGCAGCGGCTTTGCCCTGGTATTGCAGAAGTCTATGGGCGGCGGTGACTACTTACCTTCAGGTGGCCCGTCTGCTCGTCTGCCTATCGAGGCACTTAAAAAACTTGGTCATGTTTTATTACCTAACTAATTATCAATTAGTTACTGCATAGTACTATTTTTAAATTCGCTGTCTTTAAAACTGCATTTACTCAAAAGTATGAAAACGTTGGATCTTTTCTGCTTAACAGGGTCCAATTGTAAATTAATTTAATGCAATTAATTGATTAATTAACAATTTAATGACTAAGCGCAGAGTCCCGGTGTACACAATATGTAAATTGTTTCATCTCATAGTCGGTGCCTTCTTTATAAACATTGTGAGAGAAGGTGATATTTTTGTCTTTAAATGAATAAATAATTAATGTTTGTAAATATATTAATTATTGTCTTTTATTAAATACCCTTTATTATAGAAAATTAAATACATACACACCCACGCTTGTAATTCCAAAGAGGTAGGTAGAGGTGTAACTAGAACACTGTAGTGGGAGAGTCAGCATACCGGACACAAAATGGCAGCCTGATACTGAGTATTACGTGATAGGAAAACCCAATATCACTTTCTCGCCCCGGGATCTAACCGAGACAGTAGGTACAGCAGTCGCAACGCGTATGCAATAGGCTATTTGACAACATTGAAAATACACTGCAAATTGTGGTCATCCTGTTAGACAATAGCTTAAAAAACCATATTTCACTTAATTTTAAACAAAATAATGTATATTTTTTGCAAATTAAACAAAATAAAGTACAAAACTTTTTTTAAAATTTTATATGAGATGTGAACACTGTGATTGCAACTGTGGTGACGTCACACGCAAGTAAACATAGTTTGTTCGAGTGATTTTATTCCGCGTTTTATGTTTTTGTGGGTGATAAATTCTATTGTTGATCTATTTTAGAAGCAGTTTTATGATAATTGTTGATAAAACAATTTTTTTTTTTTATTATCGTGGCTCGGCAAAGTGCCCACACTGCACCTGATGGTAAGTGCAGTGCCGTCCAGTTATAGTATCAAGTAGCGAGGGATAGATTATCACTCGCTACTCAATACAATCATGCCGGCCTGCTGTGTAGCTTCTTCACACTACGCCTAAAGCACCCAGGATCATAGGAAGGAGGGAACACGGTAGCTGGCAAACTGTTCCACAGCTTGATGGTGCGGCAAAAGTACGAGTTTGCGAACCTCTTAGTTCGGGCCGGGGTAGTAGACACCACAAAGCTGTGGCTCCGCAATCCAGTACGCGTGGTTCTGGTATGGAAGGGAGAGGATGGGATAAGATCAAACAATTCTTCAGAGCATTCACCATGATACAGACGGTAGAACACGCTAAGCGAGGAAATATCCCTACGCAGCTGTAGCGGCTCCAGGCTGTTACTCACGTCTGCATCATTCACAATGCGGATGGCCCGCCGCTGCAACCCGTCCAAGGCATGGAGGAGGTATTTTGCGGAACCGTCCCAGAGGTGCGAGCAGTATTCCATTCCCGGTCGCACCTGTGCTTTATATAAGCGATAGAGCTGACCGGGCGTGAAAAACCGCCGCACCCTGTTCAGGATTCCGACCCTGCGGGAAGTGGCGGATATTACGCCCTCGATGTGACTCCTTGGATTAAGATCGCAGCGGATATCCATACCTAGGACACTAAGGTCATTCCGCATTGCGAGTGGAACACCCTGAAGAACGGGGATTGGAGAAAACGGAGACTTCTTGCACGAGAACGCGCACACCTGGGTTTTCTTGGCATTAAACTCAACCCGATTCCTGGTACCCCATGATGAGATGAGATCCAAGGTCTGGTTGAGCTCCATGACAAGATCCTCGCGTCTCCTCTCAGTATCCACCCGGCAACCAGGAGGCTTGCTGCAATAACGCCCATGAACCGTGCTGTCGTCTGCATAGCAATGAATATTGCCAAGCGACAACATATCATTGATATGCAGAAGAAACAAGGTGGGCGAAATCACAGAACCTTGTGGTACTCCGGCATTTACTGACATGAACTGCGAAGCGTGTCCATCAACGAGGACACGCATTCTACGCTCATGCAGAAAGCCGGAAATCCACTTGCACAGGTTGTCGGGCAGACCGTATGCCGGGAGCTTGGAGAGAAGGCCACGGTGCCAGACCCTATCAAACGCCTTGGCTATGTCGAGACTCACAGCCAGAGCCTCGCCATGCCTGTCAATCGCCTAACCCCAGTGATGCAATACAAACGCTAGAAGATCACCCGTTGATCGGTTATGGCGGAAACCATATTGTCTGTCACTGATCAACGAGTGATCCTCCAGGTAACGAACTAATTGGCTGTTAATTAGTCGCTCCATGACTTTACAGATCACTGAGGTGATGGCGATTGGGCGGTAATTGTTAGGGTCTGACCGATCACCCTTTTTGGGGATCGGCTGCACATTGGCCGCCCTCCACGATTCAGGCACAACACCTGAGAGGTAGGACGATCGGTATAGGCGTGTCCGTGCAGGAGACAACTCCGCTGCACACTTTTTGAGAACAAGCGCTGGGATACCATCCGGACCACTGGCCTTCCGGACGTCGAGAGACTGCAGCTCACGCCGCACATCACTATGCCTGATACGGATATCAGGCATTGTGTGACCGCAACCGGGCAGCGTAAGTGGTAAAGGAGCATTGCAGTCCTCGAGTCTCGAATTAGCCGCGAAGAGGTTTGCCAGTAAATCGGCCTTCTCTTGCGAGCTATGGGCCAGTGTTCCATTACGATATCTCAGCGGTGGCAGCGAAGGGCGACAGAAATTAGATTGGACCGCCTTAGCCAAGCTCCAATAAGCACGACTGCTTGTCGGGTGATCGGCCAAAGCACATCCAATCTTGGAGACGCGCTGGGCATCCGCTCTAACATACTCCCTCTTGCAAGCCTTGGCAGCACGGTTGTAGGCTGCTTTGAGGGACTTGAGATTGGGATCCTTCTTAGCGCGACCCCTGATCCAAGCGCGATACGCCGTCTGTTTTTTACCAACAGCATCGGCGCATGCACGATTGAACCAGGAGCGTCCTCGGCCGTTGCCCGCGATCTCAGAGGAAGGAATGTAATTATCATAAAACTTAGCTTTGTTTATCATTATTAGCTTGTTTACTTGCATGTGACGTCACACGTGTCATATGATCAGCGCCATTACAGAAATAGCGGTTTTGGAGATTTTTTTTTTTTTTTTTATGGAAAAAGGGGGCAAACGGGCAGAAGGCTCACCTGATGGAAAGTGATCACCGCCGCCCATGAACATCTGCAACACCAAAGGGCTTGCAAATGCGTTGCCGGCCTTTCAGGAAAGAATATGCTCTCTTCTCGAAGGTTCCCAGGTCGTAACGGTTCGGAAAGACCGCCGGCGACAGCTGGTTCCACAGAGTGGTTGTGCGTGGCAGAAAATGCCGTAAAAATCGCGCTGTTGTGGATCGCTGGACATCGAGATGGTGCGGATGGAATTTTATGTTTTGGCGCGATGTCCGATGGTGAAATTCAGCGGCCGGGATCAATCCAAACAATTCCTCGGAACATTCCCCATGATAAATGCGGTAGAAGATGCAGAGTGATCCAACATCTCTACGCAGAGCCAATGGATCAAGCCGATCGGAAAGAGCTTGATCGTCGATAACCCGAGCTGCCCTACGTTGAATGCGGTCAAATGGAAGTAGCTGGTACTGGGGGGCTCCCGCCCAGAGATGAGAACAGTACTCCATGTGGGGCCGAATTTGCGCCTTATAGAGATTTAGGCGTTGACCCGACGTGAAGTACCGTCTCGCCTTACTGAGCACACCAAGCTTCTTTGAGGCCAATTTGGCCTTTCCTTCCAATTGACCGCGGAACTGGACGTTGCTCGAAATGTCGACGCCAAGTATTCCAATATTGGGTTTGGCAGACAGGGGAGTGTTCTCTAAATGAGGAGTTACGACAAATGGTGACTTTTTAGCGGTTAACGCGCAGACTTGTGTCTTTTTGGGGTTGAATTGGACTAAGTTTAGTCGACCCCAGTCCGAGACTTTGGTTAACAAGGACTCGACTTCAGACACAAGTTTGTTCCGGCTCTCGTCGACGTATTCCCGAGAAATATTAGCACGGCCAGTGTACAGTACATCTACAGTGCTATCGTCTGCATAGCAATGAATGTTGCTGATTTGCAGCATGTCATTTATATGCAGAAGAAACAGAGTAGGAGACAGTACACAGCCTTGTGGAACACCAGCATTGACAAATTTAGGATCAGAGCATGCACCGTCGACGACGACCTTGATGCTCCGATCTGCCAAAAAACTGGTGATCCAGTTGCATAAACTTAACTTAGATTTAAACTTTAACATTGATTTTTATTAAAAATACAGTAGATTTCCCGGAAATATCAATATAGTGTGCTTATTATGTAATAAATAATAGTTTTAAATCATTTTCGAAAATTAGTCAAATATCCTATTATAACTGCGCCACCGAGGCAATTAATCTTATCTCTCTATGGATGGATCCATGTAACTCAATCACGCCAGAACGGCTGTACGTATCTGGCTGAAATTTGACACAGATATAGATTATAGTATGGAATAGTACATAGGCTACTTTTTATCCCGAAAAAATGCATGGTTCTTGTGGGATATCAAAATATAGAACGATTTTATAACTTAAGATGTCTTCATAGATTTTATGCCTTTTGTTTCAAAAATAACATTCACACGGGCGGAGCCGCGAGCAAAAGCTAGTATAGATATAATAAATTAACCAAAAAAACTGTAGTGTCAGCTCACAATTCGATTCAGTTCAAGAACTGTCTTGGTAATATTTAACAGCCTCTGTGCACCTGGCGAGTAGTCGGCTGTGCAACGAGGCCGTGGGTTTGATTCCCGCACGAGACAAAAGTTTGCGTGAATGATAGACACTTGTTTCGGGTCTGGGTGTTGTGGGACCGTAGTCCCTCGTAGTTCTTGATATTTTTTTTTATAGTATTTTAGTATTTTTTTTACAAACGAGCCAGTGGGTCTCCTGATGTTAAGTGATCTCCACCACCCATGAACATCCACAATACCGAAAGTATTATGTATGCGTTGTCGGCCTTAAAGGACAGGAATAGGGATTAGGGAAGGGAAGGGGGAATCTGGGCCTCCGGTTATCTCACTTACCATACGAAACGCGACAGTAAACTGTCACTTTACGTTGGTTTTCTGTGAGACAGTGGTACTACCCCGGTCGAGCCGGCCCATTCATGCTGTAGACAAATATGTCTACAGCGTAGCTCTACCACTTCCACGATACCCACGAGGTTTGGCCTAATGTGGGGGAGGACTATGTGTGTGACTGTTGGCTGTATTTATTTAATTTAGTTCTTTAAGGTAATATCCCACGGTAATGACCTTCACGATTTGATCGCTTACATCCCCATACAAACAC
Organism: Laothoe populi; assembly: GCA_905220505.1. NCBI lineage: Eukaryota > Metazoa > Arthropoda > Insecta > Lepidoptera > Sphingidae > Laothoe > Laothoe populi. The sequence goes on from HG992173.1 coordinate 10,170,559, forward strand.
CGGTAGAAGCTGAACTTTTTATTGGGCGATCGATTTACAGTGTTTTTTATGTTTATTATTTCAATTTTTGCTGGAAAAGTTTAAAATATAGCTAGAACCATGGCTATATGTATAAATAAAAATCAATGTAAGTATGTTTGTCCTCGCAATTAAATAATTGCAGCGATAGCCTAGTTGGTTGCAGTACGGACGACGACGAAAGTCGTATGTTCGAAACCCAAGTGGCATACACATCTGACTTTTCTATAGTTATGTGTTTATTAATGTTAATTATCGCTTGCTTAACGGTGAAGGACTAACCGCGTTGCGGCTAACCGCATAGTGCGTATGTAGCCTTAGACAAATAACTGACAAGTAATATAGCTAATAAAAGTAAATAATAAGCTTCGTTGTACAAAAAAAAGCAAAAAGCCAACATCACGCGGTGTTCCCAGGCGGTCACCCATCCAAGTACTGACCGCGCCCGACGTTGCTTGACTTCGGTGATCGGACGAGAACCGGTGTATTCAACGTGGTATGGACGTTGGCGAATGTTATAAAATATTTAGCTATCTCTTCAAATAGCATGACGTCACAACTGTAGTTACTTTGCCGTGCCAGCCAAATTTCTAAATACCACGTTATAATAATCAGTGTAAATATTTTATAAGTTTTATTTTATTATATATCTATATTCTTTACTATAAAAATATTTGCAGGATTGGAATTAAAAATCATTAAAAGCACTACGAGTAGTATGAACGTCATTTGCATTTTAATCGAACCCACAGAGTATGATAGGCTGGTACATACGACATTACAACAGATTTTTTTTTGGCGTATAAGCTCCTCTGACCATGCGAAGCCAGAGCGTGTCGCTAGTTCATGATAATTATTAAAATCTAGAGCTTCCATGACGCAGAGACGAGCGAGAAGCCGGCTGTGTAACAAGACCGTGGGTTCGATTCCCGCACCGAGTCAAATGTTTGTCTGGCAGACTGATATTTGTTTCGGGTCTGGATGTTGTGAGACCGTAGTCCCTCGTAGTTGATACAATACAGGTTTAACCTAGTATGGGGTCAAAAACTCAAAACTGTGTGTGACTGTTCGGTGTTGATGGACTAATACAAGATTACTTAGATTCAGACAGATTTAATATTGAATCATACAGAGCGTATGTGGTATGACTTGGCAAATACAGACAGAGAGAGTTATAAATGAATGCAAGCAGTAAGTTGATGCGTAGTATTTGCTCCAATAATTTGATCAGGCGTTCATTGCGTTCTATATATCAACAGGTGTATATAAAATTGAGACTAAAGAAGGAGCGCCATAATGGACTACTAGTAGAAAAAGTGCCCATTTGTAAGCAGCAAATTACAACTCAAAAACCAACCACTAAGCGCTAGCATAGCAAGTGTAACCCTTATTGGTCGCTTTATGATATTATGAATGTAGCAGTTTCTTCTACCATAAATAGGCTTGCGTTTGACCACTATCTCGCCTGATGGTAAGTGATGATGTGGTCTACGGCGGAGCACGCATGCCTAAAGATACCTATTCACTCTTGACTTAAAGTTAACCAGGTATTTCGGGAAATATAGACTGCGGCAAAGAGTTCCACTCTCTAGCGGTGCGCATGATAAAATTGAAAATGCAGTTGTAACGGAATGAAATGCAATGGTTTCTTATGTTTACGCGAATTTTCTATCGCGGTTTATTTTACTTTACGGAGTGAAGTGTGCTGAGTCACTACCCTACTATTAACTATTGCGCTATCTTTGAAATTAAATTTGAAATTAATTAAACGGTAGGCAGCGGCTCTGCTGTGCTCTGGCATTGCAGAAGTCTATGGGCGGCGGTGACTACTTACCATCAGGTGGCCCGTCTACTCGTCTGCCTATCCAGGCACTAAAAAAAAACTACACCCCTTGCTACGGTGGCGTCAACCTAATTTATCGCTTTTCGACGGACATTTTTCATACGCAGAGATTGTGCTCCTTGGTCTAGTATCCATGGCTTAGTTACAATAAGCTATGTTTAAAAAGTTCTTTACCTAGCTACTAGGTGGCGCTATATTCAATAAAACAAACCAAACCAATATATTTTACCTAAATTAATTAGTGTATGCAGTATTAAAAACGTATATTATTGTGTTTTTTTTTACTGCCTGTATAGACAGACGGGCCACCTGATGGTAAGTAGTCACCGCCGCCCATAGACTTCTACAATGCCAGGACACAGCAAAGCCGCTGCCTACCGTTAAATTTGTTGGAGTTGTGATTTATATAGATACTAGCGGGCCCGGCAGACGTCGTCGTGCCCGTAAAAGTAACGCCACGCCGACTGCAGCGCCATCTGCCGGGCTGATTTGTGAATCTAAACCATCCATGGCACCACCCAAACACATACAAAAAAAAAATATTCAAATCGGTCCAGCCGTTTAGGAGGAGTTCAGTGACATACACACGTACAGTAGAATTATATATATAAAGATGGGTTAAGTACAACTGCAGAACGGCTGCAGCTCTCGATAAGTGTTTAACGCCATCTAGCGGTTTTCATTTTACAATATAATCGCCCATCTCCCTCCATTGCCGCCCTAACCATGTTTTGGGAGCTCCAAATAAACCCATCACGGTCGATATCGAGACAGCACTGCCTCTATCTCACCACAATTACAATTTTATTGTGAACACACGACGTAGGACGAGCCGGCGAGTCCAACAAGTATTCTCGGTATTCCAGATTCTCGATACACGATGCCAACCGTGCTGTTTTCCCAGGAAAAGACCTGATTTTTAAGAGTGTCCTGGAGGGTTATTCTTGACACTTGATCCCAATTTAAAATCGGGATTGGGTTCGAAAACTGTGCAATTGGCAATCTTGAACGAAATGCGCATGTTTTAACTGAATACGGCGGAATTTTTGTAACTGAATGAAATAGAGTATTTAAGATCGGAAGTTCGTAAATATTCTATTTCATTTAGTTGAGTGAGTTACAGTTCTAGTATTATCTAGATTGGAATTGAAACTGTATCGAGTTTGAGATTGGAGGTGATTTCAAGAGTAGGCCTACTGGGGGGTCCTGAATAGTTTTTAAGCAGCGTCCTGGGTTTTAAAGGGCCCAGATAAGTTTTGCAGTCATTACATTAGGGGCGGCCCCACAACTCCCGAGTGTTCGAGCTGTTTTAAAACAAAGACGCGTCCTGTTTTATATTAAATTGTGCTGGTTTCCACTTGTAAAACCTAGTTTTTAAAATGCAAGGTTGGCAACCCTACGATACACTAATAAGTATCTCGAGACAGCCCTGTAACTATTCCAAGCGACGCAACGGCTTAATTGAAGGTCTTTAAGAAAGCGTCTTAGAAGCTTAGCCGTTGTTTTGTTAGACAAACGTTGTTTTCTGGCTGGAGCGCCATAAGCGGCCTGTGCCCTGGCATTGCAGAAGTCTATGGGCGGCGGTGACTACTTACCATTAGGTGGCCCGTCTGCTCGTCTGCCTATCCAGGCATTAAAAAAAGAGCTAACGGCACAAATCAGTACGAAAAAAAATAACTTCAATAAGGTTGGTAGTCGTGGCGCATTATTGAAGTTTTCACTTCAGATGGCAGTCAGACAATACAGGCCAGTCCACAGACTGATTTGATTGATTCAAGTAAAATATCTAAGTCCGGCATTAGGGGTGGGTGCGGTTGGACGACCACCCGGTGCGCTGGAAATGAAGGTGTGCTGGAGACATATTTAGCAGCGGTAAGTTCACCATAAAAGTCTTAAATTTCCATTAATCTGGTGAAGAAATCACTACGGTCCCGCCACACCCAGACCTGAAACAAGTATGTGTATGTGGCAAACATTTGACTCGATGCGGAAATCGAATCTACGGTCTCTCGTTTCACAACCTTATACCATTGTATTGTGAAGTATATATTGTACGAATCGTTAAATAAGATGTGTCTTTGCCAACGTCCATACCACGTTGAATACACCGGTTCTCGTCCGATCACCGAAGTCAAGCAACGTCGGGCGCGGTCAGTACTTGGATGGGTGACCGCCTGGGAACACCGCGTGATGTTGGCTTTTTGCTTTGTCATGTTCAGTGACGTCACACTAGTGACTATATTGTGATACAGAACAGTCGCTAGAGAGAGTCATTCGCCAACGTCCATAGCACGTTGAATACACCGGTTCTCGTCCGATCACCGAAGTCAAGCAACGTCGGGCGCGGTCAGTACTTGGATGGGTGACCGCCTGGGAACACCGCGTGATGTTGGCTTTTTGTTTCAGTCATTCATCATTAATTCATATTTGTATTTACTGAGAATTGAGAAGCTAAAACCCGATGGCTTCATATGGGTTTGTTAATTTATCTACCTTGCTTTTTGCTTTCTAACAGACTCCATAATACGCTTAATTATTGGTATACATGTCATTGGCTTACTACTTTCGTTCATAGATGGCGCATACTACATCGTAGATGTTAAAATGCAACCCGTTTGGCCTTCTGGTGCATTTAATTCGGTCTCATGTTTACAAAATGATTGATGAAATTATTACGGTACATGTTTAGTTTCTAGTCTCATACGCTATAAGATGACTCAGGTATTTTAGCCTCAATACCTTAGAGTAGGCAACCGTAATGTCTGAGGCTAAAATACCTGAGTCATCTAATAGCGTAAGGACAATACTTACGAGGAAGCAGTGGAAAAAGTACAAACAGCTGTCTTTACTATCAATGACTGGACAAAAAAATTGCGTTTAAAAATTAATTAAACAAAATCAGTACAAGTTGATTTTACATTATTTTTAGATTATTTGTCGAAATGTGCCGAAAACATTAAAACGCCAAGTTATTTGGATATTGCCATAACAAAAGAGAGAAAAGCAAAAAGCCAACGTCACGCGGTGTTCCCAGGCGGTCACCCATCCAAGTACTGACCGCGCCCGACGTTGCTTGACTTCGGTGATCGGACGAGAACCGGTGTATTCAACGTGGTATGGACGTTGGCGAACATTTAACGATATTTAGCTATCTTTATAGGCGATATGGCGTCACTATTTATATTGTATTTTGATGTCAATGTTAAAATACTATTTTTATTTATTTTTGTAAAATTGAAAATATATTATAAGCAAATAAAAACCTACATATCATTTCGAACCCATAATAAGATACGAGTCTTGCACCGTGTGTATCAAAAACTACGAAGAACTACTACTACTTAAGGGCTTTTTGAGCTGCAGCCTAGGGCCCCGTGGAAACAAAAGGGTTCCAGCCTCCATTGAAAACGATATTGTGAAAAAGAACTAAATAAAATAAAACTATCATAGGATGAGAAAATAAAGGAATTTGCAGCAAAAAAATTAGATGTAGAAGTAAAAAGTAGAAAAATGCAGAATGGTTACTTTATAATTTATATATCAAAACTGTACATAACCCGTCTAATTGTTTTGCAATAATGTCGTAAATTTGCTGTGTGTCTACACAAACACTAAGCCATATTATATAAATAAAGTAATTTGTGTCCTATTTTTTTCTCTGCCGTATACCTACATCACTATAAAACACTGACTGTCTCTTGCTACTTGATACTCTATCTGGACGGCACTGCGCTTACCATCAGGTGCAGTGTGGTCACTTTGCTGCGCCAGAATAAAAAAAAAAACACTATAAATTAACGACAGACAGCGTCTTTGCCCTGGCATTGTGGAAGTCTATGGGCGGCAGTGACTACTTACCATCAGGTGGCCCGTCTGCTCGTCTGCCTATCGCGGCACTAAAAAATCTATTGAAATAGAAGGTTTGTAATGAAGCCATATTTAACTTATATTTTTATGTAGTGATTGGTTCAGTAGACTCTTAGGAATTTCTTAAAAATTAAACGCAATCTTAACAATTTGATCAGCACGCAATTACGGTAATGTAAGCAATATTTCATTACATTAATGGAAAAACTGCGTACAACTTTATCATTTCGCCGAGAACCAATTTTGTTTACGCAAGATTTTTGACAAAGTGGTAATTAGTTCCATAAATTCACGATCCGCCTCTGCGTGGGTGCTCTGAGACCGTAGAGCGTACTGGTGGCAGGCCTCTAACGGTCTACAGGTCCAGGGGCCCGAAACAAATATTTATGGATATTTGTCTTGGTGTAGGAATCGAACCTACGGCCTCTCGTTTGCAACTGGCTACGTATTATTTTATATACCACACGTCCGTACTAATATTGGATTTAATTCCCCCATTGTAAGAATATGCAGCGAGTATAATGCTCTTAACATCAAATCTCCCGATCTGGACATATTCAGTACACCACTCTCCAAGTTCAGAAGGGAAGCGCTGAAACACTTGCTGGACAAGGAAGACTAGAGTTTATTATTATTATTTAAAGTTTTTTTATCTTAATAATTTTTACTTTTATGATTATAATTGTAAGTTACTATTATTTAAATTTTATAATAACTATTTTTTATAGCTACTTATATTAAATTTCGATGCGAGGCTCTGTCATGTTTGTTATCCTCTGTTTTTACTGTTATTTTGTAATTTTATGTCAATGTTATTCGTATGAGAATGCTGTGCATACCTTCAATAGGCATATGTATCAGACTTTATACTATCTTTTATTATTTGTGATTTTTGGATGCATGTGTCACTGCTGTGTTATTTAATAAATAAAATAAAAAAAAGTATCTTTCGCCTTTACGCCTGAAATAAACACACTAGCAATGTTTATTAATTGATTCTATAATTACATATATTATGTTATTACATACTGCCCTGTCCCACTGTTGGGTACGGGCATTGTCTTCTAATGAGAGGGGTTAGACATTAGTCCACCACGCTGGCTCAATGCAGGTTGGTAGACTTCAAATACCTTTGAAATTCCTGTGAAAATTCACAGGTATGCAAGTTTCCTCACGATGTTTTTTCGTTAAAGCAATTGATATTGACAATTAATTCACGTAACTGTATAAAAGTCAGAAGTGTATGTCAAGGGCCATATGGAGAGGATGGATGAAAGGCGATTTACGAAAGGTATTTATCGTGCGAAAGTGACCGGAAGAGTCGGTAGAAGGCGCCCGAGGAGAACTTATTGCAATCAAATAAACGATCTTCTCCTAAAAGGGCAAATCAGAAGTACCTCCAACAGTCGAAAATGTATGAGAAGATGTATGACTGTGGAAGAGGCGAAAGAAGTGTGTCAGGATCGTAGGTTGTGGCAGTCAATAGTCTCTGCCTACCCCCATGGGATGCGGGCGTGAGTGTACATGTATGTATGTATGTATGTGTATGTCATTTGAGCTAGTCTCAAATTGAATTGCATTGGTTTATTTACCTACCCATGATATTTAAACTTCTACAAACTATAGACCATATAAGCTTTTCAGTTTTTCAACTTTTTTCACCATCCAAATATCGATTGGGGGACTATTTGATTTATGCGACATTTTTTTGCGATATTGCGTTAGATAAATAGTTTTATAGATATTCGGGATAAGCAAATTTTTGTACATCTTTTAAGCCTATTTTTAATTTTTTAGCACTCATATGAATCATGGTAAAATGGGGCTCATTTTTTCAGGGCACATTTATCTTAGAAAATAATCCTCATAAATGCATAAACATAAGTCATAGAGATGCAGTGCGAGCTTACACAAGTAATATATTAATTCTACAATTTTTTTTAAAGTGAACTTTTTTCGGAAAAACAAAAAACCTTAACCTCTCTCCTGTAACTTATAAATATGTCGAGTAAAGAAAATAGCGCTCCAGCCGTCTGTATTGTCTTAATTATTTTATTTGTGTCTTTAAAGAATTCGCTACTCTTTAGATATCGTATAATAGCATGAACTGTACATGTAATATAATAATTTCATCAAAGTTTTCGTAAACAGGATCCAGAATTGAAGCTGCACCACACAGGCCAGATAGGTTGCACTTTAACACCACGGAGCAGCATGCGCCATCTATGAACAACAGTAGTAATGAATAGTACAATGATATAATGACGTCGTGTGAATGCTATAGATAGCTAAATATATTTATTATAGTTTGTAAATGCATTGTTAGATTATTCAAGTTCTAAATAAAAATAGTGACGTCATATCATCTATAAAGATAGCTAAATATTGTTGAATGTTCGCCAACGTCCATACCACGTTGAATACACCGGTTCTCGTCCGATCACCGAAGTCAAGCAACGTCGGGCGCGGTCAGTACTTGGATGGGTGACCGCCTGGGAACACCGCGTGATGTTGGCTTTTTGCTTTTCTTTAATATGCACTGTAATCTTTTGTTATGGCAATATAGTCCAAAATCCCAGATTTTTTGTGGAGCTTTAAAGCGTCTGACAAAAGTTTTGGTCCATGGAAAGTGTCTGACACTTATAATATTATTTTAGAATAATATAAAACATATATAAAAATCAGTCATGTATATTTAAGTTAAGTAACTCTTTTTTTTAGTTACCTGTCTTACCTGGTACCTGCCCAGGTTTCACAAGGAGAGCTCAACAAACACACAGGTTATTCAGAGAACATGAGACGCTACTGAGAACCTAAGGTTTCGTCCATGTGAAAATAAGTTATGTCAGATCGCTCTGGGATCTTACTCTAATATACAAATAACTGACAAATACGATTTTGACAAATGATTATACCGCATGTCTCTTGTACGGATTCACTACTGAATTTGGCTTTTAACCTTGCCACCAAGTAGACCACCTGCTACCCATGGACTATAAGTGTTGGTACAAATTACCGAAAAAAGAATGAACATTTGTATAAAATAAATTTGCCAACTGAACTATTTTCCGAGGACATGACCTGGTTTTTAAAGTTTCCTGGAGTGTCCGTGATAGTTTTTAAGCAATGTCCTGGGTTTTTAAAGAGCCCTGTATTTTAAAATGTTCGCGTCACTTTTGCAATCATTATGTTACAGATGACGCTGTTTTAAAACAAAAACGTATCCTGGTTTTAAACTGAATTATCCTTGGTTTTTCCAACATTAAATCGGATTAGTTGAACTGGGCACAAATCGGGCTAGACTGGGTTCTAGTATGCCGAGGCGCTGTCTTTTATTGTAAACCTTAACCCCGCTCAGTCTATTAATTATCAATCTAACCAAATTTATTTTATAAGAGACACCCGGTATTTCTAATAAACAGGGACTACTCTAACACTCGTATTTATAATAAAGAAAAATATTTTACTTTTGCAAAAGTAATTAAGTACTTGAGCAATGATTCTATTTTATAGTTAAGAATTCTTAACCAAGTAAGAATCGTTTGACGTAAGATTGCTAGGCAAAGCATTAGCAGCGACGTCCGATGCTTGAGTAACGAAATGACTTACTGAAGTAATTGCTTGAGACAAAATAATGTCTTGTTTATAAATACGAGTATAAGAATACTTATATTGTTTCGTTCACTTAATAATTCTATATGGGTCATGCTTCGATCAACAATAAATTTAATAAACCTAACGGTAGGCAGCGGCTTTGCTGTACCCTGGTATTGCAGAAGTCTATGCGCGGCGGTGACTATTTACCATCAGGTGGCCCGTCTGCTCGTCTGCCTATCGAGGCACTAAAAAAACCTAGCTTTATGCTTTTCTAACAAACTCCAAAAACACGCTGAATTAAAATTGGTATACATATCATTGATTTACTACTTTAGTTCATAGATGGCGCATGATTCATATTAGATGTTGAATGAAACACGTTTGGACTTCTGGTGCAGATTCAATTCCATCTCATATTTACAAAACAATGAAATTACTGCGTTAGATGTATAGTTTATACGTTTATAGTATAATACGATATTAAGTAAAGTAGTGAGTTCTTTCATGACCCATATAGAATTATTAAGTGAACGAAACAATAAAAATATTCTTATACTCGTATTTAATTAATATTAAGCAATTACTTTAGTAAGTCATTTCGTTACTTAAGCATCGGACGTCGCGACGCTGCTAATGCTTTGCCTAGCAATCTTACGTCAAACGATACTTACTTGGTTAAGAATTCTTAACAAAAAAATAGAATATGAAGTGGTAGAGCCACGCTGTAGACATATTTGTCTACAGCATGAATGGGCCGACTCGACCTCACAGAAAACCAACGTAAAGTGACAGTTTACTGTCGCGTTTCGTATGGTAAGTGAGATATCCGGAGGCCCAGATTCCCACTTCCCTTCCCCAATCCCTATTCCTGTCCTTTAAGGCCGACAGCGCATACATGATACTTTCGGTATTGTGGATGTTCATGGGCGGCGGAGATCACTTAACATCAGGTGACCCACTGGCATTGCTCAAGTAATTACTTTTGCAAAAGTAAAATATTTTTCTTTATTATAAATACGAGTGTTAGAGTAGTCCCTGTTTATTAGAAATACCGAGTGTCTCTTATAAAATAAATTTGGTTTGATTGATAATTAATAGACTGAGCGGGGTTAAGGTTTACAATAAAAGACAGCGCCTCGGCATACTAGAGCCCAGTCTAGCCCGATTTGTGCCCATTTCAACTCAACCGATTTAATGTTGGAAAAACCAAGGATAATTCAGTTTAAAACCAGGACACGTTTTTGTTTTAAAACAGCGTCATCTGTAACATAATGATTGCAAAAGTGACGCGAACATTTTAAAATACAGGGCTCTTTAAAAACCCAGGACATTGCTTAAAAACTATCACGGACACTCCAGGAAACTTTAAAAACCAGGTCATGTCCTCGGAAAATAGTTCAGTTGGCAAATTTATTTTATACAAATGTTCATTCTTTTTTCGGTAATTTGTACCAACACTTATAGTCCATGGGTAGCAGGTGGTCTACTTGGTGGCAAGGTTAAAAGCCAAATTTAGTAGTGAATCCGTACAAGAGACATGCGGTATAATCATTTGTCAAAATCGTATTTGTCAGTTATTTGTATATTAGAGTAAGATCCCAGAGCGATCTGACATAACTTATTTTCACATGGACGAAACCTTAGGTTTTCAGTAGCGTCTAATGTTCTCTGAATAACCTGTGTGTTTGTTGAGCTCTCCTTGTGAAACCTAGGCAGGTACCAGGTAAGACAGGTAACTAAAAAAAGAGTTACTTAACTTAAATATACATGACTGATTTTTATACATGTTTTATATTATTCTAAAATAATATTATAAGTGTCAGACACTTTCCATGGACCAAAACTTTTGTCAGACGCTTTAAAGCTCCACAAAAAATCTGGGATTTTGGACTATATTGCCATAAGAAAAGAATACAGTGCATATTAAAGAAAAGCAAAAAGCCAACATCACGCGGTGTTCCCAGGCGGTCACCCATCCAAGTACTGACCGCGCCCGACGTTGCTTGACTTCGGTGATCGGACGAGAACCGGTGTATTCAACGTGGTATGGACGTTGGCGAACATTTAACAATATTTAGCTATCTTTATAGATGATATGACGTCACTATTTTTATTTAGAACTTGAATAATCTAACAATGCATTTACAAACTATAATAAATATATTTAGCTATCTATAGCATTCACACGACGTCATTATATCATTGTACTATTCATTACTACTGTTGTTCATAGATGGCGCATGCTGCTCCGTGGTGTTAAAGTGCAACCTATCTGGCCTGTGTGGTGCAGCTTCAATTCTGGATCCTGTTTACGAAAACTTTGATGAAATTATTATATTACATGTACAGTTCATTCTATTATACGATATCTAAAGAGTAGCGAATTCTTTAAAGATACAAATATAATAATTAAGACAATACAGACGGCTGGAGCGCTATTTTCTTTACGCGACATATTTTAAAAGTTACAGGAGAGAGGTTAAGGTTTTTTGTTTTTCTCTGAATGACTCTCTCTAGCGACTGTTCTTTATCACATTGTCACTACACTAGTGTGACGTCACTGAACATTACAAAACAACAAAACAAAAAGACCACACAGGCCAGACGTTGCACTTTAACACCACGGAGCAGCATGCGCCATCTATGAACAACAGTTGTAATTAATAGTACAATGATATAATGACGTCGTGTGAATGCTATAGATAGCTAAATATATTTATTATAGTTTGTAAATGCATTGTTAGATTATTCAAGTTCTAAATAAAAATAGTGACGTCATATCATCTATAAAGATAGCTAAATATTGTTAAATGTTCGCCAACGTCCATACCACGTTGAATACACCGGTTCTCGTCCGATCACCGAAGTCAAGCAACGTCGGGCGCGGTCAGTACTTGGATGGGTGACCGCCTGGGAACACCGCGTGATGTTGGCTTTTTGCTTTTTGTACAGCTAGAGCTCATATTTTACTTAACAGTAGTTTCTGTATCAGTTATCGATACCGTTATCGTTTTTACGATAACCATCATTAATTTGACAGGCCCCGTGGCGCAGCGGGCGAGTAGCCGGAACGAAAGGCCGTGGGTTCGATTCCCGTACCGAGACAAATGTTTGTGTGACAGACAGTTATTTGTTTCCGGTCTTAGTCCCTGATAAATCTTGATACCCACGACACTTGTTTTAACTAGTGTGGGGTCAGAACTACGTGAGTGACTGTTGGTATATTTATAAAAAAACATATTTGTATTTACTGATAATTGAGATAAAAACACACCTATGTAGTAGATCGCGTGATGTAACACGATATATGGACTATGGACAGATCTTAAATACACGATAGTTTTATGTGGCTTTGTAAATTTAATATACCTTGCTTTATGCTTTTCTAACAGACTCCAAAAACACGATTAAATTATAATTGGTATACATTGATTTACTACTTTCGTTCATAGATGGCACATGCTTATCGTAGATGTTGAATGAAACCCGTTTGCCCGTCTGTAGCAGCTTCAATTCCGTCTCATATTTACAAAAATGTCGATGAAATTACTGCGTTAGATGTATTGTTTGTAGTATAATACGATATTAAAAGTAGTGAGTTCTTTCATGACCCATATAGAATTATTAAGTGAACGAAACAATATAAATATTGTTACAGTAATCCTTGTTTATAAGAAATACTGGGGATCTCTTATAAAATAAATTTGGTTAGCTTGATAATTAATTCCCTATTTATTAGAAATACCTCTTATAAAATATGTTCTGGTAGATTGATATAAGATAGACTGAGCGGGGTGAAGGTTTACAATAAAAGACAGCGCCTCGGCATACTAGAGCCCAGTCTAGCCCGATTTGTGCCCAGTTCAAGTAATCCGATTTGAAGTTGGAAAAACCAGGACAATACAGTTTAAAACCAGGAAACGTTTATGTTTTAAAACAGCGGAAATACGAGCCGTAGGGCCGTCATCTGTAGCATAATAATTGCAAAAGTGTCGCGAAAATTTTAAAATACAGGGCTCTTTAAAACCCAGGACATAGCTTAAAATTATATAGTGCTATAAGTGCTGCAGCTTTTGCAGTCCGGAAAATAAAACGTCTAACAGATGTTTCAACGGCTAGGTTGGTATATTTCGCATACTTCTACAGTATTATGTCTTACGGCATTCTATTGTGGGGATCAGCTGCTGATATAAATACTACATTTACTTTACAAAAAAGAGCAGTCCGAGCTATACACGACGTACGTTTTCGGGATTCTTTACGATCAGTTTTCAAGGATAGTAATATTAAACTCATTTGCAAAAAACGGGCGGTTTTGATTTTAATTCTTCTTTAAAAAAATACTGCACCAAAATGATTTCAATCATTTGTACATGTTACTGGCTGGTTTTAAAAATGCCGTGGTGTTTAAAACAGTACGTTCTAAATTAAAATTTTCTTTTGATGCTCGTTTTTACAGAAAACCACTTTTTATCCTACATTTTTGGTGCGAAGTTCCAAAAGATAATATCGGTTTTCATAACTTTTAGTCAATTTTTATGAATTTATTTCATATTCTTAATTGTCAAAGCTTCATTTATTGCTGTTTAGCTGTCTCAATAATGTTAGAGAAAGTGGTAAAAGCTACCAAAATTATTGCGCTGCTCGAAGAGGGTTGCAGCCAATGCTTCGTGGCTCAGAGGCTAAGTGTGAGTCGCTCGACGGTTCAAAGGTATCCTGGTATACCTGGCAGCGGTATCAAGACACCGGTTCCGTCGAGAGAAGGCCTGGTTCTGGAAGAAAACAATGTACCCAACCACGGGATGATCGTTTTCTTGTGAGTCGCGCATTGAGAAATCGCAAGTCTTCGTATATGGACCTTAAGAACAACCTCGAAGAAGTAAGAAATGTGCATATTAGTCTATGGACGGTCAGGAGGAGGCTTCTCGCGGCCAATATACGCAGTCATCGCCCGGCCCGCGGCCCTTAGTTACTCCGTGAGCACAGAGTTGCCAGGCTTAGGTTTGCTCGAAATTGTGAGTCATGGACTCAAGAAGACTGGAATAGGGTATTGTTCTCCGATGAAGCCAGGATATCTCTGTTCGGTGAAGATCGACGTCGGCGAGTGCTACGAAGACGAGGAGAACGCTTTGCAGAGGCTTGTTTTGAAGAAATCACACCTTATGGTGGGGGCTCTGTTATGTTTTGGGCAGGAATAAATTCAATGGATCGTACAGAGTTAGTCTTCATTGAAAACGGCTCACTGACTGGACATCGATACATAACGGAAGTTCTAATTCCTCATGCACAACCCGCATTGGCTGCTTTAGGCGAAGACTCAATTTTTATGGACGACAACGCTCGCGCCCACCGGTCTGGCGATGTGGAAGCGTATGTGCAAGAGGTCGGCATTCGTCGTTTGGATTGGCCAGCTCGAAGTCCCGACCTCAATCCTATAGAGCATGTCTGGGACGTTCTGAAACGACGCGTGAGATCAGTACAACCGGCTCCGCAGACCATCAGAGAGCTGAAGAATGTGATTACCGCGGAGTGGGAACGTATTCCGCAAGCAAGTATCCGGGATATCGTCGCGATTTCAGCTAGAGGGGGTCACACTCGATACTAAACATTTATCTGCTTTTACTTTATTAAAGAAAAAACAAACAAAAATCTTTGTTAACTTTTACTTCACGAGCATATGCACTACTAGCGAGCATACACTACTAGTGAACTTTAGCATTAAAACCCATAAATTTTATCAAAATTTTATGATAATACTGACGAAAACGATTATTTGCTTATTAATTTACAAAATTGTGAAAGTAAAACTACCTATAATTATCAAACAAACCAATAGTAACATTTGAAATGGTTCATTGCTTAGGTGCCCGTTTTTTGCAAATGAGTGTATTAACTGTGCCGTCTGAATACATCTATCAAAATTACATGTACGTTCGTAAAAATATAAGAAATTTCTATAAAAATAGTGATATTCACAATATTAATACAAGAAACAGAAACAAACTTACAGTACCCTCCTGTACGAGTAGTAAGATTTAAAAAGTCTTTTATGGGTAACTGTGTTAAATTTTATAACAAAATCCCCATTAATGTAATTGATTTGCCCAATAAAATGTTTAAGACTCATATTAAACATGTTCTTATGGACAGGGGCTATTATAATGTTCAACAATATCTAGAGGATAGGGATTTCTGGCATTCGGTTCTTTGCTGCACACTGCGACCTGGCGCCCTGTAGCTTACACCATGTTAGTGTATACAAATAGTATAACAAAATGAACTAAAAACTAAATTCATAAAATATTAATAAATGACATGTTGTAATATTATATACACTTAAAATTAATAAACTATGACGGCCGATCGCGTATAAAATAAAATAGTAAATTGGCAATGTAATTTGTGACAGGTCATCTACTAGAAATAATGAACCGGACCAAAAACAAGCCCGCTGAGTTTGATTTGCTGGATTCTCTCAGGACTGAGTCGCGCCGCGTAGTATCCAGCGGTAATGTAAGCCCGCTGAGTTTGTTTCGCCGGGTCTTCTCAGGCGGGGTCGCGTTTGGATCCAGTGGTAGCTTTTTAAACCCAATTAAATATATATATATATATATATATATATATATATATTTGACTGGTATTACCGTGAATAATATTAATTCATAATATAAAAATTTAATATAATTAATAATAAATAAATAATAATAATGTTAAATACCTAATTAATAAATAATTAATTGCTAGTGTATTGATGATGCTATGTATGTTATGTATACATAAGCTGATATGCTTTTCTTAAAATTTCTTTACGTTTTTAATGTTCTGACTTGTCTTAAGAGCTATGTAATTGCCTACTTGATCAATAAATGATTTAATTTCATCCAGGACACTCCAGGAAACTCTAAAAGCGAGGTCATCTCTTCGGAAAATAGACCACTTGGCAACTTTATTTTATACAAATGTTCATTTTTTTTTCGGTAATTTGTACCTACACTTATAGTAGATGTTCATGGGTAGCCCTTTACCAGGTGGTCCACTTGTTCGTTTGTCAAACTATAAAAAGCTAAATTAATAGGGAATCTGTACAAAAGACATGCGGTATAATCATTTGTCAAATGTGCCGAAAACATCAAAACGCTAAGTTATTATAGTTATTAACCGACTTCAAAAAAGGAGGAGGTTAACAATTCGTCGGTTTTTTTTATGTATGTTACCCGATTACTCAAAGACGCCTGGACCGATTCGAGAAATTATTTTTTAGTTTAAAAGGGTATACTTCCCAAGTGGTCCCATTGGCACCAAGTCAGGATCTCATGATGGGATCTCAGAAAAATCAATGGAACCCTCAAATTTTATAGTGACGCATAATTTGTTTTTTATTGAAGTCGGTGTACTTTTTATATTGCCATAACAAAAGATTGTACAGTCCTTAAAAAAATCAAAAAGCCAACATCACGCGGTGTTCCCAGGCGGTCACCCATCCAAGTACTGACCGCGCCCGACGTTGCTTGACTTCGGTGATCGGACGAGAACCGGTGTATTCAACGTGGTATGGACGTTGGCGAAAGCATTTATAAATTTAAAGATCGGTATGTATAGTATGACGTCACTAATTATTATTTCATGTTTTATCAATGAAATAATAACTTTACAACAGCCTAATGATATAAAACTATTGATAACATAAATGACGTTTACACATTACAAATTTAATTCAACGCTCTTTTCCATCTATAATTTTTTCAACGAAATTAGTAAAACTAATTTTTTACTCATGTTCTTACCTCAAAATTTAACACAAAAATCTTACATCAATGTGAGAATTAAAACACTGCTTAGGTCAATCATAATCGTTAAATACCTTTGGTGATCCAGTCTGACGTAAACAGGGCCACTGGCTGACGCGTTTATGACGATGTCTGACCATAGTCGCTCGGCGACGGCCGCTGCCCGGGGCCAAACGTGGAGGTCTAGATTACCTAGGAATAATAGCAGCATAGGAGCAATTATTGTAGTGGAACTCCTAAGCCCCTCCGTGTTCCCTCCTTCCTATGATCCTGGATCCTTTATGCGTAATATGAAGAACCTAAACAGCAGGCCGGCATGATTGTGATGAGTAGCGAGGGATAGATTGTCTCTCGCTACTTGATACTCTATCTGGACTGCACTGCGCTTACCATCAGGTGCAGTGTGGTCACACACTGGAATAATAAAAAAAAACTTACAAATAATTTTGACTCCATAATAATATAAGAGTCTTGCGCCGTCTTGATGTAGATTTATTATAGTAGTTAATTATGTATTTATGAAAATGATATTATTAAAATTAAATTTCCATGAATCGTAAAACACGAAAACAATTAGGATTTAATAAATAAATTACAACTCTTACGCTCGAATACTCAAACACTACTCAGCTGGTTGACGGTCTAACGGCTGCTTATTTTGTAACACGCCATACAATGACAAATAAGAGGGTGTCAAATGTTTAACATGATCTTAAATGGTTGAGTTGCGTCTGAGTATTCAGGCGTTAAAGTTATATTAAAAAATTCTGCTTAGTTGGATCTTGGACGTGCAATATGTATATGAAAAGCATTACTTTTTGCTTGGGCGCACAGAGCTCAGTGACAATTAAAATTCAATATGGACATTTCAGGGATAATAAGGAATCGAATCGATACTCCATCAATGTCAGTCTAAGTAAGCTGGTAGTAATTAAGTTATATTGAACCGATGTATTTATTAGAGATCCCATGACTTTAAAGTAAAATTATTGTAAACATCTTCATACTTGAATCGACCAAATCAGTCCACAGTGTTGTTTCACCGCCCTCTATAGTGAAGACTTCAATATTTCGCCACGACTTCCAACCGTACATCTCTTGCCATGTCCTACAATGTAATGCGTTATAATTTAAACTTAATACCGCTAGATGGCGCTAGATACAAATAGAGAGCCGCTGCCGCTTTGAAAATATTTAAAACCTATATCTATGAAAAATTACAATATTATACTTTTTCTGATAGTACATACATTAATACGCACTCACGCCTGTAATCCACGAAAGGGTGGGCAGATGTGTAAACCAGTACACAACTGTCTGAGCTTATTACCGTCCTATGATTAATTAAAAGGCAAAATATAATTATATAAATACCTATCTCTTCGGGGATTACAGAAGTGAGTGTAAAATAGCGTGTTAGCGCGTCTTTAATAAGTAAAAAATTCTAAATCGCCACTAGATGGCGCTATATTTAATAATTACAACTGTAACAAACTGTATGATAGAATATCTTGCCTTCTAAATTAACTAATCATGGGACGGTAATAAGCTCAGGCAGATGTGTACTGGCTTGTGTGTGTAATGTGGGGGTACTGATTACACCTCTGCCTACCCTTCGGGTATTACAGGCAGTGTATATATGTAAAAATATAGTCAGGCATTTTCTGTTTTTACTATAGCTCTATATTTAGACCTGCCATCGACCCTATTGATAAGTTGTATGACAAGAATGACACGCGCAAACAAAGCGCTCGAAAACCTTGTAAATGTTTACACCCGGACAATGTACAAGCAAATTCCATTCGACAGCCTCCGTCGCGCAGTTGGCGAGTAGCCGGCTGTGAAACGAGAGGCCGTGGGTTCGATTCCCACACCGGGACAAATGTTAGTGTGACAGACAGATATTTGTGTCCGGGGTTTGGGTGTTGTGAGACCGTGCGTCTCTCGTAGTCCCTGATACCCACAACACAAGACTCGTATCTTAGTGTGAGGTCGGGACTATGTGTGTGACTTTTGGTGTATTTATTATTTATTATAAATTTTTCACAAATGAATTCCGTAGTTCTGACAACACATAGTTCTGACCTCACACTAGGTAAAACCTGTATCGTGGGTATCAACAACTACGAGGGCCTACGGTCCCACAACACCCATACCCGAAACAAATATCTGTCTGTCACACAAACATTTGTCTCGGTGTGGGAATCGAACCCACGACCTCTCGATTCACAGCCGGCTACTCGCTTACTTCGCCACGGAGGCTATCAAATTCTAGTAATAGAAAAAAATCTAGTAGTTTTGGAGAAAAATCTGTTGGTATTTATAAAATCGATTCCTGTTTGTTTTTAGACGGATATCTTAGACTGCAAGGTCAAGGCGTTTGCCTGATAAAGAGGTATTATTACGGAAGGTATAGTTCCGGTATCCTAATCAGAATTAATAAAATTGTTAGCCTATATTTATTATCTATCAATAAACAATGTCTTAGAAATAGCTGCGACAAGATCCGATAAAATTTTGCATTCAAAATATATTCATAGCATATTACTACAATAGCAATAATAATATTATAATATTAATAGCAGCGATAGCCTAGTTGGTTGCGGTACGGACTGCCAAGACAAAAGTCGTAGGTTCGAAACCCAAGTGGCATACACCTCTGACTTTTCTAAAGTTATGTTTGTATTAAAATGTTAATTATCGCTTGCTTTAACAGTGAAGGAAAACATCGTGAGGAAACATGCATACCTGAGAATTTTTCGAAGGTATGAGAAGTCTGCCAACCCGCATTAGGCCAGCGTGGTGGACTAAGGCCTAACCCCTCTCATTAGTAGAGGAGGCCCGTGCCCAGCAGTGGGACAATGTTTAATACAGGGCTAGTATTATTATATATTACTAAAACACTGTGCATGGCATTAAACTGTCTACTAGACAAATTCTATCCGTAGGTAGCGTCTAAATACAGTACCATCAAATCATTAACATTAATAAAGAGTGAGAGACCATTACGTTCACACACCGGCCCGGTATCACCGGGCCACCGTAATTCACACTTGCGGAGCCACAGCTTCGTGGTGTCTACTACCCCGGCCCGAACCAAGAGGTTCGCAAACTCGTATTTTTGCCGCACCATCAAGCTGTGGAACAGTTTGCCAGCTACCGTGTTCCCTCCTTCCTATGATCCTGGGTCCTTTAGGCGTAATGTGAAGAAGCTAAACAGCAGGCCGGCATGGTTGTGTTGAGTAGCGGGGGATAGACTGTCTCTCGCTACTTGATACTCTATCTGGACGGCACTGCGCTTACCATCAGGTGCAGTGTGGTCACTTTGCCGCGCCAGAATAAAAAAAAAATAAAAAAATCTAAGTAAGAACAATAGCACGCATTTGACACCGAGCGATGAAACTGTGAGTATCTGGGAATGCTTAACTTTGTTTTTTTTATGTCTGGATAGGCGCCTGCCTACCTGAGTAGACGGGCCACCTGATGGTAAGTAGTCACCGCCGCCCATAGACTTCTGCAATGCCAGGGCGCAGCAAAGCCGCTGCCTACCGTTAAAGGACTAAAACTGACTTTTATTATCATCATTATGAATAGTTCTTGCTATTCTGTCACGGAAAAGTGACCACTCTGCATCTGATGATAAGTGCAGTGCCGTCCAGTTAGAGTATCAATTAGCGAGAGTAATTATTTGCTATTCGACATAATCATGCCGGCCTGTTGAGAAGCTTTTTCACACTACACCTAAAGGACTCAGGATCATAGGAAGGAGGAAACACGGTAGCTGGAAATCTGTTCCACAGCTTGATAGTACAGCAGAGATACAATTTGCTCTGCTTTTAGTTCGGGCCGGGTTTTGGGCTAGTAGTGTTAGTAGACACAACAAAGCTGTGGCTCCGCAAGCCAGTATGCATGATTCTGGTGTGAAAGGGAGACGTTGGGATGAGATTAAATATCCCCAATAACGTGGTTAATATGCCCGATAAAATGTTTAAGGCTCACACTAAACGTGTTCTTATTGACAGGGGCTATTATAATGTTCAACAATATCTAGAGGATAGGGATGTCTGGCATTCGGTTCCTTTCTGCACACTGCGACCTGGCGCCCTGTAGCTTACACAATGATAGTTGTAGAAATAAAATAAAATATTAACTAAATTTATAAAATATTAATAAATTACATGTCGTAATATTGAATACACTTAAAATATAGCAAATAATAAACTATGACGCCGATCGCGTATAAAATATAAAACAATAAATTGGCAATTAATATGTGACAGGTCATCTACTAGAAATAATGAACTGGACCAAAAACAAGCCCGCTGAGTTTGATTCGCTGGATTCTCAGGACTGGGTCGCGCCGCGTAGTATCCAGCGGTAATATAAGCCCGCTGAGTTTGTTTCGCCGGGTCTTCTCAGGCTGGGTCGCGTTTGGATCCGGTGGTAGCTTTTAAAACGTGCGACGTCTCGGAAATACCCATGGTCCATATCAAACCCATTTAAAAATATGAATATTTGACTGGTATTTCTTTGAATAACATTAAAAATAAAAATTATAAACACCTTATAAATGAATAAAGTGATTGCTAGTGTATTGATGATGCTATGTATGTTATGTATACATAAGCTGATATCCTTTTCTTAAATTTCTTTACTTTTTTTTAATGTACTGACTTGTCATAAGAGCTATGTAACTGCCTACATGATCAATAAACGATTTCATTTCATTTCATTAACCAGTTACAATTATTTGGAGCATTCCCATGATACAGAAGATAGAACAAGCTAAGCGAGGAAATGAGAACACGCTAATTGAGTAAATAGAACACGCTAACTAACAAAGATAAACCCAAATTTGAAACTTAATGTAGCATAAGCATATTTCAATAATTATGTACTTATTTATTAATAAGTATATAAAATACTAAAATTCTAAAATCCTACCTGTATCTCTGACATCTCTGTTTCTTCATCTCGCAAGACAGATCCCATTTACTCGAATGGATCACTTTGAATTTATTTAGGTAATGATTCGAAGAACCTGGCTGCCATTCGTTCAGTTGAACTCCGTACCGATCCCAGGTCATTGCTTCAAAATCCTTTTGCAAATGCGGTGTGTACCATATCACAGGTAATGTGGGTAAAAAACCTTTGTTAGCAACTTTAAGTCTATCCAAAGCCTTATCAAGGAATCGTTCCCTGTCTTCTATGAGGTAATAGCAATTAGCTAGTGAGAAAACACCATCACTTAAGTGGAAAATATCATCTACATTAGTCATTTCAAGAATCTCTGAATATATGATCTGAAGGATATGTAATACTGAATCTTTCATAGCCATTCTGAGGCACAGGTTATTATCGTAACTAATATTATCGTTCCTTTTAAATGGGCATCTTACTTCTGGAGACCATGACCAAGGCCTTCCTACAGGACCTGGTGCAGCTACTTCAATTAAAACCCTTATTCCTCTAATTTCTGCTCTTCTTACTAATGTTTTGATATCACCTTTAGTGTATATTTTAGATCTATCATAACCACCGAATTCGAAGAGTTGAGGAAGTTTCGGTAGGTATAGAGGGAAGCTAGTAACATCAGATATTCGCCAATGGAAGGTATTAAGCTTGCAAGAAGCCATACCATCGATGGTCCGCATCAAATCATTTATGGGTATGTAGTTCCTTCCTGTATCTATCATTAGACCTCGGTATTTGTAACTGGGTGCATCCTTTATCACCGCTTTAGTTACAGTTATCAAGTAACCAGTTATTTGATCCAACAGTATTAATTGCCTCAGAGTTTCCAAACCATGTCTGACTCCACAATACGAGACAGAAGATATCTTAATCACGACTTGGTTCTTAACAGTTTCAATTTTTAGTGAATACGCTTCTTCAGTGTTTAATCTTAATCTAGGTTCAGTATCGCTTTCAACATCAATCTGGATGTTCATTTTCTTAATAATCAAATCTTTGGTTTCGTTTTTGTTTATTTTAGCAATTTTTTCTAGTTTGGCTAGATCTGATATAAAGAGTTTAAATGCCTCAGCTAAAAACTGGTGTACTTTATCTGATGGGACTGATTGGAACTTGTATTCTAGTTTACCCGTGGCTAAAGCTACGATTTTCTTACTGAAATATGTGTATCCAATGGGAAAAGGCCATAATTGAGGTCCCATGCACAATAAAACGCATCGACTGTGTGATGTATATATGTTTTCAACATTGACCGGTTGGTATACTTTCTGACAGATACCTTTAACGCATTGCCAGGAGTTCGGAAGGTATATTCTGAAAAGGACTATGTCATTTATTATTGATATTATTAACTTATAATGGAGAGAGGGCGAAAGAGAAGATATAGAAAGATTCCCCATTAAATAAATGCTGCCTATACGCGTAATATTCTAAGTAGAGACGAATCTTCGTCGTGTTACATATATCACAAGCCAGCAAACGAACAAAGAATCACATGGTGCTAACAGATATCCACCAACTATTATGAACACCTACGATACAAGAACATCAAGGGTGCAATGCTGATTTTAAACGAAAAAGGAGATAGAAGGACGGGAAGGTATTGTGCCTCCAGAATTCTCCGGGAACGTGACGCAATAGCTAGATTCTGCCCTAGTGCGTCGAAACACTCATCATCTATAATTGTTTTGGTTTTAAATCTATAAACACATTTAAAATAGGATTCGTTTAGCTAACAAGTGTTTAAAGTTTCACATATGTAGTGTTTTACACGTGTGTGTAATAACAACCCATGGTCTCTCCTGAATACATAGCAGGCATTATTTCTACAGTACCCTTAGGTATATTGTATGATACAGTTTGTATTACAGTTTAAGTGTTATTTTGTTTTTCCATAAGCAGTAAATGAATAGTGCAATTTCAAATCATTTTTTTTTATTGTTCACTTTGTAACTCTTTACCTTCTAATACAAACTTTCTTAGGTTAAAATTATTTACCTGACATCAGCAATCAATCTTTCAATACCACTTCTTCTGACTGGTTCTTCATTGTTGAAGAAATTCGCTGTGGACAGAACGGTTATCAGGATTATCAGCATCACGGCGCCGACAATTATTGCATACATTATCCAGTTGAATTTGAAAGTCACTCTGCAAAGAAAAAAAGACCTTCAGGATAATATGAAGACGGTGTTTATTATAACAGCAGTAGGGTTCGAAAAAGTGAGTTTTCTGATGGTATGTAATCATTGGATGGGAAATCATGAACGTTGCCATGGAGAGATATAATGAAAATAGACTCTTTTAAAAATGGTAATTTCAACGACCCTATTTTCATAGTTTTAGGCCTCTGGTAATACCACTGATCAAAAGACAAACCAATTACCAAATTCACGGCGATTTTCAATGAAGTACCCCAGTAGAGCTAATCCAATCATGGAGTAGACAAGATTGCCTAGTTCAAAACTGTCGCAAATGCATTGCCAGGTTTGATGAATTTTCACCATTGATAGATAAATAAATAACACCCAACAGTCATACACATAGCCCGACCCCACAATAAGATACGAGTCTTGTGTTGTGGGTATCAGGGACGACGAGAGACTTTCGGCCTCACAACACCCAGACCCGGACACAAATATCTTTCTGTCACATAAACATTTGTCCCGGTGTGGGAATCGAACCCACGGCCTCTCGTTTCACAGCGGGCTGCTCGCCAACTGCGCCACGGAGGCTGTCATTAATATCTGTGAATAATTACACAACACATAACATTTCACAACTTCGGAAATAAATTTGAAATTGTTTTAATTGTTTTTGTAATTAACAATCATTCAGAATAGGAAACTGTCATTAATAAAAAATGACCAAAATAAACAAATGACGGAATTCATTATTGGTTTAATTACAGTTGTAGGTATATATTAAAATTCAATTTTTTTTTATCCTGGCACGGCAATGTGACCGCACTGTACCTGATGGTAAGCGCAGTGCGGTCCAAATAGAGTACTGAGTAGCGAGAGACGATCTATCCCCGCTACTCAACACACTCATGCCGTCCTGCTTCTTCACACTACGCCATGGGCAAGAAGGTGAAGAAGGGGTCGAGGGTCTATTGTCAGAGTACTAAGAAGGCCGTAAAATGGCCATTGTACCCCAACCCCAGACCCCCGACAAAAACCGGATGTACACTGGCTGATCCCGGAACGCGACACACTTGCGTGTGCCACTATGGCGGGTTTTTCGCCCTGTGTACGGTGGTCGCTATCCGGGCGGATATGAATATCCTACCACCAGCAATTCCGTAAGAGGATTTATAGAACGTGAGGATGATCATAATACTATTAGCTCTGTATTAAATATTACACAACTGCTAATCACGAGTGTTGTTACTAATGAGGATGCTTGATGAGGGCTTAACAGATATCTAGAGGTTTTCATTATAAAGCCAGCAATCATTGAAATTGAATGGCTACATAAATTTAACGTACACATACACTCACGCCTGTAATCCCCAAAGGGGTAGGCAGACGTGTAACTAGTACACCCACTTTTCGCCGAATTTCGGTTCCATAATGTGATAGGGGGCGAGCCTATCACCATACCAGGCACAGATTCCAGACTCCGGGCTAATACTGGGAACTTCTAGATAGAAAAACCCAACATCACTTTACCCGACCCGGGGATCGAACCCGAGACCTCAGGACAGCAGTCGTAACGCATGCACAATTACAACTGCGCCACCGAGGCAGTCAATAAATTTGAAAAGTCACATAAGTGTCTTGGGGTATGTTCAGATTCTAAAAACAATACTAACACTTTTACATCATAAGGAGCAGGTTGATCGCATTCTTTCATGGAACTACCAGGGTCTCCGCAGCAGGGACCCTCGGTGCTGCACCGGGTGCAAGCGCAGTCTGGTTGGCAGTGGGGTTCTGTAGACATGTTATAATTTTTAGTTGTTTGCTGGAATTCTGTAATAAACACAAGTCAACACTTTTTCGTTTCTTCTATTATTTGTAATATAGTTTGTCCATACCTAGTCTGTTTAACTCCCACAACTAAAATAGCGAGTCTCCGTAACTGAAAACCTAGAGACCGTGGGTTCGATCACCGCATAGAGACACAGGTTCGTGCGATTCAAAAGTATTTGTCTATGGTCTGGGACCATTCCTGGTAGTTCTGGATGGCTACGGGTTAGACATATTGTGGGTTCAGTACTGTTTCAGTGTAATGAAAAAAAAACTAGAAGCTTGTATTTCTGATCTTCACAAAACATGCGCAGTTCCAGTAAATTTAGTTCTGACACGAATTTAATATGGTAACATCAAAAATCTTCTAGTACCATCAATTAGACAATATTGTTATAGATATACCACTACTGTGCAACGCACTAGCGATGTATTTGTCTAAACCAGTTCAGGCATTTTTACTCGCATAAAGAAATTCATACAAACACAAACAGTAAAATTACTCATTTCATCAATTTCACTGGAATCCTTTACAAGGTCATCCACTTTTTCGACCTTGAAGATGTTCAAGTCTTGCGCATCGAACGATTCCATCTCACCACCTTCTCTTTCCCTAAACTTGGAATAATAATCTGACACGTCTGAATATGTGGAAGTGTCCGTCACTGCAGATGGCAGAACGGTTACTGATGATTTAAACTTGGCAGTTGGTAATGAGTCAGGTTTATATGGCAGGTTTGTAGGCGATTCTGACGTGAGAGAGTCGTCGAAACTGTCTGATTCTGGCATTTTTTCTGGTTGTGTTGGTGGTAGGGCTTTGATGTTTGCAACTATTTCGAAGGCGTCTGAAATTTAGACAAAAAGAAGGATATAGTAAAGCAAGCATATTTTTTTACTCTTGCGACCTTCAATGATGTCAGAATTATACCAACGAGAGGCTACTATATTCCGAGTGACTTCGGAATGGGACTTGCTTAAACGGGCCACACGGGTTTTCATCATGAATATGGTCAACCCAGAACTACTAGGACACTACTAGTTACTAAGGACATACTACTAACCTTGTATTAAACATTGTCCCACTGCTGGGCACGGGCCTCCTCTACTAATGAGAGGGGTTAGGCTTATGTTCACCACGCTTGCCTAATGCGGGTTGGTAGACTTCACTTACCTTCAAAATTCTTATGAGAATTCTCAGGTATGCAGGTTTCCTAACGGTGTTTTCCTTCACCGTTAAAGCGAGCGATAATTAACATTTATTACACACGTAACTTTAGAAAAGTCAGAGGTGTATGCTATTTGGGTACCTGCCATAAGGCTATCGCTGCTTACTAAGGATATAGGTAACTTTAACTTTAGTGTACACTTTTTACTTCTTTCTTTATCCAGGTATAATTTTAACCCTTATACTAATACCAAGTTAGTGATAGTTGCACTAAAATTGTTTAGTTCGGTAGTAGTAATTGTGTGGTTTAGCTCGATAAAATCGTAAATAGTATTTTGTGTGGTTCCTAAATGGCAATTGCTTATTATCTTTATATACATAAAGCATTTAGGCAGTCGCTAATGGCTTCCATGGCTAGGTGCGACCCAGAAATCATGAACTTTAGCGTTAAAGAATTATATTAGAAATGAGTAGGTATTTAATCCCATATTAATTAATCTAATATGATAGAAGATTAATTGTTCTAACAATGTTACTTAAACGGTTTAGCTTTACAGCCTTCATGGCAGTCCGCCCCGTGGCAATGAAGGCTGTAAAGCTTTCGAAACGTCGGGATAAAATATTAAATAAACCGCGATAGAATCCGTAAAAATCGTTTTATTTCAATGTTACATAAACTTAATATTTAAGCCTGCAATTTCTAATCACTCCCTCTTCCCAAACTTTTCCGTAGCATGTTTACATTATCCTCGTTGCAATATATTTATAGCAATGTCCTTGCCACTATTTCGAGGATATAGTCGTGTTACAGCTTATCAAACTAATTATCAACGTAATTTTATCTCATCGTTATTATCGTTGACGTTTTTGCACTGGTAAGCAGAGTGCCGCGAGAGTATTAAGTAGTTAATAATTTTTATATGCAAAATGACCACACTGCACCTAATGGTAAGTGCAGTGCCGTCCAGTTAAAGTATCAAGTAGCGTGAGACATCAGTCCCCCGCTACTCAAAACAATCATGCAACCCTGCTGTGTAGCTTCTTCACACTATGCCTAAAGGACCCAGGATCATAGGAAGGAGGGAACACGGTAGCTGGCAAACTGTTCCACAGCTGGATGGCGCGGCAAAAATACGAATTTGCGAACCTCTTGGTTCGGGCCGGGTTAGTAGATACCACGAAGCTGTGGCTCCGTAAGCCAGTACGCGTGGTTCTGATATGGAAGGGAGAGGATGGGATAAGATCAAACAATTCTTCAGAGTGTTCGCCATGATACAGATGGTAGAATTCTATTTCTTTCTTTCGTTTTTACTACGCTTAGGATCCAGGATTATCTGAAGGAAGCCCAACAAATCTTTTTCAAAACATCCACCCACCAGTCACAGCACATTCAACATTATTTACAGTGACCTCCGTATCGCTTAGCCTCTCACAGAACTTCAATATAATCTCTTGTTCTATTTCATCAAGTTTATCGCATATATCAGCATCCACCCGACCAGTCCTGGAGTTGCAGCAGCAGTAGAAGAGAAGCACTGTCGTCATGATGTACAGTTTCTTCGGAAGGTCCTGCTCTTCGCATAAATACCTGTAAGTAGATGTTTTTAGAGAAAAGATACCACTCACTAGATTTCCTGCTCACAGTAATTGGAAATTTAAAGATTGTCCTCCTTTCAGTGTCAGGTGGACCCTCCCACCTGGCGGACGCTGAGCCTGTGGCCTTTTTGGTCATGCTTCGGACACGGATGGCTAGGGTTTATAAATGTGCCGGGAGTCCCTTTTTGTGTATAGTCTATAAGTTTTTCTTTTATGTATTAAATAGCTTGTATCCGTTATTTGTGTTATCTTATTTTAAATGTATTCTCTGTGCATTTGTATTATACTACTTACTGCCATCTGGTCCAAAGACAATGGCCAAATAAATATATTCTTTCTTTCTTTCTTTGTGAGGAAACAGTAAAGTAATCTTTAATTGCTTAGTGACTCATTCTGGTGGAATATTTTGTAAATAAGATAGTAAATAAGCATACCTAATCTCACTTAAAATTTCTAAAGAAGGCCTAAATATTATGAAACTAGTTACAAGGTGACAGACAAGTGATAGTCAATGTTTGAACGAAAAAAAAAATACATTTTTGAAGACTTTAAAGCTAGTTTTAACGTGTTATAACAGTGATAGCCCGCACCCTAGCCTCGAGGGAATTAGAATTTACTGGTCTTCATTATTGATTAGTATCTGGATTCGTTTTAACAATGAACGAAAAATCGTAAAGAAAAATGTATGTATTTTAGACAATTTCGAAGAACATTTATAGTAAGCCACGATAGGCCACTGGGTCAACGTAAGACTTCACTTCGCTTACTAAGATTTGTGCTTAGCACTTGAACGATCTATACATATAAAGAAATCGCCTTTAAGTAAAACGGTTGAATGAATTTGTAAGCAGATTTTTCTATTATATTACCCGACACTTCTAGCATTGTATAATCTGTATAACATTTATAGAGTGGCTCGGTGGTGCAGTTGTAATTGAGCATGCGTTACGACTGCTGTGATGAGGTCTCGGGTTCGATCCTCGGGTCAGGTAAAGTGATATTGGGATTTTCTATCTAGAAATTCTCAGTATTAGCCTGGAGTCTGTAATTGTGCCCGGTATGGCGATAAGCTCGCCCCTCATCACATTATGTGACCGACGGCGAAAAGTGGGTGTACTGGTTACACCTCTGCCTGCCCCTTTGGTGATTACAGGCGTGAGTAAGTGTTTATGTATGTAACATTTATAATAGTTGTAAAAATCCAAAGGTATAAATAACTCGTACCTGAATCGTTTATATCCTTACCTGAGCCTCAATATCGGGTATTTATACTTGATAAATGGTTCAATGTCATCGGTGCATAATATAGCTCTATCTATATCATCGGCACATATGTCATGCTTGTATTTATTGATGATGTCTACCAAGTTCCTGGCGCTCAATTGATTCGCTTTCATTGCTGGTGATATACATTTGTTTATCTGAAATATTGATTAGTTAGCTATATAAAT
This sequence comes from Laothoe populi, assembly GCA_905220505.1. NCBI lineage: Eukaryota > Metazoa > Arthropoda > Insecta > Lepidoptera > Sphingidae > Laothoe > Laothoe populi. The sequence goes on from HG992173.1 coordinate 10,200,828, forward strand.
GCCTGCCTAGGTGGCGCAGTTGTAATTACGCATGCGTTACGACTGCTGTGCTAAGGTCTCGGGTTCGATCCCCGGGTCGGGTAAAGTGATATTGGGTATTTCTACCTAGAAATTCTTCAATATTAGCCCGGAGTCTGGAATCTGTGCCCGGTATGGCGATAGGCTCACCCAGTATCATATTATGGGACCGAAATTCGGCGAAAAGTGGGTGTACTGGTTACACCTCTGCCTACCCCTTCGAGGATTACAGTCGTGAGTGTATGTGTGTGAGCTATATAAATAAATAACACCCAACAGTCACACACATAGCCACGATCTCACACTAAGATACGAGTCTTGTGTTGTGGGTATCAGGGACTACGAGAGACCCACGATCTCACAACGCCCTGATCCCGGACACAAATATCTGTCTGTCACAGAAACATTTATCCCGGTGTGGGAATCGAACCGCTCGCGTTTCACAGCCGGCTACTCGTCTACTGCGCCACGGAGGCTGTCTAAAGAATCCCTGAAAAGGTAGGCAGACTTTTGAGTGTATTTATTATATCCAGTACTTACCCATTTTAACAGTATCTCAGCCCATTTACTCTCAATCAATTCTAATTTACAATCGGAACACGAAACTTCGTCTGAAAACATGTATTAAATAGTATTTTGAATGTTATCAAAATCACAATATTTTATGTATAAATCCGGTAAGTATAAAGTCAAATAAATGTCACGAAAGTGACAAAAGATTAATTGCCTAGAAGAAATGAAGCATACAGATTGATAAAAAGAGTTCCGTCCTATCCCTCGCTACTCGACACAATGATGCCTGCTGAGTTGTTTCACACAACGCCCAAAGGACCCAGGATCATAGGAAGGAGGGAACACGTGAGCCGATAACTATTCCACAGCTTGATGGTAAACACAATGTTTTGCTGGTGATAGGATATTCATATCCGCCCGGGGGCGACCACCGTACTTAGGGGGTCAAATAGTGGCACACGCAATTGTGTCGCGTTCTGGGGTCAGCCATACATCCGGTCTTTGTCGGGGGTAAGATAAGATAAGATAGATAAGATAAGATAAACTTTATTGCACACAAAAGAAAAACATACAGTAACACATAACATAAATTAACCTAGAAATAAAATATCTTATAAATAGAGTAATGCTAAGAGTACAGCGATGTGTTTGATTGAACTCTGGTGTCCAAATAAAGATCTAACTTGTGTTATGAACACCAGGGATTCATATCGTACATTATAATTGACTTTAAATTAAACTTAGAAGATAAAAATTATAATATAAAATGCACTCCGACTAAAAGACATTATCGGGGGAATCTTCATGTAGTTGCAAGTCTGTGTGCCGTAATCAACGCGCGTTTGTTTTGTGTGTTGTGTGTATGTGTTGTGTGTATGTGTTGGTGTGTATGTGTAAGTGTATGAGAACATTATCTTAAAACAGGTGTAAATAAAGTATACTAAAGTGTTATGAAATTCAGGATTTCTTCCGTCTCTATGTAATTTTGTGTTAGTAGCCATTTCTTAACTTTATGTTTGCAATCAAACTTATTTAGAGAATAGATGTTACAAAGTTTATTTAGTCTATTGTAAATGTGATTGCCAGTAACTTTAAAGCTCCGTTTAGCCAGTAATGTGTTGAAAGTTATGGATGGACCCGTCGTATCTTTAAAACATTCGGATCGAAAGTAAGGGTGGAGTGTTTACGTAAAACCGTGTGGAGTATGTACAGTTGCCTTACTGTTAAGACCTGGCAATTTTTGTATAGGAGGTCTGTGGGAAATCTGAACGGCCTATAGGTTAAAACCTTTAGCACTGCCCTTTGCGCACGCTCTAATAACAGAAGGAATGTTTTATGGGCGCTACCCCAAACAGAGATACAATAGTTCAATATAGATTGCCCTAGAGCGTTGCCCTAGGGTTTAGAGTTGGGGTACGATGTTTAGCCGTGTTGAGGCCTTCTGAGTACTTTGACACTAGACCCTCGATCGCTTCTTCACGAAAAAGAAAAAGCTTGAAAAAGCTACATAGCAGGCCGGCATGATTGTGTTGAGTAGCGAGGGATAGATTGTTTCTCGCTAATTGATACTCTAACTGAATGTCACTGCGCTTACCATAGGGTGCAGTGCCGTGCCAAGATAAAAAATAATCTCTTTCACTGCAAATACAAATGAAAGTGTCACCTCTGATAATTAAAATTATTTTATTAATTTCTCAAAAAAAAAGAAGAGCACAAAGAGTCATGGAGCGAGCCATGTACCTAACATCCCATCTCCCTCATGGACCGCATACCGAACGTTGAAATTCGTCGTCGGACGAAAGTTGTAGACGTCGAAATGCGGATCGCGAAGCTAAAGTGGAGATGGGCGGGACACCTGATGAGGCGGAATGACGGCAGGTGGACTAGAAGGGGACGAAGAGAGAGAGGCAGACCACCAGCCAGATGTTCTGATGACATCAGGAAGGCGGCCGGTACATGGCGGACGAGGTTAGCACAGGACCGGAACGAATGGCGTGAAAGAGGAGAGGCCTATACCCAACAGTGGGTCGATACAGGCTGAACGAAGAAGAAGAAGATTAAATTCTATACATTAGTGTGTAGTGGTTTATATAATACATCTACTTTACAAATGGTATGTCTTTTGCCAATGTGCAAGAAAAATTCTGTGACCTATGGACTAGAGTTGCCAACCGTCCTGTTTTCCCAGGACATAACCTGGTTTTTAGGGTGCCCTGGATAGTTTTTAAGTAGCGTCTTAGGTTTTTAAGCGACCAGTAGGCCTATTCTTGAAATCAATTCCAATCTCGAACTCGATACAGTTTCAATTCCAATCTAGAAGATATTGGAACTCTAACCAAATGAAATAGAATATTTACGAACTAGCGATCGTAAAGACTCTATTTCATTTAGTTACTAAAAAATCCGCCGTATTCAGTTAAATCGTGCGCTGGTGTTGCGTTCAAGGGTTGCGTTCAATTGTACAGTTTTCGAACCCAATCCCAATTTTAAATTGGAATCGAGTGTCAAGAGTAACCCTGATAAGGTCCAGTATTTTAAAATTCGAGCGCCACTTTTGCAATTCCTAGTGCTTGTTCACGTAGAACACGCGGGCGCAGGCGCGGTAGCGGGCGCGGTGGTCTAGGCGAGCTCGTGTTCACATTGGCCGCCAGGCGTTTGAGCGAGTGTACCGCGTTGTCAGACGTTGTAAACATGAACCAAGATCCTTTTTAATCGAAAATTCTTACTAAATGTGGGAGATGACCAAAATTAGAATTGGTGTGCATGAAATTAATAAATAAAATAATGTGATACGTTTGAAATAGCCGTGCGCGCCCAGTACGCGCCAGTCGCTAGCTTGCCCGCTACTTCCTCCGCATTTGCGTTTTGTACGTGAACACTTGCCGCATTTGACCGCACCCGCGAGTTAACGTGATCAAGCACTTATGTTAGGGCCTCACGGCTCGCGAGTGTTCGCGCTGTTTTAAAACAAAGACACGTTCTTGAGGGTTAATCTTGACACTTGAATCCAATTTAAAATTGGGATTGGGTTCGAAAACTGTATTGGCTCTCTTGAACGCAACACCAGCGCACGATTTAGGTGAATACGGCGGTTTTTTAGTAACTAAATGGAATAGAGTTCTCTAGTTACGTTCTTTAGTTCGGAAATATTCTATTTCATTTAGTTGAGTTAGTCAGATTTTCAATATCTTTCAGATTAGAATTGAAACTGTATCGAGTTTGGAATTGATATCAAGAGTAGGCCTTTTTTTTTTGTTGTCGCGGGGAAAGCGTTTTATTACTACCGCCCGCTCCGGGGGGAAGCGGAAGAAGAATAAAACGGTTATGCTGGACTAGCCGGTCTTACGACCCAGCATCCCCCTCGCCCGGATGATGGCTATCCGGGCAGCCGCTGGGCCGAGTCCCTACCCCCTGTACCTATGTACACCCCACCCGACACTACCAGCTAAAACCCCGCGGTGGCCTTCATCGGCGCTTACGGAGCGATCCCGGGGTAAAAAAAAAAAAAAAAGAAGTGTTAACTAAATACAATTTTCGTTTTTGCCTTATCGCGCATAGTTAATAAGAAGAAAAAAAATTGCAAACGAATTGCGAACTCGTTCTTAATTTGAAAGTCGGTTAATTATTTAAAAATGGAATATCTTTTCGGTCTTAAATCCAAAGAGAGCTTCCACTTTAGACTGGTATTACATAATATTTCACATTTACTGCAATATTGAGCAAATAACATAAAAACAGCCGACGGTAATTACATAATTCATTCTCACGCGATAAAGGAAGACAAATTAAATATTAATGATTATATAACGACATTTGAAAAAATTAAAAATACTTAATGGTGAAAAACGTTTGCTTTTATCTACTTAGTTTATTATTGTGTAATATATTAAATAAAACTAGTGATCGCTCAGAGGTTGAAATTCAAGCAAAATTTATTAAAAATTTAACTTATTGCGTATCTTCTTGAGGGTCTGGATTTTGTGGGACGTTAGACCATTGTAATTTTTACCCACGACACAGGTTTGTATGTATACAGTTGGGTGTATTTATTTAGTAAATAAAAATACCTTTAATCTTATACATATACACCCACACCTGTAATCCTCGAAGGGATTAGGCAGAGGCGTAACCAGTACACCCATTTTTCACCAAAATATTACGGTCCCATACTGTGATAGGGGGCGAGCCTATCACCTTATCGGGCATAATTCCAGACTCCGGGACGATACTGAATATTTCTAAAGAGAAAAATACAATATTACTTTACCCGACCCAGATCGATTCTGAGCTGCCGTGTTCCCTCCTTCCTATGATCCTGGGCCCTTTAGGCGTAGTGTGAAGAAGCTAAACAGCAGGCCGGCATGATTGTGTTGAGTAGCGAGGGATAGATTATCTCGCCACTTGATACTCTAATTGGACGGCACTGCGCTTGTCATCAGCAGTGTGGTCACTTTGCCGTGTCAGGATAAAAAACTAACTAACTAAGTTGAGTGTCCCATGGCAATGAAATGAAAAATAAGTTACAATTGATGAGGAAAAAAATAACCCCGGAGTTTCTTCCTACCTTTCTCCTTCGGGTCGTTAACGCTTAGATAGTTAGTGAACAGCTGATAGGTTAGCTAGACTAGGGATAACTTTCCTTCAAATTCCGTCCATCTACTTTCAACTTCTCCCCTCCCATTCCTGTCCATTCTCCTGATCATCATCCCCCTTTACCGAAGATCATGATTCCGTTCATTTTCGAGTCATCCTCTTTTCTCCTTTTCCAATCCTATCCTCATTGTTGTATCCCTGCCTACCATCCCTTGACGGTGGATTCCAAGTTCCTACGCCATTATCCATAATTACTCATCCCGTATGGAGACTTGCCATTTGTGTTTTGACCTGTCATTGGTACCTTTTATACGCCTACATGATGAATAAAGATTTTTATTTTATTTTTTATTTATTTACAGTTCCAAACTCAGAAAAGGCTTAAACTCATAATATCCTCTTACACGTGTTGTTAAAGATAACTGATTTATCATACACCAGTTATCGAACAATCGTGTGACCTCCGCATCTATCGTAATTTAATATTAATATTATGAGAAATAGTATAACAAAAAATTTACATTGAATTTTTTTTCGGAGCAATACTGTGTATCTTCTATACTCTAGTAAGGCTGAAGAGGCAGTTTGTCTGTACATAAAATATTTTTGCAAAATTTTGATTGTAACTTGTGATTATAGAACCCAAAACAATTGAAATGAAATGAAATCGTTTATTGATCATGTAGGCAATTAAATAGCTCTTATTAAAAGTCAGTACATTATAAAAAGTAAAGAAATTTAAAGAAAAGCATATCAGCTTATGTATACATAACATACATAGCATCATCAATACACTAGCAATTACTTTATTCATTTATAAGGTATTTATAATTTTTAATTTTAATTTTAGTTAAAAAATACCAGTCAAATATACATATTTTTAAATGGGTTTGATATGGACCATGGGTATTTCCGAGACGTCGCATGTTTTAAAAACTACCACCGGATCCAAACTGTTTTTTTACAAATTATTGTCTATCTGTCTGTCAAGGCATCACGTCCAAGGTACTGTATTACAACAAAAAAAATATCAATAAAATCATAGAGTGTATCTCGATGTAACATTTTTATTTCATTTAAATCAGTGCATTCAATTAAAAGTTATACCTGTTTGAACGAATATCTGTATTTTGCAAAGGGTAGTTGTGAGATGAAATGATTTTAAAAATACATACATATACACTCACGCCTGTAATCCCCGAAGGGATAGGCAGAGGTGTAACCAATACACCCACTTTTCGCCGAATTTCGGTCCCATAATGTGATAGGGGGCGAGCCTATTGCCACACCGGGCACAATTCCAGACTCCGGGCTAATACTGAGAATTTCTAGATAGGAAAACCCAATATCACTTTACCCGACCCGGGGATCGAACCCGAGACCTCAGCACAGCAGTCGTAACGCATGCACAATTACAACTGCGCCACCGAGGCAGTCTCATAGTTTTAAAATTAGTATTAAGATAACTTCCACGCGGGCGGAGCCGTAGGCAACAACTAGTTATAAGTCAACTCTTGATAATTTGACACGCGTTCATTTTTTTCCCGGTTCCTACTCGATAAATTGAATGAAATCAATAATAAATTGGTCCCCTCGGCAATTCGAAGTTGGAGGAATAGTATTGTAGGGGTTGCGTCTGCCCTACTCAATGAAGTTTATAAAATTGCAGGGTTGTGAATAAAACAATAACGTTGTATCTGACTCGAAAGCCGATAGTGATAGGTGTATGCTGCGTCGCTCTGTTTGATAGACTCGTATGGAGCGTAGCGCGGCCGTGACTTTTGTATAGTCACACTCTGCGCGGCACCCCCATTCTGGCCATATGAATATAATATAATGGATCTTACAGCTATTTCCCCGTAGGTAAAAGTTTACATTGAATCTAATAACTAGGCTTTGTTAAAGTAGAAATGCGTCGTTTATTTTCTTGGTAATCCCGGCATACGTCCTGTATGTGTGTGGCCGTGATGCCACAGTATCATCGCCAACATACAATAATTTGAAGTCTGGGCTTCCCTACTCTCTATAATTTGAAGCGTTCATCATGCACAGATCTATCGTTTGTTTACATGCCTGTGGACTGTTTACATAACTTCCTTTCAAAATAAACATTTGTGAATAATTGTACAAATGTTTAAAATAATAAAGCACTTTTGATCAAACTCTTGTCTACTTCTTTGTTTTCTGTCTTCCTATTGGTTATTGGAAACTCTTTTTTTTATTCTATCACGGCAAAGTGATCACACTGCACCTGATGATAAGCGCAGTGCGGTCCAATTAGAGTATCGAGTAGCGAGAGACAATCTATCCGCTACTCAACACAATCATGCCGGTCTGCTTCTTCACACTACGCCATTGGCAAGAAGGTGAAAAAGCGGTCGAGGGTCTATTGTCAGATTACTCAGAAGGCCGCAAAACGGCGAAACATCGTACCCCAACTCTAGACCCCCGACAAAAAAGGACGACTACTCTTAATGGTTTCTTATGTTTACGCGAATATTATACATTGTAATAAAACGAAATTTACGGATTCTATCGCGGTTTATTTTACTTTTTTAACCCGACGTTTCGAAGGCTTTACAGCCTTCATGGTCACGGGGGAGACTGAGTTGTATGTCGTCACGAAAGTATAGTGCAATGTTTCTACCCTCCATATAGTTGATATTTAATTTTTATTTTGTTGTAGTCCGATCTACGCAGAAAGAGCTCACAATGTCTTGAGGTCCGGCAGTTGGTCTTTTGGGTTCCGATTTAATTAAATGTATAATTGGATCCCAGGCTGGTGCTAGCTTCCAACCATCTTCTCTATTGAAATTTGGATGTTTTTTAATTTCAATAGCATCGCGAATCATCCTAGGTAGGAATCGGTGTTCTTTGGCAAGGATTTGTGGTTTGTCAAATCGAAGATAATGCTTGGAGCCTTCCTCTGAATGTTCAGCAACTGCAGACTTCGTAGAGCGTCGGTGTTTTACGTCAGCTATGTGTTCTTTTACGCGGGTCCCTATATTTCTTTTTGTTTGACCAATATAAGAGAGTCCACAGTCACAATCTATTTTATAGATGCCCGGTTCTTGTAGAGGTATATGACACTTAACAGGTGGTAGGAATTGACTAATCTTCTTGGGCGGCTTATAATAGGTTTTAATAGAAGCACGCTTCAGTACATAGCCAATCTTGTCAGTGACACCTCTGATGTATGGTAAAGTAACCGGGACACGCTCGACTGTGGCTGGTTTCACTCGGTTTCTGTGATGACGGCGAGGAATTTGGAGCTTGTTGTCTTGCAGTACTTGCTTGACATGTTGCAGCTCAGCGGCCAGATGTTTCTCATCACAGATTCCTTGTGCTCTCTGAAACAAAGATTTACCCACGGTAGCTAACTGTTTTGGATGGTGGTGAGATTCACCATTAAGGTATTTATCAGTATGGGTCTTTTTTCTATAAACAGTATGGCTTAAAAACTGATCAGGATTACGGATAACTAAGACATCTAAGAATGCAAGAGAATTATTTTGTTCTAACTCCATAGTAAATTGAATTTTATTATTAACTGAGTTAAGATGATCTAAATTTAGATCAAACAGTTAGCTACCGTGGGTAAATCTTTGTTTCAGAGAGCACAAGGAATCTGTGATGAGAAACATCTGACCGCTGAGCTGCAACATGTCAAGCAAGTACTGCAAGACAACAAGCTCCAAATTCCTCGCCGTCATCACAGAAACCGAGTGAAACCAGCCACAGTCGAGCGTGTCCCGGTTACTTTACCATACATCAGAGGTGTCACTGACAAGATTGGCTATGTACTGAAGCGTGCTTCTATTAAAACCTATTATAAGCCGCCCAAGAAGATTAGTCAATTCCTACCACCTGTTAAGTGTCATATACCTCTACAAGAACCGGGCATCTATAAAATAGATTGTGACTGTGGACTCTCTTATATTGGTCAAACAAAAAGAAATATAGGGACCCGCGTAAAAGAACACATAGCTGACGTAAAACACCGACGCTCTACGAAGTCTGCAGTTGCTGAACATTCAGAGGAAGGCTCCAAGCATTATCTTCGATTTGACAAACCACAAATCCTTGCCAAAGAACACCGATTCCTACCTAGGATGATTCGCGAGGCTATTGAAATTAAAAAACATCCAAATTTCAATAGAGAAGATGGTTGGAAGCTAGCACCAGCCTGGGATCCAATTATACATTTAATTAAATCGGAACCCAAAAGACCAACTGCCGGACCTCAAGACATTGTGAGCTCTTTCTGCGTAGATCGGACTACAACAAAATAAAAATTAAATATCAACTATATGGAGGGTAGAAACATTGCACTATACTTTCGTGACGACATACAACTCAGTCTCCCCCGTGACCATGAAGGCTGTAAAGCCTTCGAAACGTCGGGTTAAAAAAGTAAAATAAACCGCGATAGAATCCGTAAATTTCGTTTTATTACAACGACTACTCTTGTTATTTTGAACGCTTGAGAATTTGAAATGTTTTTCTGGTGCTTTGAGTGTCAAATTATCGAGAGTCGACTGTGGTACAAATGGCTATGGATTTTGGCAAAGTGACCACATTGCACCTGATGGTAAACGCAGTGCCGTCTAGGTACAGTATGAAGAAGCGAGATACAACGATCCCTCGGTACTCAACAAAATCGTGTCCGCCGGCTGAGAAGCTTCTTCACACAAATCTAAAAACAACAAAAAATCTAGTTATGTCCTTTATAGGCTTTGAAACCACTCAAACGATTTCAATGAATTTTGTGTACGTGTGTGGTTGGCAACTTAAAAAATATAGCTTAGATCCGATAGGCGGCGCTGTTGTCGAGATCTAAATTACTTATTTTACAACGATAATTCGGTCCACAGATAAGGCGGTTTATGGCAGGACAACGTCTGCCGGGACCACTAGTGAATAATAAATACACCCAACAGTCACACACATAGTCCAGACCCAGACAAGGTCAAACTAGTATAGTGGGATGAACTGCGAGGGTCTTCGATCCCACAACACTCAGATCTGAAATAACCATTTATGGATCATACAAATATTTGTCTATGTACGAAATCGAACCTAAACTAATACAATTCTCACTGTGTCAAACATCATAAACTGACATGAACACGATAATGATTATCTAATAATAATAAATTACATGATATTAAATACATTTAAAAATAATAAACTATGACGACCAATCGCGTATCTGTATATATAAAAGAAGAAACTGACTGACTGATCGATCAACGCACAGCCAAAACGGCTGGGGTTAGAGACTTGAAATGTTGACAGTACGTACCTTTTATGCCGTAGGCATCCACTAAGGAAGGGTGGAAATACCACCCCTAAGGGGGTAAAATAGGGGATGAAAGTTTGTATGAAAATCCGTCATTTTTGAAGTTAAATTCATGAAAATTTGTATTTGGCATTTTAGTTAATAATAAAAATTTATGTTTCAGGATTTTTGGAAATTCCGCCCCTAAGGGGGTAAAATAGGGAATGAAAGTTTGTATGAAAATACGTGTTTTTTAAGTTAAACGCATCAATATTGGTATTTTGTATTGTATATTTTTTCTCCCCAACATGACCTCCACGCGGGCGGAGCCGCGAGCAACAGCTAGTAAAATATAAAACAGTAAATTGGCAATTAATGTGACAGGTCATCTACTAGACATAATGAACCGGACCAAAAACAAGCCCGCTGAGTTTGATTCGCTGGATTGTCTCAGGACTGGGTCGCGCCGCGTAGTATCCAGCGGTAATGTAAGCCCGCTAAGTTTGTTTCGCCGGGTCTTCTCAGGCGGGGTCGCGTTTGGATCCGGTGGTAGCTTTAAAAACATGCGACGTCTCGGAAGTACCCATGGTCCATATCAAAGGTATTTCTTTGAATAATATTAAAAATAATAATTATTAATACTCTATAAATGAACAAAGAAACTGCTAGTGTATTGATGATGCTATGTATGTTATCTTCTAATATATAAAATTCTCGTGTCACAGTTTTCGTTGCCATACTCCTCCGAAACGGCTTGACCGATTTTGATGAAATTTTTTGTGCTTATCCGGTATCTATGAGAATCGGCCAACATCTATTTTTCATTCCCCTAAATGTTAGGGGTAGTCCACCCCTAAATTTTTTTTTTATTTTTTAGACTAATTTTTAATTTCTATTTTTTTATGATATAACATACAATCCTCAATTTTCACCCTTCTACGATCAACCCTTATTTTTTAATAGCCATTTTAGTAATTCAATCATTTTTCCTCTCCTATTACGGTATCTATGAGAATCGGCCAACATCTATTTTTCATCCCCCTAAATGTTAGGGGTAGTCCACCCCTAATTTTTTTTTTATTTTTTAGACATAATTTTTAATTTATATTTTTTTATGATACAATAATACATACAATCCTCAATTTTCACCCTTCTACGATCAACCCTTATTTTTTAATAGCCGTTTTAGTAATTTTTCCTCTCCTATTATACCTACAGATGTGCCAATTCAATTCAAACGTATTCAGTTTCCGATTAGATTGGCATTTGCAATGACTATCAACAAATCCCAAGGTCAAACGATGTCTGTTTGTGGATTAGATTTGAGAACACCATGTTTTTCACACGGACAATTATACGTGGCATGCTCTAGAGTGGGTAAACCATCCAGTTTGTTTGTGTTAGCTAAAGATGGACTAACAAAAAATATTGTTCACGCTATAGCATTAAGAGATTGATATTGTTTAATAGTGTTACTGTCGTAATTGTTTAATTAATGATATATAATTTTAAGGAATAAATTATAATAACTTAAAAATAATGTTTGCCTTTTGTTATTTTTATATTCCCTCATCGTTCACAGTGCTCCATGCTTATTTCACGCATATACCACATTCTTACATACATACATACTTACAATAAGTAAGCTATTTTTTGTCTACACTAGAAATTACTAGGAAATGATTTATATGGCAAAACAACGTTTGCCGGGTCAGCTAGTGTATATATAAGTTGATAAAAAGTAAATAAAATTTAATTATTCTTTTAATGTCCTGACTTGTCATAAGAGCTATGTAATTGCCTACATGAACAATAAACGATTTCATAAATATAATGCTAACATTGAAATCACTATCAATAATAATTAAACATAAATCATAGAAGTAATTAATACATGTTAAGTGAACTCTAAAAAGTAAGTTCTGAAGTGGTAGAGCCACGCTGTAGACATATTTGTCTATAGCATGAATGGGCCGGCTCGACCGGGGTAGTACCACTGTCTCACAGAAAACCAACGTAAAGTGACAGTTTACTGTCGCGTTTCGTATGGTATGTGAGATATCCGGAGGCCCAGATTCCCCCTTCCCTTCCCTAATCCCTATTCCTGTCCTTTAAGGCCGACAGCGCATACATGATACTTTCGGTATTATGGATGTTCATGGGCGGTGGAGATCACTTAACATCAGGTGACCCACTGGCTCGTTTGTCGGCCTATACTATAAAAAAAAAGTAAATAAAAAATATGGTCTTTATATAATAGATATCAAAGCTTCAAAGCTGTCGTCTATCGGTTTATGTTTGATAAAAATTATGACTGCTCACATAGCTTTGTTTGTATATAGTATAATACTCTTTGGCTTTGTTGCTTAGCCAACGCCATTTCGGTTGCCATGGCAACAGAAGATTCGAATCTGCGCAATTCACCGTCGAGGTCAAAGAAATCTCGTTTCCGCCTTCCGGTACAATTGCACTTAACACTTATCTTCTGCCATCAGCTGACTCGAGGTCACGACCTTCGTCAGAAACCCAGTTAGGTCAGTATGTAGGTAGGTAGTCATTAGAATCTTAAAAATAAAAAAAAAAAAAAAATATTCATATCCGCCCGGATAGACCACCGCGCACAGGGTGTATAACCCGAAAAAGTGGCAGACGCAAGTGTGTCGCGTTCCGGAATCAACCAGTGTACATCCGGTTTTTGTGGAGGGTCTAGAGTTGGGGTACGATGTTTGGCGTTGCGGCCTTCTGAGTACTCTGACACTGGACCCTCGACCGTTTGTTTACCTCCTTGCCCCATGGCGTAGTGTGAAGCTACACAGCAGGCCGGCATGATTGTGTTAAGTAGCGAGGGATACATTGTTTCTCGCTACTTGATACTCTAACTGGACGACACTGCGCTTAGCATCAGGTGCGCTGTGGTCAATTTGCCGGGCAAAATTAAAAAAAAACTTAATCAGTAAAGTGTGCTATTTTACACATTATAAAAAGTACACCGATTTCAATAAAATACAAATTATGCGTTACTATAAAATTTGAGGGTCGCCCTTGATTTTTCTGAGATCCCATCATCAGATCCTGACTTGGTTCCAATGGGACCACCTGGAAAGTATACCCTTTTAAACAAAAAAGAATTTCTCGAATCGGTCCAGGCGTCTTCGAGTAATCGGGTAAAATTCGATTTGGTAAATACTTTGACCTGACATGATTTTTCTACTTTCCGGCCAAAACAAGGAAGATAAATGACATCTCTACATCCGGTAGATAAACTTCCACAAATTTCAGATAAATGATGTAATTCAAGTTGCTAAGAGTCTGCTAAGTTATAAATCGAATATTGAACGCTTTGACCCTGAATTGTATTAATACTATTCGTATTACGTGTGACACAGCCATCGTAAAAACTAAATCGGCGGAACAATGTATAACAACAATAGATTGGGTTCCGTAGAGGTTTTATTAACAGACTTCAAAAAAAGGAGGAGGTTAACAATTCGTGGGCATATTTTTTTTATGTATGTTACCCGAAGACGCCTGGACCGATTTGGAAAATTCTTTTTTTGTTTAAAAGGGTATACTTCCCAGGTGGTCCCATATGCACCCAGTCAGGATCTGATGATGGGATCTCAGAAAAATCAAGGGCAACCCTCAAATTATATAGTGGCGCATAATTTGTTGTTTATTTAAATAACAGCTTGCTTCTGTGGTGCGTCAAGTAACTACCCTATCCATTCTCAAGTACCATTTCTTGCATGATTCTTCTGGTATAGTGTGTATTCATGGGCGGTGAGGATAATCATCAGGTGTTAAAAGTAAATAGGTAACATGATTCAAGTTTCTATATTGCAATTGTGGGTAGTTTGCAGAAAGACCACACTGCGGTAGGGCTTACTCAAATTGTGTTACTTGGGTAACAGCGTATGGGGATAACCTGCTACTCGCGTCGTGAGAAAGGCTAGTTGACTGTTTTTCGGAAACCGTTTTCTTTTATTCTACATAGTCTATATTGTTAGGAACATCAACAAAACTATGCAAGATGGATATTTAAAAGGCACAAATACAATGTTTTTAATTTATTGATTGATTTAAACGACACTGTTACACATCTTAGTGCTTAATATTAACACACACGCATGTCAGGATTCACTTAAGGCTTCTCTTTATAATTAATCTACCAGCATTACCCTCTAAGCTGAACTACGCGGCCACTGTTTACAATTACTTACTGCCCCGCGAACGAACCACTAATATCCTGGCTATCACCCAGTCTACTTCAAAAAACAACTGATCTGAACACCGGAGGCGGTAGGCACTCCGTTTTATATTAAACATTTACTATTCCCACTTTGGTTGTCATTATTAATGTACCCCCAACTAGTCTCCTAAATACCTTACCGTTATACCTTCGGTATTTCTAATAATAGGAAATACCCTAATAATATTATTAAAATATTATAATTAATAAAAATAAAACATACGTTTTCACGATTTAATTTGCATTTTTATAAACCAACTTTATACTACCAAAACGCTACCAGCTGTCATGGCCCTCGTGTGACGTGACCATGGCAAAACTAATAGACGTTTGGATCAGCGTTTTAGATGTTTCGGTGACGGTGACGTCATGCACGACTGAAGGTTGTTTCATGTCACGTGATAAAATGCTTTATTTTTGTTTCTTGAAAATATTAAATAACCACATATAATTAACAAATTGTATTAATTTTTGATATTTTTAGACTAAAATCTATTATAAACAATATTCTATCAGTTTTTCATTTACTACCAACTACCCTATTGGGTAGTTTTCTGTGTTAAATTTTGTGTAATATTTGTAATGGAATCGAAAATAGGACAAACAACCTTTGGGCGAAAATTGATTTAATAATAAGGTCGCAATTATTATTTTAAATACTGGAATAAGCATGAATGTATGTGTAGTGAGAACATCTCAGTGTCTCTCTCGCGCGACTGGACCGTAATGACCATTCTAGGTGGTGACGTCATAACCCATATCGTGCATCCTTTTTCTGTCCTTTGGTTTGTTCTGTATTCTGAGCCTTTGACATACCATCAGATTTGGATGACTTCTAACTGATCTATGGACTAGTAGGCATGAGTTGCAAAAAAATTACAAATTCTAATCCCTGACAATTCAAGGGAAACCGGTCAAGGTTCGATTTCCAGTTCCACAAATTGATACACACATAAAAGTCAATTATATTCGTTGAAAAAATTTTGAAAATCTATTTCATACTAGACTAAATTCAACGTTTTTTCATAAGTTTTTTGGTGGTTGATTTTATCACAAATAAAACTAAAAGTAATATCAGGGCTCGTCCGGGATTTGAACCCGGGACCTCTCGCACCCAAAGCGAGAATCATACCCCTAGACCAACGAGCCGGTTATATACACTGTTAAACTTTATTATTACTATGTGATGACATATAAAACGGGTTTTTAGAATTACGTCACAGCAAGCGGGTCATTGACTTTTAAAAATGAATACTAACTCGATTTACCTTATTGATATATTATACACTAACGGTTACTCATGCCTCCTCGCTCTCTTCTACTGGCAAGAATAGCAACAACAAGACATCCATTTTCGAAATGGCGAAATGTGGGTGTACTGGTTACACCTCTGCCTACCCCTTTAGGGATTACAGGCGTGAGTGTATATGTATGTATGTTAGAATAAAGAGAATAATATATATTAATTATTCTATAATGTAATGACAAATTACAAAAGACCTACCTACGGCTGAGTTTCTTGGTGCTTCTTCTCAGACCAGTGGGCATTTCCGAAGCACCAGTAGTCCTTAACATTATTATGACATGTAAAAAGTGCTCATAGTGGCCTAATTTACGAAATTAATGATTTGATTTGATTATAAAAATTGTACTGTTAGCCTATGTTACCTAGAGTTTCACTTAATAGTGTAAACTGCATCGAAATCTGTTCAGCCATCTTTTTGCGCAACAGAAGACCGTTTCATTGAATTAATTTATAATAAAAATATAGTCTCATTATTTTCTTATGGCTTTTTATAGCAGAACAGCAAACGAAGAAGTGGGTCAGCTGATGGTGATATCCCCCCATGAATATCGACACCAGAAAAATCATGGGTGCTTACATACCTATTATAAGGTCCCCATGGATAGGGTAGGGGATTCCCCTTTCCATAGAACGTAGACGGGTAGGTAACAATATATTCCCCAAGCCCATAGTCCATTGAAGCTTTGATTGCCTATCTCCAGATAGGGCTTCAAACTACGTCGTTAATGAATTAAAAAAAAAACAAAATTGTACATCTTGGAACCGAACCCAGACTATCGGTACATAGCCTACAGTGCTCTTTCTACAACTGTAGGTAAGTCTTGAACTAATTAAAAAATATATACACTATTATATTTTCAGCCTCCGTGACGAGTAGCTAACCGTGAAACGAGAGGCCGTGGGTTCGATTCCCGCAACGAGACAAATTTTCGTGACAGATTGTTTTGGGTCTGTGGTGTTGTGGACCGTAGTCCCTCGTAGTTCCTAATACCCACGATACAGGTCATACCTAGTTTAAGGTCTTGTATTTGTTTATTATTGTATCTGAAGTAGATATTATATAATAGATATTTATATAAATAATTATGTTCATTTGTTAATTATACACACACACACATACACTCACGCCTGTAATCCCCGAAGGGGTAGGCAGAGGTGTAACTAGTACACCCACTTTTCGCCGAATTTCGGTCCCATAATGTGATAGGGGGCGAGCCTATCGCCATACCGGGCACATTTACCAGACCCCGGGCTAATACTGAGGAATTTCTAGATAGAAAAACCCAATATCACTTTACCCGACCCGGGGATCGAACCCGAGACCTCAGCACAGCCGTCGTAACGCATGCGCAATTACAACTACGCCACCGAGGCAGTCAATTTGTTAATTATCGCTTGCTTTAACGGTGAAGGAAAACTTTTTGAGGAAACCTGCATACCTAAGAATTCTCATAAGAATTTCGAAGGTATGTGAAGTCTACCAACCCGCATTAGGCCAGCGTGGTGGACTAAGGCCTAACCCTTCTTATTAGTAGAGCAGGCCCGTGCCCAGCAGTTTAACACAGGACTAGTATTATTGTTATTATAAACCACCGATCTATATGCACTACGTACTAGATGCGGCGACCAGAACAAACATTATGTTCCACCGAGTTGAGGTGTATACTCCGCACCGACGTTAGTTTGCTTGCAGTGAGACAATATTTAATACAGGGCTAGTATTATTATGCTCATGAATCAATCCGCAAAAACGTTTTATCTCTTCGTTTTTCGTCCAAACAACCCTATTACACAGCATTGAGCTTGACCGATATTCGTTTCACATTGAATGTAGTTTTTTACAATCACTTTTTTGCATTATTGTTACAGTTTTCACGGTCAGTAGTTATACTAGTTATATAACAACATTGTCTGTCTTTTGACCTGCAGTACCACCATTAAGGTCGACGCCGGCCATTTTTATAATTCTTCGTAACGTAATGGAAAAAATGTCACGATCTTGGGATATTTAAAAGATTTTTGCATTAATTTCATTGTCTTTGTCTATTTCATATTTGAAAATGGAATGCTTTGTAATTAAGTATAGTAGTAGCTCAAGAAACTCTAATTGTTCTCCCAACAGCATTGGCTCAGAAATTATATGAAATAAATGAAGACATGTCCTACTTACTGAGTTTATCGTCAACTAGTTACATAACACTGTTATCCATACTAATACTATAAATGCGAAAGTAACTCTGTTTGTTTGTTTGTTTGTTACCTCTTCACGACTAAACGGCTGAACGGATTGTAATGAAATTTGGTAAGGGAATAGATTATATCCTGGAGAAGGACATAGGCTATCTTTTTTCTCAAAGAACAACCTTGAAAGGGGTCAAATAGTAGTTCAAAATTTGTATGGGAAATCCATAATTCCTCGACTTAGGGATCTGTAAATTCATATTTAGGCTTTTGGTAGGAAATAAAGAAATACGTGTTTCAACGTTTTTGAAAAATCATCCCTAAAAGGGGCAAAGTGAGGTTAAACTTATGGGGTATTCTTTAGATGCAATCTCAAGATTCAGGCATATTACCTGAGAGGTTGGACAATCGCTACAAGTGCCTCAGTGCAGAAGACAACTCCTTGGATTGTATACTTCTGCTCCCGAATATAACCTCCACGCAGGCGGAGCCGCGAGCAACAGCTAGTGTGTACATATATAATAGTCGTGTATTAACTATTACTTTGTTAAAAAGAACTTGTTAAATAATTAAAAGAAGTGCTAATCGATATTATTAATCAGTTTGGTAAGGTAAATTTTTATCGAAAAACTAATGGTTCCGGGCAGACGTTGTCCTGCCTTAAACCGCCTTCTCCGTGGACCAAATTTTCGTTGAAAAAATAAGAAATTCAGATCTCGACAACAACGCCACCTGCCGGATCTAAAACTAGCTTTTATGATAGACCCAACCAACATACACAAAGTTTCATTGAAATCGGTTGAGTGGTTTCAGAGTCTATAACGGACATAGGTAGAATCAATTTTTATGTTTTATATATATAGACAAGCGGGCCCGGCAGACGTCGTCCTGCCCGTAAAAGCAGCGCCACACCGACTGCAGCGCCATCTGCCGGGCTGATTTGAGAATCTAAACCATTCAGAGCACCACCCAAACACATACAAAAAAAACATTCAAATCTGTCCAGCCGTTTAGGAGGAGTTCGGTGACATACACACGTACAGTAGAATTATATATATAAAGATAAGTAAATAAAATAAATGACTCACTGGAATTTTTAGACACCAGAACAATTAAATTAATTTAATAGAAATCTTAATAAATCATATGAAAAGGCACTTATGACAGATCAAACCACAAACGGAAATTCCCCTAAAAGAATGAATAATTATAGTGAACACGGGAAATTAGGAACAGTCATGGACTGTGAAGGATACTACGATAACATAATTAGGAGCGGGGAATATAGGTAGACTGAAAAATGAGCTAGTGAATCATAATTAGGGTAAAGGAAGAGGCGGCATGATATTTGGATAAGAATCAGACGAAAATTCAAAAGGAAACGGGACAGATTTGGAAAGGAAGAGTGTAATTCCTAGCCTAGCTAAACTACCAGCCAATCATTAACTATCAAAGTGAGGACGATCTGAAGAAGAAGAGCAGAAGCAGTAAAGAGTTATGTTAATAAATAACACCCAACAGTCACACACATAGCCCCGACCCCACACTAAGATACGAGTCTTCTACGAGGCTACTCGCCAACTGCGCCACGGAGGCTGTCAAATATATATATATAATGTTAACCATTGAGACCTTCTGTGGCCGCAAGAAATGTACCAAAATACACAATATGCCTTAAGTAGCATAAGATGATCCTTGTATTACTGATGATATCAGTGTAAGAGTACAGTTAAACCCACTGGTGTCCAGACTTGTACGAATCCCAGGCAACCCTTGTGTGATTTTGGAACTGAAAATTACAATCACTATTTTTTCCCGGGTATTCGCAGGAACCTCATCAAGTTCCTCAGTTTAAGCTGTCACTAAGCCAATGAGATAAGTTCATTACTCTATTATCACAATTACTTTTATTAGTTTTTGTTGACACAAATGTTAATGGCGACTGTTCGTATGTCATTTACACAAGCCTGTGAATTCTTCACCTATGTTTTTTGTAGGAAAGGAAGGTAAATACTGAATATTAGACAGAGACGGCGTGATAGCGTGAGTCACCATGATATGGGTATCATCGATCTAAATAATTAACAGCCAACATTCGTGCATATTATAATGCTAGTCCTGACCACAGTAAGCTTAGATTGTCTCGTATCATGAGTATTACAAACTTCGTGATACAATAAATACATAACACCTACGGCTGAGTTTATTGGTGCTTCTTCTCCACCCATTGACATTTCCGAAGCACCTAGTTTTTTAATACTTACGTACTTACATGTCATTAGACATGTAAAAAGTGCGCTAGTGGCCTAATCTAAATTAACGATTGGATCACGAGTGATATTTCGGCGACACAACACCCAGTCAGAAAATGAATATGGTGTTTGCTAGCGCTAGAAATTTTACAAAATTTTCTTAGTACTAAATGTTTTAAAAACTCTTGGTAAAATATGGATATTTTTTATGAAAATCACGATATCAAGATGTTTGAAAAAACATGTATTATTTTATTAAAATAGTATTATAATTCTCCGTATTGGCATTTCATCGAAATCTTCGACATTTTTGAACATTAACAGACTCATGGTTCACAAGCTGAATTGGTCTAATTTCACTAACCATTTCCAAATATATTTTAAGGACACTAACCTTGAGGTGCATACTTACATACACACTCGCGCCTGCATCTTATGGGTAGGCAGAGACTATAGAATGCCACAAGCTACGATCCTGACACACTTCTTTCGCCTCTTTCACATTCTCACACATTTACGGCGGTTGGAGGTACTCATGATTTGTTCTTTTAGGAGATTATTTATCTGATCGGCATACGTGTCGCGTTCCGGGATCAGCCAGTGTACATCCGGTTTTTGTGGGGGTCTAGAGTTGGGGTACGATATTTGGCCGTTTTGCGGCCGTCTGAGTACTCTGACACTAGACCCTCGACCACTTCTTTACCTTCTTGCCCATGGCAACGGTAGGCAGCGGCTTTTCTGTGCCCTGGTATTGCAGAAGTCTATGGGCGGCGGTGACTACTTACCATCAGGTGGCCCGTTTGCTCGTCTGTCTATCGAGGCACTAAAAAAAATCCCGTAGTGTGAAGAAGCAGGTCGTGTCACCTTGTCTTGCCAGTATAAAAAAACCCTTCTCGTTCCTACTAATCTTGAGATGTTTTAATTCTTAGGGTTTCGTTGTACAGTAATGTCCACAGCAGAATAGATTGTCTGGACTGGTATTTACCAATGTCTCCCATAAAACCGTCGTCAAGCTTGCATTTCCTAGGGTGAAAGAAATTTCTAGAAAATAAAATCCTACTTTCTTTGCCAATACCCATTTCTTAAGCAACGCCTCCATAATCTTTCGTACTCCGGGTTTTCATAGATGCTTACGGTCACATACCATTGGTACCTCGGACTGCCTCGGTGGCGCAGTTGTAATTGCGCATGCGTTACGACTGCTGTGCTGAGGTCTCGGGTTCGATCCCCGGGTCGGGTAAAGTGATATTGGGTTTTTCTATCTAGAAATTTTCAGTATTAGCCCGGAGTCTGGAATCTGTGCCAGCATGGCGATAGGCTATCACATTATGGGAACGAAATTTGGCGAAAAGAGGGTGTACTGGTTACACCTCTGCCTACGTCTTCGGGGATTACAGGCGTGATTGTATATGTATGTACTATTGGTACCACTTGCTAGCTCGTCGACCTCTACTATATCTTACATTCTCAAATCTATCTATTTTTAACAATAGCCAACCGATTCCTTTCAAAACGCTAAAATAAAAATAACATTTATATTTTACTTCCTTGATACATTTCTGAGAATTTCGCCTCATACAAGACCTAGGCTACTGTGACACGGTACGAAAAAACCCAGATATACCTAGTTTTTGTTGCAATTAATAAAATGGGACATTCCCAAGCAATTGCACTACGACATTACACGTTTTAGGCGTATGCTTTTGTAAAACTGCACGATCAAATAAGAATTGTAGGAGCTACCCAGACAGATCGCATTGGAAAGACCTATCAATTAGTTAAACATCATCAATTTTAAACCAGCTTCTGCTCGTAAGTTAAATTCGTATGAAAAACTCCTACTACCGCAATAAAAACATAGGCATATATGTCATGGAGGATACCAACAGTTGTCAGAAATTAAAACTTTGAAATGACTATCATTATTGAAAGAGTGTCCATAAAGCAAAAACATAGTTATTTATGATTGCTTGTCAATAATCATAGAACTTCATAGGCGTGCTTATGTGAAAAGTAAAATAATCTGAGCGTGACGTCACGCGAGTTCAATGCTTTTTCCCCACTCCGAAAGTGCCCAAAACGTAAAGTATTCACTTCAAAAATCCTTAATATTCAAGGATAATGTAGTAGGTCTCTGTAATAATTGGTTAATGGTTTTCCTCTCATTCCTTATTCCATAACGTCTCTTATGTGTCAGTGTAATTTTTGAAGTGCAAACTTCTTTAGGCACATTAGGTACTTTTGGGATGGGGAAAAGGCGTTGACTAATCGAACGAAGCGTGACTATCACGCTCAGATTATTTTCCTTTAGACATAAGCACGCCTATGAAGCTCTATAATAATTGAGAAGCAATCATAAACAAAAAAGAACACCGCAATTCCAAAGTTTTAATTTTTCACTTCCTTTTTTTTATCCTGGCACGGAAAAGTGACCACACTGCAGATGATGGTAAACGCAGTGCGGCCCAATCAATTATAGTATCAAGTAGCGAGAGACGATCTATCCCCCGCTACTCAACACAATCATGCCGGCCTGCTTCACACTACGCCATGGGCAAGAAGATGAAGAAGCGGTCAAGGGTCTTTTGTCAGGGTACTCAGAAGGCCTCGAAATGGTGAAACATTGTACCCCAACTATAGACCCCCGACTAAAACCGGATGTACACTGGCTGATCCCGGAACGCGACACACTTGCATGTGCCACTATGGCGGGATTTACACCCTGTGTACGGTTGTCGCTATCCTGTCGATAGGAAACTGTCGGTAGCCCCCGTGTCACATCTCTCAGGTAGAGAGTTTAAAATTAAAGTTTTAAAAGTATGTGAGGTCTACCAACTTGCATTAGACCAGCGTAGTGGATTTAGTCATTAGTAGACAGGATATTTCCAAGCCCTTATGATGGTGTTAAGTAGCGAGTACTGGTCTCCCGCTACTTGATAGTCTAACTAGACGGTGCTTACCATCAAGTGCCATGTGGTTTTTTTTATAGTATAGTCCGACAAACGAGTCAGTGGGTCACCTGATGTTAAGTGATCTCCACCGACCATGAGCATCCACAATACCGAAAGTATCATGTATGCTCTGTCGGCCTTAAAAGACAGGAATAGGGATTAGGGATTAGGGAAGGAAAGGGGGAATCTGGGCCTCCGGATATCTCACTTACCATACGAAACGCGACAGTAAACTGTCACTTGTTACGTTGGTTTTCTGTGAGACAGTGGTACTACCCCGGTCGAGCCGGCCCATTCATGCTGTAGACAAATATGTCTACAGCGTTGCTATACCACTTCTAAAAATTCCACTTCCATATTATCCTTATATAATATTTCCTGCAATACCACGTCATACTTCCTTTATCGGTTATGTCATAGATATAGTCTTGTGTTACCTTGCTATACACAATAATCTGGTAGCAATTGCTTACGTAGATAGGATTGTCAACAGTATAATGTGCCGGTTCGGCCAGTTTTTTTTATCCGGGCACAATGAAGTGACTACATTATACCTCTAACCACAGTGCCGTCTAGGTTGAGTATCAAGTAGTGAGCGACGACTTTCCCTCGCGCTCATTCATGCCGACCTGCTGAGCTTCTTCACTACGCTTAAAAGACCTAGGATCATAGGAAGAACACCGAAGCTGGCAAACTGTTCCACAGCTTGATGGTGCGGCAAAGATATGAATTTGTGAACTTCTTGGACCTGGCCGGGGTAGTAGACACCACGAAGCTGTGACTCCGTAAGTAATCATGCGTGGTGCTGATATGGAAGGGAGAAGATGGGATAAGGTGGGAGTGAGAGACAGCAATCCTTCGTTACTCGAGACAATTATGCCAACCTGCTGAGTACCTTCTTCTAGGTCACCACCGTCTCATAGAATACGTGAAGTAACATGACGCGTTTCTGCGAGAGACGACAAACAGAAGGACAATAAAGTTGCAGAACGACAAACTTTACAACTGATTTTCCTCTTGAATCGGTTCTTTCCCAATACAATATTATAGGAAAACTTGAAGTAAAACCCATGAAGGCAGTATTGAAATAGTTTTATGACAAATAAAATACAATTATAATATAATGGATGCAAGCTATGTCATAAAAGTTCCAAGTAATCCCTGAGTTTGCTGTTACCGCTATATAAAATAAAATACATTTATTGTGTAACATAACTCTTCTATCAATATCATTAATTCTATGACAACAAATATTAAAAAAAAACTCAGCGGAATCTTCATTTGATTCACATAAATATTTATTTATACTCTTTATTGCACACTAAGATACTCAAGATAGAAACACTGCAAAATTTAATTAAAAGTACAATTGGCGGCCTTATCGCTCTCGGCGATATTTTCAAGACAACCAAATATTATAAAATCTTGTAATTGATTAAAATAAAGCTAATTATTTTTCAATATTGAAATTCTAACACGTCCCACAAAAAAACAGGAAGGAAATTACATGAAATTGTGGGAAAATGTTAATAAAATATTAAACACTAGCTTTTGCCCGTAGCTTCGCATGCGTGATTACGTTTATCATGGGAAACGTTGGTGCGGCGACGGCAGCGAAGGGGAGTTTGTGAGTGGGGCCTTCGCGGTTCTTTATTATTATTGACGGTACAATTTTTTTCTAAAATAAAAGTGGCCTATATTACTCTTCATAATATCAGTTATCTACCAGTGAAAGTCACCTCAAAATTAGTCCAACCGTTTCAGAGATTAGCCGGAACAATCAGACAATTTTTTTTAGCATATACTTTCTTATGCATTTAGTAAGAAGCTGTTTTTTGACATTAAAAGCGGACTTAAATAACCTAATATTTTTCAGAGTTAAAATATATCCTATGTGATAATCCAGCTGGATTCTGAATGGATCTGTGTACCGAATTTCTTTTAAATCCGTTCAGACGTTTTTGCGTAATCGAGTAACAAACATCCAAACTTTTACATTTATATTTCTTATTTTTTTTCAGTAGGATTTACGAGTGAAAAGATAGTAAAACAATAATTAACATTTGGGTTAACATCTGTCAACCTTCAATTTTAACTATGTTTTTTTTACCAGTATAATAAAATTATTCCGTAAGGTCTCTTATCATATCAAAACAACTATCAAGTTCTCCATTTTTAATGGTGGTGTCGCTATCACAATGTAATGTAACTCTACGTCTGCCTGGAACAATAACTATTCATAACTTGAGACGGCGAGATTGCGGTAGTTTAAAAAAGATTTTATCTTATATAGGCAAAGACAAATTCATCGTTGCTTCGGATTGCTCATTGATTGTTAGTTTAAGCTAATTAATTAACTGGTTCTTTAGCGTCATTTACTGCTCTATGCCTTGTATTTACACGTATATCAATCCTAAACAGTTTTTTTGTTCTATATTGTGTATGGAATTTAAGTTTAGAAGTATTGTGAATTAATATTATATGTTACAAAAGACCTACGGCTGAGTTTCTTGGTGCTTCTTCTCAGACCAGTGGGCATTTCCGAAGCACCGGTAGATAAACTTAATGACCTGTAAAAAGTGCCCCTAGTGGCCTAATTTACTAAATAAACGATTTGTTTTGATTTGACAAAACAATTCAGTATTTGTCACTTGTTTTCTTATTTTTAACCGACTTCAAAAAAGGAGGAGGTTAACAATTCGTCGGAATCTTTTTTTTTATGTATGTTACCCGATTACTCGAAGACGCCTGGACCGATTCGAGAAATTCTTTTTTGTTTAAAAGGGTATACATCCCAGGTGGTCCCATTGGCACCAAGTCAGGATCTGATGGTGGGATCTCAGAAAAATCGAGGGCAACCCTCAAATTTTATAGGGACACATACTTTGTTTCTTATTGAAGTCGGTGTACTTTTAATGAATTAAAAAACTTTTATCATCATTATTTGTTTAGAAACAAATACTGTTTCCAATAAAAAAAATTTAAACAATATTTTTTATGAATTACGGTCGAATTACGACCACTTGGCGACCAGTTTAAAAAATTTAATTTAATTTAAAAAGGCGTTTTTTTTATATTTGCCACGGCTAAGTGACTACACTGCATCTGATGGTAAGCGCAGTGCCGTTCAATTAGAGTATCAGCGAGAAACAATCTATCCCCGCTACTCAACACAATCATGCCGGCATGCTTCTTCACACTAGGCCATGGGCAAGAAGGTGAAGAAGTGGTCGAGAGTCTAGTGTCAGAGTACTGAGAAGGTCGCAAAATGGCCAAACATCGTACTCCAACTCTATACTCTAAAAACCGGATGTACACTAGCTGATCCCGTAACGCGACACACTTGCGTGTGACACTATGGCGGCTTTTACACCCTGTGTACGGTGGTCGCTATCCGGGCGGATATGAATATGCTACCACCACCGATTCTGGTGTGGAAGGGAGAAACATTTTTATTTAATTTATGTTTTTAAAAGCCGAATTAGGGATCACATTTATGGCGGATATCTAATTGCCCTTAGCTATATTACCAATTATCCCAAACTGTTGCACAATCTATTTGTCAACTAAGTTCCGTATAAGTGTTTATGATATATCTCCTGAGTAGTGATAGATTTATTTGTATTTTTATCGCCAATACGCTAGTTAAATCCATGACCTTAACACGTTTGTCGACACGCGATGCTGCTTTTTGTCCCATTTTATCAGCCTAAGGCTGGATCAAAAGGCCAGCAGCATTTTTTACATTCGATAAAAAAATATCTCATACGCCCCATATTGAATCTGTCGCAATAATAAAAAATAATTTCGTAATCCAAAACATTTCCAACGCTAACGATATTTAATTTAACTAACAATTTAGTATTACACAATAAATACAATGATTTTTTATATATAAATATAGGTAGCGCCGCCATATTGCGAACCATTTGTGTTCTAGTCGTTGGAGGGAACGGAGCTCGGTAACTAAAAGACCTAAGGTCCTTTCAATTAGACTCTTATCAATCCGTTCTCCATTTTTTTAATCGAAGCTTACCTTGGCCGTAACATAAAAACAGGTTTCCCGCTTCAATAAATTTGACCATTGCCAATCGTAAAATTCGCTCCCTGTCAAAGTGACGCGGAAAAGCGCGCGAAACAAGCATAGACTACAGTTTATTTTTTAATTAATCAGTGAAAATGAAGGAGCTTAATGGTGTGACATCCAGCCAGTGCAAGGAGAATAATGGATCCATGATCGTGAAGAAAAAAACAGAGAATGGTATGTTGGTTTGTTCTTATATTATATACCAGGAAGTAGTGTTTATTAGATGCGTTACTTTGTTAGTTAATTAGTTGTTCTAGTTAAATGATGCAGATAGCAACATTGTTACTTTGTGTTAAATTACATTATATTTTTAGGTTTATAATCGATTTCAATTTTAATTATCGATTAAGGACAAATCGATAAAATAATTGTTTATAAATGTTTTATTATAGTCTACTGCACCTTCGTTCTAATTAATATCATATATAATATAAAATATAGCTGTTGCTCGCGGCTCCGCTCGCGTGGAAGTTGTGTTTGGGAGAAAAAGTATACAATATAAAATACTAATTTTCATGAATTTAACTTCAAAAATGACGGATTTTCGTAAAAACTTTCATCCCTTATTTTATCCCTTTAGGGGTGGTATTTCCAAAAACCCTTCCTTAGTGGATGCCTACGACATAAAAGGTATCTACTGTCAAAATTTCAAATCTTTAACCCCAGCCGTTTGGGCTGTGCGTTGATCGATCAGTCAGTCAGTTTCTTCTTTTATATAAATAAAAGTATACCGACTTCAATAAAAAACAAATTATGCGTCACTATAAAATTTGAGGGTTGCCCTTGATCCTTCTGAGATCCCATTATCAGATCCTAACTTGGTGCCAATGGGGCCACCTGGGAAGTATAGCCTTTTAAACAAAAAAAGAATTTCTCGAATTGGTCCAGGCGTCTTCGAGTAATCGGGTAACATACACATACATAAAAAAAAAAGATTCCGACGAATTGTTAACCTCCTCCTTTTTTGAAGTCGGTTAAAGAAAAAGAGCTCGTATTGCTTTATCCAATTTGATTATTATATTTATTGCTATAACTATTATATCAAAGGCATTATATACATTTTATAATGTCATAATGTACTATTACTAATAAGGCTTGAAATTAATTTTATCATAATTTTATGTCCCATAACGGAATTGTTCATTCTAATATTACATGATTTTTTCCTTTAACAACGTGGCGTGGTTTTTACCAATACTCATTACTGAACAATTTTCAAGATTTTATTTCTATAATGTGAGACTATCCCGCCCACACACCCGCCATTGTAACTTCTGTTTAGCCAGGATCGACAATGGCACGCATTTTTTCGACACCGAGTAATGAAACTTGGCGAGTCTCTGGGAATGCTTAATAACTGTCTTTTATCCCGCAACGAAATGAATCAAATATAAATATAGGGAGGAGTTGGAAATATAAATTGTCCACTTCCCTCCATAGCAAAGCGGGAGACAAATACTGAACTAAAGAGGTATTAACCTCCAGTTAACGTTTACGCCTGGAGAAGCCAGACGTAAAGCACCACGGAATTTACTTAACGGGTCCCATCATGCGAGCTTGATTCCAATAATAGGTATGGCAATTTAGTTCTATAATATGAGACCTGTTTTAGACCCTAGACATTCTATGATCATTAGTCATTCCATTCACGGCTTATGTTGCGCTTTAGGTTTATAGTTTGCTGTGTAGGGGTTATGAGTTTGATTCTCTGGGTCTGGGTTAATAGGGTAGTTTTATGTATTTAATTGTGTACATTATTCGAAATGCAACCCAATATAATACGCAGAAGAAACCCTTTTGCGAAAACAGAATCATGAAAACAGAAAAATGAGGTCATAATATTTATTTTAAATATTGGTATCAGCAAATAATCAAAGGCATGAGCAAAAATGGTTGCGTATTGGGAACATATCACTATCTCCCTCGCACAACGGCACAGTAATGGCCATTCCGAGAACCGTGACGTCACGGGATATATCATGCATCATTTTACTGTCATTTACCTCTTCCAGAAGATTTGAATGGCGTCTAATTTACTTATTTTTGTTCGGAACCATAAAATTCTTTCGATAATAGGTTTTAAGTAATGTAACTTGTTGATTAAATTAATTAAACAAAATGGAGTCAACTGTCATCATAGGTCCCTCGTAGTTTCTGATATAGGTTAGCATACAGTTCAGGATGTGTGACTTATTTTTTATACCATAGTCCGACAAACGAGCCAGTGGGTCACCTGATGTTAAGTGACCTCCGCCGCCCATGAACATCCACAATACCGAAAGTATCATGTATGCGCTGTCGGCCTTAAAGGACAGGAATAGGGATTAGGGAAGGGAAGGGGGAATCTGGGCCTCCGGATATCTCACTTACCATACGAATCGCGACAGTAAACTGTCACTTTACGTTGGTTTTCTGTGAGAGCCATTCATGCTGTAGACAAATATGTCTTCAGCGTGGTTCTACCACTATAAAACTGACTGTTCGATTTATTTATTATAGGATGAAGAATAGCAGCGATAGCCTAGTTGGTTGCGGTACGGACTGTCAAGACGAAAGTCGTAGGTTCGAAACCCAAGTGGCATACACCTCTGACTTTTCTAAAGTTATGTGTGTATTAAAATGTTAATTATCGCTTATTTTAACGGTGAAGGAAAACATCGTGAGGAAACCTACATATCTGAGAATTTTTCGAAGGTATGAGAAGTCTGCCAACCCGCATTAGGCCAGCGTGGTGGACTAAGGCCTAACCCCTCTCATTAGTAGAGGAGGCCCGTGCCCAGCAGTGGGACAATGTTTAATACAGGGCTAGTATATGAATAATTATGGATTTATTAACCAATTTAAAGTAAATTCATCTGCTATTATTTAGTACGTACCTAATATCAGATAAGGTAGCCACTACGTCAGCTCAAGTTACCTTGTCATACAAAAATCATGAATTAACCATTGTTAGTGCATTCATTACAGTTATTATCGCATGGAGCGACTGCCATCAGAGTATATTTACCTACTAAAGGTAATTTATGCATTTACTAGATGTTGCCCGCGGCTCCGCCCGCGTGCGGATTATTTTTGGAAGAAAAGGTTAACAATCCATGGAGGCATTTTAAGCTATTACACCTTTCATTTTGCGAGCATTTTTCCAGGATAAAAAGTAGCCTGTGTCATTTTCTGATCCCTAAACTGCCGCTATCCAAAAAATCATGACGATCCCATGATATGCGAAAAACTTTACTATCCCACGGGAACTGTACATTTTTCCAGGATAAAACGTAGCCTATGTGCTATTCCAAACTATAATTTATCTGTGTGCCAAATTTCAACCACATCCGTCCAGCCGTTGTAGCGTCACTGAGTAACAAACATACATCCATCCAAACATTCGCATTTATAATATTAGTAGGATTTATATAGCTAGCTTTTGCTCGCGACTCATCTACCCTATGCATACATATACAATCACACTTGTAATCCCCGAAGGGGTAGGCAGAGGTGTATCTAGCACCCACTTTTCGCCGAATTTATTACGGTCACATAATAGGGGGCGAGCCTATCACCATACCGAGAGCATGATTCCGTGCCGATACTAAGCATTTCTAGATAGAGAATCCAATATCACTTTAACCCGACCCAGGATCGAACCCGAGCCCTCAGCATATCGTAACGCATGCGCAATAACAACTGCACCACCGAGACAGTCAAATCGGTTTCCTTATAATATTCACTTTTATCACAATGAAATAGCGTTTAATATTTAATGATAATGTTTCTTCTAATCGGTTAAAGAATGATCAAAATCACATCAGTAAGTCCAGAGATCCAAATAAACAAACTCTATCTCTATTATGACAGCCTTCATGGCGCTACGGTAGAGTAGCCGGTTCTGAAGCGAGGGACCGTGGGTTCAATTCCCGCACCGAGACCATTACTGTCTGTGTGATCTACTAATATCGGTTTCGGGTCTGGATGTAGGACCATATACGCTCGTGGTTCTTGATACCTACGATACAGGTTTAACCTAGTGGGGTCAGGACTACATACTGTTTTATTAACATTTAAAATAAATAACACTAGCCTTGTTAAATTATCCCACTGCTGGGCACGGGTCTCCGGTTGGCCTCCAGTTGGTAGACTTCACATACCTTCGAACCTCTTATGAGAATTCTCAGGTATGCAGGTTTCCTCACGATGTTTTCCTTCACCGTTAAAGCAAGCGATACTTAAAATTTAATACACACTTAACTTTAGAAAATTCAGAGGTGTATGCCATTTGGGTTTCGAAACATACGACTTTTGTGTTAACAGTTCGTGCCACATCCAACTAGGTTATCGCTGCTTATTATTTAAATTTATTAAAGAAAATCATGGATTCAGCAGCAATAATAGCCTAGCTGGTAGTAGTACGGAAAGCCGAGACGAAAGTCACAGGTTCGAATACAGAGATTGAGATACGCCCCTGATTTTCCAACGATACGCCTGCATTGTTAATTCTCGTTTTTTGCTCTTGTTCCGTTCTGTTTACCGTTATTTATACAAGAGGTTCTTCAAACAAAAAGGAACGTGCATCGATGACTTTTAATATAAGCTCACACTTGCCATCAGGGTTGACAGATGAACACCTAGTTCACGCAGTTCTTAGATCATGCCCCATGATAGAGGCGAGACAATTGCCACAACAGGTGCAAGTTCTAATCCCGGGCATTGCGTACTTTTCGCATCGAATTGACTATGACTGAATGAAACAAATCTGTACTTAAAAGGTATACCTACATAAGTAACATTTTTGTCAGGGTTCTAGAGTTGGGGAACGATGCTAGGGCGTTTTGCGGCCTTCTCAGTTCTCTGTCACTAGACCCTCGACCGCTTTTTCACCTTCTTGCCCATGGCGTAGTGTGAACAAGCCGGCATGATTGTGTTGAGTAGTGGGGGATAGATTGTCTCTCACTACTCGATACTCTAATTGGACGGCACTGCGCCACAAGTTGCAGTGTGGTCACTTTGCATGGCCAGGATAGAAAAACATGGTAACTTTATCAAAATCTTGTTTGTAGCATCTGCAAAACCAAGTTATTTATAATTGTATAGCGCATTGAATCCTACGATAGGATCTGATTACAAACTGTCTAATATTATGTTTAAAGCGATTGTTTGCCTTTCCTATAGGTATAGAAAAGCTCATACTGAGTCAACTTATGTGTCAGTCTTATAATCAAAATTAATTTAAATTGTATTTTAAATTAAATTATACACACATACACACTCACGCCTGTAATCTCCGAAGGTTTAGGCAGAGGTGTAACCAGTACACCCACTTTTCGCCGAATTTCGGTCCCATAATGTCATAGGGGCGAGCCTATCGCCATTCCGGGCACAATTCCAGACTCCGGGCTAATACTGAGCATTTCATGATAGAAAACCCCCAATATAACTTTACCCGACCCGGGAATCAAACCCGAGACCTCAGCAAAACAGTCATACCGCGTACTTACAAATGCACCGCCGAGGCAGTCTGAACTATAGAAGAAAACTGCAAAATCCACCTTTAATGTTTTAAAGGAAAATCTAGCAAACGCGTAATTGGGTCACCTGTTAGTTAATAATACAGTCATTGTTATCTGAAAACACAATGCTCGTGGTAACACGAAGATATGACTCATAATTGATTTAATACACAATAGTCAAGGCTAATTAAATATTTCGCGGCCAATAAATCTTAAATCGTTAATGTGGAATGTATTAGGCAGTGCACGAATTCATTTTTTGCCTGATTCATTTCTGGCGTCAAGCAGCAGTCTGCGCTTATGTTCCGGATCGAAGGACATTGAAGCCATTGATACGCACACACACATAAACCCACACCCATACACATACATTCACGTGCGGACATCGGACACAAATTCTAATCTCGGATAACTTATATTATTTTTCGAGACGGAAACTCAATCAAAATTTGCTGGTGGTAGGACATTCATATCCGCCCGGATAGCGACAACCGTACACAGGGTGTAAAACCCGCCATAGTGGCACACGCAAGTGTGTCGCGTTCCGGGATCAGCCAGTGTGCATTCGGTTTTTGTCGGGGGTCTAAAGTTGGGGTACAATGATTGGCCGTATTGAGGCCTTTTTTTACAATTACTAATGACGCTTTTTAACCGACTTCAAAAAAGGAGACTACTCGAGAGGAGGAGATTACTCGAAGACGCCTGGACCGATTCGAATTTTTTTTTTTTTTTTAAAAGGGTATACTTCCCAGATGGTCCCATTGGCACCAATTCAGGATCTGATGATGGGATCTCAGAAAAATCAAGGGAAACCCTCAAATTTTATTGTGACGCATAATTTGTTTTTTATTTACAATTACTAATGACGCTTTGATAAATTATATTCAAATAATGCGTATCCGTACGTCACTGTTATTTACTCTTTTAAAGAAAACACGTGTTTCTTTGAAGTATTTTTCCATGCCAATAATTGTAGTTTCTTAAAAAAGAGCTCGAAGTAAGATGTTCATGCTGCAACCACTAGACAAATATAATGCAGCCATAAACATTCGGTACCTATGCAAACACTTGTAACATTTTTCTTTTGTCTTTGCACGGCAAATTGACCACACTGCACCTGATGGTAAGCGCAGTGCCGTCCAATCAGAATATCAATAGCGAGAAACAATCTATCCTCCGCAACTCAACACAATCATGCCGGCCTACTGTGTAGCTTCTTCACACTACGCCATGGGCAAGGAGGTGAAGAAGCGGTCGAGGGAACGCGACACACTTGCATGTGCCAATAAGGCGGGTTTTACACCCTGTGTACGGTGGTCGCTATCCGGGCGGATATGAATATGCTACCACCAGTCCAGCAAGCATTTTAATTGTTTTCAACATATAGGGTGACTAAAGTCCGCCATATTGATTTCTGACATAATGCCTATAAGATTGATACTTAATTTATTATTAACAGAGTAATATAACATATACTTTACTATGGTCGGGTAAAACCTCTTTAATCCCCCACTAATATATCTGAAATAGTTAACAAACACGAATGGAGGATGATGGAAGGATCTACACGTGTCTAAGTTCAATGCCCGACAGATGACATCAAATTGAATCTTATAACACTGATAACCTAGTCCTAAAGGTCCCACGTCCCATTCATTATAGTAATTCAAATCACTGCGTAATAAGCGTGCTTATTTTGCATATTGTTTATCCAATGACCAGTAAGATGCGAGATAATCTGGTTCATAGATGTGTATTATTATAGTACGCTAAAGTGACCACACTGCACCTGATTGTAAGCGCAGTGCCATACAGTTAAAGTATCAAGTAGTGAGAGACAATCATATCTAGCTAACAATCATGCCTGCTGTAGGCCTACTATTGAAATCAATTCCAATCTAGAAGATATCGGAACTCTAACTCACTCAACTAAATGAAATAGAATATTTACGAACTAGCGATCGTAAATACTCTATTCTATTTACTTACTAAAAATTCCACCGTATTCAGTTAAATCGTGCGCTGCTGTTGCGTTCAAGAGTGCCAATTGTACAGTTTTCGAACCCAATCCCAGTTTGAAATTGGAATCGAGTGTTAGTAGAAATCCGGAATTGCTTCTTCAGACTTACTGTAAACTAACGAATTAATAAATAAATACTAACACCCAACAGTCGCACACAGAGTTCTGACTACACTAGGTAAAACCTGTATTGTGGGTATCAAGAACTAAGAGGGACGACGGCGCAACAACAAGAATTTACTCACTAAGAATGTTAAAAATTGAAAGTCTTTATTAAGGGGTAATAAGCAGCGATAGCCTAGTTGGTTGCGGTACGGACTGCAAGACGAAAGTCATTTGTTCGAAACCCAAGCGGCATACACCTCTGACTTTTTTAAAGTTATGTGTGTATTAAATGTTAATTATCGCTGGCTTTAACGGTGAAGGAAAACACCGTGAGGAAACCGGCATATTTGAGAATTCTTATAGGAATTGTATACAGCATTTGGAATATTTATAAACCACATTGCATATAACACCATAAAAACTTTAGCGGGCATCCCGGTCGTTTTCCTCATTTGCTTTTTTACAAAGGCTGTTAATCCTACTAATATTATGTGGGAGTTTGTGTGTCTGAATGTTTGTTACTCAATCACGCAAAAACGGCTAAATGGATTGGGATGAAATTTGGCACACAGATGATTTCTAAATAAATAATACCAAACAGTCACACACGTAGCCCCGACCCCACACTAAGATACGAGTCTTGTGTTGTGGGTATCAGGGGCTACGAGAGACTTTCGGTCTCACAACACCCAACCCCGGACATAAATATCTGTCTGTTACTCAAACATTTTTCCCGGTGTGGGAATCGAACCCACGGCCTCTCGTTTCACAACCGGTTACTCACCAACTACGTCAATTTATTAGCTGGATTAACAGATAGGCTATGTCTTATCCCAGAAACTATTAATTCGTATTCGTATTTTATAAATTTGAGTTGAGTAGCGAGGGATAGATTGTTTATCTCTACTTGATACTCTAAATGAACAGTGTTGTCACTTCGCCGTGCTAGGATAAAAAATGAGAGCGTTTGCTATATAAATCTCGACCGAAAAGTCCTTATATTAAAATATAATATCAATTAACTGATATTTTGCTCCAAATCGGCCTTTAGCCAGTGCATTTTCTGGCTAGTTGAGCGAATATAATCACGGTATGGTCTACTTAACACCAAGGCTTTATAATAGCAATGATTAAACAGCGTAGATCCGAGTACATTAGCCAAGTATATCAAATATATAGGATAATACATCTGAGATACGTTTAAGTGTTTACTTGAATGGGACCTTTTTCGGGAAAAACGTGGGTGTACTGGCTACACCACTGCCTACCTCTTCGGGAATTACAGGCGTGAGTGTATATGTATGTATGATAAAACATAATAAATGTCCGTAGCAGGGAGACTAGATTCGAATCCGCGACCTCTTAGCAGTCACGACACCGCTAATAAGCGATCATTGCTAAAATGATTATTAAAAATACATTTTCACACCTATATCCCTAAAAATCTATTCACGGGAACAATATCAAAGCTCATCAAGCTTCGAAAATTTAAAAAAATACTTTTAATTATAGTAATTTAAACTACAATTACAGCGACATCTAGTTAGATCTAGACCTCAACTACGTATTACCTAGTTTCTTATGGAAAGTTAGCGCCATCTATTATGTACAAAGTTGAGATGATGATAGAGTTCCTTACATAGAGATCCTTACATAATGATTTAATATATTTACGCGAATATTATTATTGAAATAAAAATAATTTCAGAAATATCAGCGATAGCCTAGTTGGTTGGTTGTGGTACGGACTGCCAAGACAAAAGTCGTATGTTCGAAACCCAAGTGGCATACACCTCTGACTTTTCTAAAGTTATGTGTGTATTAAATGTCAATTATCGCTTAACGGGGAAGGAAAACATCGTGAGGAAACCTGCATATCTGAGAATTCTTATACGAATTTCGAAGGTATGTGAAGTCTACCAATCCGCATTAGGCCAGCGTGGTGGACTAAGGCCTAACCCCTCTCACTAGTAGAGGAGGCCCGTGCCCAGGGCTAGTATTATTATTATCACGGCTTATTTCCTGGTCAAGGCACGGATTGTCCACCTTGTGACCATGAAGGGTCAAAGGGTAAAATAAAATGTAAGGGTTTCGAAAAATCCGGACCGAACAAATTAAATGTACCTCGTCAAACACCGAAGAATTGGTTTTATTTCAATATGCTTATCTTTAATTTTAACCTTTGTTTATCCTGGCACGGGGAAGTGACCACACTGCACCTGATAAGTAGAGAGACAATCTATCCCCCGCTACTCAACACAATCATGTTCCTGCTTCTTCACACTACGCCAAACCTATTTTAGTTGAAATAAAACTAATTTTACGGATTCTATCACGGTTTATTTAACTTTTTAATCAAAACATTGCACTATACTTGCGTGACGACATACAACTCAGTCCGCCCCTATGTCTATAAAGCTTTCGAAACGTCGGGATTAAAAAGTTAAATAAACCGCGATAGAATCAGTAAAATTAGTTTTATTTCAATGTATAATATTCGCGTAAACATAAGAAATTATTTTAGTTGTTTTCGGTTATCAGCTTTTTACTTTTTGTAAGACAATAAAAAATAGTCCGGCCGATAACCTACTTACACACTGACTTAACCTTGAGTGTTTTTGACAGTATTATAATGTACTCACTTCCTTATTCTACGACCTATGTTTTTTTAATTCTGACACGGCAAAGTGACCACACTGCACCCGATGGTAAGCGCAGTGCCGTCTAGTTAGAGTAGCGATGGACAAACTATCCCCCGCTATTCAACACAATCATGCCGGCCTGTAGGCCTACTCTTGAAATCAATTCCAATCTAGAAGATTTTGGCACTCTAACTCACTCAACTAAATGAAATAGAGTGTTTAAGAACTAGCGATCGTAAATACTCTATTTTATTTAGCTAAAAATTCCTTCGTATTCAGTTAAATCGTGCGCTGGTGTTGCGTTCAAGAGTGGCAATTGTACAGTTTTCGAACCCAATCACAATTTTAAATTAACATCGAGTGTCAAGAATAACCCTCCTGATCCCGCAGTCTGGGTAAACGGATATTGCAATTTAAAACAATGATAAGTGGTTTATCTATTCTATACTTTTATGATTTATCTGTATATATAAAAGAAGAAGCTGACTGACTGACTGATTGACTGACTGATCGATCAACGCACAGCCTAAACGGCTGGGGTTAGAGACTTGATTTTTAACAGTAGGTACCTTTTATGACGTAGGCATCCACTAAGGAAGTGTTTTTGGATATACCACCCCTAAAAGGCTAAAATAGGGGATGAAAGTTTGTATGAAAATCCATAATTTTTTAAGTTGGTTTTAATTGGTATTTTGTGTTGTATACTTTTTCTACAAACATGACCTCCACGCGGGCGGAGCCGAGAGCAACAGCTAGTTATCTATATAATACAAAACACAACTCTTATCTACCTATGTCTGTTTTAGACTTTGAAACCACTCAACCGATTTAAAATTTTGTGAATGTTAGGTAAATTTAAAAGATAGAATAGTTTTAGATTCGATAGGTGGCGCTGTTGTCAAGATCTGCATTTCTTATGTTTTTAATAGGAGTAATTAGGCCTTCGCCCACCACGCTATGCGGGTTGGTAGACTCTATACGAATTCAGGTATGCAGGTTCCTCATAAATAATAAATAACACCCAACAGTCACACACATAGCCCCGACCCCACACTAAGATACGAGTCTTGTGGTGTGGGTATCAGGGCACTACGAGGGATTACGGTCTCACAACACCCAGACCCCGGACACAAATATCTGTCTGTCACACAAACATTTCTCCCGGTGTGGGAATCGAACTCACGGCCTCTCGTTTCACAGTCGGTTACTCGCCAACTGCGCCACTGAGGCAAATCATATGGTTTCTTCACCATTAAAACAATGAAACCTTCCCACTGCCAAACATCTTTGCTTCTTAATAAAATTAATATTATTATCCATCAAAAATAATTAAAATGGATACCCGTTCACCGTAATTAATTATTTATTGTAGATATTGTGTTAACAATCATCAGCGTAATAATGAAAATCATGATGATTTGCAAAATACACAGAAATCTTACACAATAGGTAGTTTTCCTTTGTTTAATTTTGTACATTATTTGATATGCAATCAAAAGTAATATTCGACTGGCTTAGAGGCGCAGTTTTAATTGCATATGTTCTACGTCTGCTGTGTTAAGGTCTCGGGTTCAGTTCCCGGGTCGGTTAAAAGTGTAGTGGCTTTTTCTACCAAATGCCAATATCAGCTCGGAGTCTGGAATTGTGCCCGGTATGGCGATAAGCTCGCCCCCTATCCCATCATGGGAGTAATAAGCTCGGCCAAATGTGGGTGAACTGGTTACACCTCTGCCTACCCCTTCGAGGATTACAGGAGTGTAAACATGTATAATTATCATGTTAAAGTGATTTTTGACAGCCTCCGTGGCGCAGTTGGCGAGTAGACGGCTGTGAAACGAGAGGCTGTCGGTCGGTTCGATTGCCACACCGGGACAAATGTTTGTGATATTTGTGATAGACAGATATTTATGTCCGGGGTCTGGGTGTTGTGAGAGGATGCGTCTCTCGTAGTCCCTGATACCCACAACACAAGACTCTTATCTTAGTGTGGGGTTTAGGCTATGTGTGTGACTGTTGGGTGTTAAATATTTATTTTTAACCATCTGACAGAATCTTTACAGAATAAATTATTAGGTTTGAAAAGAGCAAGAAATATCTCCGCAAAGATAACGGCAATAAAAACCTCTCAATTTACACAAGAGATTTGAACTCATTGTAATTCTATACGAGTAATACTCGCTGCTCGCAAATCCCTTCCTGACCTTATTTCAGGAAGACGAGTACCGACTATTTACAGGGACTTTTCTTTTAAGAGAAAAAGGAATTTAAGGCTATACTATACGTCAATGACCTTGAAAATTTTAACTCCAGACCAATCGATCGATCGATGCTAGAATGGATGAGTCGACGTCAATCGATAGTTTGCCATCGACAGGGAGTTCATCCTCACACATTGGAACCTAAATGGTTTCAGAGGAACTTCCTACCGCGAACGCTCCGATTGTGGAATGAGCTCCCTGCCGAGGTTTTCCAAGGGCACTACAGTATGGGGTTCTTCAAGAAGGAAGTACATAGGTTTTTGAATGGTCGACAACGCGCATGTGATGCTCCTGGTGTTGCAAGCGTCCATAGGCTACGGTAACCACTTAACATCAGGCGGACTGTAAGCTTGTTTACCACCATCGTGGTATAAAAAAAAGTTTCTACTAGGCCAATCGATCGATTGTCGATTGACGATATGCAGCGATAGCCTAGTTGGTTGCGGTACGGACTGTCAAGACGAAAGTCGTATGTTCGAAACCTAAAATGCATGCACCTCTGACTTTTCTAAAAGTTACGTGTGTATTTAATGTTAATTATCGCTTGCTTTAACGGTGATGGAAAACATCGTGAGGAAACCTGCATACCTGAGAATTCTAATAAAAATTTCGAGCGTGGTGGATTAAGGCCTAACCCCTCTCATTAGTAGAGGAGGTTCGTGCCCAGCAGTGGGATAAGTTTAATACAGGGCTAGTATTATTATTGTAAGTTATTTTTGTTCAATGTTCAATCAATCTTTTAACACCCTCATAGCCATTGGTTACAATCTTGCATGTATTGTATGACAAGTAAAAGTTATTACATATTAAATTAACTATAATACCAGCTTGCGGTGTCGGTTAACCAATGCACGCTGACACAATTATGTGAAATCTTACTCGTGCACTATCGGATACACGAGCGAGCGATATCTTTAGCATGATGTGGGAAGGAGTGAATGCGGCAATTTTATTATCCTGGCACGGCAAAGTGGCCACACTGCACCTGATTTTAAGCGCAGTGCCGTCCAGTTAGAGTAGCGAGAGACAATCTATCCCCCACTACTCAACACAATCATACCAGCCTTCTTCTTCACACTACGTCATAGGCAAGAAGGTGAAGAAGCGGTCGAGGGTCTAGTGTCAAAGGCCTCAAACGGCCAAACATCGTACCCCATCTCTAAAACACCGACAAAATCGGATGTACACTGGCTGACCCCGGAACGCGACACACTTGCGTGTGCCACTATGGCGGGTTTTACACTGTGTACGGTGGTCGCTATCCGGGCGGATATGAATATCCTACCACCAGCAAAATGTATGTTCCCTATAGACTCTAGAACTAGAACTTAACTATCGAACATTATAATTTTTACCTGATGTACTGTGAAGTCTTGAATATCATGAATGAACATGAGATCAACAATGGGTATTGACAATAATTAAAAATGACTAGAATAATATTATATATATATACATTCACGCCTGTAATCACCGAAGAGATAGGCAGAGGTGTAACCAGAACACCCACTTTTCGCCAACTTTATTTTGGCCCCACAATGTGATAGGGGCGAGCCTATCGCCATACCGGGCACAAATTCCAGACTTCGGTTTAATCTAGAATTTCTAGATAGAAAAACCCAATATCACTTTACCGGACCCGGGGATCGAAACCGAGACCTCAGCACAGCAGTCGTAACGCATGCGCAATTACAACTGCGCCACCGAGACAGTCTAATATTTTAGGTTTAAACTTAAAATAAAATATAAAATTATTATTAAGTCGCCATTTTAAGTAAACACTAATAAAAGAGAATGACGTCACTTCATTTGTAAACGATGTACTTGACTTGACATACAATAAACATAGAAGTGACGTCATAAGATGCCATGACATGAGTGATTTGGCGTATACTTTAAATTTAGGTAATAAAAGACTATTTATTGCCTTTAAACCTTCATCCGCAGTTAAAATATTTTTCTTAGTAAACACGAAAGTAATCAAATTTATTTGTGAGACCGAAAGTGTCTCGTAGTCTCTGATACCCACAGCACAGACCCGAATCTTAGTGTGGGGTCGGAGTTATGTATGTTGGGTGTTATTTATTTATAAACCATCTATGTGCCAAATTTCATCCAAACCCATTTAGCCGTTTTTGCGTGATCGAGTAACAAACATTCAGACACACAAACTCCCACATAATATTAGTAGGATTAACAGCCTTTGTAACAAAGAAAATGAGGAAAACGACCGGGATGCCCGCTAAAGTTTTTATGGTGTTATATGCAATCCTCCTCTTCTAATAAGAGGGGTTAAGCCTTACTATGGACTGTCAAGACGAAAGTCGTATGTTCGAAACCAGCCCAAATGGCATACACCTCTGACTTTTCTAAAGTTACGTGTGTATTAAATGTTAATAATCACTTGATTTAACAGCGAAGAAAAAACATCGTGAGGAAACCTGCATACCTGAGAATTCTCCTACGAATTTCAAAGGTATGTGAAGTCTACCAATCCGCATTAGGCCAGCGTGGTGGACTAGGACCTTTTTTTTTTTTGTCGCGGGTAAAGCGTTTTATTACTACCGCCCGCTTCGGGGGGAAGCGGAATAAGAATAAAACGGTTATGCTGGACTAGCCGGCCTTACGACCCAGCATCCCCCTCGCCCGGATGATGACTATCCGTGCAGCCGCTGGGCCGAGTCCCTACCCCCTATGTACACCCCACCCGACGCTACCAGCTAAAACCCCGCGGTGGCCTTCTTCGGCGCTTACGGAGCGATCCCGGGGTATTCTAAGGAGTGCTAGAATTGCTGCCGGAACCGCCCTTGCGCGGTGCTGCGTAGCAGCCCATCTCCATAGGAGGGCTTAGGAGCCCCCGCGCACCGAACAACGACAGCGAACGAGGCCTTACCACCCGCGCTGCCGTCCATCTCGGGGTCGCACGATGCTTCGAAACTGGGAGTGCATCCGTCCAGCCGTTGTAGCGTGATTGAGCAACAAACATCCATCCATCCATCCAAACATTCGCATTTATAATATTAGTAGGATTAAATATTAGTAAAATACTCCATTTAGTGTTACATTCCTGTTGCACAATAAACTTATAAATAAAAAACACGTTTTAGAAACTACGTATACCTTCCTAATGGAAATATCCCGTTCTATAGCGGCCACAGCGGGTTTTTACCTTGCACCAAACGTCATTGCTCTTGAAT
The DNA here is from genome assembly GCA_905220505.1 of Laothoe populi. Classification (NCBI taxonomy): domain Eukaryota; kingdom Metazoa; phylum Arthropoda; class Insecta; order Lepidoptera; family Sphingidae; genus Laothoe; species Laothoe populi. The sequence goes on from HG992173.1 coordinate 10,243,982, forward strand.
TATGCGTAAAAACCATAGTATTTTTGTTTGTCCTTATAATATTCCTAGTAAAAGGTGGTTTAAATTTGCGGACAGTAGTTTTCCGAATAAATAAATTAGTAATAAATAAATCTCGACAGATGATTATTACACTGGCAACTGTGCCTACTGTTTAGCAGATATTTATTATTAACTAGATGTTGCTCGCGGCTCCGTCTGCATGGAGGTTATTTTTGTAAGAAAAGGTATACAATCCATGGAGGCATCTTAAACTATACACATGTAAGCACAAAAAAATGTGTTTATTTACGACATCACATTAAAAACCTGTAAATTCATCAGTGTTGCTCTACAATATTATGCATGTATCATACATATAAACCTTCCTCTTGAATCATTCTTGCTATTAAAAAAAGCGTTTCAAAATCCGTTGCGTAGTTTTGAAGATTTAAGCATACATAGGGACGGACAGACAGCCACAGCCACTTTGTTTTATACTATGTAGTGATTATTTATTATAGTAGCTCCAATTAAGGATACATAAAAATCTGTGGTGTTGTTTCGATAATAGCATTGTGATGTGCTTGCTTCATATCCACCCGGATAGCGACCACCGTATAGTGGCACACGCAAGTATGTCGCATTCCGGAATCAGCCAGTGTACATCCGGTTTTTGTCGGGGGTCTAGAGTTGGGGTAGGATGTTTGGCCGTTTTGCGACCTTCTGAGTACTCTGACACTAGACCCTCGACCTCTTCTTTACCTTCTTGCCAATGGCGTAGTTTGAGGAAGCAGGCCAGCATGATTGTGTAGAGTAGCGGGGGGTGGATTGTCTCTCGCTACTCGATACTCTAATTGGACGGCACTGCGCTTACCATCGGGTGCAGTGTGGTAACTTTGTCGTGCCAGAAAAAACTGCCTACAGAGAGAAAGGACCGATCTTCTCTATCCAGCTATTTTGAAGATGCAGCAGAATACGGGCAGAAAAACTGCAAGAGAGATAAAGAGAATGAGCGGCCAGAAATTGTCTTTTTAGAATTTTTATTGGTCTACGTCACAGACTTGCAGGAACGAAAAGAAATAGGTGTAGGGGGTCTACAAAGTGGTCAATTTTGATAGGCTATTGCTCAGTCCAGTTCTCTATCTAGGCAGCGGCTTTGCCTGTGACCTGGCATTGCAGAAGTTTGTGGGTGGCGGTGACTTCTTACCATCAGATGGCGTGTCTGCTTGTCTGCCTATAGAGGCACTAAAAAAAAACTATGTCTATGATAACAGATATTAACATATGTTGACATACCAACTGCTAAATAATAAATACATTAGTACCAACATTGTAATATGATGGCAATACAAACCTGCATGTTTGCCGTACGCAACACACTTAAACAAAATGGCACCGTTCCTAAAGGTATTTAATATTTAATTTAAGTTATAAACGTTAATCTTTGCGGTAAAAAACGCGGCCCGGCAGAGACCTAATGAGTTGTAATATCGCGCACACAAGCATTAAGTCTCATTAAATCATTACTAACATTTATTTACTACCACTATAATTAGATAAGGGTCGTAAGCTTGTTTGCCACCATCGTGGTATAAAAAAATGACAATGGGTCAATCCTTGCATTTTCGCAGTACGACTGAATGTTAACCGAATTGAGATTAGATTATGAGCTGAAAATTAATATTAAACAGATTTTTTAAAAAAAGTTTTTCTTGTTATCTTCTAGTAACTTTCGGTTTATTTTCAATCTAAACACTGCAATAGACGTTGTATATTCAAGATCGAGACATTCCGGACGCTGAAACTAGATCAGGATGATATTTTGAACATGCTACTGCAGGATAATCTTTCATAGATTTACTTAATGTATAATAAAAAAAACACTGAAATGGCAGTATTGACCTTACACTGAAGATCGCGGTACGCTTGCCTCAAGAAGTCTGCCTTAAACTCCCAGGTCGGGCAATTTATATTTGAGTTTGAAATTCGATAAATCATACATGAGTTGTCCAGGATTTGAATTTGTGTCGAATGTTCGAACAAATTCGCCACCTATCACATCATGGGATGGAATTGAGCTTAACGATACGTATTACTAATGGCACATACTTCTAACAATATTTTATGTGTATGTACTAAAATTAAACTTAATGGGTCTTGTTATAAAAGACACACTAATGTTAAACCGGTTTATACCGTCACGTTTCAATGGTGGTCAAACCATAGTCATTTTTTAACCGTCTTCAAGAAAAGGAGGTTAACAATTCGTCGGAATCTTTTTTTTATGTATGTTCCCCGATTACTCGAAGACGCCTGGACCGATTCGAGAAATTATTTTTTTGTTTAAAACGGCATACTTCCCAGGTGGCACCAAACCAAGATCTGATACTTAGATCTCAGAAATTCAAAATCTCAAATTTTATAGTGACGCATAATTTGTTTTTTATTGAAGTCTTTATACTTAGACCATATATACTTTTCTGTCTATATACTTTTTATGCTTAGACCAACATTAAAGTGAGTCTAAATTTTAAACAACGCTCCATAGTTTAAAATCATCATTGACTTAACACTTTTCATCACACCAGTACGCAAATTAACATCACATTAAAATTTCCACAAACTCGTATCGTGCATGTGTAACAGATTTGAACAAAAAACTACATGTTTTTAAACATTCGGCCACTTCGTGACACACTCCGATGTTATACTGTTTATTTTCTATATACATGTAACTAGGACTATTAAACTGACTTAAATACTCACTGTTTGTTGAAAAGAAACTGTTTTGCTGGTGGTAGGATATTCATGTCCGGCCGAATAGCAACCACCGTACACAGGGTGTAAAACCCGCCATAGTGGCACACGCAAGTGTGTCGCGTTCCGGGGTCAGCCAGTGTACATCAGGTTTTCGAGGGTCTAGACTTGGGGTACGATGTTTGGCCGTGTTGCGGCCTTTTGAGTACTCTGACACTAGGCCCTCGCTTCTTCACCTCCTTGCCCCATGGCGTAGTGTGAAAAAGCTACACAGCAGGCCGGCATGATTGTGTTGAGTAGCGAGGGATAGATTTTTCTCACTACTTGATACTCTAACTGGACGAGACTGCGCTTACCAAAAGTGCAGTGTGGTCACTGCCGTGAGATAATAAAAAAAAAGTACAAATTGTGAATTGATATAATTCTTCGAGTAGAATACAATACCTAATTGTTTTCTTTATTTCTTTTATTTTAAACAGATTTTAGCGTATGCCAGACCTCAATTATTGATCTGTCGTACTCCGTTATCGCATTTCCTTGGGAATCGAACCCTAAACTCTTACAACACAACCTGTTTCCTTAGGCCTTAGAGATATGCTTTTAAATACCCGTTTTAAATAAATTAAATAATTTAACCTCTAAAACCAAAATGTATAACAAAAAATACGCAATTATAAACGTGAAATCATTAATCACTAAATAAATAATGGATTTGAACAACGTTTGACCTCAGTATGGTCATTAAAGATTATTCAACTCACAAAAATGCAATAACTTTTAGCATTGAATTAGTAATATCGGGTGTAACGACATTTGTTATTATAAACCTTGGGATTAAAGCCCAATTTGACAAACATTACACTACTATACAATAACTTTTTTTATAGTCCGACAAACGAGCCAGTGCGTCACCTGATGTTAAGTGATCTCCACCGCTCATGAACATCCACAATACCGAAAGTATCACGTATGCTCTGTCGGCCTTAAAGGACAGGAATCGTGATTAGGGAAGGGAAGGGGGAATCTGGGCCTCCGGATATCTCACTTACCATACGAAACGCGACAGTGAACTGTCACTTTACGTTGGTTTTCTGTGACACAGTGGTACTACCCCGGTCGAGCCTGCCCATTCATGCTGTAGACAAATATGTCTACAGCGTGGCTCTACCAATTTTGGCGTGGCTCTACCACTTTTAAACTATACGGTACGGTGTACTCTACGGTAGGCAGCGGCTTTGCTGTGCCCTGGCATTGCAGAAGTCTATGGGCGGCGGTGACTACTTACGGTGGTCCGTCTGCTCGTTTGCCTATCGAGGCACTAAGAAAAAACGGTAATAATATTTTTACTCTCTTATTTTCAGTAGGTATAAAACGGGACAATAGGGTGAGTTAACAAAGAATGAAAACGTAAAAATTCCAAATACGAATGGATTATTTTTATTGAATTGTCACTTGATTGGTACAACTCATTTTTGTCGTATTATAGCAATGTAATTTGAACGTAAATTTTGATTCGGGCTGGCGCAATTTAGGTTCCATTTTTTACTTGTCTGGTAAAACTAGAAAAACAAGGATTTGATTATAGTTTTATGTATAAAACGTCTGACTGTATACCCCTTCAAAGTGAAGTTAAATTTGATGGCCATTTTAGTAGTTAATAATCCCATATAATATGGTGAAGATGGGGAATGAGAGAAAATTGTAAAAATATTAAAAAAGAACTACAAATGTTTCTTTTTAGATTTAAACACTGATTCCGTAGTAAAACTTATACATATTTAAAACATATCGATTTCAATATTTTTTGCTTACTGTTTGCATATATTAATCTTATGTATTAAAGGCGATAGGCTCGCCCCCTATCACATTTTGGGACCGAAGTTCGGCGAAAAGTGGGTGTACAGGGTACACCTCTGCCTACCCCTTCGGGGATTACACGCGTGAGTGTATATGTATATGTATGTATGAAAGGTATTTGCACAGGCTCAGGAAAAACTATACAATCATGCACAGTATGTCCTCAACAGTGCTTATACGATAGAAAAAAAAGCATTATTGTTTGTAATAATGGTTATTTTCAGATGAGATTAAGCTAATATAATTTAATCACACTGTATATTCATTTCAAGACGCTGACACGTAGACAATTGGTAGGTGAGATCCGCTTATCGCTTCATACTTCCTGTAGTAAATATGAGGATAATCTTACTAATATTATAAATGCGAATGTTTGGATGGATGTTTGTTACTCAATCACGCTACAACGACTGGATGGATCTGGTTGAAATTTGGCACAGAGATAGATTATAGTCTGGAATAGCACATAGGCTATTTTTATCACGGAAAAATGTACAGTTCCCGTGGGATAGTTCCGTTTTTCGCAGACCAAGGGATCGACATGATTTTTTGCATAGTGGCAATTTAGGGATCAGAAAATGACATAGGCAACTTTTTATCCCGGAAAAATGCACGCCTCCTATGGGATAGCAAAATATAAACAGGTGTAATAGCTTAAGATGCATCCATGGATTATATACCTTTTCTTTCAAAAATAACCTCCACGCGGGCGGAGCGGCGGGTAACATCTTGTATGATATAATAATAATATGAGTTGTTAAGGATTTATACCACGACAATACCCTTAAGGGTCTGAGTCCTATGCTCTTCATACGAAACACAACCGAAATCAAAATGGCGGGGGTTTTTTCATTTGTTATTTTACTGCCTCGGCGGTGCAGTTGTAATTCCACATGTGTTACGACTGCTGTGCTGAGGTTTCGGGTTCGATCCCTGGGTCGGGTAAAATGATATTGGGTTTTTCTGTTTAGAAATACTCAGTATCAGCCCGGAGTCTGAAATTGTGCCCGGTATGGCGATACTCGCCCCTATCAAATTATGCGACAGTAATAAATTCGGCGAAAACTCAGTGTACTGGTTACAATTATGCCTACCCCTCCGAGGATTATAAGCGTGAGTGTATATATATCAGAGTATAAAGTAGTGAGAGACAACCTATCCCCCGTTACTCCACACAATCATGCCGGCCTACTGTTTAGCTTCTTCACACTACGCCTAAAGGACCCAGGATCATAGGAAGGAGGGATTCACCCATCTTACTCGAACTTACCAGATCCTGTCCAAAACTGGCGATTAAACCTTGTGATTGCTGAGGAATGAATCTGCTTACTACTGAAGCTCTCACAACCTAACTACGCCATGCCATTATATAGATGAGTCGATTTTATGATAATCAGGTAAAAATATGCATATCGGCTTTTTTATAAAACTTCGTAACTCCATTTCGGAATATTAGTGAAAAGAGAATAAATTGTTTGTTTATTTTTAGATATTATCAATTATTATACTAGAAAATGGATTCACGTGTTTTTAGTATATTTTATTTTATTAGGAAAAAAAAACAGTACAATTATAAATATTAATTAATATACTAAAACTAATACATGTTGGAAAAACCGCAATATAACAGCAAAATCAAAATTATTATAGATATTAGTATAGAAAATTTTCATATTAATAGATTATTTCTGTATAATATCTAAAAATAAACAGTTTATTCACTTTTTCCGAAAAGGAGTTATGAAGTCTGATGATTAAGCCATGGATATTTAAATTTGGAATCCCGGTATTTTTATAGGGGCATACCCTTGATTTAAGTCATTGACGTAAAGCGGGAGTTTTTCCATGTGTATCGTGTAAATGTAAGGCAGTTGTGCCGCAATTCGTGACGCATATCGATTTCCGAGCACACCGGCGCAGTAGGTTCAGTGTTGCTGCTACAAAAAATGAAAATTCCCGGATAAAAGTAAAAGTATTTTTTTTTATTTAATGTACAATAATTTGTTATTATTAAGTAATAAATAAGTCGGTTCGATCTGGAATACTACTATTGCTATGTTGAAAGATGAGTAAGATTTTCTTAGGCACATATTAAGAGTAAAAAAGGGGTAGGATTGGTGGTATGGGAATTCCTTATTTTTTCTTCCCCTTTATTTAAAACCTATTATGATTATGCTCTTCAAAATAAATTATGAAATGCGTAATTCGACGAATATCAAAAATTAGTTTTATAAATTTATTCTAATACAATCAAAGTGTAATTTAATTACTTATTATTTATACTTATTATTTAATTAATTATTTTAATTCTACGTTCAGAGAAATAGAACATATTACTTAAATTTTAATATTACGTATACAATATACCCCTATTAGGCAACACAAAACCAATGATAGCTAAATTAATACCGAAAAATCACACACAAATTCCCCAACACAATCGAACAGCTCGTCTCTACATTTGATGCTGGCAACCCCAACATATCTATACAAATAACATCTGTTGCACAGAATACAACCAGTCAGCCATCAGCCCGGTCCGCGACAACGCGTCCCGCATTCTTTTATTTTTATGTTAAAAAACATCGCGCCTCGTAAGTTGAATAATCATCGCGTGCGAATTGTGTTTTGACGTGTGTGCTTCCGGATCTCGTCGACCATCTTGACCTTATATAAAAAACAGGAAATAATAAGCCAATTGACTTGTCGGTAATTGTGTAGACCTAGACTGTAGAGTCTTTATATATATTGTTTATTATTGTGTTTGTCTGTTTATATGTTTTTGATAAGGGTATTTATAAAAAAATATGTTTAATATCTCTGCTTAACAATTCGGCGATACGGTCAGGAGCTTAAGAAATACAAAAAAATTTGTTCTCTTTTATCTTTCTACACTAAAATGACTCTATCATTTATATAAATCTAAAGGAGCTTTTGTATTTTTACAAATTCATAATATTGTTCTAAGTCAACTTTCATTAATCCAAGGACCTTCTGCGAAAGTGAAATAACAAGTTCGTGAAAGGTCCAGTTATAGATCACGAAAGGAATAATGTGCAATAGAATTAAGTAGAGTACGCAAAAGTACTATTTACAACGTTTTAAAATAAATGATAATAGATAGATAGATGATAAATAGAAAATAGTTAGAAAAAATAGATAGATAATAAAGATGTGCGAATATCGTTCGATTTTCGATTCGAACTTCGATTCGAATAATTCGAGTTTTCGAATTATTTAATGCAATAATTTAATCGCACACCCCTAATAGATAGCTGTTTATTGCACACCATCTTAAGAACTTACAACAAGATACCTTACAACTACAAAATGTTACAAAAGGTGGTCTAATCGCTAAGAGCGATCTCTGCCAGACGACGTTAATTATATTATTAGGACATAAATTAAAAAGAAAACGTGCACCAATCTATCATAAATTTACAGCAATTATAATCACTAAATAGTGTAAAATAAATCCGCTATTTTTATCTGTCTGTGTCTAAAGTCTATACCATGCAATTTTAATACAATTTTCACTATAATTTAGATTATTTCCTAAAGGTTTGGAAGGTAAAGAATTGTTTGATCTTATCCCATCCTCTCCCTTCCATACCAGAACCACGCGTACTGGATTGCGGAGCCACAGCTTCGTGGTATCTACTACCCCGGCCCGAACCAAGAGGTTCGCAAACTCGTATTTTTGCCGCACCATCAAGCTGTGGAACAGTTTGCCAGCTACCGTGTTCCCTCCTTCCTATGATGCTGGGTCCTTTAGGCGTAATGTGAAGAAGCTAAACAGCAGGCCGGCATGATTGTGTTGAGAAGCGGGGGATAGACTGTCTCTCGCTACTTGATACTCTATCTGGACGGCACTGCGCTTACCATCAGGCGCAGTGTGGTCACGTTGCCGCGCCAGAATAAAAAAAAAAAGGTTTATATTATTATGTATAATACATGCATATTTTATTTGAAGAAAATTTGATGTTTTCTTCGTCACGACGAGTTAAATTTTAGGACGCTTAAATTGCTATAGCTGGCTATACTTTATAAGGTAGATTAAAATACTGTTCTTCAGAATTGTATATTTAAATAAAATCTGAATGTCCACATGTATCTATCCCATAAGACTCACAGCAGGAAATAGGAGTGAGTCGCTAGTTAGGTAAGATAATTTACCTTAGTTTTCTTACTTTAGGCATATCAACCATTGTGTTGGATCATGCCCACACATTGCCCAGCAGTGGGATCTGGAAACATTTTATATAACCAGTGTAATTCTTTAATGTATAGAAATTCTTTCTGATATACAAGAAATAAAAAACTGTAAAGGACACAAATGTTTATTGAATTCATCTCTCCAATGTTATCTACGTAGAGTCATTAGTCTCTAGACAAAGCTACTGTGAAATACGCTCGGCCAGTACTTAATTATAAGGATTCCATTTTTGTATTTGACTATGGAACCAAAAAATAATTAGACATTTCGACATTAAATGGTATTGATAGCTAAAGCTTTTATAAATGCGAAGTATTCTGGTATCCAATTCATAACTTAATCAATTGATGTTAAAATAAATATTTATGTTTATTAAATCATAAAAGGTTATGAAACCCTTGAGTTAAATAGAATGGTACATAAAAACCAGTAATGTTAATTATAAATAGTAGCAGCGATAGCCTAGTTGGTTGCGGTACGAACTGTCAAGACGAAAGTCGTATGTTCGAAACCCAAATGGCATACACTTCTGACTTTTATAAAGTTACGTGTGTATTAAATTTTAATTATCGCTTGCTTTAACGGTGAAGGAAAACATCGTGAGGAAACCTGCATACCTGAGAATTTCGAAGGTATGTGAAGTCTACCAATCCGCATTAGGCCAGTGGGTGGACTAAGGCCTAACCCCTCTCATTAGCAGAGGAGGCCCATGCCCAGCAGTGGGACAATGTTTAGAACAGGGCTTGTATTATTATATTATTATTATTTAATTATAAATGTAATCAAAACAAAGTATGTTTTAATACAAAGATAATGTTTGATCAATTTTTAATAGAATTGCCAAGTTAAAGTTTTGAGTTCAAGCACGAATGGATGGTTGAACATTGATGGATGGATGCTTGGATGGATGATAGAGAGGTAAAAATACACCTTGCTAAATTGATGAATCATGTTAATGGATGGATGAACAATGAAGGATGGATAGATTGTTGGACATAAGAGTAAATGGATAGATACATGACAAAATTGATAAATGATTTTGGAGAGATATTTACTGGATGGATGAACAATGAAAGATAGTTGTATGGACTGGACTAAATTTAGTAGAAGATAATCTAGTTGTTATTTTGTTTGTACTTATTGCTACTATCTTACTGGTGGTAGGATATTCATATCCGCCCGGATAGAAAACACCGTACACAGGGTGTACAACCCGCCATAGTGGCACACGCAAGTGTGTCGCGTTCCGGGATCAGCCAGTATACATCCGGTTTTTGTCGGGGGTCTAGAGTTGGGGTACGATATTTGGCCGTTTTGCTGCCTTCTGATTACTCTGACAATAGACCCTCGACCGATTCTTCACCTTCTTGCCCATGGCGTAGTGTGAAGAAGCCGGCATGATTGTGTTGAGTACCAGGGGATAGATTATCTCTCGCTACTCGATACTCTAATTGGACCGCACTGCGCTTAGTTTGGTCACTATGCCGTGCCACTATAAAAACTGTGGCATAGCTTGTTGTTATCGTGTTGCATTTAAACAGTAATCATAGTAACTTGGGCATAACTACGAATAGATAAACTATCATTATAATAATAATACTAGCCCTGGATTAAACATTGTTCCACTGCTGGGCACGGGCCTCCTCTACCAATGAGAGAGGTTAGGCATTAGATAGATAACACTTTATTGCACACCAACATAACAAATTACAAACAAGAAAACTTAAAACTACACCATGTTACAAAAGGCGGTCTTATCGCTAAGAGCGATCTCTGCCAGACAACCTTAATTATAAGGACATAAACTAAAAAGAAAATTAGGGGGTGTGAAATAAAATAGCATAAAAAGTATGTATATAATATATATACATATACACGTATACATACATATATATTTTACTTATATATATAGTATAAATGAGCAATATATATATTTAAATACATAGTAATTATTATTAAATAAGTAATATATCAATACATATAATATAAAACAAAAATTCATTATGAATAAATAAAACCTTATGATATATGTCTTGTAATATTTATGTATAAGCCTATGCTTATAATATGTCTATAATGCCGTAATTATTACGCAAGCAGAGACATAATATAATGAATTTAGTCATTAGTCCACCACGCTGGTCTAATGCGGGTTGGTAGACTTCACATACCTTCAAATTCTTATGAGAATTCTCAGGTATGCAGGTTTCCTCCTTTACCGTTAAAGCAAGCGATAATTAGCATTTAATTATTATTCTACGTTTTAATTTATTTTAGTTACAAATAAGTAGAACAGATAATCTACTATATAAAAATAAGTCGGGTTTTCCTTCCTGACGCTATAACTCCAGAACGCACGAACCGATTTCCACGGTTTTGCATTCGTTGGAAAGGTCTCGGGCTCCGTGAGGTTTATAGCAAAGAAAATTCAGGAAAAATTTCAACGGAAAAGCGGGATAATCTTTTTTCACATACAGCGCCATCTCTGATACATAGCACGGATCTGGTTGAAATTTGGCACAGAGATAGATTATAGTCTGGAATAGCACATAGGCTACTTTTTATCCCGGAAAAATGAACAATTCCCGTGGGATAGTTTAGTTTTTCACAGAGCAAGGGATCGACATGATTTTTTGCATAGTGGTAGTTTAGGGATCAAAAAAAGACAGAAGCCACTTTTTATCCCGGAAAAATGCACGCATCCTATGGGATAGCAAAATATAGAAAGTTGTAGTAGCTTAAGATGCTAACTCCACGGGGGCGGAGCCGCGAGCAACATCTAGTATACCGATAATTTTTTAAGCAGTATGATTTAATATTACGTAATTTACTTTTCTAAGTATAGTTGAATTCTATGATACATATCAAGGTGTTTTAGCTGACGGCAATGAACCATCGGCCTCGCTGTGACGTTAATTACTAGTTACAAACAAAGCAGCGTGGGAATCTGGGAATATGAAGTACAAAGACAATAAGCAATTATAGCGTAATACAAACAAAATTAACACTTAATTGTGTTTTAAAGTGTCTTAGACTATTTATCTCTGGTAATTTTACTAAATTATTTGCACGTAATAAGCATTGTCGTAAAATTTATTCAAAAGCGTCCAAAATGCGTTCTCGGACAAACTTTCAGAAGTAATCAGTTTTCTCAAATATATTTTAAATTTATTTTATAATAAATACACCCAACAGTCACACACATATTTCTGACCCCACACTAGGTAAAACCTATATCGTAGGTATCAAGAACTACAAGGGACTACGGTCCCACAACACCAACCCAAAACAAATATCTATCTGTCACACAAATATTTGTCTCGGTGCCGGAATCGAACCTATGGCCTCTCGTTTCACAGCCGGCTACTCGCCCGCTGCGCCACGGAGGCTGTCAACTTGACAATGACGTGGTTCATTTTTTCCCGGCGTTTATAAAACGTCTACGTATATAGCCTTTAAGGTTACTAAGTTATATGGCAATTGGGATTAACCCTAAAACACTAAGCTGTTTCTATGTAAATCGGACAAACAATAAATTAAAGGTAAAACCGTCACACTATAATTTCGTAACGACATACAACTCAGTCCGCATTAAATCAATTTCAATGTGCAATATTCGCGTAAACAAGAAACTATTCTGTCACCCCTAATTCAATGTTTAACACAAATAAATATGTGATATCGTTTCAAAGAAAAAAATCGCTTAAATTTATTAAAAAATTCCCACAGTTTTATTACACACAATTTTTTTATAACGTCAGAATGTTATTTCTAGTTTAATTAAAATAATGAAGTAACATAACGTTATGAATAAAAATTAATTATAATACCAGGCCTGTAATCATTACCCCACTGCTGGGCACGGGCCTCTTCTACTAATGAGAGGGGGATTCTCAGGCAAGCATATTTCCTCACGATATTTTCCTCCACCATTAAGCAAGCCATGATTAACTATAAATACACACGTAACTTTAGAAAAGTTAGTTTGGAGGCTGGTTTCGAACTTAGGACATTCGTCTCCGTACCAAACTAGACTATCGCTGCTTTTTATGAATGCCTTCTTTCAAAATTTTATTTCTTTATTTGCTAAAAGTTGGTACATTATTATAGATGTTATAAATTATTCTGATCAATTAAAATTATTGTAAAATGAAAAATGATTTAATCCGACCCAAGCTTGTCTAGCGTTTACAAATATCAATTACCTTGTTTTAATAAAACAAGTTATTCACAAAATACAAATTGTCGTTAATTACAGCGCGTAGAACATAAAAGGGTAATAAACTACAGTTAATATAGGCTTTAACCGCAGTTCTAACTGGTACCTAACGTCCTTGCGTCAGAAGTGAATGCATGTCCTTACAGACAACTTATTATTGATACTACTATGAAGATAAAACCCTTGTCATTCTAGCATTGGCAACCGTTAGGTCCTGGTTACGATAATCTGGACTGAGTGGTTGGATATTCCAGGTTTAGCGTTCGAAATCCTTTGGTATTCAACTATTGTTTATTTATTTTATAATTATAGTTTGTTGTTTAAATAACTATGTCTTGACACTCTAACTGGATGGGAGTGCGCTTACCATCAGGCTCAATGGGGGGGGGGGGGGGTCACTTTGCAGTACCGAACTCAGTTTTTAACTCAGTTTATGATACAATGTCCAGTGTAGATACATCTTTTTGTTCAAGAAAAGATTTGTTTTTACTAAACTAAAACCTTTTAGTATTATAAAATACACATGCGATGTAGTTAATATTTATATTTTTCATGATGATACCATTGAAAACATACGAAAAAAAACCATTTCTGCAACACCCAAAATGAAGTGTGGAAAACCACTGGTAAAAAAGCGCCGATCATCTTAACAAATATGATTTAAATCTTGCAATTAAACGCAGAAAATAAAATAAACAGGCATTACTTTGCTGTTTTTTAACTATACAAAAACAGGCATTTTCAAATATCTCGCAAAAAATGGTCATTTATGAACCCAAAACACTTATCCTAATGATCGATGTAGAGTGCACAAAAAATCTATTTAGTGTTTTCTGTATGAATATTGCATTCATACAGAAAAACACTAAATTACTCATTGATTTAACAACCTCCGTGGAACAGTAGTTGAGGGGCTGTCTGTGGAATGAAAGGTCGCGGGTTTGATCCACTAATATTTATGCCTCAGTCTTATATCTCCTGCAGTGTTTGATACGATACAAGATTGAAGACTCGTATTTTTGTGTGGGGACTAGATTTTTTTTTCACCCTGGCATTGCAAATTGAACACACTGCACCTGATGGTAAACGCAGAGTAGCGAGAGACAATCTATCTCCCGCTAATCAACACAATAATGCCGGCCTACTTCTCCACACTACGCCATGGGCAAGAAGGTGAAGAAGCAGTCGAGGGTCTAGTGTCAAAGTATTCAGAAGGCCGCAAAATGGCCAAACATCGTACCCCAACTTTAGACCTCCGACAAAAACCAGAAGTACACTGGCAGATCCCAGAACGCGACACACTTGCGTGTGCCACTATGGCGGGTTTTACACCCTGTGTACGGTGGTCGCTATCCGGGCGGATATGAATATCCTACCACCAGCTAAATTAATAGTGTGACTGTAAAAAAAATCTACAATCGCTTTATTGTATTTAGGAGATTTCAATCTATTTTATTGTTGCATCGTATAATATTTTGACATTATTAAAACAGTCCAACGTTTGATTCCCATGCTAATTTTAACTGAAACAGAGTGACAAGAATTAAAATAATTTAAAAATACATGAACTTTTTTTTACTTGCTTTTTCACTTCAAAAACATTAAGCCTCCCTTAAACGCTAAAATCATATAGCCCGCCCACTGTCGATATAATTCTTGTTGTCACTAATACAATAATATAAGTTCAACCATTTACACGCGTTGAAATCATTGATACGACGTAAAAATACCAATTACTTCGTCACAACATGACGTCAAGTGATTTGTAAATCTTACTTCTTCCTACCTACTATATATAAATGCGAATGTTTAGATGGATGAAATTTGGCACAGAGATAGATTATAGTCTGGAATAGTACATAGGCTACTTTTGATCGCGGAAAATGTACGGTTCCCGTGGGATAATTTCGTTTTTGTTTTACACAGAGCAAGGGATCGACATGATTTTTGCATAGGTAGTGTTAGTTGAGGGGTCTGAGAATGACATAGACTTTTCATCCCGGAAAATGCACTGTTTCTAGATTAAACATGTAATAACTTAAGATGTCTCCATGGATTTTATGCCTTTTTTTTAAATACAACAAATTATCAAGTTTCATGTAAAAATCACATAAATTATCTGTAATTGGAATTTGCACCTGTGATTTGCAATTATCACGTGGGATGGAAATCAGTTCGACATACTGTTCATAAAGTGAGTATGTTATTGTCTTACTTACATATAGTCACGCCTGTAATCCCCGAAGGGGTAGGCAGAGCTTTAACCAGTACACCCACTTTTCGTCGAATTTATTACGGTCCCATAATGTTATAGGGGGCATCGCAATACCGTGCACAATTCTACACTCCGGGCTGATACTGAACATTTGAAAATAAAAAAACCCAATATCACTTTACCCGACCCGGGTATCAAACCCAAGACCTCATCACAGCAGTCGTAATGCGCAATTAGAACTGCGCCACCAAGGCAGTCATTATTATTAGTCAGTTATTGGCTTGTATAATATAGCAGCGATAGCCTAGTTGGTTGCGGTACTGACTGTCAAGACGAAAGTCGCATGTTCGAAACCCAAATAGCATACACCTCTGACTTTTCTCAAGTTACGTGTGTATTCATTGTTAAGTATCGCTTGCTTTAACGGTGAAGGAAAACATCGTGAGGAAACCTGCATACCTGAGAATTCTCATACGAATTTCGAAGGTATGTGAAGTCTACCAACCCGCATTAGGCCAGCGTGGTGGACTAAGGCCTAACCCCTCTCATTAGTAGAGGAGGCCCGTGCCCAGCAGTGGGACAATGTTTATACAGGGCTAGTATTATTATTGGCTTGTATACAATATCACGGAATGTTAGTAATACTTAATTCTCGTGTTCCACTTAATGCCCTACTTGTTACTATTATACAAGCTAATATAAAATCAGTCACGTTTAAAGCGAGAGCGTTTTCGTTTATGTAACAAAGTTGAGCAGAATACTAAACGAAATCCATGTGCTCTTGAAATAATTACGCGCAAATCGCCATATTGCTTTTTGTTATTGATTACTTCAAATTAAAATGAACAACATATAATTATGAATAAATAAATACGGTAAATTTGCTGTGCCCTGGCATTGCACAAGTCTACGGGCGGCGGTGATTACTTACCATCAGGTGGCCCGTGTGCTAGCCTATCGAGACACTAAAAAAATTAAGTTTTAAATACATCAATAAACTAGATGGTGCCCGCGGCTCCGCCCGCGTGGAGGTTATTTTTGGAAGAAAAGGTATACAACCCATGGAGGCATCTTAAGCTATTACACCTTTCTATATTTTGCTATCCCATAGGAAGAGTGCATTTTTCCGCGATAAAAAGTGGCATACGTCATTTTCTGATCCCTAAACTGCCACAATGCAAAAAATCATGTCGATCCCTTGCTCTGTGAAAAACTAAACTATCCCACGGGTACTGTACATTTTACGGGATAAAAGTAGCATATGTGCTATTCCAGACTATAGTCTATCTCTGGGCAAAATTTCAACCAGATCCGTTGTGGCGTGATTGAGTAACATCCATCCATCCAAACATTCGCATTTATAATATTAGTAGGGTTATACATCACAAATAATGTTAGGAGTATAATATGGTCGAGTAAAGCACCAGGAAGCACGGCCTCGCGCATAGCCTCAACTTTCATAACGTTAAACGCTCAATATCAAGGTGAGAAAAAAATCATGTCAAGTTTGCACACGCGACGGTTCTGTATGTATTAAATAAAAAAAACAGCCACACACATAGTTCTGACCTCACGCTAGGTAAAACCTGTATCAAGAACTACGAGGAACTACAGTCCCGCAACATAATAATATGCATTAACCATTCAAGTATCATTTGGACATATTTGGCAACGCAAACGGGCAATACTGGCCCTTATTTAATAATTATGTTAATGATATGGCAATAAAGTTGATTTTGGTTTGTATTTTTACACACTATTTATTACCTTTTTTCGAACGTCTTTCTGATAAATGAGAGGTTAAATGGCATAGAACTTTATATAAAAAACGACGACTCTTATATGCAAGCAGTGTATAATGTTATCGTGTAAAGGACATATAGGTCGTGAATTTATCGAGCTCTAGCTTTTGCCTGCAGCTTTACTTTACTGGAAGAAGCTGAAATCTTATAAAAAAAACTTTTTTCCCGAATATCCCAGACAACGTTTCTAATTTTGATGTCTAAAAACCTTGTTTTTTAAAACAAATAAGAAGGTATTCAGTTAAATCAGGTGTAAGGTTGTCAAATGATAGAAAAGAGATGCACAATGTGATTTATGACGTCACCGTTCGGAATGCAGTCATGCGAGGGAGATAGCGAGATACTCCCATTACACACCCACTTTTACTCATGTTAGTATTTAAAAATACTTACGCCCTTATTCTTTGATAAACTTTGATTTTATTTTCGCAAAAGGACTTCTTTTCCGTGGTATTTTCGGTTGTTTATCAATTGTGCAATATAAAACTTAAGGAAACTACTCTTATATGGGCCATCGTAGTAAGGAGAGCCAAAGGTTTACTAATTCTTTAGGTTTATCTATTGATAAAACAGAACTCTAAAAGCCGGTTGTAATAATAACACCGGTTTTTGTAACAGTTTCCGAGATTAAATATATGATTGTTTACCGGTAAACGGTAGCGATTGGTTAATTACAGACTTTCGCGAAATTATAATATTTAATTAAACTAAACCCGCATTCTCGGTTAATTTCACGTTATTTCAACAGATGTATTTAACATTATTATAAAATTCATAGGCAGTCACGGGGACTACCGACAGTAGTGAAAACTTAAAAAAACTATAAAGTGTTATTTTTTTAAACACACACATTCCGTGGCACAGCGGGTAAGTAGCCGGCTGTGAAACGAGAGGCCGTGGGTTCGATTCTCACACCGAGACAAATATTTGTGTGACAGATAGATATTTGTTTCGGGTCTGGGTGTTGTGGGACCGAAAGTCTCCTGCAGTCCCTGATACCCACAACACAAGACTCGTATCTTAGTGTGGGGTCGGGATTATATGTGTGACTGTTGGGTGTTAAAAAAAATTGTTAATGATTTTAAAGAGTTCGAAGCTATTTATATGGTAGAGTGAAGTTAGAGCGAGTTTTGTAGAACAGATAAAGAAGCCGGATCGACTGTAGTCGTGCCACAGTCTTAACAACGTTATAAAATACAGTTATTATTTCTTTTATAAAAAAAATAAAGTTTTTTTACATTTAAATCATTGTGTAAAACCAAAATGGCATGTATGTATGCGTGATCTATCACAGAGAGAGAGACACATTTAAAGCTATACACACATATTCATGATTGATACATAGGAGATATCTTTGCTATGAGTAGGTTTCTGTATACGTCATTAGTACATTTTTGGCGCAAAAAAAAATCAGAATTAGAATTACAGTATGGTGACTTCGCCATGAATTTGATTGAAAATGACATTCGTTTATATTTGCATTTTTTTCTTTCTCCACACTAAGTACTATTTAAAAATGTAATGTTAATTTCAAAGTTTACAACTAATAATTAATTTTTAGAATAATTAAGTCTGGCTTAAAGACCTCAGCCTTAGTCTGTTTAGTGTGTAAAAAAACAATGATTTTTTCGTGCGCTGATAATCCAGCTAAAGGTTTATCGTCTGTAACGCCAATAATATTCATATAAATATTTAAAATTTCATTCATACCATTTATATACGTCCAGAAAAAAACCATGTGTTCTTTACTACGATTGACGAGGCTGTATGGGCTTAAACCATTTGCCTTCCCATATTAAGGGAAAAATAATTAAAAACGGTATAGACGTCAATCGTGTCATTGTATCGAGGTATGATTGAAAATAGATCGAATGATGTATACATAAAACGCATTTTTAAATGACATATCAGTTATTAGTTCATTCATAGTATAATCAAAACTGATAGAAATCTGATAGCTACGGTATTAGATTTTGCGGTTCTTATATTAAGGACCGTAATAAATTTGACGCGTGTATTATAACCCAGTAATTTTTTCACGGTATTATAATTATAATTCGTATTATATAATTGTGTATTACTTATGTTTTAAGCCGCTTTTGGTATCAAATTTTTTATTTCAATGCATTTGGGAGAGTGAATTTGGAAAAAAATTAGACACAGACAAACACAATAAAACAAGACGCAAAGACATGTTTATATCAATGATAATATATAATTATTAGACATTACAACTTTATGCTATTATAATTGGAAAAATAACAAACTCATAAAAAGAGAAACAAATTAAAAGTGAATTAAAATTAATTGATACCCAAATAATCGCAATAAACAGCCAAATTGAAAAATTCAATAAATATGCTAGGTTATCGTAAGTCGAATGTAATAAATCGCAAACAACTTTGTTCTCATGAATTCAAGATAACCCCCATCGATAGGTCAATTGGCTCTACAAATGGTCGAATCAGTCTGTCACCACACTTCGCACACGACGGACGTATTATAACGTTCAAACAATTCGAAATTCAAATTCAAACATCGAATTCCAGATTTGAATGAAACAATGGCGGCGGTTAACGGAAAAGATGTAACTTCAGAAGTCGTGCCGCCATCTTCCCTTATACGTAGGGTCAGTTCGCGTTCTATTCGAAATTCAATATCGGAGGAAAAGGAAAACGGTGATACTGTACAAAAAGGGTCATTTGTTAGTAAATATAAAAAAGCGCCTGAAGCACTGAAAAGTTTTAATCTAGCAGACGCTGAAAGCGAATTAGAGGTACCAGGCACTCCGATGACTCCACGGACATCCACAACCCCCGGTTTGTATAATTTTGATTCAAAAATATTTTTACCCGACTATTATGTCAAAGTGACACATGGCCTTCAATGTGACAGTGTTGACACAAGGAAAGGCAAAGGCGAAATAACATACAGCCTTACCATTTCCTATTTGTACTAACAATGTTTTTATAGGTTAAAATGGTAAATTAGGATTTATCCAAATTTTATATACTTCAAATCCAAGTGGAGAGCAATATTAGTAAATTTAGTAATATTCGAAGACGACATTACCATATTTAATCTTACAATTTATAATATACTTCTATACTATAATAAAGCTGAAAAGGCACATTGTCTGTACTTTATATATTTTTGCACAATGTTAATTGTAACGTAATATATTATCGATATAGAACCCAAAACAATTGTTATTGGAATTATTGTCTGTCTGTCTGTGTCAAGGCATCACGTCGTGAGTACTGTATTAAGATAAAAGAGAAAATATAATAATACAGTGTATCTCGAAGTAACAGTTAGTCTGTATTTTATTTAAATCAGTGCATTCAAAGAGTAGTATATATGAAATGATTTTATAAATACAAGATAACAACGCGGACGGGGCTGCAGGCAGCAGCTAGTTTCTAATAAAAATGTGTCAAAGGTCAGACCTATTCATTTTGTGTTTAGATTGCATCAATCATTTTATATGGCAATAGGTTATGATATGACACATAATGTATCCTATATCTACAAAAATATAATATTATATTTACTTTATATTTTAATCATCGATTGACCCTTGCCAATTAAGTTGACTCCATAAAAAGATATAAAATTAGGCGGTGACCAGCCGGTTCACTTTTAAGTCGAAAGTTCGGATGCTCTTTGCTGATGGTGTGAAAGAGTACAACTTTAGCTGATATCTATTTATTATATTTGTGTGTATGTCTATGTATATTATATTATTATCATATATTCTGTTCTATATATTTAGTATTTATGTATATTTTATTAGGTACATTTATTTATGTATTCTCGTCTTTAACACTGATTCTCAATATATTGTTTCGTACTGTATGTACACATATTGTCTCGTCGCTTCATCACCCGTAGGTAGACTGGTAGAGAATGCCTCTGGCATTAAGTCCGCCTTTATACATTTTGTGTATATAAAGTTTAAAATAAATAAAATTCCCGTGTCACGATTTTGGTCTGCGATGAACTCTGAAACCAATTCGATTGCAATGAAATTTTGTGAATGTACGCTTGGGTCTAACCATAGACATAAGAGAATGGACTGAGCAATATCCTCACAAAATTGACCACTTTGTAAAAAGAGACAAAGCGAATGTGCGGCCAATACCTATGTCTTTTCGCTCCTGCTAGTCTGACGTAGACCAATTTAAAATAGATAACTGCTGGCCGCTTGTTCGTTTTATCTCTCTCACATTTTTATAGCTGTATAGAGATCTCAATGTCTATACGTCTAGCTTAAACGATACGATAGTTTTGATCCGATAGGTGGCGGTGTTCCATGTCTAATATAGATAGATAGATAGATAGATAAAAAGTTTATTAAGGCAACAATGCATATACAATTAAACTTAGCTTAAAAGACGACAAAAATAACTAACTATAAACTAATTAGAGTCTAATGTATTACATTGCGGCCAAAATTAGGCCCCAGCTCAGCATAATGCTTTGCTCCTAAGAGCAAAGCGCTGGTAATTCTGCTGGTACCTAGATAATTATGCGGCAATTACATAGTAGGCCAAGTGGCGTCTTATAGTGATTGTCTAACATACTACCAATATACAAAATAGGTACAGTAAAAACTACATGAACTATTTTACCCATATAAAACATCTTGAAACATAAAAACACACAAGACATATACAGTCTGTGTCGAAATCTGATTATTTCTTTCAACGAAAAAACGGTCTTGAGAGAAGGCTATTTGTGGCAGTAACACGTCTCCCCGGGATTACTAGTATTTTATATAGTGATTCGTTTAGCAGACGTTTTTATACTGCCTGGTAAGGCAGACGAGCAGACGGGCCCACTGATGGTCACCGCCGCCTATAGACTTCTGCAATGCCAGGGCACCGTTAGACTTCTCAACGATTTCTTGAAACTTGACCTAAACTATTGGAAAAGAGATATATTTTGTGTCTGAAATTCAACTAATGCAACGTATAATATGCAATAGCTATCTGTTATTTTTCTATCTTCTCATATTTTAAGCCGACTTATTATGATAGATGCAACGTGGCTTCACTACTGAAATGAAGTAAAATCGTTTATAGATCATGTAGGCAATTACATAGCTCTTATGACAAGTCAGTACATTAAAATTTAATTTAACACAAAGCATATCAGCTTATGTATCCATACCACACATAGCATCAATGATACACTAGCAATATTTTTATTTGTTTATAATGTATTTATGATATTTTTAAGTTTAATTTAATGTAAACTATACTGTAAATATTCTTAAGCATTACCTCTCGGTATTTGAACCTTGCCCTTTTAATTCAGACAATATATAAGCTATTATTGCTATCTTGTAATCTAATACTGCAATATTACATCTAATATCAAGGCTATCGCCCCATTGGTATTTGGCAGCGTACTTAGATTGGTAAACTAGAGAGGTCCTAGCATCAGAAGAATCATCATCATTTAGAAGTGGTAGAGCCACGCTGGAGACATATTTGTCTACAGCATGAATTGGCCGGCTCGACCGGGGTAGTACCACTGTCTCACAGAATCCCAACGTAAAGTGGCAGTTTACTGTCGCGTTTCGTATGGTAAGTGAGATATCCGGAGGCCCAGATTCGCGCATACATGACACTTTCGGTATTGTGGATGCGGTTGAGATCACTTAACATCAGGTGACCCACTGGCTCGTTTCTCGGACTATGAAATAATAATAAAAAAAACAAATCCTAGTCCTATCTCAAGTGTGTGAGTTTTTGTAGTGAAGGTATTTTTGTTGGACCTTTGCCTATCACTTTACGGATAGAAGCGTGAATTTATGTTAAGTTATATTTCAAAATACTTTGTATTGTTTTAAGGCTTTTAAAACATTTAAAAACGGTTTTAAACATATACTAAGTAAAAAGTGGGCATATTCAAATTCAAAATATTTTATGAAATCTACGAAATGTTATATTATATTGAATCTAATTCACAGATATTTATTCAAACAGGTACAACTTTTGATTGAATGCACCGATTTAAATTAAATAAAGACTAAATGTTACCTCGAGATACACTTTATGATTCTATTGTCGTAATACAGTACTTTGGACGTGATGTCTTGACAGACAGACAGACAATAATTCCAAAAACAAATGTTTTGGGTCCTATATCGATAATATAACACGTTACAATCAAAATTTTGCAAAAATATTTAATGTACAAGTGGCCCTTCAGCTTTATTATAGTAATAAATAGATTGTCCCACTGCTAGGCACCGGCCTTCTCTACTAATGACAGGGGTTACGGTTTAGTCTACCACGCTGGCCGATTTTACCTTCAAAATTATTTTAAATTCTCATGCATGCAGATTTCTTTACGATGCTCTTCAAGCTAGCGATAATCTTCTTATATATAAATCAATCGCCTTTCGCTAGTGTCGCTAAAACTCAAAAAGGCTACACCGATTTGTATGAAATTTTGTGTGTATATTTCAAGTTCCTGGATGGTTTGAAAACACCCGGACCCTGTAGGTGGCTACTGTCGGTATGTCAAATTTGATTTGTGGGAGAAATGCCAACGATTGTGATCTTTAAAATATCAATTTAATGTTCCTGTTTTTCCGGGCGGGATGACGTGTGTCGGGTCCTCTAATTAACAATAAAAACTTATAGAGGTAACATCGAAAAGTCTGTATACCATTTGGGTTCGTTTCGAACCAGCGACTCTCGTCTTGGAAGTACCACTTCGAACTAGGCTATCGCTGCTGCTAATAATTGACGACGCAAAACAAAGTCGCGGATATAAAAGGTATTGAAACTGCTAAGCCGAGCGAGGCTATCCACGATTACTTCCTCTTCACCAGCCTTCGTAACATTGCTTTGGAAAGTAATTAAACCGGCATACAGCTTACCATCGAGGCCGTATACTATAAAAAGATTATTTAATAAAGCCTGTATTGTGATTTATAATAATAGTACTAGCCCTGTATTTAACATTGTCCTACTGCTGGGCACGGGCCTCCTCTACTAATGAGAGGGGTTAGGCCTTAGTCCAGCACGCTGGCCTAATGCGGATTGGTAGACTTCACATACCTTCGAAATTCGTATAAGAATTCTCAGATATGCAGGTTTCGTCACTATGTTTTTCTTGACCGTTAAAGCAAGCGATAATTAACATTTAATACACACATAACTTTAGAAAATTCAGAGGTGTATGCCACTTGGGTTTCGAACCTTCGACTTTCGTCTTGGCAGTCCGTACCGCAACCAACTAGGCTACCGCTCTGTATTGTGATTTACGAGAGTTCATTTAGAACTGGAATTTGATGGTAGGCAGTGGCTTTGCTGTGCCCTGGCATTGCTGAAGTCTATGAGCGGCGGGGACTACTTACCATCAATTGGCCCGTCTGCTCGTCTGCCTATCCAGGCAGTAAAAAAAAAGAAGTTTGTCTGTGTATACTTTGAACCAGGACAAAATATGACATTGGCCCTATTCCAACGGTCCCTTGACACGCGAGGTTTGTGACCCGTAATGTTTACAAGATAAAGTGCATAATGCAACCGCAACAATGTTTATACAAAAACAAATGAATGCACACGGTGCTTATCTTATCATCCATAGCTAAGTAACTTGACTTTTGAGGTTTTTGACATGCTTAAAACCGTTCGTCGCGTAAGTTATAAACTGCATAAAATGTGTATAATTCATAAATATTTAAACATACATACATATACACTCGCACACACGCCTGTAATCCCGAAGGGGTAGGCAGAGGTGTAACCAGTGCACCCACTTTTCGCCGAATTTATTACGGTCCCATAATGTGGTAGGAGGCGAGCCTATCGCCATACCGGGCACAATTCCTGACTCCGGGCTGATACTGAGTATTTCTAAATAGAAAACCCCAATACCAGACCCGGAGATCGAACCCGAGATCTCAGCACAACAGACGTAACGACAACTGCGCCACCGAGGCAGTATTTAAATTGTCTAGAAATATTATTTTATTTTGATATCTTTAATAAAAAAGATTTGACATGTAATTAATTATCTTGGAATCCGAATAAAAAGAAATATTAAAGTGGAATTCCTGCAAAACCTGTGCTTGACATAAAGACAAAACTGGAATTGACGGTATCAAATTGCCTCTTTCGTACAGTAATTTTATTTCGGACCTAGATTCATTGTTCAATATTTTAAAGCGACATTTTTAAATCGGAATTAGCAAATGTTTCTGCAACTTTGAGCCTAGTTAAAATTTGTGCATTTGGCATATTTATTTTAGAAAATAATGTTTATAAATGCATAAAAACAAATCATAAAGATGCAGTACGTGCTTACACAAGTAATATATTAATTCTAGTAAAATCCACGCAATAGGTTTTTTATAGTGAATTTATTTCGAAAAACAAAAAAATCTTTAAACCCTCCTGATTTTTTTCAATAAAGTCGCTTAAATCAAACAGTCCATCAACCGTCGATATTATCTCGAGAATTATTATATAAATAAATACACCCAATTAGAGTATTGAGTAGCAAGAGACGATCTATCCCCCGCTACTCAACACAATCATGCCGGCTTGCTACTTCACACCATGCCATAGGCAAGAAGGTGAAGAAGCGGTCGAGGGTCTAGTGTCAGAGTACTCAGAAGGCCGCAAAACGGCCGAACATCGTACCCCAACTCTAGATCCCCGACAAAATTTGTGATTGCTATTGGTTATTAGTTTTTAACCGACTTCAAAAAAGGAGGAGGTTAACAATTCGTCGGAATATTTTTTTTTATGTATGTTACCTTATTACTCGAAGACGCCTGAACCGATTCGAGAAATTTTTGTTTTGTTTAAAAGGGCCTACTTCCCAGGTGGTCCCATTGGCACCAAGTCAGATGATGGGATCTCAGAAAAATCAAGGGCAACCCTCAAATTTAGTAGTGTATATACGCATAATTTGTTTTTTATTGAAGTCGGTGTACTTTTTATGAATTAATTATTAGGAACGTTTAAAATGTAATTAGAACCATTTTTCTGTATGCCATAACACTTCTTTTAGTAAAGGATAAACGTATAAACGCTTTATAGATTTCCAGACAATTTGCATTAAAGATCGCTAACATCAACTTGTTAATATTTTGTACATTATTTGAGAACACTTATAGAGATTCTATTGAAATAAAAGGTTTTGTAATGAAGCCATATTTAACTTATATTTTTATGTAGTGATTGGTTCAGTAGATTTCTTAGAACTCAACGCAATTTTAACATTGTGACGAGCAGCCTCAAGTATCGATTTAATGGTTCCAGTACGGTAATGTAAGCTATTGGAAAAACTGAGTGATACAATTTCGCAGAAAACCAATTTTGTTTACGCAAGATATTTACCTATAATATCTTACGCACATAAAATAAGGAATAATCTGTAGGAATGAGATGATGAGAGCCACATTATGAGCATTCTCATAAGGATTTCAAAGGTATGCGAAGTCTACAACAACATGCATTAAGCCAAAGTGGTAGATTAAGACATACCTGATAATTCTCATAAGGATTTCAAAAGTATGCGAAGTCTACCAAGACGCATTAGACCAGCGTGGTGGACTAAGACATACCTGATAATTCTCATAAGGATTTCAAAAGTATGCGAAGTCTACCAAGACGCATTAGACCAGCGTGGTGGACTAAGACATACCTGATAATTCTCATAAGGATTTCAAAGGTATGCGAAGTCTACAACAACATGCATTAAGCCAAAGTGGTAGATTAAGACATACCTGATAATTCTCATAAGGATTTCAAAAGTATGCGAAGTCTACCAACACGCATTAAACCAACGTGGTGGGCTAAGGCCTAACCGCTCTTATTAGTAGAGGAGCCCCGTGCCCCAACTCTCGACCCCTAACAAAATCGGATGAACACTAGCTGATCCCGGAACGCGACACTTGCGTGTGCCACTATGGCGGGTTTTACACCCTGTGTACGGTGGTCGCTATTCGGGTGGATATGATATCCTACCACCAGCAATATCCAAGTGATGTAGCCGTGATCGTAGTTTTTTATGTCCTCAATTGTTAAAGCGCCATCTAATGATAAATTTCCTTTGTCACCAGGCCACGAGAACTGCACATTCCACCATGACCTGGAGCTGGACCACAGACCACCCACCAGAGAGGCGCTTCTTCCAGATATGGCCAACTCATACAGACTATTACTCACAGGTAAATAATCTAACAGAATCAGCGAAACCATAGGTTTGGAATCAGCCCAAATAGCATACACCTCTGAGTCCTCCAAAGTTACGTGTATTCATTGTTGATTATCGCTTTAGCGATGAAGGCAAACATCATGAAGAAACGCATACTTCAACATTTTCATAAAAGTTCAAAGTATATGAAATCCCCGTATTAGGCCAGCGTGATATAGATTAAGACCTGAACACTCATTGAAGGCCCATGCCCTGCAAAGGGACAATTTAATACAGTGCTGTTAATTATGTTTTTAACAATGGATTATTATTAGTATTGATATACCAAAAACCGTTTCATTTCCCATTCCAGGTTTAGGAGAAGACCCTGAGAGAGAGGGACTCCTCAAGACACCAGAACGTGCTGCTAAAGCCATGTTGTTCTTCACAAAGGGTTATGACCAAAGTTTGGAAGGTAATTTTATATACCATTCACTTTTTTATATTCTACTACTTACATATACACTCAAGTCTGTAATCCCCGAAGGGGTAGGCAGAGGTGTAACCAGTACACCCACCTTTCGCCGAATTTCGGTGCCATAATGTGATAGGGGGCGAGCCTATCGCCATACTGGGCACAATTCCAGACTCCGGGCTAATACTGAGATTTTCAAGAAAGAAAAACCCAATATCCCTTTACCCTACCCGGGGATTGAAGCCGAGACCTCAGCACAGCAGTCATAAAGCATGCGCAATTACAACTGCGCCACCGAGGCAGTCTTATTCTACTACTTATTCTATTTAGATGCAGAGATTGTTTGTTTGAACGCATTGATCTAAGAAACTCAAATTCTCTGTCTGAATAATCTCTAACATATTATTTCTCAAAGTTTTTTGTTGAAACGCCATTACTGGTTTTTTACTATACCTTCTATAATTCTTCATCAAATTCAATGATTTCACCACTTTTTATTGCCGCTATTAAAAATAGACAAAAGTAAAATTATTAGTGTTGTCAAAGAGATAAAAAAATTAACAGTGCCATCTGTTGACAGTATAATCAACTAATTTGTTGTATTATTAATTTAGAGTTACGCACATAAACGATTATAGGAAGCGCCATCTATTGTCGTATAAGATTAATATAATTACTGCTAATATTTACACACACATACACTCACGCCTGTAATTCCCGAAGGGGTAGGCAGAGGTGTAACCAGTACACCCACCTTTCACCGAATTTATTACGGTCCCATAATGTGATTGGAGGCGAGCCTATCGCCATACCAGTCACAATTCCAAACTCCGGGCTGATACTAAGTATTTCTATACAGAAAAACCCAATATCACTTTACCCAACCCGAGACCTCAGCGCAGCAGTCGTAACGCATGCGCTATTACAACTGAGCCACCGAGGCAGTCACATAGTGATCTATATTAGAAAAAATAACATTAAAATGAAATTTCCAGAGGTCTTAAATAACGCCATCTTCGACGAAGACACAGACGAGATGGTAGTCGTGAAGGACATCGAGATGTTCTCAATGTGTGAGCACCATCTTGTGCCCTTCTACGGGAAGGTGTCCATCGGATATCTGCCACAAGGCAAGATCCTTGGTCTTAGTAAGCTGGCCAGGTAAGAAGTTATCATTTTTTTACATTACTAAAATGTTTGCTTCGATTTTAATTTACTTTTAATAATCCTGGCATGGCAAAGTGACACTGCACCTGATGGTAAGTGTCGTCCAGTTAAAGTATCAAGAACGCTCAAGAATATCTAGCGTTGCTCTTTTCTATATGGTAATACGGCAAAAGAATTAAGTCTCTCATCTCTTCCGCAAAAAATACTCGGTATGTTCCATTTTTGGATTCTCACACACTAGAGATCTAATTTAATAATTTTATTGGGCACCATATTTCAATTTAAAAAAAACTTGAAATACAGCAAAAGAACACCTAAATATTTACAGTTTCTAATTCTTTAAAAATGACTCCAATAAGTTTCTTATGAACAGTTATAAACGATAATTTAAATGTAAAGTAAACATAAAACTAAACATATAAATGACGCCTGATGTTTTACTAACAGCAAATATGCATTGCGGTGTCGCAATTGCCATATAAATTAAATAATAAATAAATAACACCCAACAGTCACACACATAGCCCCGACCCCTTCCGAGTCCAAGAAGAGAGAAACCGAGTCTTGTGTTGTGGATATCAGGGACTACGAGAGACGCACTCTCTCACAACACCCAGACCCGACACAAATGTCTGTCTGTCACACAAGCATTTGTCCCGGTGTGGGAATCGAACCCATGGCCTCTCGTTTCACAGCCAGCTACTCGCCAACTGCGCCACGGAGGCTGTCTATTATCTGTATAGTGTACATATTTATTAATATAAATGTTTCTTATTCAGGATCGTAGAAATCTTCTGCCGCCGTCTGCAAGTACAGGAGCGTCTCACGAAACAAATCGCTATTGCAGTCACACAGGCCGTCAGACCCGCCGGCGTCGCCGTTGTTATTGAAGGAGTGTAAGTATTTTTAATAGGCTAGATGAGTGTTTTTGGGAAGTCGTTTTATTTTATTCTTCATGGTCTATTATTAAAATATTATCATTAGGTAATAAACATAAAAGATACGTTTTCAAGATTTAATTTGCAATTTTATAAACTAACTTTATTTTTCCCACCAAAATGCTACCAACTGTCATGGCCTCTCGTGTGACGTGACCATCCGCAAAACTAATAGACGTTTAGCTCAGCGTTTAATAGATGTCTCAGACGGTGACGTCATAAATGATTGGGTGTTTCATGTCACGTGACAACACGCTTTATTTTTACATATTTGTTTCTCGAATAGTAAACCAATTTGTTAATTTATAATCACATATAAGGTGGTAAGTGCAGTGCCGTCAAGTTAGAGTATCAAGTAACGAGAGACAACTATGCCTCAGATAAACAACAACAACTTGGCAACTTCAGAGGTGTGACTTTTGTGTCACGCGCATCTTAAAATTTCACTCTCATCATTTTTTCATAACGCGCCTAAAGAAGTATAACTTCAAAATATTTAATGCATTTGCCATGACGCCATACAGATATACCGGATATGGGATGTAATTGCTACCGTCTTTTTTTTTTCTGCAAACTGTCTGCTACTGCAAAGTCAAGAAATGCCACAGTCCGTACTCAACTAGGCTATCATTGCTATAACCCTGTGAATGGAAAACTATTTACTAACAATTAATTCATCCCTCAGACACATGTGCATGGTGATGCGAGGAGTGCAGAAGATCAACAGTAAGACAGTCACCTCCACCATGCTGGGAGTATTCCGCGATGACCCCAAGACCAGGGAAGAGTTCCTTAACCTCGTTCATTCCAAGTGAGGACGCGCGAGACCATCAGAGGACGTTTCTGACATGTTTTTAGGGAATTTGTTTATTTAATACGCACCTTAATGACACTAAAATGGGTTGAATAAGAACAACCGATTCTTGTCCTGTATTTAAAAATTTAAATTTGGAATCATCGGGATTGAGATATCGTTAGGAAATTGGACGTAATAATTTGAATAAAACTTCTCAATTCGCCCCTTCTTCTTCACCCCATTTTATGGTAGTTCTATTTTTAAAAAATATTCTTTCGTTACTTGGAATACAGATTAAAAAGTAATTTGATATTTAAAACTCTTTTATTAAGAATTGATATTTAGTTTATTATGCCAAGTATTTTTTTTTGGTGATGTGATATAAAATATGTCGGGAACGTCTGTGTACAAATTGTTTTATTAAGTTTTAGCCCCTTATTCTTTTTGTATTTAACAAATATTTAAGATTATTTAGACAATAATTAACGCCTAATCCTATATCTGAAACAGATGATTTAAGATGTGTTATTTATTCACGCTTGTGTGTACACATAAGTGTACATATGTTTATAAAGTATATAAAAATATATTATATTTGTTTGTTTGATAAGTTTTAAAGCGGATTATAAAAATAGTTTCATTGTAAATAATACGTTACGGTGTTTATACAAAAGTTGATTTTTCAATACAAAACGGTAAGAATAATAAAAAAAACTCAAATAAGTTACATATTATCACTTTTATCTAGTTTATATCCCAACTTTTTCATTAAAGTATAAATATGAATTTTATAATCTGCCTAAAACTTAAAAAATAAAACTGCCTTAGTTTTTGTAGGATATTGCAGCTTCATTCCACATTTCAAGTCTTGCCTTTAGTTAAACATTTTAGCATAATTAATTGATTTTCCATAGACAATTTTTGGTTTAATATTTCGTTATTTGAAATTGGAAGGTTTTTTGAATCATCATCGTTGCTCTTGCAAAATCTTTGATTCAATATAGAAACAATTATTTTTGACTTAACCATTTTCAGCATAATTTTTAAGTATGTATATAATATTAATATACTTAGCATAAATGACAATTGTAAAATAGACAGTGCTGTTATATTAAAGAACTAGTGGTCCCGAGCAGACGTCGTCCTATCGTAAACCTGTTGAAAAAAAACAGATCTCGACAACAGCGCCACATATCGGATCTAAAACTGTCCTATATTTTAAGTTGCCTACCACACACATGCACAAAATTTCATTGAAATCGGTTGAATGGTTTCAAAGTCTATGACGGACATAGATAGAATAATTTTTTGGTTTTATATATAACATATTGTTACCAGATTTGGCAAGTGCAACTACAAAATTGTTTTCAGTCTGACCAGAGTAAAATATAAAATAATTCACGTAATCATTTTTTAACAAAAAATGTGATATTTAACTATTGCCCAAAATATCTCATTTTTTAAACAATTTATCGATGTACAAATTTATTTTTATATAAATATTATGAATTAAGGACCAATTTGTTTTAGCAAAAATCTCAAACACAAAATGGCTGATGTTTGACATTTTTGATGTTGTTTACTTTTTTGGAGAATGTTTAAAATATTGTATTGACAATCGGTAATGTTGCCTTACTGCGTGATTGTATTTTTTGTATGTTACAAAGTAATAATTTTTCATATAAATAAAGGTTATTATTTTAAGTTAAAAGTGTGGCTTTTTAATTTTAATACTGCTGAGGCAGAATTCCTATGATATTATATTTATATTCAGTCATGAGCGGCAGTAAATCATCTCTATTCTCATTATATTAGGGATGTTTTTTACTCTCTGCGCGGCACCCCCGTTCTGGCCATATGAATATCTACTGTCAGCAGTCGTGGTGTTTATTAATATAAACATAAAATACAATGGTTCTTACAGCTATTTCTCCGAATGTAAAAGTTTACATTGAATCTAATAACTAGGCTTTGTTAAAGTAGAAATGCGTCGTTTATTTTCTTGGTAATCCCGGCATACGTCCTGTATCTGTGTGGCCGTGATGCCACAAGTTTGTGTATATTTTTTTCCTAACAAAGAAACCACACTGTACCTGCTGGTAGGCAGTGCTATCTAGTTAGAGTATCAAGTAGCGAGAGACAATCTATCCCTCGCTACTCAACACAATCATGCCGGCCTGCTGCCGCGTTTTTTTCTAGTTCCAAGAAATTCACATTCACACAGTGGCGGCGTAGCATAGGTTGGCACCCGGGGCGGTTTGCTATTAAGCACCCTCAAAATAAAACAATAAATACTAAATATAGTCCAGTCAGTAGGGATAAAGACCTTTTTACACCACCTACAAAAGTTGCTGGTTGGTGGTAGTCTAATCACGGGGGCGTATAGGGGGGGGTTGGTTTGTCGGAGGTCTAAACTCCTCCAATACACAAATCTGGCTACGCTCGTGACTCTGATGAAAAATCCAAGTTTGTAACTTTGACGAGTGGTCGCTCGGGCGGCCATCTTGGATGAAAGTTGCAAAAAACTTGGTTTTTCAATATAACACCTCAACGGTAGATCCCACGGTTAAAAACGTTCAATACAAAATTGAAGAAAATGAAATTTTACACATTTTTAATATGTTGTTACAATTTTTTTTTGTAAGTCTCACATGTATCGAGTTATAGCAGCGTCAAGATGGAAATTAGCTTACAAAATCGATTATTTTCAATTTTCTGAATTCAATAACTTTCAATAAATAATTCAACGCAAATCTAGGATTTGACGGGCCTAGAATCCGGGCGGCACTTTTCTTCAATTTGGTTCATGAGTTCATTTAGGATACATTGAGATTCTTGAAAATTTTACGAAAAGATTGCGTCACACAGTGCATTGAAAATCGGCTTTCGAAGACATAGGATTCCGATGTTTTAATTGTAATGTTTTATGGTTGGAACGGCTTCTATATATTACTACTATGCTCGAATAAGGCACATGAAATAATTTGGCTTGAAAATTAAAGAGTTATAATTTTCTTACAAAAAAATTGTAGCAAGTATATCAAATTATATTTCGAGAACCGTTTCCCGTAATATCCTTGCAGGTGGTTTTAGAAATGATTATTTGGTATACTCAGAATTACGGGAATCACTGTAGTTTCTTCAAAAAAATCATCGAAAATTATCTTAACAATAAGTGTTGCTAACAGCTTCACCCACATGAAAAGCCGCCCCCGGTACAAAAGAATAAATCACTATATCGCTCCATTGCACCATCTGTACGATTCCAGGGCATTTATTTGAAATACCTATTAGATGGAACAGTCAAACTATTTTCCACGGAAGCAAATACCCGGGATAAAAGTAACCTATAAGTAACTCCACGACATGTCGTGGAGTTACTTATAGGCTTAGGTACAAGTATAGACTGTATTGGGATATTAAGGATTACAAAAAATAAAACGACGGCGTGGATACGGGTTATGTCAATGGTATAATCATTTTTTAAAAACAAAAGAAAATTAAAAAGAAAACTCGGCGAAATTAAATTATAATTATAATTATTATTATTAAATTTAATTTTATTTTTCAATTTTTGATTTTATTTGATTTGTCGAAGCTCCTGATACATTTTAAGCACTGCAACAATACTCTTTGGATCGCTTCGTTTTCATCACCGAGTTTTCTTTTGTTTTTAAAAATGATTATACCATTGACATAACCCGTATCCACGCCGTCGTTTTATTTTTTGTAATCCTTAATATCCCAATACATGGTCCATACGAGCCGGATATTACATTTGCAGAGAAGAACTAGTGGCCAAATTGAAGTTCATTAATTAGAACTAATAATTATCAAAGTTTAATGATATTGGACTTGCTTCTCAGCGGCGACGAAAACGTGGATCAAGTGCAGAAAATAAAACAGTGTTAAGTTTCTTCACACTATTTAGAATCCGTCCCCAACACTCATTCAGGTAGTAATAAGTACTAATTAGCATATTGAACAAGGTCAATACCGTTATTTTTAATTTTTCTGTGCGATTAGTTATAAGAAGTTGGTGACATTGACAGGGTCGGTCATTGCTGTATGATTTCAAACGGCACGTTAGATTGATTCATTAAAACTAAATTCAACTTGTGAAATATAATAGTTTAAGGATCAATTCTTATTGCGTTACTTGACCATATATTATGTACATTTTTGGTACATAATAGGTATGGTCCGGGGGGTGATGTCAAATTTACCCGGACCATTTCAGCACAATTTATTTCAATTTTAGATGATAGTTTTTGCTTTATAAACAAAGAAAAAAATTGTCAGCTGACCCAGCTCTGTGGCGTTTGGGTGTGGCAGATCGGAAAACTCTTAAGAAAAACTTATTTTTGTAGTCATTTCAGCAAAGCTGAAACTTCGTAGATTATTTATTTATATTATTTATGTCATGAAAAAATGTGTCAGCTGCACGGAATAGGTGGAAAACTTTGTCAGTTTCCCATGTTAAAATGTATGAAAAATAAGGAAAATCGGGTGATTTCAGCAAAGCTGAAAATCATTTGTAAAATAGTTTACGACCTAAATATTGTATTTATAAGTGTCAGCTGGTATTAAAATGTGGCAAAACCTGTTAGCTACCATTTCAAAGCGCAGCGTACCGATCAAGAGCGCGCGGCACAATGAACAATGTATCTTCGCAGCTTTCGAAACTCGTATGAGAATCCTCAGGTATGCCAGATTTCCTCACGATGTTTTCCTTCACCGTTAAAGGAAGCGATAATTAACATTTTAATACACACATAAGTTTAGAAAAGTCAGAGGTGTTTAGGTTTAGAGGGTTTCGAACATTTGTATTCACAGTCTGTACCGCAACCAACTAGGCTATCACTGCTTGTTAAAGTAATTTATATAAAATAAAAGTCACCGATATGGTCCATCTGATGAAAAATAGTCGATACATGTATAAAAAGAATTCTGAGGTAATTTTTAAATAAAATATGTATTTGTGCAATTTAAAAATAAAAAAATATATATGAAAATCTTTCGAACAACAATATATTTTTCTAAGAAATATAGTTGTAATTATAATGTATTGCTTCATGCAAATGTATGAAACGAGGCTTCAATCGACATTTTTAAAATGATATTTTATAGCTTTCATTTTACCGTAAAATAAAAACAAAAAATAGCTTTACTATACATTTATATAATAAAACCTTATTTTAAACTTTCTACAAATAATACTTTGCTATTATTGTTGTTAGAAAAAAAAATATTTTAATTAAATGTTGAGTGAATTTGAATAACATATCATAAACGTGCGTACGTTTAACTTTGATATTCTACAAAACATACTTCTGAAAATATTTTATAATTTATTGGCAAACTATAATTACCTTTGCGCGGCTAATGTTGATGCTTCAACATTAGCTTCTGAATTTTCTGTGGATGACGTTGAAATATTTGATGATTCTAGAGATGATCTATATTTTTGTGGCAATGCTGTAAAACGCTGGTAGCACGAGCGATGATACAAATGGTTGCTAGTTAATGTTGCTGATGGTAATACGACATCTTTCAAGGATAAATTGTTTTTCTCGAGAATTGCTAAACTATTTTAGACTTTTTAAAAGTAATTTCTGAGAGTGCCGTCAACTTTGGCTTACTTTGTAAACAAAAATTACAATAAGGCTTCGTCATTTTCGTATAATACAACACTTCCTTAAATTATTTTCGTTTATGACTGTTCGTTTGGGGAATAGTCAAGAAACTGAGCCAATGCTCCGCTCAGTGTTGCCATCTTGCGAAAAAAAACTAAAGAGTAGAAAAGAATTCGTTTAATTTGATTGTAAAAGATCGTGGAGTGCTTGATATCATATGTTACAAATACTTCATTGGTAGCTGTGTACCATTAGAAAACATAGTCTTTGCTGCTTGAAATCATATTTTCATATAAGATACATTTTCAAATTATAAAAGATACTGTTATCCATTATTTGTAACATTATAATATCATGTTTCGTGCCGTTTTACTCCTGCATTCAATTTCAACCACATTTAGTTAGTAATGTGATATCAGCAACTATATAAATGATAACACCCCCAGTTCATTATATAAAGAATACGAAACGATTTGTCAGCTGCCAATAAAAAGTGGAAAAATGTGTTAGCTGCGATGTTTGAAATGAAATGAAATGAAATGAAAATAATTTATTTAAAAATTAGAAATGTTACATGCATGACATGGAATTAAGAGTTGCGAAAAATAATGTTCACATTTGCAATCTTATTGCTTATACAGATAGATTTGTACGTGGTCCCCTCACTAGGCTAGCCTGTATCGAGGGGTCCCAGGTTAAAAAGATCTTCAACTAGATCTGCCGCTGTCAAACACAGGTATAAGTGAGGTAAACATTACAATATGTTACGCAATAATTTCTCTGCTTCCTCATATGTTAGATTTATTAACAAATTATATATTTTTTGTCTTGCTTCTGGAACTGACGTCAATTTGATGTCACATAGCTTTGATATATTATTATATCTAAAAGTAGATATAAAATGTTACATTATGTATTGGACCGCGCGGGCCTGAACGCTACGCTTTGCTTTGAAATGGTAGCTAACAGGTTTTGCCACATTTTAATACCAGCTGACACTTATAAATACAATATTTAGGTCGTGAACTATTTTACAAATGATTTTCAGCTTTGCTGAAATCACCCGATTTTCCTTATTTTTCATACAGTTTAACATGGGAAACTGACAAAGTTTTCCACCTATCCCGTGCAGCTGACACATTTTATCATGACAGAAATAAATAAATAATCTACGAAGTTTCAGCTTTGCTGAAATGACTACAAAAATAAGTTTTTCTTAAGAGTTTTTCGATCTGCCACGCCCAAACGCCACAGAGTCGCGTCAGCTGACAATTTTATTCTTTGTTTCTTAAGTAAAATCTACCATATTCAATAAAGGTACCTTATGCTGAAATGACCCATGAAATTTTGACACCACCTCCCGGAGTATACCTAGTCATTATCTTAAATAGGGTTGGAGAAAGTACAGATTATTTTATTGATTTAGTACTATTATCACTGTTAATTATATGTTTGATTATTGCACTCAGGGATTATAATTATTCATGTTACACTGTTTATTCTAAGTTAATTAGGTATTCGTTTTATAAGCATAGTGTACGGTTATACAGGGTGTCCAGCGGGAAATTTCAAATTTGAAATTTGAATTACGCAGCGACAGTTTACGCGAGGAAGGGGGGAGGGGGCTCAATCGACGCCTCAGGTATGCGGGTTAAGTAGTCGCGATGGAGCGTTGGACCGGAGCGCAACGTGCTTTTGCCGTCGAAGCTTATTTTAAGAGTAGTGACTCGTACGCAGCTGCCCTTCGGAAATTTTGTTCCCAGTACAATATTCGCCGACCGAAAGATGCCCCAAGTGTAAATCTCTTAAAAAATTGGATTAAGAAGTTCCGTGAAACAGGTTCTACCATTAATCAACCAATTCCTGGCCCCAAACCTACTGTATCAACCGAAGAAAATGTGCACCGAGTGAGTGATTCGGTCATTGCAAATCCGCGGTGTTCTTTACGAAAGCATTCGGCTGTTTTGGGAATCACTAAGTCAACAGTTCATGTCATAATCAAGAAGAAGATGCGTTTTCATCCCTATAAAATTCAATTAGTGCAAGCTTTGAAGGAAAGTGATTACGTATCACGGAAATCTTGTGCTGAAAGGATATTGAATGTTTTTCCTACGCAGCGTAGACTCAATAACGTTGTTTTTAGTGATGAGGCCCATTTTCACTTAGAAGGTTTTGTAAACAAGCAAAACTGCAGATATTGGGCACCAACGAACCCACAAGAGAGACATCAACGACAGTTGCATAGTCCAAAAGTTACTGTTTGGTGCGCCATATCCTCTAGCAGAGTTATTGGGCCGTTTTTCTTTGAATATGCAAGCGGTCATGCATTGACAGTTAATTCTGAGCGATACAAGAACATGATTGACACTTTTTTTGCTCCTATTGTAAGAACAGAACGTTCCTTTAACAGGAACACATGGTTTCAACAAGATGGGGCTACTTGCCATACTTCCAGAGAGTCGATGGACACGGTCAAAGCACTTTTTCCTCAAAAAGTGTTATCGAGGTTCGGGGACCTTCACTGGCCTCCTAGGTCTCCCGACCTCACACCATGTGATTATTTTTTGTGGGGATATTTGAAATCAAAAGTTTATTGCAATAAGCCACTAACTTTAGGGGCGCTTGAAGAAAATATTCAACAGGAGATTAACAATATTACTCCACAACTCTGCAAGAAAGTGTTTGAAAATTTACGCGCTCGATTAGAAGAGTGTGTCCGAAGTGATGGCAGACATTTGGAGAGAATGACTTTTAAGCAATGAAACCCCCTGAATTAACGAATATTTTGATATCAATAAATGTTATGTATTCCCTAAGTTTGTATTTTTTTTCTTAAATCAAAAAGTGAAATTTCCCACTGGACACCCGTTATATCGTCATTAGCGTAATTGTCTATGCCCTGCGCGTGCGACAACCCTGGCGCACGCGACAACCCTAGCGCGGCCATTTTTCCTGCGCTTCCGGCGCCATCTTGAGACACGACTCGACCGGGGCCCCGGAGAGCGACGACGCGCCTTCTCTCGAATTTTGTGATTCTTAAATAAATATTTGTAACACCTGCGAGAAACCTACAATATATACAGTCCACAATTCCACGTAGTTTAATTACATCAACAGTAATAGTGTACCTATTTCATTGTTTATAGCTAGATTACAGTTTGTACTTGTTATCCATATTGTCAACGAGTTAGTTATAGACTTCGAAAGAAATATCTTTGACTCTTCGCTTATTTTTTATTATATAAATTCCAGGTTGACTTCAACTGACTCCCAAAAATGGCCGAGGAGAAAGAGCTGATTAAAAAACGTGGAAGCTTCAAAGGCCGTTTAACTAACTTTGCCAACTACCTTGACGCGCTGGGGGATAAACCATTGTCTAGTTCCGATGTTGCGGAACTACAGTTGCGTACAGGTAAAATGGAATCGTTATACGAGCAGTATGATGAGGTGCAGTTGCGCTTGGAATGTATTGTTGAGGATGTCAAAATTCAATTATCTGAGAGATCTGATTTTGAATCTCAGTATTATAAAATGTTGTCTAGATCACAGGTTGTATTAAATCAATATAAAGATAACGAGTCATGTCACAGTGACAAAAGTACTTCTGCCAGTAATCGGAATCCAGTTCAGTTGCCTACTATATATCTACCAAAATTTGATGGGGCATATAACAATTGGTTGGAATTTCGTGACACCTTTAATAGCCTCATTTATCTCGATAATGAGATACAAGATATTAACAAATTTCATTATTTGCGTTCTTCGTTGGAAGGCTCTGCTGCTGTAGCACTTCGCTCTATCGAGTTTTCAGCTAAGAACTATGCCATAGCCTGGAAATTATTATGCGATCGATTTGACAATAAACGGCAATTAATAGAAAATCACGTGAAAGGTTTATTTAATATGGATTCTATTACTAAGGAGTCGTCTATCGCACTAAAGGGTTTGATCGACGCTGTAACTAAAAATTTACGATCGTTAGAATTGTTAGGTGAGCCTGTAGACAAATGGGACACTCTGTTAATTTACATAATCACGCGTAAACTGGACCAGAGAACGTACCGTGAATGGCTTCAGTATAAAAATCGCATGGACAGAGTCAGTACAATCACGTTTGACATATTGATGAAGTTCTTGCGTGATCGCGCTGATTTTGTTGAAACTTTAGAGGCACCTCGTAATGATCTTTTACAAACAACGAACAAATCGGGTAACAAATTGAAGGCCTTGGTGACAACACCACATCCCCACAATTCTAGCACGGAATCATTTGCAAAGTCTTGTCCAAATTGTAAAGGTGACCATAATTTAGGTGATTGTTCACAATTTCTTGCATTAAGTAATGAGGCGCGTTTAAAGTTAATACCTAGTTTGAAAAGCGTGCATGTGGATTGAGTGAGCACCTTCCAAAAATTGTTTTTTATGTATTAGGTATTTAGTAAAAGTTCTAAAACAATTGTAAAACCAATCCTGGAATTTGTAAAAAGATAAAACCGAAGATAAATCAGTTAATGTCTGCTCACTCAATCCTGATAAGGGGCAACCCAGATCTACAAATGTATCAAGTTTACATATAAAATTTGGGTTCTAGGATTTAGTAAAACCTTAGTGAAGTCACAGTATTTAATTTCAGATCACCAAGTGCCCTATTTAAAAAGTTACAAATTGTTATTGGTGCTCACTCAATCCACATGCTTTGAAAAGTCAAGATTTCTTACGAATTACCTATAAAATCAAGTTTAATTATATTTCTAGATTTAGTAAAAGTAGAATAGAAATTTGTAAAACACAAAACGAATCACTATCATGCTTCGTTTTTGAAAAAATAATTTTTATAGGTGCTCACTCAATCCACACGTTTTTGAAAAGTTAAAATCTTTCATATCTTTAAATATGTAAGCGCTACAAAAAATGTGAATACGTCAAGATGTAGTAAAAATTTTTACTAAATATTGGCTATTTCACATTTTCGATTTTTTGCTTACTTAAAGATATATTAATTTTTTAATGTTTTCCATACAAACTTACAATGTAGGGTCGCCACACGTGTCAAAATACAGGATATTCTACTAAATTAATTTGTATTTGCCTACCTCTAGTTATGCCTATATGTACCTAAATTTGTTATGCCTATATGTACCTAAACTTGTTATGCCTATATGAATCACGACGATATAAATGGTAATAATATGATGGGAGGGTAATAAGCTCAGCGACACATGGTTGAATTAATTTATTTTTACCTATTTATAGGAACCCAAATTAATATTATCAATACCACCTAGCACCAATTTCCTAATTAAATTCATATGGGAATTCTGAAATCCTACTTATTATATAAAATAGTTGAAACATACTGATATCTGAATTTATTCTTTTTAACGTGTTATTTAAATATTTAAGCACGAAGCTTAAATACAAATGTGACTATTAAGTATATCTAAATAAAAGTTATAATAATTTTGTTACTTTAAATAAATCTGCGTAGTTACTAAAAATATTCTATTGACATTTGGTGTTATTGTATAAATAAAAGGCGTCTGTACTAATATATAAAAGAGGTAAAATTTGTAAGTTTGAATGTTCGGGGTAATCTCCGGTTCTACGGAACCGATTTTGAAAAATCTTTCACTGTTAAAAAGGTATTTTAATGAGTTCCCTGAGTGCTATAGACTACTCTTATTCTAATTCTTATTCCTGAAAATGTTATCTCGTGGGATAGACGGGCCGGGACAAACATATTTTTAAGGCGTTCGCGAAGTTCGCGAGGACATCTATACCAAATATCATTATTAGCCAAAAAACAAAGTGCCGAAACTTATGCTGAGAGTAAAATACGACAACTGACCGACGCTGACATGGCTAGGTTTTATATATTTTTTATATTGCCATAGTTTGATGTGTCACGGGACTCTACTATGGGGTGGTGCTGCTGACATGAATATCATTTTAATCTTCAAAAGCGAGCTATAAGATCTATCGCTAAGTTCTAGAAGTTCTTGGGGAGGAAAATTCTTCTTTCAAGGGGCTTTGTATACACTTTTGCAATAAGGTTCCCAATCATTTTAAAGAACAAAATAAAAGATATTTTAAAGATACTATTTAGCCTATTACAACATTTATGAATATTTAGATGACCGAAAGGCTACGGAATATATTATGCTATTACTTAGAAGTGTAGCCATTAAATGCTAATTAGGAACATTATATATAATATACATATTTCATTTCCTTAACATTGCAAACTTTTGTGAACAGTATGCCTTACATGACTTTACTTGATTTTAGTGTCTAATATTTTAATTGTTGTATTCTGTCTGTGCTTGCTGCGGCGTCATGTGCGGGATCGGTAATTTCCCTGTAAAATGGTTGAGGAGGTCGATGGCTGGCACATGCGTCATTAATCGTGAACGGGTGCTGCTCTTGTGGACTGGTCTACTCAGACTATTTCAGTAAGGACCAACTGCTCAAGAAATCGAGATTTTTATGTATTTCGAGGTGGTCATGTGCAACAATAAGCCTTGTAATAAATTTTATTTTACAATATAAGGCAACCTAATTAACATACATTGAGCTGCTCTAATCTAATCAATTGTATGACCAAATATTGTTAACCGGTGTTCGAAAAGAGCAACGCAAGAGTTTCTCGCCCGTTCTTCTCTAGTAAAACTGCATTCCGAACTGGCGGTAGAGTAAAAAAGATTGACTAAATCTAAATAATGTATATAGCATTTCAAGGATATATTTTTATATTTTTACTGAAATAAAAAATATATTTATAAAGTATCGTTTAATTTAATCACTTTAGTCCAATTAGCATACATACTCACTCAGCTCTGTAATCTCAAAAGGGGTAGGCAGAGGTGTAACTAGTATCCACGTTTCGCTGAGCTTATTACCGGCCCGTGCGTGTTGTTGTAGGTATTTACATATAGGCCAATACAAATTAATTTAGTAGAATATCCAGTATTTTGACACGTGTGGCGACCCTACATTGTAAGTTTGTATGGAAAACATTAAAAAAATAATATCTCTTTAGTAAGCAAAAAATCGAAAATGTGAAATAGCCAATATTTAGTAATTTTTTTTACTAAATCTTGACGTATTCACATTTTTTGTAGCGCTTACATATTTAAAGATATGAAAGATTTTAACTTTTCAAAAACGTGTGGATTGAGTGAGCACCTATAAAAATTATTTTTTCAAAAACGAAGCATGATAGTGATTCGTTTTGTGTTTTACAAATTTCTATTCTACTTTTACTAAATCTAGAAATATAATTAAACTTGATTTTATAGGTAATTCGTAAGAAATCTTGACTTTTCAAAGCATGTGGATTGAGTGAGCACCAATAACAATTTGTAACTTTTTAAATAGGGCACTTGGTGATCTGAAATTAAATACTGTGACTTCACTAAGGTTTTACTAAATCCTAGAACCCAAATTTTATGTGTAAACTTGATACATTTGTAGATCTGGGTTGCCCCTTATCAGGATTGAGTGAGCAGACATTAACTGATTTATCTTCGGTTTTATCTTTTTACAAATTCCAGGATTGGTTTTACAATTGTTTTAGAACTTTTACTAAATACCTAATACATAAAAAAAAGATTTTTGGAAGGTGCTCACTCAATCCACATGCACGCGTTTGAAAATATGTTACAATTGTTTTCGTACAGGTCATTTTGCCAACCAATGTAAAAAACCCGGTTGCACATTATGTAAACGGAGGCATAATACACTGATTCATGTGTATGACAATAAAAGTTGTCATACATCTGGTAACCCTGCTATGACGTCAGTGTTACCGTCTTCTACTCTGGACAAAAATACCGTCACTTTATCTGCAAGCGTTGCATCGACTTGTGGCGAATTTAAACAACGTGATGTGTTGTTGTCAACTGCTTTGATCAAATTATATGATCGTAATGGTTGTGAGCATGTTGTCCGCGCAGTCTTAGATAGTGGCAGTACATCGTCCTTCATCACAGAAAGATTATATGAACGTTTGAACCTTAAACTTATTGAGGTAGACAGGTCAATATTAGGTATAAGTAACGTGACCTCTCACGTAGGCAAAGCATGTCAGGTAGACATGACGTCACTTGACAATAGTTTTAAGTCAAAAATGTATTGCTTTGTTTTGCCATTGATAACCAATAATGTACCTTGTCATGAAGTTCACTTTTCTAATATAAACATTCCGTCTAACATCTGCTTAGCTGACCCTGCATTTTACAAGCCTTCTCATATTGATGTTTTAATTGGGGCTGACTTATTTTGGGACTTGTTA
The DNA here is from genome assembly GCA_905220505.1 of Laothoe populi. Classification (NCBI taxonomy): domain Eukaryota; kingdom Metazoa; phylum Arthropoda; class Insecta; order Lepidoptera; family Sphingidae; genus Laothoe; species Laothoe populi. Next base: position 10,288,499 of record HG992173.1, read on the forward strand.
GGGACGCAGAGAATAAAATTAGGTGACGGAATGCCAGTATTATGTGAGACCAGACTAGGATGGATAGTTTCAGGTCCCATCACATATTATAAATCAAATAAAACATTAAGTGACATTAGATGTAGTTTGGCGAACGTTGATGTCTATTATGACAGTAAATTAGATAAACTTCGATCCGATCTTGTAAAATTCTGGCAGTTAGAGGAAACAAAGTCACATTCATCTAATTTTCCAGATGAAAAATTATGCGAAGAACATTTCGTTAAAAATACAACGCGTTTGACTGATGGTCGATTTTGTGTGCGTATTCCGTTAAAGGAAAGTCCTTCTGTTTTAGGAGATTCATTTCGCAGGGCTACTCAGTGCCTATATTCTCAAGAACGTCGCCTAAAGTCTCAACCTGAACTTCAGAAGTTATATTATGACTTTATGTCCGAGTACGAGACACTGGGGCATATGACTGAATGTAGAGAGTTACATTTAAATCCTAATGGATATTTTATTCCACATCACGGAGTGTTGCGGGAAAGTAGCTCTACAACTAAGCTTCGTGTTGTTTTTAATGCAAGTAGTCCTACTTCATCCGGAGTTTCATTAAGCGACCTTCAGGTGGTCGGTCCCACCGTTCAGGATGACCTCTTGTCTATACTGCTCCGATTTCGATTTTATAAGTATGTTCTGTCGGCTGACGTCGAGAAAATGTATAGACAGATAGTTGTTCATCCGTCTGATAGACACTTGCAGCAAATAGTTTGGCGTCACGATGTGAGCCATTCTTTAAAGACTTACAGTTTAAATACAGTGACTTATGGGACTGCTAGTGCGCCCTTTCTTGCCACACGATGTCTGAAGCAAGTGGGTCTTGATTGCAAGAATGAAAAGATTGCGGATATCATTACACATGATTTCTATGTTGACGACTTACTTACTGGAGGCGATGATTTAGAAGAAGTAGCTTTAATTCGTAGAGAGGTCACTAAAGCACTTGCATCAGCCTGTATGCCGCTAAGAAAGTGGAAATCGAACGACTCTCGGCTAGTTTCTGAATCAATTCATTCATCACTAGATCTGAATATCGAATTTGATGCGCCCAATAGGCTATTGGGTCTGGATTGGTTTTCAAGCTCTGATGAGCTTGCATATTTGACAGGAAGGATCTTACCTTCTAAGAGTAATACGAAGCGGGAATTGCTGTCAGTAATTGCACGAATTTTTGATCCCCTCGGATTACTTTCTCCGTGTGTAATTACCATGAAAGTATTACTACAGAAAATGTGGCTTGATAAACTTTCATGGGATGAGCCTTTGACCCCCGAACTCAGTGCTATTTGGAGATCGATTATGAAAACGTTTCCTCAGTTGAATAACTTTCGTGTTCCACGTAACGTAGTTTGCGATTTATATGACGAATTGGAACTCCATATATTCACTGATGCATCTGAGAGCGCATATGGAGCATGCGTTTATGTGCGCAGCGTTAATAAAAAGGGTGATTGTATGGTTCGTCTACTAATTGGTAAAAGTAGAGTAGCTCCAATCAAACCTACAACTATCCCGAGACTGGAGTTGTGCGGTGCTGTGGTAGGAGCTCGTATTTGTGAGAAGGTCCTTAATTCCCTTCGAGCAAAAGTCAGTCGTATTTACTGTTGGACTGATTCCACTATAGTGTTAATGTTAAAATGCTGCCTTCAAAACTTCAGCCGTTTGTGCGTAATCGCGTAGCTGAGATTTTAGATAAGGCAGGCAATTGCAAATGGCTACACGTCCCAACTGACAAAAATCCAGCAGACCTAATATCTCGCGGGACAGATATTAGCACTCTGCAAAACTTAAGCTTATGGTGGCATGGGCCCGATTTTCTAAGGGAGGACCAGTCTAGTTGGCCATCACAACAAAGGTATTCAACTCCGAAAACACTTCCGGAGATTCGACCTCAAATCACATTGCACAGTACAGACGACACTTATAAAAATTATGTTCTTAATTTTAACCGTTTCTCCAACTTTTCTCGCCTTGTACGTTGCACTGCGTATGTATTGAGGTTCGTGAAATCTTGTAAAAAACAGTCTTTTACCAATATTCATTTGAGTCAGGAAGAATTACAGGATGCATTAAATATATTAATCTTTAAAAGCCAACAAGAATCATTTCCCGAGCATAAATTATTAATTGATAAGCATCCTTTACCAAAGAAGAACGCCCTCCTAAAGTTTAATGTTTATTTAGATGACATCAATATCATGCGAGTAGGAGGACGTCTCGATAATTCAGATTTTTCTTATAATAAAAAACATCCTATTTTATTACAGTCCACACATCAATTTACGAAATTATACCTCTATAAAAAGTCACCCCGAATCCCAAGCGGCGGCACACCGCGAGGGGATGCATGGCCGATGGGTAGTTCGGTCGCTAGTGCGAACCACGCCGCCGGAGTACCTGCTGCACCTCCGTGTGTGATACCTAGGCTTACCCAGGTACAGGGGGCTCTGCCTGGATGGACCGTTTATTTCCCCCATACTCGTGGGATTCAAAATGAAAAATAACACAAAAAACTATAACAATAACGATGTTGATATGGAGAAGTCGTCTATCCCGGGGGACGTTAGTGACCCTGGAAAGACGGACAATACTGGGCGTAAGTCCCAGAAGGCGGCTGCTGGAGTCACTTCCAAAGCTTTGGCTCCCGAAGACAAAGCCGGTATTAGTGGAATGATGACGCGGTCAAAGAGGGCGCTAATAGCTCGTCAACGGGACACGCCCGATAGCGATAGCGACAGCGACAGCGGACTTGAACCGGCGCGCAAAGTAATGGCCGTATCGGAAAGCCCGGCTGCAGTGTCTGACGCAGACACTGCAACGATGGAGGTGTCAGCCTCCGCAGAGGTGGCTTGGTTAGAGGCTGAGAAGGCGGCAATGGCGCAACAGATCGCACTTCTCAAGGCCTCCCTGGCTGCCCAACAAAAGGTAATGGAGGAGATGCTGGTGACAGTCCAGTCTCTTGGACAGCCGCAGCCCAAGATGACCCAAGATGGGGCCAGTTTAGAAGAAAGAGATCGCTTTGAGCAGTTCGAGCGCCGTATATTAAGTATAATAGACGCGCGCTTGGAGGCATTAAGCTCGAGGCTACCTCCGGAGCCCATTACTCGGCCCCCTCTGGCTGCGGATAAGGCCAGAGCTGGAGTGGCGTCACAGCCGGTATGCGCCATCGCCGGGCCATCTAGGCCAAACATAGTACCTGGGCCCTCAAAAGCCCTATCAGATGTTGCCGGGCCGGTCACTCCGAAGGGAAAGGGGCTGGGAAAGGGAAGGAGCAATGACAGGGTTACCCCTGTTGGCGCTCCCTGTCCCCGACCTACGTCTGTCGCAGTTGCTGGGCTGACGTCACCGTCAACGTCTGTGGTGTCCCCAAATCCTCGTACATCCCGAAGGGGAGGGAAAAGGGAAAAAATTAAAAAAAGAAGCGGCACCCCTGCTGCTCGACCACCCACAGTGCCTCGGCCACTTCCCCCTGCTCCTGCATCGATGGAGGAGGGGTGGAACGTAGTGGCCAAAAAAGGGAAGAAACATCCCCAGTCCATGCCGGGTGCTGCGGCGTCCGCACCGCCGCAGCCGCGTCGGCCAGAACCGCGGATCCGCTTGCCCCGTAAGGCAGCCGTCTCGTTGACGGTAACGCCAGAGGGGCTGGCGCGGGGCGTCACGTATGCCAATGTGTTGCGTGTCGTCCAGCAACGCGTGGATCTGGCCGGTCTCGGTATTGCGGAGACGCGGGCGCGCCTCATGGCAACGGGCGGGTACCTGTACGAGGTACCCGGCCCGGAGTCTGAAGTGAAAGCCGACTCCCTTGCGGAGAAAGTAAGGGAGGTGTTCCGTGGTTCAGAACTGGCGGGAGACGTTCGCATCTCCCGTCCATGTAAAACCGCGGAACTGAGAGTGTCCGGGTTAGACGCATCAGCGGACCCGGAACTGATAGCAGGTGCCCTCGCAAGGGCTGGGGATTGTCTCATCGAGATTGTTAAGGTCGGGGAGATCCGCCCCGACCGGTCGGGCCTTGGTGCGGCGTGGGTACGGTGCCCCGCCAAGGCTGCCGACAAAATATTAAGCTCGGGCCGAGTGCTGATCGGCTGGGTAGCTGCACGCGTCCAGCTCCTTGAGCCGAGGCCTATGAGGTGCTACCGCTGCCTGCACAGGGGACATGTGCGGGCACGGTGCACCGACGAGTGTGACCGCAGCGAACTTTGCTATCGCTGTGGTATTGTGGGCCACAAGGCCAAGGAGTGCTCCGCGGAGCCGCATTGCGCAGTGTGTGCAGGTGCCGGTAAACCCGCGGGGCACCAGGTGGACGCCAAGGCATGCGTCGCCTCCTCCCGTCCTCACCGCGTAAATCGTGGTCAGGTATCGGGGGTTGTGATCCAGCCGACAGCGCTCCCCCTAGAGGAGCAGATGGAGATCGCCCATTAATATGGCACAACGTTTCCTCCAGGCGAACATTAATCACTGCGCCAGGGCCCAGGACCTGTTAGTCCAGAGCATGGCGCAGTGGTCGATACAAGTGGCTGTGGTCGCCGAGCCTTATTTTGTTCCCCCCAGGGAAGACTGGGCAGGGGACCTTAACGGTTTGGTGGCCGTCATCACTCGGGGCGCCGCCGGCTCCCCACCCTTCGAAAAAGTAGCGAAGGGGGCGGGATGTGTGGCGGTTCTGTTGAGGGGGATCTGGATTGTGGGTGTGTATTTCTCCCCCAATAGATCCCTGGCCGAGTTCGAGCACTTTCTCACTCGGCTAGGGGCCCTGGTGGTGCAAGGCAGTCAGCCTCGCCCCGTTCTCGTTGCCGGCGACTTCAACGCCAAGTCTCAGGCTTGGGGTTCGTCGGTCACCAGCAGGCGCGGCGAGGCCCTGGAGGAATGGGCGATCTCGGCCAACCTGGCCGTCGTGAATCGCGGGTCAGTTAACACGTGCGTGCGGCATAATGGCGTATCGGTGGTGGACCTCACGTTCGCCACCCCAGCTATTGCCCGCCGTGTCCGTGACTGGAGAGTTCTGGTGGACGAGGAGACGTTGTCGGATCACCGATACATTCGGTTCGACGTCGCCTTATCCCCTAACCCCCAGTCTAGTGGAGGACCGACTGGCCCGCGGTCGGACGGCCCGCGTTGGTCTGTAAAACGCCTCGATGTTGAGGCCCTGAAGGAGGCCGCACTGGCCCAGGCGTGGCTCCCTGCACCGGAGGCACCGATGCAGGTCGAGCAGGAGGCGTCGTGGTTCGGGGCAGCGATGTCGCGCGTCTGTGACGCGGCCATGCCCCGAGTCCGACGTCTTCCCGAGAAGCGCCAGGTGTTCTGGTGGTCGGCGGAACTCACGCGGTTACGTGTCTCCTGCGTGGCCGCCCTTCGTCGTGTCGCCAGACACCGTCGTCGTCGGATCCGTCTTCCCGGCGACGAGGACCAGGAGCGGCTGCTTCACGGCCTCCACAGGGAGGCTAAGAGAGCGCTGCGCGTGGCAATAGCTAGGGCAAAGTCTGCAGCTCAGGAGGAGTTCCGGGGAACTCTCGATAACGACCCTTGGGGGCGTCCATATCGCGTGGCGATGAGGAGATATCGCCCGTGGACGCCCCCACTGACGCAGAGTCTCCGGGGCGACCTAGTCGAAGAGGTCGTCGCAGCTTTGTTCCCTGCCACTGAAGATGTCACTCCCCCACCGATGGCGTCACATCCATCGACGCCATCGTCGTTGAGTTCGGCAAGGGTTATTTCGGAGGTTTCGCCCGAGGAATTTCGGGCGGTGGTGCTTCGGCTGCGGGGCAAGAAAACAGCCCCGGGTCTCGACGGTATCCCCGGACGTGCGTGGGTGTTAGCCGTCGAGCATCTGCGGACTAGGCTTCGTGGCCTGTTCTCCGCGTGCCTGGAGCAGGGCCGTTTTCCGTCTCAGTGGAAAACTGGGAAGTTGGTCCTGCTCAAGAAGGAGGGGCGGCCCGCAGAGTCGCCATCGGCCTACCGGCCCATCGTGTTGCTCGACGAGGTCTGTAAGCTCTTCGAGCGTATCATTCACGCTCGCCTCGTCGAGCATCTTGAAGGGGTCGGGCCGGACCTGGCACAGTGCCAGTACGGGTTCCGGCAAGGCCGATCGACAGTACACGCGATTCTGCGGGTCAAGGCACAAGCGGAGGATGCAGTGGCTCGGGGTGAAGTGGTGGTGGCGGTGTCTCTAGACATCGCCAACGCGTTTAACACCCTGCCCTGGGCCTGCATACTGGAAGCACTGCGGTACCACGTGGTGCCACCGTATCTCCGGCGTCTGGTGCGCTCGTATCTCTCAGACAGGTACATAGTGTATCCAGGCGCCGACAGGTGGCACCGAAGAGCGATGGCCTGCGGTGTTCCACAGGGCTCAGTCCTGGGCCCTCTCCTGTGGAACATCGGCTACGATTGGGTGCTCCGTGGTACCAATCCCCGAGGCGTCGCTGTCGTCTGTTATGCAGACGACACGCTAGTAACAGCGATAGCCAGGTCTTTCCAGGAGGCCACCCTGCTCGCCTCGTTCGCAACCGAACAGGTGGTGGGCAGGATTCGGCGACTGGGCCTTAAGGTGGCCCTGAACAAATCCGAGGCCCTTTACTTTCACGGTCCTCGGATTCGGCCACCTTTAATGCCCCACATCAATGTGGAGGGGGTGCGGATTCCCATCGGCTGTACAATGAAGTACTTGGGATTGATTCTGGACAGCCGGTGGGATTTCCGTGCCCATTTCAAGGAGTTGTCGCCGAAATTGGTGCGGGCAGCGGGCGCGCTCGGACGCCTGCTGCCGAACCTGGAGGGACCTAATAGCCCTTGCCGAAGTTTATACGCTGGAGTCGTGCGGTCAATGGCCCTGTACGGATGTCCCGTATGGGCCCAGTCCCTGAAACCCCGCTGCGTCGCCTTGCTGCGCAAACCGCAGCGTTTGTTGGCGCAGCGAATAGTAAGGGGCTACCGCACGGTCTCCCACGAGGCGGCCTGCGTATTGGCCGGCACCCTCCCTTGGGAGTTGGACGCAAAACTCCTCTCGTCCGCGTTCTTCTGGCGGGAGGAGGCGTCCAGTCGCCGTCAGGTGAGACTGGCCCCGAGGGAGATTGCGGCCCGATTTCGCAGAACCGCTGTGGAGGAGTGGCATACCAGGCTGGAAAGCCCAAGTGCGGGCTTGAGGACCGTCGCGGCAGTGCGTCCTGTCCTAAAGAGATGGCTAGACAGGCGCCACGGTGCGCCAACTTTCAGGCTGACGCAGGTACTGACGGACCACGGATGTTTCGGTTCGTTCCTGTGTCGGATCGGAAAGGAGGTGTCTGCCGTGTGCCACCATTGTGGCAACTGCCACGAGGACACGGCCCAACATACGTTGGAGGAGTGCCCAGCCTGGGACGAAGAGCGCAGCGCTCTCAGAGCAGTCGTCGGAGGAGACCTCTCGCTGCCGGCCGTGGTGTCGTCCATGGTCGCCAGCCGGAGGTCCTGGCGTGCGGTGGCCCACTTCTGCGAGAGCGTCATCTCGCAGAAGGAGAGTGCCGAGAGGGATCGGGAACGAAATGATCCCTCCCGCCGCCAGAGAAGACGTAGGAGGCGCCGGGTGGACGACTGACCGGCGTCTCCCGCCCTGTGGAACGGGGGCGTTTGAATTCCGCCACGGTAACCCCTGCCTGTCGTACGAGGCGACTAATAGGGGCCATCGGGGGTCGCGGGCTCGCAGCGGGGGGCTGTCAGCCCGAATCGATGCACTCCCAGTTTCGGAGCATCGTGCGACCCCGAGATGGACGGCAGCGCGTGTGGTAAGGCCTCGTTCGCTGTCGTTGTTCGGTGCGCGGGGGCTCCTAAGCCCTCCCATGGAGATGGGCTGCTACGCAGCACCGCGCAGGGGCGGTTCCGGCAGCAATTCTAGCACTCCTTAGAATACCCCGGGATCGCTCCGTAAGCGCCGAAGAAGGCCACCGCGGGGTTTTAGCTGGTAGTGTCGGGTGGGGTGTACAAAGGGGGTAGGGACTCGGCCCAGCGGCTGCCCGGATAGCCATCATCCGGGCGAGGGGGATGCTGGGTCGTAAGACCGGCTAGTCCAGCATAACCGTTTTATTCTTTTTCCGCTTCCCCCCGGAGCGGGCGGTAGTAATAAAACGCTTTCCCCGCGACAACAAAAAAAAAAAAAAAAAAAAAAGGCCCGCAATTATTACTGGCTTCTATTAGAGAAACCTATTGGCCTATAGGCGGTAGAAATTTAGCGAAGGCTTGTTATCATAAATGCGTCCGGTGCCTTCGTTTAAGAGGTAGGGTTGTCGCACCCATAATGGGCAACTTGCCACAACAGCGTCTTTCACCAGGTGGTTATGCCTTTGAAACTGTAGGTGTCGATTATGCCGGCCCGATTATGTGTGCAAGGTCGCGGATGTAGGCTAGTAAAGGTGTACATCGCAATTTTTATATGCTTTTCTACCAAAGCTATCCATCTGGAGGTAGTAGGTGACTTAACTGGCAATAAGTATCTACTGGCATTGTACAGATTTATTTCAAGGAGAGGTAAGCCCATTAACATATATTCCGACAACGGTACCTCATTTACTGGCGCGTATAATGATTTATCAAGGTTTTTAAAATCAAGCTGCTCTTCATTGAGTGAAAGTATGGCCAACGATGGTATCAAGTTCCACTTTATACCTGCATATACTCCTCATTTCGGTGGTCTTTGGGAGGCGGGTGTTAAGTCAGCCAAATATCATTTACAACGAGTGTTGGGAAATTGTAACTTGACGTTTGAGGAACTTTCCACGACATTAACACAAATCGAAGCAGTGTTGAATTCTCGACCACTTACGCCGTTATCATCAGATCCCGCTGATTGCACACCGCTTACACCAGGTCATTTTCTTATTGGAAGGCCAGTTACATCGCTACCCACGCCCAACTATGAAGAATAACCTACGAGCCATTTAACTCGGTTTCAAAGGTTGGAACAACTGCGTCAACATTTTTGGTCCAGATGGAGCAAGGAGTATGTTGCAGAATTGCAACAGAGAACCAAATGGCGTTATTGCAAGGATAGCTTGACCCTAGGTTCCTTAGTGATTATAAAGGAAGATAACCTTCCGCCGCTTAAATGGAAATTAGGAAGAATAGTTGCGGTTCATCCAGGAACTGACGGGGTCGTACGTGTAGCTGACATTCGGACGACTACTGGAACAATCAGAAGGGCCTTCAACAAGATCTGCCCACTACCAGTTTGGTCAAATTTGGGTTGAAAGCAAGCTTTCAACGTCCGGGGGCATGTCGAAGCTCCTGATACATTTTAAGCACTGCAACAATACTCTTTGGATCGCTTCGTTTTCATCGCCGAGTTTTCTTTTTAATTTTCTTTTGTTTTTAAAAAATGATTATACCATTGACATAACCCGTATCCACGCCGTCGTTTTATTTTTTGTAATCCTTAATATCCCAATACAGTCTATACTTGTATCTAATTTTATCTAAATCTGTTCAGACGTTTCTGAGTTTACCCCTCAATATATGTGTTAGTTCTTATTTACGTTCCAACTATAAAAAATCTTTTCTTTCTTTATTTCTTACTTCTAATAAACATTCAAACTAAAAAAAATTATGAAGAGGATATATAAAATTAAGATATCTTGGGAATCACACGGTTTTCCGTAATATCCTCGCATACGGTTATAGTACTTATTATTCATGATTTTTGGTATACTTAAAATTACGGAAAATGCAGAGGAAGTTTTTTTAAAAAATCATCACATTTAAAACATCGGATTCCTAAGTCTTCAAACGCCGATTTTTGATCCACCGCGCGTCGTCGATGTTCGTCGCAGGCCCATATCCTCTTTTCTGTGCCGACATATTATGATATATTTGTTTCACAGCAACCAAGTCCATCACATGTTGTATGCGCTCTGTTATTTGTCGCCCCCATTCATCACCACGTTCAAGGTCCATTGGACTGCTTCTTGAAAAAAAAAATCTAGCAGCTTCCAAGTGGAGCCTCAGTCGTAAAACTTCCAAAATCATTTCCAGAGCAGAAAATTCATTATAAATGTTGTCAGAATTGGAAATGTACCACGAAGTAAAGTGTAAAGTGGTAGAGCCACGCTGTAGACATATTTGTCTACAGCATGAATGGGCCGGCTCGACCGGGGTAGTACCACTGTCTCACAGAAAACTAACGTAAAGTGACAGTTCACTGTCGCGTTTCGTATAGTAAGTGAGATATCCGGAGGCCCAGATTCCCCCTTCCCTTCCCTAATCCCTATTCCTGTCCTTTAAGGCCGACAGCGCATACGTGATACTTTCGGTATTGTGGATGTTCATGGGCGGTGGAGATCACTTAACATCAGGTGACCCACTGGCTCGTTTGTCGGACTATGCTATAAAAAAAAAAGTTCGCGTGAGCAGAACTTAAGGCTGAACAACACCAAATGATCATTCATTGCCTTGTAACTATGATCTAGGTCTCCGTGAAATCTATTAAGACGTTCTAAAAGCTCTCTGCAGCTCTTATGGCAATCTTAGTCCAGCATGTTGGGTCATTTCTCCTGGCCGCCTCCTCTGTGCCGTCCTCTTCGGGCATGATATGCGCAAACGGCTACTGAGCTGCTCGAGTGAGTTATCGCCACGATGGCACCCCTTGGTGCTTGGTACCCGGGGCGGACCGCCCCCACCGCCCCCCCTTACGCCGCCACTGCATTCACAAATAAAAACAAAAATTTATTGAATCCAAGTGCTTTAGATTATTTAGATTCAGTCAGCGATCTATATGTACTACGTACTAGATGCGGCGACCAGAACAAACATTATGTTCCACCGAGTTGCAGTGGAACCACCACACCGACGCGATGTTAGTTTGCTTCATGCCACCTTAGTATGCACACCACATTGCATCTTTCAGTGTCGAGTTAATTTTAGTTATTTGTAGCGACATTCCCAAACAAATCTGCCTTAAATTGATTTACAGTGAAACTGTTAATTGTATATAAGGTAAATAACATAATTTCATAACGTTTAGAATGTAATATCAATAAATATTTAATTAATTTCAATTCTGAATACGGGAAGTCTATATTTCACAACAAAATTCATTATATAGTTTGTCTCGAGAAAAAGTGACGGAGTTATCACGCTTCTACCAAATAGTTCTAAGTAAAATGAATAGATGGCATTTTCACAACAAAATTCATTATATAGTTTGTCCCGATTTGGCGCGCGGAAAGTCCCGTTCGAGAGAAAGTGACGGGAGTTATCACGATTCTAACTTCCAAATAGTTCTTAGTAAAATGACTAGATGGCATTAGTAGGCGGACAAGGTTTTTGGAACATATTGTTCTTCGACAGTTCGTGTCTATAGAATATAACTCAATGGGTCATACAAATATTTTTGTTGATACGATTTAAGTTTGATTACATAAGATTAGAGCAGCTCAATGTATGTTAATTAAGTCGCCTTATCGCAATAATGTGAAATAAAACTCATTACAAGACCTAGTGCCGCACATGACCGTCGTGAGAGTGATGAAAATCTCGATTTCTTAAAGCAGTTGGTCCTTGCAACAGTCTGAGCAGACCATTCCACACGAGCCGCACCCGTTCACGAGTAATGACGCATGTGACAGCCATCGGCCTCCTCAACCATGTTACAGGGAAGAGACCGACCTGGCACATGGCGCCGCAGCAAGCACAGACACTTGAGCGAGCATGACATACCCAGACTGAATACAACAATTAAAATAAACACTAAATATCAAGTAAATACCAATAATGTTGTTTTCGAATACAGTTTATCAGCATGACCATGTCACGCCTCTTCGACTATCCATACTAATACTATAAATGCGAAAGTAACTCTGTTTGTTTGTAACCTCTTAACGACTAAACGGCTCAACGGATTGACATGAAATTTGGTAAGAGAGTAGATTATATCCTGGAGAAGGACACCTTTTTTTCTAAAAAAAACAACCTTGAAAGGGTTCAAAGAGTTCAAAATTTATATGGGAAATCCTTAATTCCTCGACTTAGGGATCTGTAAATTCATATTTAGGCTTTTGGTAGGAAATAAAGAAATACGTATTTCAAGGTTTTTGAAAAATCATCCCTAAAAAGGGTAAAGTGAGGTTAAACTTATGGGGTATTCTTTAGATGTAATCTCAAGATTCAGGCACAACACCTGAGAGGCTGGACAATCGCTACAGGTGCCTCAGTGCAGAAGACAACTCCTTGGATTGTATACTTCTGCTCCCGATTATAACTTCCACGCAGGCGGAGCCGCGAGCAACAGCTAGTTTGATATAATTGTTTATATCAATAGGCTGATAAGTGTTTAATTTTGTAAGCATATGGTAAAGGATACTGCTGGTGGTAGGATGTTCATATCCGCCCGGATAGCGCCCACCATACACAGGGTGTAAAACCCGCCATAGTGACACACGCAAGTGTGTCGCGTTCCGGGATCAGCCAGTGTACATCCAGTTTTTGTCGGGGGTCTAGAGTTGGGGTACAATGTTTGGCCGTTTTTGCGGTTTTATAAGGACTCTGACACTAGAACCTTGACCGCTTCTTCACTTTCTTGCCCATAGCGTAGTGTGAAAAAGCAAGCCGGCATGATTGTGTTGAGTAGCGGGGGAGAGATCGTTTCTCGTACTCGAAACTCTAATTGGACGGCACTGCGCTTACCATCAGGTGCAGTGTTGTCACTTTGCCGTACCAGGATAAAAAAAACTAATAATAACCTCCAATCTTTGTTCCTCTTTTGCGCTGGCATACCGTTCAACCGATTGCGATATCTTTTAAACTTGTTGCTTGCGCAAAGTTACGGCATAGTACGGTTTACTTATATCGGTCCTGGGTCAGGTTAACGGTCCCTTCAGTACCAATAAACGCAATCTTACATGCGCAGTGGGCAAAAGCTATAAATAAAACAATACGTTTTCAGATTATCGCTAGACTTTTTTTATGAATAAGTCGATTAAAACCTTAATTTTTATTAGCTCATCAATATATTTTAGTTTTGTTTATTAGATAACATTCTAAGAAAATAATGAATCTGTATATATAAAAGAAGAAACTGACTGACTGACTGACTGATCGATCAACGCACAGCCTAAACGGCTGCGGTTAGAGACTTGAAATTTTGACAGTAGGTACCTTTTATCACGTAGACATCCACTAAGGAAGGGTTTTTGGAAATACCACCCCTAAGGGGGTAAAATAGGGGATGAAAGTTTGTATGAAAATCCGTCATTTTTAAGTTAAACGCATTAATATTGGTATTTTGTATTGTATACTTTTTCTCCCAAACATGACCTCCACGCGGGCGGAGCCGCGAGCAACAGCTAGTGATGCATAAAATTAATTACTAATGAGTTGTTACAAATAGGTTAGGTTAGGTTAGGTTAGGTTAGGTAATTAGAAACATACAAACAACAAGTATAACTCATAGATAGAATGGACTGTGCAATATCCTCACAAAATTGACCACTTTGTATATAATAATAAATAACACCTGCTGTGCTGAGGTCTCGGGTTCGATCGCCGGGTTGGGTAAAGTGATATTGGGTTTTTCTATCTAGAAATTCCTCAGTATTAGCCCGGAGTCTGGAATCTGTGCCTGGTATGGCGATAGGCTCGCCCCCTATCACATTATGGGACCGAAATTCGGCGAAAAGTGGGTGTACACCTCTGCCTACCCTTTCGGGGATTACAGGCGTGAGTGTATGTGTGTGTGTGTGTGTGTGTGTGTAATAAATAACACCCAACAGTCACACACATAGCCCGGACCCCACACTGAGATACGAGTCTTGTGTTGTGGGTATCAGACACAAATATCTGTCTGTCACACAAACATTTGTCCCGGTGTGGGAATCGAACCCACGGCCTCTCGTTTCACAGCCGGCTACTCGCCAACTGCGCCACGGAGGCTGTTGTAGAAAGAAACAAAGCGACTGTGCGGCCATTACCTATTTCTTTTCGCTCAGAGCTTCCAGACGCTTTTTTTTTAGTGCTTTTATAGGCAGACGAGCAGACGGGCCACCTGATGGTAAGAAGTCACCGCCGCCCAAAAACCCTCCCCTCAATCAGATGAATTCTTTAGAATCCCATATTTTAACTAAACCTGAAATAAAAAACATATTATGTGTACACGTTCATTTGACCTAGAAGTATTAGTATGTCTAATATGAATGAATTTCAGAACCTCACTATTTTTCGTTGTCTTCTTCACGTGAAATGCCCCATACGTGCTTTTGGTTAGAAATAAATGGACACGTGTATCAGCGTTTTGCAAACTTTAACCCCTAATAGGTGAATTGGGGATCTAGTTTTATTTATTTACTAGCTGTTGCTCGCGGCTCCGCCTGCGTGGAGGTTATATTCGGGAGCACCTGTAGATTGTACGATTGTCCAGCCTCTCAGGTGTTGTGCCTGAATCTTGAGATTGCATCTAAAGAATACCCCATAAGTTTAACCTCACTTTGCCCCTTTTAGGGATGATTTTTCAAAAACGTTGTAACACGTATTTCTTTATTTCCTACCAAAAGCCTAAATATGAATTTACAGATCCCTAACTCGAGGAATTATGGATTTCCCATACAAATTTTGAACTCCTATTTGACCCCTTTCAAGGTTGTTTTTTGAGAAGAAATATAGCCTATGTCCTTTTCCAGGATATAAGCTATCCCCTTACCAAATTTCATTACGATCCGTTCAGCCGTTTAGTCGTGAAGAGGTAACAAACAAACAAACAAACAAACAAACAAACAGAGTTACTTTCGCATTTATAGTATTAGTATGGATTTATTAAATGACACACCAACAGTTAATAAACCAAACATACTTCATTACAATTGTAAAATCTAAGGGCTATCTTCTCACCAATTACAGGTGTTTCTGTTTGTTAATTTTCACGAATAAAATAATGAACCAATTTTGATAAGATTTAGTATTTTGTTTAGTTTTACGCAGGCGAATGTTTGTTGTTGTTATACACGGCAGACGACAGGGTAGTTGACAGTAAGTGAAAACCTGATAGAATTTTGATTTTTATTAAAAAAATTAATCTAAATATAACGATTTTTAATATTTAGCTGGTGGTAGGATATTCATATCCGCCCGGATAGCGACCACCGTACACAGGGTGTGGAACCCGCCATAGTGGCACACACAAGTGTGTCGCGTTCCGGGATCAGCCAGTGTACATCCGGTTTTTGTTGGGGTACGATGTTTGGCCGTATTGCATCCTTCTGAGTACTCTGACACTAGACTCTCGACCGCTTCTTCACCTTCTTGCCCATGGCGTAGTGTCAAGAAGCAGCCCGGCATGATTGTGTTGAGTGGCATGGGATAGATTGTCTCTTGCTACTCTATACTCTAATTGGACGGCACTGCGCTTACCACTTTGCCGTGCCAGAATAAAAAAAAATCAAGACACAAATATGTAAAAATAAGGCATTTCGTCACGTGACACACCCATCAGTCATGCATGACGTCACCGTTCGAAACATCTAAACATCGCTGAGCCAAACGTGTATTAGATTTGCGGATGGTCACGTCACACAAGAAGCCATGACAGTTCGTAGCGTTTTGGTGGGAAAAATATATTTAGTTGATAAAAACGCAAATTTAATCTTGAAACTTATGTTTTATGTTTATTAATGACTAGATGTTGCTCGCGGCTCCGCCCGCGTTGAGGTTATTTTTTCAAGGAAAGGTATATAAAATCCATGGAGGCATCTTAAGCTATTACACCTTTCTATATTTTGCTATACCATATTTTTTTTTACATTACATACATACATTTTTTTCCGGGATAAAAAGTGGCATATGTCATTTTCTGATCCCTAAACTACCATTAGGCAAAAAATCATGTCGATCCCTTGTTCTGAGAAAAACTAAGTTATACCTCGGGAACTATACATTTTTCCGAGACAACAAGTAGCCTATGTGCTATTCCAGACTATAATCTATCTCTGTGCCAAATTTCAACCAGATCCGTCCAGCCATTCTTGCGTGATTGAGTAACAAACATCCATCCATCCAAACATTCGCATTTATAATATTAGTAGGATAATATTTTAACAATGTTTTGTAAGTGGTAGAGCCATGCTGTAGACATATTTGTCTACAGGCTCGACCGGGGTAGTACCACTGTCTCACAGAAAACCAACGTAAAGTGACAGTTTACTGTCGCGTTTCGTGTGGTAAGTGAGATATCCGGAGGCCCAAATTCCCCCTTCCCTTCCCTAATCCCTATTCCTGTCCTTTAAGGCCGACAGCGCATACATGATACTTTCGGTATTGTGGATGTTCATGGGCGGTGGAGATCACTTAACATCAGGTGACCCACTGGCTCGTTTGTCGAACTATGCAATAAAAAAAAACAATGTAGACCATGCAGAATAAAATAAAATGGTTTCCCAAAGGCAGTCAACTAGCCTATTGTATATTACCGTGATGGAGACTATCTATGTGTCTCTTATTATATTTTAATGTCATGAAAAACTAAAAAACAATATGACCACAATAGACAGTAAACAGTGAATTATCTAAAAGTGTTTATGTTATTCCACATGATAAGAAACATTAATTGATAAAACAATTAAAGTTAACCTTTCTAGTGATAAAGAGAGATATAAGAGTATCATTGTATGTTTGTATATTGGTTGCACATACTCTAATGAGAATTTAATTATGCTGTCAATTATATATTGTATTTATAACTGTATATTTTAGATATTACAAAGATAGTTCAAAGATTTTATCAAAAATCTAGTGGATGCGACAGATGTCGTCCTGCCCGGAAAATATAAATAACTCCCAACAGTCACACACATAACCCCGACCCCACACTAAGATACGAGTCTTGTGTTGAGGGTATCAGGGACTACGAGAGACTTTCGGTCTCACAACACCCAGACATCTGTTACACAAATATTTGTCCCGGTATGGGAATCGAACCCACGGTCTTTCGTTTCACAGCCGGCTACTTGCCCGATGTGCCACGGGGGATGTCAAAGAAAGATCACAATCTTTGGCATTTCTCCCACAAATCCCAGCAAATCAAATTTGGTGACATACAGACAGCAGCGCCACCTACCGGGTCCAATTGTGTTTTCAAACTATCCAGGAACCCATTGAAATATACACAGAAAATTTCATCTAAATCAGCCCAGCAGTTTCGGATGAATTACATCACAACCACACTCACAGAAGAATTTATAATACAATGATTTAGTAAATATGGTTATGTAAAACTAAGTAAATAGGGTTTAATGATCAGCTGTGTTTTCAGTTAGAGTGATTATTCTCGAAAATATGAGTACTACAGTTGTAATTGCGTATGCGTTACGACTGCTGTGCTGAGGTCTCGGGTGCCATCCCTGGGTCGGTTAAATTATATTGGGTTTTTCTATCTAGAAATTCCCAGTAACGTCCCGAAGTCTGGAACATGTGCCCGGTATGGCGAAAGGCTCGCCCCCTATAACATTATGGGACCGAAATTCGGCGAAAAGTGGGTGTACTGGTTACACCTCTGCCTACCCCTTCGGGGATTACAGGCGTGAGTGTATTCGTATATGTACATAGGGAGGTAGGTTGTTAGGTTTAATAGACACAGAGAATGGACTGAGCTATATGCTCACAAAACTCACCACTTTGTAGAAAGAGACAAAACGACTGTTCGTACTATTTCTTTCCGCTCCTGCGCAGGGGTACGCTCCTTGAGGCGACTTATTGGGGACATCGGGGGTCGCGGGCGCGCAGCAGGAGGCTGTCAGCCCGTATCGATGCACTCCCAAATTCGGAGCATCGTGCGATCCCGAGATGGACGGCGCGCGGGTGGTAAGGCCTTGTTCGCTGTCGTTGTTCGGTGCGCGGGGGCTCCTTAGCCCCCCATCGAGATGGGCTGCTATGCGGCACCGCGCAGGGGCGATTCCGGCTGCAATTCTAGCACTCCTTAGAATACCCTAAGATCGCTCCGTAAGCGCCGAAGAAGGCCACCGCGGGGTTTTAGCTAGGGGTACGCTCCTTTCCATTATCCGGGCGAGAGGGTGCTGAGTCGTAAGATCGGCTAGTCCAGCATACCCGTTTTATTCTCATTCCGCTTCCCCCAGAGCGAGCGGTCGTAATGTTTGGCTCGCAACAAAAAAAAGGGTGCGCTCCTTTGTATTTAGCCGCCAAGTCGTGGCCTAAAATATTGACAGCATTATGCGTTTTTTAAATAAAAATGTAAACATCGACAATTCCTGAAAATCTTTTTAGGAAAAAATTGGGTTTTGATATTTGGGCACCCCTCGTTCAAATCTCAAAGTCACGAGGCAAAGTAGAGAGACTATCCCGCACACACACCCTCCATTGTAACTACTGTTTAGCCAGGATCGACAATGGCACGCATTCGACACCGGGAACTGAAATTCGGTGAGTCTCTGCGAATGCTTAACTGTCTTCTATCCCGCAACAAAGTTAATCAAATAGAAATATAGGGAGGAATTGGAACTATAAGTTTTACACTCCATAACAAAGCGAGAGGCAAATAGTGTACTAAGACAAAATCGAGAATATAACTAAGTGTTTTATCTATATTTTTGTTAATTAGCGGACCGTTATCAGCACCATTTCTAATATTTAAGCTTGCTGTCACAGTCGAGTTCATTCAGAGGCTCTGCAAATCGGTAAGTTACTGATCGTTCATTGGTTTTCTTTTTCGATATATATTTTTTTTCTTGTTTTTATATTACTTAGTAATAGGGTATTTGACATTTTTTTTAAATTGATGTACATCGATAGAGGACTCTTCACTTATAGCCCCCGTAATATTTTTATTATTGAAATATACTCAATTTATATAAAATCCGTGATGTTATTTATTCATATATAATTTCGCGCTAAAACGCCTTGTCACGTGACATTATCTCTATGTGACGTCATCGCACATATACAAACATTCGTGACAGATGTCACACCTAACAACAAAACAAATTGTTTGCATTTATCTGTTAGTTTTTCCGCAAAAATTGATGAGGCAGAATATAAATACTGTTCAATGCCTTTGTGTAAAAACTCGACACAAAATCCCGATAAATTGTTCATCCATGAGCCAAAATCAAAAGTTTTAAGAAAGAAGTGGCAGATTTCGACTATCGGCGGACTATTGTAAAGCCTTCCTCCATGCTTATAGAAGACTTGAAGACGAAATTAACACGTTTACACATTGAAAAATATATTATTTATCGTAGGATACAATGTTTATGTGCGATGTCGTCACGAGCAATGGCGGCCGGTATTGCTACGTATTTGGCACCGAGAGCTACAGATAAAAAAATCTAAATTTTAATGACGAAAATAAAATATTTACAATACATTTAAAATAAAAAAAAATGTATTTAATAAATATTTTAGCCCACTATCCTATTTCCTAGTGCAGTTTTATATTTTTTGGTTACACCAGTCAAACACCCTAATATTACTAACGTTCTTGTCTTTAACATCACTTGTGAATGAATTATAAATTGTGTGCAAGTCATTAATGGTATCTGCTTAATAAAGTGGCGGAGTGCGTAAGAAAACAAATATCTAATTGGGAAAAGATGGTATCTGGTATGGTATCTCTTTATCATTTCATAATTACCATCGATTTGAATGGCTTCTAACATTTTTAAAATTCTTTCGACAATGGATTTATTTGATTTATTCTATTATATCTCATTGATTACAATTATTCACTATATCACTACAACCCCTATTGCCAAAAACCAACTAATCATCAAATTCTTTAGCACAAGTTCTATCTATTTCTTCCGCTTCCATATTATATGTCGGAAGAAAGAAAACATTCATACATAAAAGTTTTTTTGTAAATGAATGTTGTCTGATGAGATTTTTTTAAAGGGACTATAGAGTCAGTTTTAAGAAAGGTATAGACCTTTCTTATTGTATAACAGTTTCCTTTTAATCTTATTTGAGTATGTTTAGGTATAATTTTGTCTATTTTGATAAAACGATTGTAACTAAAGCTGATTTTAGGAACACTAAGTCCACTAAATGTAAAATCACCATTTGATTGCATAAAATAGCAATACAAACCTAAACAAAGTTTGTGCTGTCTAAACAGAGAATCTATGCGATAAAAACTAGTACATGCAAGTACGTAACATCAAAAGTAGACTTACGATGTTAATTTCATATTCCAGGTCAAGATGAAACTAGCAGCATTGTTTGGTATAGCGCTTCTGTCGCTGACAACAGGCGCTCCTACGTCAGATGACGACACCATTGTAGTTACATCAGAATTCTTCGATGATGCTTTCGTCGTGTACACCGGCCAGCACCCCATTGTAAGTCTGACTGTCCCTCTCAACGCTGCAAACTTCGATGACGATGATGATCTCAACGACGATGACACAGATATCCTTGCACTCTTTGTCGAAGCCGATGTTAATGAAAAGGGAGAATATGATTACAAGGGCTTGTACACTCTTAAAAATCAAAAAGCAACAAATATTCTCGAAACTGGTACGGATTCCGCAGCAGACAATACTGACTCGAGCTTGGTGTTTTTAAGTGCAACTGATGGGTTATACACATACAATGCTAAAACCAAAGTGGTCGAAAAATACGGCACTTTCACTGATAGTTTGATCGGTGTTGTGAAGTTGAACTCTAGTGATGAACTGTATGTTTTAACAGCTGATCACGTCGTATACAAAATCTCAGAAAATGGTGAAAAGAAAGTCAAAATCGACGCTATTCAGGGCGCTCAAAAAATCGTCTTGGACTTTTCCGACAACCTCTACTTCTATGGCGAAGATAAGCAGCCCTATGTGGTAGCTGAGGAGGGCGTTAAGAAAATTGAGGGTCTGCCGGCTAACCCTAATTCTGTTTCCCTTGTTAAACCACCATTTGTGGTTGACGAAGGAGTTATTTTCGAATCAGACGGCAAATGCTTCGTCATATATAGTAACGGAACCAGTGAAAAAAGCGAATTTGAATTGCAAGCTAAGCCTACTGCTAGCGCAATGGAAAGTACTCTGCTCGAATACTTTGCTTATGACAAGAAAATTTATGAATACAACATGTTTGTTATACTCATTGGCTCTGTTTTAGAAGAACTTAAAAGTTATTTGGAAGAAAAAGCTGAAGATATCCAATCTATCGCAACCCGTTCTCGAGGAACTTTGAAAGCCTAAATTATAGTTGTAACTTTAATATATACATTATTACATTTTATCTTTGATTTCGTGAAAACTCCTTAATCTCTCAAATGAACATTGTTTAAAAGGTGAAAATAGCTAAAATTAATATGCATAATGATGTCATGTGTTAGTGTTTTTGTAATAATAAATTTGTTTGTAAGGGTAGTTTCCTTTTATTAGAAATATCAAAGGTATTTTAGAAAGTAACGAAGGGTACATCAATAATTGCGAACTGAGGGGAGTGTAATAGTTTGCAATAAAGGAGGAGGCCTCTGCTTTCAGCAGGGCAGTTAACCAATCAGATAATTAGCGGTTTATTTGACTAGTTCATAGTACAGACAGAGTTTAAGCAGTTTAGTGCTCCACGTAGGTTAACTTAAAGGATCTTGCCACGGGAGACGGTGCGGGTATATAATAAGTAGCGGTGCCAAAAGTGGTCTAGGATTATTTAAGAATTCCAATAAGGTATGTAAGAATTTTAATGATAGTGTTTGTAAAATATATTGTATTCTCTTACTTGCTGAGCGTTGAGACCAAATGTTTAAAAATATATTTCGGAGTATCCTTTCACATGACTCAATGCAATCACTTCTAATATTATTTTGAAATGAAAAACTTATATATGATTGGTTCCTAATGGTTTCAATAAACTAAATGTATTACACATTAATACTTTAAATACTAAAGACCGCTACGGTACAAGAAATCAATGATAAATTTAATATCAGGACTTATAATAAACACACAAAACTCACAGAAAACCAATGTAAAGTGACAGTTTACTGTTGCGTTCCGTATGGTAAGTGAGATATCCGGAGGCCCAGATTCCCCCTTCCCTTCCCTAATCCCTATTCCTGTCATTTTAAGGCCGGCAGCGGATACATGACACTTTTGGTATTGTGGATGTTCATGGGCGGTGGATATCACTTAACATCAGGCGACCCTCTGGCTCGTTTGTAGGACTATGCTATAAAAAAATATCTAATATAAATAAATAGGAATTAAAACACCCATCAATCATATATAGTCCTGACCCCGCACTAGGCCAAACCGGATTATAGGTATTAAGATCTATGAGGGACTACGATCAACAGCAACACTTAGACCCAAACCTTTAATTAGTCTTTTATTTCAAAATAACACCTCATTCCTCCAAAAATGCTGGCACACTCGCCGTTCTTACATGCTATTTTCAACTTTAATGTTATGAAAATAATTTTTTTTTTTTGCTTCTATTTACTCCCTACTACCTTACTCTTTTAATATCCTTTTGATACGCGAGTGGTTTTAACACACACAGCCCCGATCCCACACTAAGATACGAATCTTGTGTCGTGGGTATCAGGGACTACAAGAGATATATAGATACAAGAGACTATAATGATTACAATTACTGTTACAAATTAGCGAGAAAAGTTAACTTCTTGTAACGTTTAACGAAGTAAATTTTTTTTGCCTAGGTCTATGCTGTGCCAGAATAAAAATGTAAACATAGAATTGCAGAAAATCTTTTTAGGACAAAATTGGATTAGTGACATTTGGTCACCATTCAAATCTCAAAGTCAGAAAGCAAAGCCGGGAGTATAATTATGTGTTTAATTTATATTTTACTTAATAAGCGTATGGTTATCATCACAATTTGTATTATTTATGCTTGCAGACACAATGCAGTTCATTCCGAGAGACACAGCTATACGGTAAGGTACTAATCATTTGTTGCTTTTATTTTCAATGTTTTTCAATTACGTAGTAATGATTAATAATTACTGAATTTCTTGCCTTTGTTAGCGCGTAAAAACATTAGAATTAAATATAAGTTCAATGCAAGAAGAATAATGTGGTGACTAAGATAGAAAGAGGTATGCTGAGATGGTTTTGACATATGAAGATGATGGATAAAAGGCGAATCACAAAAAAATTTATCGTGCGAATGAATAGAATGTGACTCGAAGAGTTGGTAGTGAGTGAGTGAACTTATGCCGATCAAATAAATGAGCTTCTCCTAAAAGGGCAATTCATGAGTACCTTTAAAGTCAAAAATGTATGAGAAGATTAATGAATGTGGAAGAGGCGAAAGAAGTGTGTCAGGATCGTAGCTTGTGACACTCGACAGTCTCTGTCTATCCCCGCGGGATACGGGTTTGACTTTATATGTATGTATATGCAAGTCATAAATAGTATTTGCTTAATACAGTCGCATAGTGTGAAAGAAAACAAATAGCTAATTGGCATAAGATGATAGCTTATTTAGAATTTCACAATTACCCCCTTCCATTGATCTGAATCGCTTCTAACTTATTATTTAGCAGGTTTATAAAATTCCTTCAAGTATGCGTTTTATTTTATTTTATTTTATTTGGATGGCTCACAGCTATTGATAACAGATAAATATATGACGAAATGAATACAACATATAAGACAATTACGAACCACCGCAGATATTATACAAAGTAAATCAATATTAGTCTTGGTATCTTATCTAAAAAGTTTACCAAAATCACAAACTTAAATATAATAAAAAAAAATTAAACAAAAAAATAAAAAGAGAATGCCATTCCAATTAATGCCGAGTATTTAGCAAATAGATAAAAAAAATTAGTTAGTCTAAAATAGATCTACATCTATATTATGAGGTAGATCGTTGAAAGCCTTAGCAGATCGCAACATGAAGCTATTGGCTCTGTAATTTGTTCGTGCAAGCGGAGTGGACAGAAGATTCTTACGTCGCGAATGCCTTAATGGTAAATTTAAATTAATTTTAGTCAGAAGCAGAGGACAATCGATCAAAGACTGACCGATTTTCATTAAGAAAGAGACATCGGCATCATTATGTATCATAACTGATTGATTAAAATTTAAAAGACCAATCGATCATCAAATTCTATTCGGCAATGTGACCACACACTGCACCGGATGGTAAGCGCGGTGTGGTCCAGTTAGAGTATCGAGTAGCGAGAGACAATCTATCCCCCGCTACTCAACACAATGCCGACCTGCTTCTTCACACTACGCCATGGCAAGAAGGTGAAGAAGCGGTCGAGAATCTAGTGTCATAGTACCCAGAAGGCCGCAAAACGAGCAAACATTGTAGCTCAACTCAAGACCCCCGACAAAAAGCGGATATACTGGCTGATCCTGGAACGCGACTCACTTGCGTGTGCCACTAGGCGGGTTTTACACCCTGTGTACGGTGGTCGCTATGCGGACGGATATAATTATCCTACCACCAGCAATCTACCCATCTGGTTTTCTCGATACGGATACATCGTTGGATTGATTTTGGTTTACAGTCGAAGGCGGATATTCACATCCTACCACCAGAAAGATTTATCGACTGGTTTGCGTTCCAATCATCACACAGAGTCCTTATCTTTGCTTCATAATAAATTTCTTACATAATATTAAAAAATGTTACGGCAGTAAATTAAAGGCTATTTTATTTATACAAAATTTTACTTTACCAAACTATCTTCAACAAGACCCTAAGCATATCTTAAGGTCACAAGATAACTCTTTTGCCCTATCACATTACGCTTATCTGTTGTTTTAGTAGGACGATGTCCACAATAGTGCTCTTTTATTTGCAACTTTTCGCCCGTTCGCCAATCAACAGTCGAGCATTGACCACGACCGATGCAACTCCGTTGGAACGTCGGGAAATAAATATACCATTTTTTATCGTGCGATTAAAATCCGTTCTTAACTTAGTAATATGTACACAAATTGCGAAGGTATATTTACTGCCTCGGTGGCGCAGTTGTAATTGCGCATGTGTTACGACTGCTGTGCCGAGGTCTCGGGTTCGATCCCCGGGTCGGGTAAAGTGATATTGAGTTTTTTATCTAGAAATTCTCAGTATTAGCCCGGAGTCTGGAATTGTGCCCGGTATGGCGATAGGCTCGCCCCCCATCACATTATGGGACCAAAATTCGGCGAAAAGTGGGTGTACTGGTTACACCTCTGCCTACCCTTCGGGGATTACAGGCGTGAGTGTATATGTATATGTATATGTATGTATTTACGAGATCAGTTTTTACATTTCTGATGTCTTTTCCAGTACATGTCTTAACGTAGGCCAAATATATGTCCAAACAATTTGTAATCTTACTCAACTGTCGCGAATAATTTGCATGATAAGTCTTTTAGCTCATGTATTCACGCTATCTGTATATATAAAAGAAGAAACTGACTGACTGACTGACTGATCGATCAACGCACAGCCTAAACGGCTGGGGTTAGAGACTTGAAATTTTGTGTCCGTATGAACTGAGGAGCCACTCCTGATTTTTAAAGGAGTCTCATACCATTATTTAGTAGCAAATCAGGTGATTTTGTAGGCGAAATTCTGGAATTTGTAGTAAAATATATCAAAAGTTATAGCAATGTAAAAGTGGCTCCTCAAACTAAATGTTTAGACTGAGGAGCCACCGTATAACTCGAAAAGTAGTAGACGTACATTTATGAAATTTTTGTATGATTTAGTAGTCATTGTGTATAGTATTTACTAAAAATATGGGTCCACTACAATTACTATAGGCATTGGTATGGCTCCGCAATTGCTAAATATATAAGAACACGAGTTTCTGTGAAAGTGATCGGTCAATCGGCATATTTGACTTAATGATAATTTAGTAGTAAGTGTGTTCTAATTTGTAGCATAGGAATTAAATATAAACACTGAGCGAATTTGGAAAATCAACGTATTTTATTTGGCTCCTCAATCCAGACGTTTTGCAAATAAATAATTGACTGTACGTACCTCAGATCACAACGGATTCGTAAGCTGGATACACCAATATTTAGTAGAAATTTCTACTAAATAAGTACATACATTTCAGCGCTCTACATATTCGGAAACGGAGACAGTAAATACTTTCGTAATTTTTTGTAAAATTCACCATTAAGGGTGACCATGTTACCTATGAGTTAAACCAGGATAACTAGTAGTTGAATATTAGTTTAAAAAATAAATGAAGTACTGTAGTATTGTTTGTTGGATTTGTAGTATTGAATTTATTAAGTATATTTTTTGCGTTAACGAAATGAAACCGTTTCCTATAGACGGTCAACTAGTTGAAAGACCAGTTGACGTTTTTAACTGGTTTGCAGAAACGTTCACAGATCTATACATTAATTTCCCATTTTTAGCGTCTGTCGTTGATTCAACGACGTTGAATGAAACAGGTTGATAAATTCAACTAGTTTAACTGTGCGCCCCTTTTGTTCGCGTTTGTTGTTGATTCAACGACGTTGAATGAAAGAGGTTGATAAATTCAACTAAACTCTGATTTTTAATTAGGCAGACTAAAGTGACAGCTGCGATCGACCTTTTCTTTTTTGAATGTTGCGAACGTAGAGCATAATGCTGTAGTATGGCCGATTATGAATGATTCATCGACCAGCCGTGACATGAACTTTCGATTTATTTTTACTCTTGTTGTTATTACATGTTTTATAGGAAATCAGGTTATAGGAGAGAAATAAAATAAGAGATGTGAATTACTATCACTTGTATTTCAAGTATGGGGATGTAACAAGGAAAGGCTGCGTCTGTAGTCTAGCACGACAAAATGTGTATAATAAATAAAGGGATATAGACATTTTTAAATAATACACTCTTCTATATTCTATTGACATAAATCATCAAGACTATGTGACCAGTACAATTACCACTAGATTATTTTTTGCATCTATTATTTCGGTGTCACCTGTGGCGTCAAACAAGGTTGCGTACTGGCGCCAACACTCTTCGCACTCTACTTTGCAGTGGTAGTTCGAGAATCCTTACAAGCTATGTCTGAGGGCATTCGTATTCGCTTCCGTACCAGTGGCAGCGTTTTCAATTTGTCTAGACTGAGGGCCTACACGAAAGTGTCTCACGCAACCATCACTGAGATAATGTATGCGGATGACTTATGTTTTGTGGCGGAATCCCTTGATGGTCTCCAGCGGCTTATGTTGAGTCTCGATGTGTCATGTCAGCGGTTTGGGCTTCGAATTAATGTCAAAAAGACAGAAATCATGACTACGAACACAATAAACACACCAATTGACATAAAACTTGGTGAACACTCGCTTAGGCAGGTAGAGAAATTTAAATATCTGGGCAGCACAATAACATCTCAGTGCCACCTTGACGATGAAGTTCACAGCAGAATTGGAGCCGCTGCTGCAGCTTTCGGCAAACTTCGCGTCAAAGTGTTTCGTTCACACGACATAAAGCTTTCTACCAAGGTATCTGTGTACATGGCAATGGTTCTGCCGAATCTGCTTTACTCCTCTGAAACGTGGTGTCCGTACCGCAAGCATATCCGCACATTGGATAGGTTTCACATTAAATGCCTGCGTAATATCATGAACATCCATTGGTCGCATCGTGTAAGGAACACGGAAGTATTACGACGTGCAAATGTCGGTGGGATTGAGGCCTACCTTATGAGGCGGCAGCTGCGGTGGTGTGGGCATGTCGCCCGAATGTCCGATGACAGAGTGTCCAAGCGCATCTTCTATTCGGAGCTGGAGGAGGGCAAGCGGAAACAAGGCGGTCAACTCCTTCGGTATAAAGATGTGTTAAAGCGTCACATGAAGCGTTGTGACGTGGACCCATCACAGTGGGAGACACTGGCTACAGACCGGTCACAGTGGAGGAGTATCGTAACCTCTAAGGTCCAGGTATTCGAGGATAAAAGAAAAGTGGAGCTCGACGCTAAGCATGACGAGCTACAGGCCCGACCACCCGCGGTCATATCCTACAACTATGTCGGAGGAGTGTTAACGTGCGGTTCACTGCGAAGATTGGTTACATCAGTCACTTGAGAGCGCACCAGAGACGTGGCTCTTAATAGTCACAAAACAGTCGCCAAGGCCGAACACGGTCGGATATATATATTTTTTGCATCTACACTGCTCAACAAAGTCTAGGGAACAAGGCAAAAATAGTGTTTATTTTAAATTCAATATTTTTTTGTCTTAGATGTTATACATCAATAGAAGCGTAATTTAATATTCATTTTAATTTTGCAATTTAATAAAGGGCTTGTTAGTGACTAAATAAAAATTTATTACAACTAACATAGTGCTGGAACGAAAAAAAAACCACACTCATCACCAGCCTTGCGGTGTGTGCACGTGCATTATTATGCATGAACATGAAAGTTTGGCCGAGTTGCTGTCGATGAGGGATGACCATAGAGTGCACAATCTCGTCACGGTATTTCTCCGCATTTAAATTGCCTCGTATCTAAACGAGATCTGTTCTTCCACCTAGGCGAATTCCTGCCCAAACCATTATTGTTCGGCCTTGATAAGGATGAACTACCGGAGGATTCTGGAGTCAACTCTGGCGACTAGGAACTCACCAAACACGCACTCTCCTTGAATCGAGATGAAATCCGAATCGAGACTCATTCGAAAACAGAACATGAGCCCACTGATTGTTGGTCCATCGCAAATGTGTGTCAGCCCACAATAAACGATGACCTGGTGTATCTGGTCAATATATTAATACATGTACTCAAATCTGGTCGAGTACATAACATTACATACATTAAACACCCAATAAGATTGCGACAAGAAGCATTATACTCACTATTTATATTTGAAGCTTCATAATCAAGTTTATTTTCTAAGGGAGTACTTATAGGGTTGCCATTGGACATACTAAACTTATCCAATATTGTGTTAATGTAAACACTTTGGTCTAATGTGATTTTATCATAATATCTAGTTATTTTAATACTAATAAATAAATTTATTTCATTTAAATCATGCATTGTACTCATAAGATAACTTTTAAATGAATTCATTTTATGAATATATTAAAATAAAACATACTAAAACCAATTCATCTACATATAGCAGCACATAAATATTTTTACCAATATCAATATTATCTAAAACATATATACACCGATCCACTAATAAGTTTTGAAACCCCTTTTCTTTCTTTATGAGACTGCTCAAATATCTCGAACCAATATCTAGCTGTTTTAACCCATATAAGGCTTTATTTAATTTAGACATAATTATTTTTATGAACAACACCTTCGGGAACTCTTATATAAATTTCTTCTTTTAGTTCACAAAATAAAAGCAGTTTTAAAATCCATGTGAAGCGTTTGTATTACATCACTGAGGCAAGGCGATTGACAGGCATGGCGAGGCTCTGGCTGTGAGTCTCAACATACCCAAGGCGTTTGATAGGGTCTGGCATCGTGGCCTTCTCTCCAAGCTAAGCGAATACGGTCTGCCCGACAACATGCGCAAGTGGATTTCCAGGTTTCTCCATGAGTGAAGTATACGTGTCCTCGTTGATGGACACGCTTCGTAGCTCATGTCAGTAAATGCTGGAGTACCACAAGGCTCTGTGCATTTGCGGTTCATGAGCGTTATTGCTGCAAGTCTCCTGGTTGCCGGATGGATACTGAGAGTAGATGCGAGGATCTTGTCATTGAGCTCAACATGACCTTGGATCTCATTTTAACATGGGGTATCAGAAATTGCGTTTGGTTTAAAGTCAACAAAACTCAGGTGTGCTAGTTCTCCTGCAACAAATCCCCGTTTTCAACCAATACCAGCACCGACCAACCAATACTCATTCATTCTTTAAATTATGCCGAAATTAACTACTTAATTAAAACATAAAAAATACACATTATATACTATTTTCATGTTGTCGGTCTTATTCTTTTCAAAAATAATATTCAACTACTAGTTATCCTGGTTTAACTCATAGGTAACATAGTCACCCTTAATGGTGAATTTTACAAAAAATTACGAAAGTATTTACTGTCTCCGTTTCCGAATATGTAGAGCGCTGAAATGTATGTACTTATTTAGTAGAAATTTCTACTAAATATTGGTGTATCTAGCTTACGAATCCGTTGTGATCTGAGGTACGTACAGTCAATTATTTATTTGCAAAACGTCTGGATTGAGGAGCCAAATAAAATACGTTGATTTTCCAAATTCGCTCAGTGTTTATATTTAATTCCTATGCTACAAATTAGAACACACTTACTACTAAATTATCATTAAGTCAAATATGCCGATTGACCGATCACTTTCACAGAAACTCGTGTTCTTATATATTTAGCAATTGCGGAGCCATACCAATGCCTATAGTAATTGTAGTGGACCCATATTTTTAGTAAATACTATACACAATGACTACTAAATCATACAAAAATTTCATAAATGTACGTCTACTACTTTTCGAGTTATACGGTGGCTCCTCAGTCTAAACATTTAGTTTGAGGAGCCACTTTTACATTGCTATAACTTTTGATATATTTTACTACAAATTCCAGAATTTCGCCTACAAAATCACCTGATTTGCTACTAAATAATGGTATGAGACTCCTTTAAAAATCAGGAGTGGCTCCTCAGTTCATACGGACACTTTCATTCAACGTCGTTGAATCAACGACAGACGCTAAAAAAATGGGAAATTAACGTATAGATCTGTGAACGTTTCTGCAAACCAGTTAAAAACGTCAACTGGTCTTTCAACTAGTTGGCCGTTTATAGGAAACGGTTTCATTTCGTTAACGCAAAAAAATATATACTTAATAAATTCAATACTAAAATCCAACAAACAATACTACACAGTACTTCATTTATTTTTTTAAACTAATATTCAACTACTAGTTATCCTGGTTTAACTCATAGGTAACATGGTCACCCTTAATGGTGAATTTTACAAAAAACTACGAAAGTATTTACTGTCTCCGTTTCCGAATATGTAGAGCGCTGAAATGTATGTACTTTTTTAGTAGAAATTTCTACTAAATATTGGTGTATCTAGCTTACGAATCCGTTGTGATCTGAGGTACGTACAGTCAATTTTTTATTTGCAAAACGTCTGGATTGAGGAGCCAAATAAAATACGTTGGTTTTCCAAATTCGCTCAGTGTTTATATTTAATTCCTATGCTACAAATTAGAACACACTTACTACTAAATTGTCATAAAGTCAAATATGCCGATTGACCGATCACTTTCACAGAAACTCGTGTTTTTATATATTTAGCAATTGCGGAGCCATACCAATGCCTATAGTAATTGTAGTGGACCCATATTTTTAGTAGATACTATACACAATGACTACTAAATCATACAAAAATTTCATAAATGTACGTCTATTACTTTTCGAGTTACACGGTGGCTCCTCAGTCTAAACATTTAGTTTGAGGAGCCACTTTTACATTGCTATAACTTTTGATATATTTTACTACAAATTCCAGAATTTCGCCTACAAAATCACCTGATTTGCTACTAAATAATGGTATGAGACTCCTTTAAAAATCAGGAGTGGCTCCTCAGTTCATACGGACACGAAATTTTGACATTAGGTACCTATTATCACGTAGGCATCCACTAAGGAAGGGTTTTTGGAAATACCACCCCTAAGGGGGTAAAATAGGGGATTAAAGTTTGTATGAAAATCCGTCATTTTTGAAGTAAAATTCATGAAAATTAGTATTTGGCATTTTAGTTAAAAATAAAAAATATATATTTCAGGATTTTTGGAAATTCCGCCCCTAAGGGGGTAAAATAGGGAATGAAAGTTTGTATGAAAATCCGTAATTTTTAAGTTAAACGCATGTATTTTGTATTGTATACTTTTTCTCCCAAACATGACCTCCACGCGGGCGGAGCCGCGAGCAACAGCTAGTTAAATATACTTGATTTACGCATTTGTATGATTGTTTTGTGCGATTTTATACTCGCTGTGTGCACAAAGCCTTAGAATACTAACTTTCAGCCTTATTCGAGGAGACAAGATCTGGCGTACTATGATAGATCAACAGAATTATCATATAATTATAAATGCATACACTGCCTTGTTCAACCGACGTTGAACGTTTAATAGTAGATTTTCATCAGCCTCCGTGGCGCAGTTGGCGAGTAGCCGGCTGTGAAACGAGAGGCCGTGGGTTCGATTTCCACACCGGGACAAATGTTTGTGTGACAGACAGATATTTGTGTCCCGGGTCTGGGTGTTGTGAGACCGAAAGTATCTCGTAGTCCCTGATACCCACAACACAAGACTCGTATCTTAGTATGGGGTCGGGGCTATGTGTGTGACTGTTGGGTGTTAAAAAAAAAATTGACTAGATTAATATTGTTTTAAGTTGAATTATATTTTTAAATGCCTCATAAGTACTTATAGTCCTATATATACTAATTTTATAGAATAAATTCATATATTTCAACGTTAATAAAAAAGAAAAAGTTGAATCTACATAATGGATTTTTCTAGAATTTTCGTAGATAATTTAATACTAAAAAAGGACCAATGATTGTTTATCAAAAAGAAAGTTGTTCATCAAAAATACTATGCAAAGTTTTCATAACTATTTCTCATTCCAGGTCGGGATGAAGCTAGCAGTGTTGTTTGGTATAGCGCTTCTGTCGCTGGCTTCAGGTGCTCCTACGTCGGATGATGACACCATCGTAATCACAACAGAAATCTTCCGTGATGAATTCGTCGTATACACCGGCCAGCACCCCATTGTAAGTCTGACTGTCCCTCTCAACGCAGCAAACTTCGATGACGATGATAATCTCAACGATGATGACACAGACACCCTTGTTTTCTTTGTTGAAGCTGATGTTAATGAAAAAGGAGACTATGACTACAAAGGCCTTTACACCCTTAAAAATAGAAATGCAACAAAGATTCTCGAAACTGGTACGGATTCCGCAGCAGACAATACGGACTCGAGCTTGGTGTTTTTAAGTGCAACTGATGGGTTATATACATACAATGCTAAAACCAAAATGGTTGAAAAATACGGCACTTTCACTGATAGTTTGATCGGTGTTGCGAAGCTGAACTCAAGTGATGAACTGTATGTTTTAACAGCTGATCACGTTGTATACAAAATCTCAGAAAATGGTGAGAAGAAAGTCAAAATTGACGCTATTCAGGGCGCTCAAAAAATCGTCTTGGACTTTTCTGACAAACTATACTTCTATAGCGAAGATAAGCAGCCCTACGTTCTAACTGGGGACGGTGTTAAGAAAATTGAAGGTCTGCCGGCTAACCCTAATTCTGTTTCCCTTGTTAAACCACCATTTGTGATTGACGAAGGAGTTATTTTTGTATCAGACAGCAAAGGCTTCAACATATATAGTAACGGAACCAGTGAAAAAAGCGAATTTGAGTTGCAAGCTAAGCCTACTGCTAGCGCAATGGAAGCTACTCTGATCGAATACTTTGCTTATGACAAGAAAATCTATGAATACAACATACTTGTTATAATCTTAGGCTCTGTTCTGGAAGACCTTAAAAGTTTCTTGGAAGGCAAAACTGAGGAGATCCAATCTATCGCAACCCGTTCTCGAGCAAATTTGAAAGTCTAAATTATATATGGCGTTTTAATATATTATTCAATGTTGCATTTTGCCTTTGATTTCGCAAAACTTCTTAATTTTGGAATGTTCTTCAGAGGGGAAAGTAAACTAAAATTAACGTACAAAATGATGACATTTCTCAATGCAATTTATATCTAATATTATTTGAATTTATCAACCCCCGAATGAGGTAACAAAATATGATTAGTTAAATCATATTTTGTTACCTCATTCGGGGTTTCAAAGAACGACATATAATAAAGTAAATAATATAATAAATAATTACATACCAACTTTTGTCTTGGTTGATTGTATAGCAGCGATAGTCTAGTTGGTTGCTGTAAGGACTGTCAAGACGAAAGTCGTAGGTTCGAAACCCAAATGGAATACACCTCTGATTTTTCTAAAGTAACGTGTGTACTAAATGTTAATTATCGCTTGCTTTAACAGTGAAACATCCTGAGAAAACCTGCATACCTGAGAATTTCGAAGGTATGTGAAGTCGCCCAACCCGCGTTAGGCCAGTGTGGTGGACTAAGGCCTTACCCCTCTCATCAGTAGAGGAGGCTCATGCCTAGCAGTGGGACAATGTTAAAAACAGGGCTAGTATTATTATAACTCAAAAGGTTTGTCATCTTCAGTCTTCTCACTAGGTCTGTGTTGTCAAGGAGCTGGATCGGAACGATATTCACATGATGATGAAGTAGTATCAAGAGCTTCGGCATACTTCTTTATAATATGGGTTACGAAGTCCACCTTCAGGTCCCGAGGTCTTCATTCCGTATGTACCATGAAGCATTTACAATACCCCTAAGTACCTTAATTTGAAAACGTTGAGATTATTTGAATGTGGATTTGCTTACTACAGCCCCATAACTGTATACCGTAGGTCCATACTGGCATTAGAACTTGTTTATATACAAAAACTTTGTTATATACTGACAACGAAGAATGATCTAATATGACAAATAAAAAGTAACCACCAATTAGGCCTTTTTGGGATACTTATTATCGACGATTTAAATTTCAAAAGTAACGCATACTGATAATGGAGTAGTTTCTTGTATTTAATTTAGAACCCAAAAGAAACTCTTTTGCGAAAACCGAATCAAAATTGCTTGAAAAATCAGGTCACAATATTTATTTAAATATTGGTATAAGCAAAAACGGGTGCGTTGTGGGAACATTTCACTTTCTCGCACAACGGCACAGTAATGGCCATTGTGGGAACCGACGTTTTTGACAATAACCCATTTTCAGCAGATTTGAATGACGCGGGCGTCTAATTAACTTATTTTTGTACGAATTCACAAAATTCTCTTGATAATGGGTTTTAGGTAATGTGACTTAACTAAAAAAATATATCAACTACCTTATTCTATTTTTTTTTAGTGCCTTGATAGGCAGACGAGCAGACGGGCCACCTGATGGTAAGTAGTCACCGCCGCCCATAGACTTCTGCAATGCCAGGGCACAGCAAAGCCGCTGCCTACCGTTATTTATTTCTACGGTTATCAAAACACGTCATACGATAATTAATCCTTACCAGCGAAATGCATGCTCATCAGACCAAAGGAATCCATCGATCTTACCGTAGATCTTACTAAACAAAGGGGGATGAAGAGCTACTTTTTGGATTTGCAATAATCTCAATCACAATGTGAACGACAGAGCCTACCACTTCTCATTTTTGTGATACAATGATATCAACTATAACATTTTTTGTTGTTTCATTCTGGCATGGCAAAGTGACCACACTGCTCCTAATGGTAAGCACAATGCCATCCAAATAGAATATCGAGTAGCGAGAGACAATCTATCCCTCTACTCAACACAATCATGCCGGCCTACTTCTTCACACTTGGCCATGGGCATGAAGGTGAAGAAGCGGTCGAAAGTCTAGTGTCAGAGTACTCAGAAGGCCGTAAAACGGCCAAACATCGTACCCTAACTCTAGACCCCCGACAAAAACCGGATGTACACTGATCCCGGAACGCGACACACTTGCGTGTGCAATTATGGCGGGTTTTATACCCTGTGCACGGTGGTCGCCATCCGGGGGGATATGAATATCCTACCACCACCAAATATTTTTTTTGTTACAGCCCCATAACTGTATACCTTAGGTCCTACTGGCATAAGGACTTGTTTATATAATACTAGCTGTTGCCCGAGGCAATTTAATAGAAAACTATATTACATTTTCCTTAAAAAATAACGCTTTAATGTTTAACGTTGTAAATTTTTGATTTTGCACAGATCTTTGTTAGGCCAGAATAAAAATTGGAACATCAACAATAGTTGACTGTTTTTGGGAAACCGATTTATTTAATTCTTTATGGTCTATATTATTAAATTATTATCATTAATAAACATAAAACATAAGTGTCAGGATTTAATTTGTATTTTTATAAATTAACTATATATTTCCCACCAAAACGCTACCAACTGTTATGGCCTCTCGTGTGATGTGACCATCCGCATAACTAAAAGACGTTTGGCTCAGCGTTTATTAGATGCTTCAGACGGTGACGTCATGCATGACTGATGGTTGTTTCATGTCACGTGACAAAATGCTTTATTTTGCATTTATTATTTATTATTTTATTGCTCGAAAATATTAAATAACCACATATCAATAAACAAATTGCTTTGATTTTCGATATTTTTAGACTAACATTTATTATAACAAACAAAATTCTATCAGGTTTTCACTAACTGTCAACTACCCTATTGCAGAAAATATTTTTTAGGCAAAATTTGATATGTAGGCACTCTTCGTTCAAACTTCAAAGTGTGGAGGCAAAGCCGGACATATAATTACGTGTTTTATCTATATTTTTAAATTAATGTAACGTTATCAGCACTATTCCTAATATATAACATTTACGACACAGTTGAATTCATTCCGAGTGGCACAGTAATACGGTAAGTAACTGATCACTTATTGCTTTTGTTTTCTAAGTTTTAAATTTTTCATTTTATTGTTTTATTACTTAGTAATAACTAGGGTTACCATAAAATACTAGGATTTGAAGTTAGAAAGATCAGGACAATACAGTTTAAAAACAGGACGCATCTTTGTTTTAAATTAGCGTAAACACTTGCGAGTAAGTGCGGAAGCCTAGTTGGTTGCGGTACGGACTGTCAAGACGAAAGTCGTAGGTTCGAAACCCAAGTGGCATACACCTCTGACTTTTCTAAAGTTATGTGTGTATTAAAATGTTAATTATCGCTTGCTTTAACGGTGAAGGAAAACATCGTGAGGAAACCTGCATATCTGAGAATTTTTCGAAGGTATGAGAAGTCTGCCAACCCGCATTAGGCCAGCGTGGTGGACTAAGGCCTAACCCCTCTCATTAGTAGAGGAGGCCCGTGCCCAGCAGTGGGACAATGTTTAATACAGGGCTAGTATTACTTGCGAGTAGTGTAGCCGCCCTAGACTAAGGACTGCAAAAGTGATGTTCGAATTTTAAAATACAGGACCTATCGAGGCTAAGAAATAAAAACCTTACCAAGACGGTTAAAAACCCGGGACGCTGCTTAAAAACTATCCAGGACACTCTAAAAACCAGGACATGTCCTGGGAAAACAGGACGGTTGGCAGCTCTAGTGATGGCTAATAATTAAAACACTGCATTAAATATAATTTTCATGCAAGTCATAAATGGTATGTTCTTATACAGTGGCGTAGTGTGTATTTTTTATCCTGACCATTTTTGAATGACCACAATGCACCTGATGGTATGCGCAGTGGCATCAAGTTAAAGTATGAAGTATCGAGAGATAATCTATCCCTCGCTACTCGGCACAATCATGCCGGTCTGCTGTGTGGCTTCTTCACACTACATCATAAGCAAGGAGGTGGAGAAGCGGTCTGGTGTCAGAGTACTACCCAACTTTACACCCCCAACCAAAAACCGGATGTACACTGGCTGACTCCGGGTTGCGACACACTTGCATATGCCACTATGGCGGGTTTTCATCCTGTCGGTGGTCGCTATCCGGGCGTATATGAATATCCTACCACCAGAAAAAAATTCTCTCAGTATAAAATGTCTAGAATCAGACGCCAAACATATTTTAAGGTCACAAGATAACCCTTTTGGAGTATTACGTTATGACGAGTATCTATTGCTTTAGTAAGACGTTATACACAATCGTGATCTTTAATTTGCAAGTTTCCGTTAACAGTCGACCTGTGACTACGACCGATACAACTCGATTGAAACGTCTGTAAATATTATTATTATCTGTATATATAAAAGAAGAAGCTGACTGACTGATTGACTGACTGACTGACTGACTGACTGACTGACTGACTGACTGATCGATCAACGCACAGCCTAAACGGCTGGGGTTAGAGACTTGAAATTTTGACAGTAGGTACTTTTTATTACGTAGGCACCCACTAAGGAAGGGTTTTTGGAAATACCAACCCTAAGAGGGTAAAATAGGGGATGATAGATTGTATGAAAATCCGTCATTTCTGAAGTTAAACGCATGAAAATTGGTATTTGGCCTTTTAGTTAAAAATAAAAAATATGTATTTCCGGATTTTTGGAAATTGCACCCCTAAGGGGGTTAAATAGGGTAAGAAAGTTTGTATGAAAATCCTTCATTTTTGAAGTTAAATGCATGAAAATTTGTATTTTGTAGTGTATACTTTTTGTCTCAAACATGACCTCCACGCGGGCGGAGCCGCGAACAACAGCTAGTATCTTTATATATATAATTCTACTGTACGTGTGTATGTCACTGAACTCCTCCTAAACGGCTGGACCGATTTGAATGTTTTTTTAGGCGTTTGGGTGGCGCCCTGGATGGTTTAGATTCACAAATCAGCCTGGTAGATGGTGCTGCAGTCGGTGTGGCGCTGCTTTTACGGGCAGGACGTCTGCCGGGCCCGCTAGATTTTCAATAAAAATATAAAAGTTAATAAAAAAAGTATTGCTGCTGTAATCGCCATTCAAACCATACAAATGTCATCAAAAATAAGCAAAGCAAAGATCCCAACCCTCCCTGTAGTACTCACGTAATACTTGAATAGCCCCTAAGCAAGAAATCATAGAAATAAAATGAGTAGAAAATATATAAGGTATAGCTGTTACCCGCGGCTACGCCCGCTTTGTGGTTATTTTTGGAAGAAAAGGTATAAAATCCATGGAGACCTCTTAAGCTATTACATGTTTCTATATTATTATGCTATCCCATAGGAACCGTGCATTTTCTGGTATAAAAAGTAGTCCATCAACTAACACAATGCAAAAAATCATGTGGATCCCTTGCTCTGTCTAAAACAAAACTATCCCATGGGAACCGTAAATTTTTCCGCGATTAACGTAGCCTATGTGCTATTCCAGACTATAATCTATGTCTGTGCCAAATATCAACCAAATCCGTCGTGTTGTTGTAGCGTGATTGAGTAACAAACATCCATCAGTCCAAACATTCGCATTTATAATATTAGTAGGATTATTAATAAACCCCCGATAAAAGAATTCATACAAACTTTATTCCCCTACTTAACCCCCTTAGGGTTGGAATTTCCAAAAATCCTGAAATAATATTTTTTATTTTTAACTAAAAAGCCAAATACCAAATTTCATGCGTTTAACTGCAAAAATTACGGATTTTCATACAAACTTTCTTCCCCTATTTTACCCCCTTAGGGGTGGAATTTCCAAAAATCCTGTAACAAATATTTTTTATTTTTAACTGCGTTGGAGCATTTTAACCTTCTATATTTTGCTATCCCATAAGAAGCATGCATTTTTTCGAGTTAAAAGTGGTCTTTGTCATTTTCTGATCCCTAAACTGCCACTATGCAAAAAATCATGTCGATCCTTTGCTCTGTGAAAAACTAAACTATCTCATGGGAACTGTACATTTCTCCGGGATAAAAAGTAGCCTATGTGCTTTTCCATACTATAATCTATCTCTGTGCCAAATTTTCAGTAGATCCGTCCAGCCGTTGTAGCGTGATTGGATATCAAACAACCATGCATCCATCCAAACATACGCATTTATAATATTAGTAGGATTACTTTATTTATGCTTCTTAA
This sequence comes from Laothoe populi, assembly GCA_905220505.1. NCBI lineage: Eukaryota > Metazoa > Arthropoda > Insecta > Lepidoptera > Sphingidae > Laothoe > Laothoe populi. The sequence goes on from HG992173.1 coordinate 10,328,114, forward strand.
TTTATAATTTAAAAATATTAGGAGAGTTGACATATCGACTAAGTTTACAATTTCATAAACTTTATGCCAGTGTAGCATTTTGGGTGGTTTATGTGGTAACACTGTCGTTTATGCAAGACTCAAATAGTGTTGCAGATAAACTTATAAAGGTTATCGATAAAATTACTAATCCATCTGGACTGTCTTCTAAACACATACTTTTAATGTAAATAGTTCTAACACACTAGGAATGTCACAAAATATGACAAAACCAGAATAAAGTTTTTGTCAAAAAAATGTGATCCTAAAATTGTATCCGGTATATTTAAAAAATATTTAGGTATGAATTTTGGCGCCATTCATTTATTACGTAAGATGATGTAGGGGGGGAGTCGATCATGTCTTATTTTTTGTTACAAGGGGTGGAGGGAGTCTTAATAGTTCTTACGTAAGATCACACAAATGCGCAAAGTTAGGATTATACTTTGAAAAAACGCGGGCCATGCCTATAATTTTAAAAACAAGCAACTTAGATTTTTTTAATTTTTTTTGTTAACCGGTGTGTCTTGCCTTTTCACCCGGTTCCGGCTTGACGTCGACTTTTGGGACATCCTGTATTCATGTCGAGATCTCAAGCCCTTTTTAAATGCTCTTCATAATAGATAGCCGTTAGCCGGCTACCACACCAAAACAGGCGATAATCGCTCTCAATGACATACAATAATTTCATTCACAGCATTTGCTAATCGCATTCGTTACCAGTAACACTGTATTTCTTGGCTCCGCTTATTTAATTTGAAATTTTATGGAATAACAGAACACTCCATTTTCTTACAAACTATATACCATTGGAAAGGTCGTGTTGTGTACTTTCCGGTGGTATATTTGCTGAGGTATAATCGGAATACCTCAAAACGAGTGAGTAATCCACATTTTAAAATAATTTGCAACGGCCGTCATTGTTGTGTTGCATGTGCTGACATACCTGAAAAACGCTACTCTACAATTAGTGTTGACCAAAAAAAAATGGAAGTGTCACGGATGATGTGCAAAGCAACCAAAAACTGATAACAGTAATACGCCTTTACGTCCCATTGACTCACCCGGGAAGTCGAGGAACAATAATGACTCGCTACCTTTTAATGACAATATTACGCATCGAAAAAAGCCACTATTGATACTAGCGCAATCAGTGGAAGTTCCGGCTTAAACTCTTCCGCGTCAGTTATTACAAAGAAAGACGCTAGGGAAATAATAAGAGAAGAATTCAATGTCATGAAATTGGCTTTAGCACAGGAGCTTAACCAAACACTTAAGCAGATGGTGAGAACCGAATTTCAATCTCGAAAATCAATTCATAAAACAGGAAATAACTGCTTTGGATAATAATGTTTGTTACTGAATGAAAATTATGAAACCACCAAATCCGCCATCGCCAAATACCAAGACACACTGGGAGAGCTAAAGAAATAGAACGTTCAGTTAACATATACATTACAGGATCTGCAAATCAGGCTTCAGGTTGCTGAGCAGCATAACCGTTCTAACAATCTTGAGATAGAGTGTGTCCCCGAGCAAAACAGTAAAACTTGCTATCTTTAATTACTCAGCTGTCTAAGGTATCCTGCAACTTGAAAGAATCCGACATTCATCATTGCACTCGTGTGGTAAAAAGTAACAGAGATGACAAGAGACCTCGCTCAATCATTGTTAAATTGGCTACCTCTAGGCTTCGGGATACATTTTAGCGAAAACAATAAATTTTAATAAGGCAAATCCAAACGACAAGCTCAGTACTGCTCACATAGGCATTGGAGGTAATAAATCGCCGCTTTACATTGTTGAGCACCTTTCACCTAAAAACAAATTACACGCAGCGGCTCGCCAGATCGTCAAAGAAAAAGAGTAAAAATTCGTGTAGATTAAGCAAGGTCGTGTTTTCATTAGGAAAACAGAAGAAGACGAGTTTACTTATATAAGAAACCAAGAGACCAGAACCGACCTAAAACAATTCTCTGCCATATCCATACTAGCTGTTGCTCGCGGCTCCGCCCCCGTGGAGTTTATTTTCGGGAGCAGAAGTATCAATGCAAGGAGTTGTCTTCTGCACTGAGACACCTATAGCGATCGTCCTGAATCTCAGGTGTTGTGACTGTCTAGATGGCTAGACAGGCACAACTCCTAACTTAAACTTCTAGCACTCCTTATAATACCCCGGGATCACTCCGTAAGTGTCGAAGAAGGCCACCGCGGGGTTTTAGCTGGTAGTGTCCGGTTGGGTGTACATAAGTAGTAGGGACTCGGCCCAGCCGCAGCCCGGATGATAGCCATCATCCGGGCGAGGGGGTGCTGGGTCGTAAGACCGGCTAGTCCAGCATAACCGTTTTATTCTCATTCCGCTTCCCCCCGAAGCGGACGGCAGTAATAAAATGCTTTCCCCGCGACAAAAAAAAAGTGTTGTGCCTGAAGCTTGAGATTACATTTAAAGAATACCTCATAAGTTAACTCCTCACTTCGCCCTTTAAGGGATGATTTGGTAAAAACGTTGAAATACGTATTTCTTTATTTTTTACCTAAAGCCTAAATATGAATTTTCAGATCCCTAAGTTGAAGTATTACGGATTGCCCATACAAACTTTTAACCTCTATTTCACCCCTTTCAAGATATTTTTTTGAGACAAAAGATACCCTATGTCCTTCCCTAGGATATAATCTATCCGTCTACTGAATTTCATTAGGATTTGTTCACCCGTTTAGTCATGAAAAGGTAAGAAACAGACATACAAACAACAATATTAATTTTGTTGCGGAGATATTTTAAAACTGTAATATCTCCTAAGATATTCATTGAAATCAAATGACGTAAAGGGCAACTTTGTTCAAAATTAAATACTTGTGATGAATAAAGTATTTATTTGGATAAGGATTAATACCATGTTTATAAAAACCCCTTTCCAAATAATACATTGTTTCAGAACAAATTCGATAACCATTAAAAAGGTTATAGTGAGCCAACCGAAATAGATAGACATATGCCATCACGGACTTTTTTTTAAAACTTTTTAAGAGAAACAATTTCGTCGTACATGATTGTTATGTAACTTTAACCGTTAACGCAGCGTACGCAACGGAAGCTCTCAAAAGGAATCAATTTTCCCCGTTTTTGCAACATTTTTCATTGCTGCTCCGCTCCTATTGGCGATAGAGTGATGTTAAATACCCTATAGCGCTCCTCGATAAATGGGCTATCCAAAACTAAAAGTTTTTTTCAATTCGAACCAGTAGTTCCTGAGATAAGCCCGTTCAAATAAACAAACAAACTCTTCAGCTTTATATAATAGTATAGATTAAATAAATTAAAGGCGTATTATTTAAAAAAAATCTAAAAAATAAAGTTTTTATTTTTGCTTATTTGGCTTGTATTTTTCTCAGTACTCATTACCTTTATTATCTTTACAGTATTTCGATTAAATTAGAAATATTAATTTACACTATTTTTAACTATACCTCTCTACTTCCGTCCCTTTTCACGAAATCACACCCAGAGATTGCAAGAAAGCGATAGAAAAGATGATACACATAAAAAAATATCTTAAAACATTTAATAAATTATAATTGTTTTATTTTATCTATCGATAGATAAGGACAACGCTATCTATACCTCGTGTCGACATTGCTACGCTCTACTGTTTTTACACAGTTGTCAATATATGACACTGTAAATATATTTCACAACAAGATAATTTTGTAACTGTGTGCGTAAATTTGCCAGTGTTGTATGAAATGGTGTAGTGTGCGTGTGTAACGACGTGATTACATTTTGCATTTGTGTGCATATGTTTATTTGTAGTTGTACGAAGCCCCCCACCGACATTGCTGAATTTTTTGTTCAAGATTCGAGCGTAATGCCGTCTCCTTTTGGTTGCCTACTCTAAGATTTAAAATAAATATTGTGACCTCATTTTTCAAGCAATTTTGATTCTGTATTCGCAAAAGACTTTCTTTTGCTTATTATATTCGGTTGCATATCGAATAATGTACAAAATTAAACACATGAAACTACCCTATGTACTTACAAAAGCGGACTCAATTTAAAATAAATTGATTTCACGTTCCAGGTCAAGATGAAGCTAGAAGCGTTGATCGGTATGGCGCTTCTATCACTGGCAACATGCGCTCCTACGTCAAACGATGCTACCATCGTAGTTACATCAGAATACTTCAATGATACCTTCGCCGTGTATACCGGCCAGCACTCCATTATAAGCATGACTTTCTTCCCCCGTGAATATTCACAAATTCTTTTCTTTGTCGAAGCTGATATTAACGAAAAAGGAGGATACGACTACAAAGGCCTGTACACTCTTAAAATGAATGGAAATGCAACAAAGATTCTCGGAACTGGTACGGATGCCGCAGTACACTATACTAACATGAGCTTTGTATATTTAAGTGCAACTGATGGGTTATATACATACAATGCTGAAACCGAAGTGGTTGAAAAATACGGCACTGTCACTGATAGTTTGATCGGTGTTGTGAAGCTGAAATCTAATGATGAACTGTATGTTTTAACAGCTGATCACGTTGTATACAAAATCTCAGAAAATGGTGAGAAGAAAGTCAAAATCGACGCTATTCAGGGCGCTCAAAAAATAATATTAGACTTTTCTTACCACCTGTACTACTATGGCGAAGATAAGCAGCCCTATGTGCTAACTGGGGACGGTGCTAAGAAAATCGAGGGACTGCCGGCTAACCCTAATTCTGTTTCCCTTACAAAACCACCATATACTCTTCGCCACGGAGTTGTTTTTGAATCAGATGGCAAATGCTATTTCATATATAATGACGGAACCAGTGAAGAAAGCGAATTTGAGTTACAACTGAAGCCTACTGCTAGCGCATTGGAACGTCTTTTTGTCGAATACTTAGCCTATAACAAGAAAATCTATGAATATAATGTTATCGCTATACTCAGTGGTCCCACTACTTCTGCTTACGAAAAACTGCAAAGTTTCTTGGAAGGTAAAACTGAGGATATCCAATCTATCGCAACTAATTCTCAAGGAACTTTGAAAGTCTAAATTATAGATGTCACGTTAATTTATTGTTCATTGATGCATTTTGCCTTTGATTTCGTAAACTTCTTAATATCTGATATGTATAATATATTGTTTAAGTGATTTTTGAGGCTGTCAAAATATGTCATAATCCTAACGACTTGGATTAAAATTTCAAAGTATTCACTTGATATGCTAGATCATCTTTGCCACCGAAATGTTCACTAAGCATACCAAAGGAATCGATCGATCTTTCCAAGTCTATCCGTCGCTACTCAAGACAATCATGCCGGCCTGTTGTTTAGCTTCTTTACATTACACCTAAAGGACCCAGGATCGTAGGAAGGAGGGAACATGGTACCTGGCAAACTGTTCCACAGCTTGATGGTGCGGCAAAAATACGAATTTGCGAACCTCTTGGTTCGGGCCGTGGTAGTGGACACCACGAAGCTGTGGCTTCGCATGCCGGTACGCGTGGTTCTGGTGTGGAAGGGAGAGGATGGGATAAGATCAAACAATTCTTCAGAGCATTCGCCATGATACAGACGGTAGAAAACGCTAAGCGCGGAAATATCCCTTCGCAGCTGTAGCGGCTCCAGGCTGTTGGGCACGTCTGCATCATTCACAATGCGGATGGCCCGCCGCTGCAACCCATCCAAGGCATCGAGTAGGTACTTAGCGGAACCGTCCCAGAGGTGAGAGCAGTATTCCATTCCCGGTCGCACCTGTGCTTTATATAAGCGGTAAAGCTGACCGGGGGTGAAAAACCGCCGCACCCTGCGTGAAGTAGAGGATATTACGCCCTCGATGTGAGCCCTTGGATTAAGATCACAGCGGATATCCATGCCTAGGATGCTAAGCTCATTCCGCATTGCAAGTGGAACACCCTGAAGAAAGAAGAGAAAAAGAAAGAAGAATAAAAACAAATGAACTTTATAAAATAAAAATCAGCACCATTTAAACTAAACGTCAATGACCTTTATTTCGCGCAACACAATAACATTATTTGCTTTGTTATTTAACCAGATAAGTTTAATAGAACTATGACCGAAGTAACGATATATTTAAAAGGAGGGAATACACGACATAATTTATTTAAATGATATGCAGGGCGTCCCAAAAGTCGACGGCAAGCCGGAACTGTGTGAAAAGTCAAGTCATACCGGTTATCGGAAAAATATAAAATAAAATTGATTGATTGATTTTTTTTAATGTCGTCTGAGATACAGGCTCAGCCTAGTTTAGACGACAGAGCTTATTAATTATTTGGTGACAATAAACGTTATTATTATTAACTATAGGCATTTTAAAAAAAGCTGTAGCAGCTGGTTTTGAAATTTGGACATTGACAATAGTTTAGACTTTAGAGCATTACTCAGGGTTACATAACAACAAAAAATTGGAAAAAGTAAAGATTTGTGGCAACAGGAGTGAGAAGACTGTCAGAAGGGTGTAGAATTTTTCAATTTTTAAAAACATACAACTTCGTTTTTTTTTATTTTTCTGATAACCTGTATGACTTGCCTTTTAACACGGTTCCGGCGTGACGTCGACTTTTGGGACATCCTGTATATAAAATTTTATACGAATACCCAACAATCACACACATACCGCTGACCCCACACTAAAATATGTATCGTGTTGTGGGTCTACATTATTCTCAGGACTACCATAGAGTTTTGGTCTGACAGCCCCAGACCCGTTACAAAAATCACACGAATATTTGTGTTGATGAACGAAGGTCTCTCGTTTCAGAGCTTCGCAACCACAGTGCCACAGAGGCTGCCAAATTTATGCCTGTCTGAGATCTATACTATAATAAAGCTGAAGAGCCACTTGGTCTGTACATTATTTTTTTTTTTAATTTATTGTATCGTGTTTATTGTACATTTTTGAACGAATATCTGTATTATGCAAAGAGTAGTTGTGAGAGATGAAATGATTTTACAAATAGTAGAAGATAACTGCCACGTGGACGGAACAGCAGGCGACAGCTAGTTTCGTAATAAACGTTTCTTCTTAAACTAATACAATCATTTGCACCTTACCAACACCCACATGCAAACATACAGACAGTCTTGAGCTACAGCTAGTAACAAAATTACATACTGTAGGGGTTGCTTCTGCCCTACTCAATGAAGTTTTTAAAATTGCAGGATTGTGAATAAAACAATAACGTTGTATCTGACTCGAATGCCGACAGTGATAGGTGTATGCTGTGTCGCTCTGTTTGATAGACTCGTTATTGTTTTATTCACAATCCTGCAATTTTAAAAACTTCATTGAGTAGGGCAGAAGCAACCCCTACAATTGGTGACCCCGACGTGATTTGAACACGCAACCACTACAATTGGTGACCCCGACGTGATCCCGAAGAAAGAAAAATCTACCGTGTGAAGAAAGAATCTGTCCGTCATCATGGCTGCGCAACAACAGCAAAAAATCGCCGCCGTGTCAGTGCAAGTGCGCATTCCACCATTTTTGCGCCATAATCCGCGTCTATGGTTTGCGCAGTTCGAAGCCGTCGCGGTCGTCGCTCCACAGAAGCTAGGCGAGGATCAGAAATTTCAGCTCGTCATCCCGTCGCTCGACCCAAGGGACTCCGATCACATTGGCGACATAATCCTCAACACGACGCCTAGCACCAAAAACGGTCAGCTGAAGGAAAGGTTAGTCATAACCTACTAGGAATCCGCTGCAGCCATATCCAGTTACCCCAAGCCGCAAAATGTACAAGATTTCTGGGAACATAACATTTTTATCATGACTGTCTACCCCATCAAGCGGAACACCAATAGAAAAAAGAAAGACAAGACCGCTATTGTTTGGACACCGGAAACCTTCGTCGCTTTCGAGAAATGCCGCCAAAGCATTCTCGAGGGCGCAACATAGCTCACCCGGTAACAAACGCACCATTATACCTTATGACCGACGTCTCTGATAAGAGCATAGGAACCGTGTTGCAACAAAAGGTCGATAATGTATGGCAACCTCTCGCATTTTTCTCAAGACAATGAGTGAAACTCCGCGACCACACCTACCGCTCACAAATCGTTTCGCAGCCGTCAAAGCGCAACACGATTTAAGCCACCCAGGTGTGAGAACGACGCGGAAAATCTTGACCTCAAAGTTTTTCTGGCCTTCCATGAACAAGGACATCGGTATATGGACTAAAGCCTGCATTGGTTGTCAGCGCGCGAAAATTCACCGACACGTCAACAGTCAAATAGGCGAGTTCCCGCAATCTAACAGATTTGAACACGTACACATCGACATAGTCGGACCATTACCGACGTCAAATGAATTCAAATACTGTGTCACTATGATCGACCGTTCTACAACGTGGCCTGAAGCGATACCCACACGCGACATAACGGCTGAAACAGTCGCGAAAGCTTTCTACGAAGGATGGATATCCCGATTTGGTTGCCCGCTGCGAGTAACAACCGACCAAGGACGCCAATTCGAGTCCGCGCTATTCAACGCACTTATGAAAAAATTCGGCGTCGCTCGCATCCGAACTACACCATTCCATCCGCAAGCAAACGGCCAAATCGAACGATGGCACCGCTCACTCAAGTCCGCGCTCATGGCAAGAAGCGCCTGCGCACGCTGGAACGAGGAATTGCCTACCGTATTACTCGGTCTCCGCACAGCCCTACGCGACAACATGAGCCCTGCACTTATGACATACGGATGCACACTAAAAGTGCCCTCTGACTTTTTCGTGCCTTCAACGCCGAAAATCGAAGACGCTGAATTCGTGCGTAGACTCACCGAAACAATGGCATCGCTAACGCCCGTAAAGAAAACACACTCGTCTACAAAAAACACATTTGTGTATAAAGACCTAGCCACTTGCAGTCATGTTTTCATCCGAAACGACACCGTACGCAGCTCTCTCACTCCGCCGTACGACGGGCCATACCAAGTTGTTGAACGCAGCAAAAAACATTTCAAGATACAGCTACCACTACGCACTACAGTCGTATCCATAGACAGACTGAAACCGGCACACTTATACAATGAAGATTACGTCATCAGTACCCCACCGAACATCGAACCCGCTACCTCAAGCCACACCGCACCAAGATCGCCAGAGGCAGCGCCGTCAACAGAGCAGCCCTACACCACGCGATCGGGTCGCCGGGTAAAGCCTTCCGTACGCTTCGCTAGGGGGGGAGTACTGTGGCATCACGGCCACACACATACAGGACGTATGCCGGGATTACCAAGAAAATAAACGACGCATTTCTACTTTAACAAAGCCTAGTTATTAGATTCAATGTAAACTTTTACCTACGGAGAAATAGCTGTAAGAACCATTGTATTTTATGTTTATATTAATAAACACCACGACTGCTGACAGTAGATATTCATATGGCCAGAACGGGGGTGCCGCGCAGAGAGTATGACTATACAAAAGTCACGGCCGCGCTACGCTCCATCCGAGTATATCAAATAGAGCGACACAGCATACACCTATCACTGTCGGCATTCGAGTCAGATACAACGTTATTGTTTTATTCGCAACCTGCAATTTTATCAGCTTCATTAAGTAGGGCAGAAGCAACCCCTACACATACAATAATTCCTTTTTTTTTATCTTTATTAATTTGGGGTTTTTATCCACAAGCATATGCCAACCCCATCGTACCTAATCACTAAATTAAAAAAAAATAGCCATGTATTAAACATTGTCCCACTGCTGGGCACGGGCCTCCTCTACTAATGAGAGGGGTTAGGCCGTAGTCCACCACGCTGGCCTAATGCGGGTTGGCAGACATCTCATACCTTCGAAAAATTCTCAGATATGCAGGTTTCCTCACGATGTTTTCCTTTACCGTTAAAGCAAGCGATAATTAACATTTTAATACACACATAACTTAATAAAAGTCACAGGTGCATGCCACTTGTGTTTCGAACCTACGACTTTCGTCTTGGCAGTCCGTACCGCAACCAACTAGGCTATCGCTGCTTTTTTTCACTAAATGTACAAATTCTATTAACTAATAACTATTAACTATGGTATATACTAGGCTAAAAGAACAATTTTAAGGCTTAGGATACTCTGCCAAACTACAAATTTGCTTTGAGAGGTCGGATTTAGGGTTAGCTAATACACTCTGAATAAGTCCAACATCCAATGTATTTAGACCGAATTTTCTAATAATAGCCTCTGTTTCATTTTTGTTCTTTGCACATTCCATCAGCAAATGATGCACATCTTCAAATTTATTACATGCTTCACAGTTAGGCGATGCAGCTTTTGCCATTATATATGCAAAGTTTGCTGATGGATAGTGCCCAGAACGAAGTCTTAACGCTAATTTGACATAACTTCTACTTAATGAGATATCATCAAACCATGGCACCCGAGGAGGCTCATTCTGTATTGTTTTATACCAAAGCCCTTTGATCTTAGAGATGTCATTGAAATGCTTAACCCATTTATCAAAGCATGAAAGTTTAAACTTGGAACAATACTCCCAGTGATCTGGCATATATAGAATGTCGGTACCCTTGTCACCTGCAAGTTTTGCCAGTTGATCAGCTTCCTCGTTGCCTCGTAGCCCTAAATGAGCTGGAACCCATTGCAATATAACCTTAATATTATTCTTGTTTAATGAGTGTATCAATTTGAGTATATCATAGGCTATCGATGCACCTCTGCAGCCAGAGACGCATCGAGCCATATGTTGCAAGGCACCCTTGCTAACTGTAAGGATAACTACTTTTTTAAAATTTTGTTTAGATGCATAGGATACCGCTTGATATATTGCAATGAGCTCCAGTGACATTATACATATATTTGCAGTAATTTTAAATGCAGCTTTATGACCTATCTTTTGACAAAAAAAGCAGCTCCACACTTATTTAAATGTTTTGATCCGTCAGTGAAGATTTTAAACCAGTCACTATATTTGACAACTAATTCTGAAACCACCTCATGTAACAATATATTAGGATTAGGATTATAATCCTTTTTAGATTTTTTGACACATTCTAAATCGGTTTTAATAACATTTTTAATTTGTATTGCTGATACCCATCCATCCAGAGTGAACATTTTGAAAGTTTCTGAGGAATTGATTTGTAGTTGATCTAATTCATGATAAGACATAGCAAGTAGGGGTTTCTTTTTATTTAACCAGTAACTATTATGAATAAGGAAGCTCAAGTCCGAAATTGTGTTTAAGGTATATCATTAGATCTTGACATTAATTTTACCATGTACTTATAGGTGAGATATTGCCGTCTTATATATAATGGTGGTATATGTAATTCGCTCTCCATCACATGGATTGGAGAGCTTTTAATGAAACCTCCTGTTATTTTAAGAGCTTGATTTTGTATTTATCTAATTTGGATGTATGCGTCTTAGCACTACAATCATAAAGATAACATGCATAATCAAGTCGACTTCTTATTAGCGAGATATTCTACGCATATGTTTAGTATGAATTCCCCATGAACTGCCAGCTAGTATTTTTAATAAATTTAGAAATTTTGAACATTTATTGACTATTTCATCAATGTGTTTTCGTCAATATAAACTCCTATCTAACCATACTCCCAGGTATTTAACACACTCCACACTGCTTAACGCGTGTTCGTTTACTTGTAGCGACGGTAATATTCTCCTTCGGCCCCTACTGAAGGTACAATACTGGGATTTCGTTGGAGACAGGGTCAATCCAATCTCATCTAGCAATTTTATTAAACAGTTAAGTGCCTCCTGCAAACAACTCTCACATTTTTTAATTTGCTTGTTGCCAATATAAATAACAAAGTCGTCTGCGTATTGCGATATCATGACATGTATTTGGCGACAAATTTCGTGTGTCACTATGTTGAATAATAAAGGAGATACAATAATACTTATTATTTTGAGACATACTTGGATACTTCGAATGCGTCTAGTGTGTGTTTATTGGATATTGGGCTGTTTTCTTTTAATTACATAAAAAGGTCATCAGTTTAATCGTCCAACCTTATTCTGAAAGTAAAGTCGTTATCCGTGATTCCATTTCAAAATTTCGAACATACCATCCTCATTATTGCCCATGATTGACATGATTATTTCCGTAACATCTTTACGCCACTTAACAGAGTCACTAAACATGGACTTAAGGAGCACATCCATTACATTGAATTCATATATTTTACCATTCAACGCCGTAACTAGATACAAAGCCGCGTCAACACTAAAAGCCGACGGCCTTTCCCCAATATGGAAGTCCTTTCTCTCCCAAGACCCATTCGAAAAAAGAACGTACAAATCTCCATTGTCCAAAAATGGTATACATTTATCCATCATAAAAGCAGGTCTTAATAAACTTATGTTTTTAAATTCTTCAGTAACTGTGTAAGATTTGGAATCACCAGACTTCACTATATGGATGCGATAGTCTGTGCAAGAGATGTAATATAAATTATTGGAAGTATCTAATACAAACTGGTTGGCACATATATTCATTTGGCTTTTAACTGTGCCATTCTTCTGCACTAAGTACATTTTGTTATCATTGTTGAGTATGTAAATAGAATCAGAGCCATTTGCCTTCTGCAATTGGATGATGTCATCATGAAATGGACCGTATTTCTTCGCTGATAAAGTATCTGTTTGGTAAATATATAAGCCATCTTTGGCACCGAAATATACTTCGTTATTGGTTCTGTAATCTGCTGTTGAGTCTCTTCCATCTTCTAAAACTTCGTAAGCAGCTAAACTTTCAAGGACATAAATACAGCTGCCTCCTTCCGCTTTTGGGTCGGACACTGTGAAAAATATTGACGGCATATCTGTCGGATCCACGTGTAAATATCTAATGTTAGCTGGTACCAAGAGTTTGGTGATGTTGAATTCTGAATAGAATATAATATGCTGGTCTCTAAACATCGTTGTGGGAATACGCTTCGATATTGCCACTGCCACATACGCTAGTATTACTATGATCCACATCTGAAAAATATTGTATTATTGAAGTAAAAACTTCTTTAAGCACGTTCGGCACTCTTGGGACGGGGAAAAATCGATGAACCCGCGTGATCGTCACGCTCAGATTATTTTACTTTTGATATAAGCGTTCCTAAGTTTTAGGTTTTCACTTCTGTCGGTAGTCCCTACGACTGCCTATGTTTTTATGTGTAAGGAATTGAGTACTCTCTTCACCACCTTGCCCCCATGGCGTAGTGTGAAGAAGCTACACAGCAGGCCAGCATGATTTTATTGAGTAGCGAGGGATAGATTATCTCACGCTACTTGGTACTATAACTGCACGGCACTGCGCTTACCATCAGGTTCAGTGTTGTCACTTTGCCATGACAAGATAAAAAAAACACCAATACAGATTATGGGACTCTACAAACAAACAAAGCTAGGAAACTGTACATGGAACTCTGACCTAAAGTTATCTTAAGTCAATTTACAATAAATAGGCTTGTAGAGGCAATCTGTATATATAAGAGAAGAAACTAACTTACTGATCGATCAACGCACAGCCAAAACGGCTAGGGTTAGAGACTTGAAATTTTGACAGTAGGTACCTTTTATGAGGTAGGCTAGGAAGGGTTTTTGGAAATACTACCCCTAAGGGGGTAAAATAGGGGATGATAGTTTGTATGAAAATCTGTAATTTTTTAAGTTAAACGCATGAAAATTTGTATTTTGTATTGTATACTTTTTCTCCCAAACATGACCTCCACGCGGGCGGAGCCGCGAGCAACATCTAGTAAGTTATAAAAGAGGTTTAAAGTAACAGCAATAGCTCATACAGACGCGTAGAAACATCATGCACAGGCAGCAAACCGTTAAACTGATCGATCGCGTTTCCATTGCCTGAATCTGATTATAAAAGTGATAGTACTTTCACTTCCATCCCATCTAATTTTCTTTCCTTTATACTTTTTGACTTAGTAAGTATGGCTATAGTTCTCAGATTGAAAATTGGTAAAATCCTGAGACAAATTTAATGTTTAATTCAGTCAATCAGAACTCTATGCGTGTATTATAATTAAACGTTACTAAATTTCCTCAATTCATAATTTGTACGCCTTATGAAGATGGGTTAGCTTCCTATTTCATCAGAGAGGCGGGAAAAGTACGAAAAGAGATTGGTGAATAGCATCTTTCATACAAGCAGGATCATTGGAAAATTTGATTCAAGACCCATTTATGTTTTTCAACTTAAGCGAAACTATCAATGGTCTCAAAAACCCAGCATCATTGCATGATGAGATTTTTTTTTATCCTGACAATGAGACCACACTGCAACTGATGCACAGTGCCGTCCAGTTAGAGTATCAAGTAGCCAGAAACACACTATCCCTCGCTACTCAACACAATCATTGCCTGCTTCTTCACAATACACCATGGGTAAGAAGGTGAAGAACCGGTCGATGATCTAGTGTCAGAGTACTCAGAAGGCCGCAAAACGGCCAAACATCGCACCCCAACTCTAGACCCCCGACATAAACGAATGTACCTGACTGCGGAACGCGACACACTTGCGTGTGCCATTATGGCGGGTTTTACACCCTGTGTACGGTGGTCGCTATCCGGGCGGATATGAATATCCTACCACCAGCAAATTGATTTGAATCTTAATAAAAATAAATTTATAAACTACAACGCAATGGAAACAAATCGGACATTATTCCTTCCTTCCTTGATGTGATATATACGAGCCAATAGACTGTGAACACGGTATTAAACGAACTGCCAACAAACGTACATCGTGCATTTTACTCTACTTATAAACGACTAGCTGTTGCTCGCGGCTCCGCCTGCGTGGAGGTTATATTCGGTAGCAGAAGTATACAATCCAAGGAGTTGTCTTCTGCACTGAGGCACCTGTAGCGATTGTCCAGCCTCTCAGGTGTTGTGCCTGAATCTTGACATTGCATCTAAAGAATACCCCATAAGTTTAACCTCACTTTGCCCCTTTTAGGGATAATTTTTCAAAAACGTTGAAACACGTTTTTCTTTATTTCCTACCAAAAGCCTAAATATGAATTAACAGATCCCTAAGTCGAGGAATTATGGATTTCCCATACAAATTTTGAACTCCTATTTGACCCCTTTCAAGGTTGTTTTTTGAGAAAAAAGATAGCCTATGTCCTTCTCCAGTATATAATCTATTCTCTTACCAAATTTCATTACAATCCGTTCAGCCGTTTAGTCGTGAAGAGGTAACAAACAAACAAACAAACAAACAGAGTTACTTTCGCATTTATAGTATTAGAATGGATTAATTGATGGTCAATAATCGATTGTTATCAATTGAATATGTACCTAATTATAATTGTTTATTCATCGTAAACTGTGTTAAAGCTGATATACGAATTGTCAACATTGATAATTAAATTTATAACTCAGTGAACGGTCAGTTGATTGTTACATTCAAGGAAGTATCACGAAAGGGTTTATACAATGTAAGTAATTATTTTTAATTTACTAAATATACTAACAGAACAACATTGTAAACAAAGTCATCTTTGCAACATAACTATATTTAGTAGAACGATTTGAAGACATGTGTACAAGACTCACTAGTATTTTGAAGTTAATTATTTTTATAACTTCAGAAAATAGATACAAAATATTTATAATCAGGTGTATTATGGAAAAGTTATTACTTAAACAACATCATATATTTAAGTAGTAAGTAGATGAAGAAGACTTTGATTGAGCACTGTACAGTATAGGTAGAAGTATTTGCAATTACCCATATTTGTGATAATGTCTAGTGAATCAGTAAGATTGAAATAAGGGTTTAACAGCGTTTTAAAAAGCCCCGTGTCCAGCAACTGGTTGATATATTGTTAGAATATAATGATATTACAGAGCTTTTAGTTAACAAATGGAATGTTCGTCAACGAATAAAATATTTCTATGCCGTCCATTTGAATCCATGACCAAACATTAAAACCTCCTAATACTCAGACTATTTTGTGCCTTTAAAGGAAGTGATTAAACGACAGTAAATTTTACTAACTACCTACATCAAATGATTAATGAACTTAATAAGAATATTTTCTGTTCCAGAATTCCAAAATGTTGCCAATAATATTATTATTTATAGTAAGCACGGTATCATCGGATAAATGCCCTTATACTTATGACACTAGACCATATAGTCGCATAGCAGTACTTACAATGGAAGGCTTACCTACCAACTTAGTCTATAATAAGAATAATAAAGACCTCCTGCTTACTCTAATTGATTTAGAATCATTGCAAAATGACGACGTTCAAACCAAAATGGACCAGTACGTACTCAGAAATGAAGGTCTTATTAAGATAGACAATATTCGAGGTCAAGCAGCTGCTGTCGATTATAATACCAACAACGTTTATATAGCCAGTGATGAAGGACTAAATGTACTCAACTATACAAATAAAGCTGAATTGGTTGCACTTCAATTAGAAGATATAGTCCAACTTTTTAAGACACAACACGACAATGAATTATATGTGGTCTCGTTTCCTGATTACGATGTTCATACAATAAACACGCAAACTATGGCAAACAAGAGAGTGCAAAACATTCCGTGCGCTTATTTCCTGGCCGTTGATGCTGTGGATAATGTGTATTACGAATGTGATTCGAAATATGTGAAAGTATTACTAAAAGGTTTTCATGAACCCATAGAGTTTGTTGGTATCGGTAAAAATTCTGCAAGAGCTATTGCTGTTGACGCGGAAGAAAATGTAGTCCTGGCTACGAACGATGGATTGTACAAATTAAACCCTTATAATACAATACCAAAGAAAGTAATGGATTTGGATTTTGTACCGTCAGGATTAGCTTTTGCTGAAGATAGTTTCTACGTATCCACAAGTGGTGTTGTTTATAAATATGATGGAGAAAATTGTGACACTGATGATAAAGAACAAATAAATGTTTGACTTTATTTCGGTGTTATTATTATTATAAGTATTATACCTACCATGGAGGAGATAGCTGATTGTTGATACATTGAAATCTCAGGTCATAAATTCTGTCACATGTTTAATATAAAATAATTGAAACAAGTTTATTCATTATGTAACCATTTATATACCAAAATGAACTTAACAAAACATAGATTCTTATGACACTAAAGTTTATTCAAAATGACCTCCGTGATTTTGAATACAGGCCTTCAATCTGCGCGGCCAGTTGTCTATCGCAGCACGAACGAGGTCCATGTCAATATCGGCGGCTGCCTTAATCAAGGATGTCTTGAGTGACTCCAAATTGGGATGAGGCTTTGAGCACGCCTTTTCCTCCAAGTGTTGCCATATCTTGTAATCTAACGGATTCAAATCTGGACTGGAGGAGGGCCAGTCTTCGTGCCGGACTAAGTCGATTTCACGCGCCGCCAGCCAGTCTTGTGTGCTCTTCGCTGTATGAGCTGGCGCCGAATCTTGTTGGAATACCCAGTGCCTGTTATTGAACATGGTATGAGAAACAGGTTCCACAAGGTTCGTCAGGACTGTATTTTGATACACAACTGCATTCGTTTTTACACCTTTCTCACAAAAATGTACCTCTGTTAAGCCCCAATAAGAAACTCCCAACCATACCATGAGCGAGGATGGAAAATGACCTCGTTGGACACGCGGAATACGGTTGCTCGCTTCTTCACTACTGTTTGCGTACACCTTATCATTTTGTTTGTTGTAGCTCTCTTCAACGGTAAAAATTTTTTCATCTGAAAAAAGAATTTGCCGATATTTTTTTCCCGCGTACCGCTTCAACAAATCGCGGCATCTCTTCAGTCTCAGGTCCATTAGACGAGCATTCAAACGATGTCCTGTTTTTCTTCGATATGTCCGAAGCCCTAAGTCTTCATTTAACACCCTTTTCACCGTGGTTCTGCTTAACCCCATCTGAAGGGCCAACAGTTTCTGCTTACGTTTGGGATTTCTTTGAATTCGCGCCTTCACAGCTTTTATCACTGCTGGAGTCCTAAGAGACCGAGGGCGACCACTTCTTGACCTGTCATCTACACTAGAGTCTTCATTGTATCGTTTGATGGTACGATAAACGAATCTTTTGGTTATATTCAAATTTTTCAGTATGTCAAAAATTTGAATTGGCGCGTAACCGCAACGATGCAATGCAATTACTGCAACACGGTCTTCTTTAAGCGTCCACTCCATATTTAAAAATGAGTAAAATTCTATATTGTACACATTTTTATTTTCATGAACAATTTGAAATTCGAATTCAATAAACTTTTTTGTGGCCAGCATTCTAAAATAAAAGTTTTTACTGTGTGACAATACTTATGACCTGACTGTGTACAAACGATTTTTAGGATTTATGGATGATAAATCAATGGCACACACATAATCCTGACCTTGTCCTAGATAATACCTGTATTGATGAACTACGATAGACTATGATCGATCAACACCTACATTTCCACAAAACAAGCATGGTGCAACAAGGTGCATCCCAACCACCCATAAACTTCAGACTCTTAGGATAGACTGTCTCTCGCTACTTGATACTCTATCTGGACGGCACTGCGCTTATCATCAGGTGCAGTGTGGTCACTTTGCCGCGCCAGAATAAAACAAAATATTTTCTTTTCTTTTCACTTATGTTATTCTAGTTTATTATTTGCAACAAAATGTCAAGCGTGTGCCCCACATTCTGTTACAAGACAATTTGGGAATTGGTCTTGGGTCCTTGCAATACAAGCTTTGCTTCGTGCAAGGGTCAACGGCTACCAGTGTTTATTTTAATACAACAGCATTAATTACTATTATGATAAAAATGTAATTAGTTCCTAAGCAAACAGTTTTGTACTTAAATAAATAAATAACTTATTAAAAAAGGCCGATGGCTACACACATGCGTCATTACTCGTGAACGGGTGCTTCTCATGTGGACTGGTCTGCTCAGACTGTTTCAGTAAGGCCCAACTGCTTTAACGAATCGAGATTTTCATCACTCTCACGATGGTCATGTGCGGCACTAGGTCTTGTAATGAGTTTTATTTCGAAATATTGCGATAAGGCAGCTTGACATACACTGAGCTGCTCTAATCTACTGTAAATAAACTTAACTTTTTGGCGGGAGTTGAGAGTTTGGGTACGATATTTGATATTTCGATAGGCGATAGGCTCGCCCCCTATCACATTATGGGACCGAAATTCTGCGAAAAGTTGGTGTACTGGTTACACCTCTGCCTACCCCTTCGGGAATTACAGGCGTATGTATGTATGTATTAATAAAAATAAATTTATACACTACAACGAAATGGAAACAAATCGGACAATCTTCCTTCCTTCCTTGATGTGATATATACCAGCCAATAGACTGTGAACACGGTATTAAACGGAGTGCCAAACAAACGCATATCGTGCATTTTACTCTGCTTATAATCGATTAATTGATGGTCAATAATCGATTGTTATCTATTGAATATGTACCTAATTATAATTGTTTATTCGTCGTAAACTGTGTTAAAGCTGATATACGAATTGTCAACATTGATAATAAAATTAATGAGTCAGTGAACGGTCAGTTGGTTGTTTACATTCAAGGAAGTATCACGAAAGGGGTTTATATAATGTAAGTAATTATTTTTTAATGTACTAAATATACTAACAGTACAACATTGTACCTACACAAAGGCATCTTTACAACATAGCTATTTTTAGTAGAGCGATTTGAAGACATGTTTATTCACTAGTATTTTGAAGGTAATTATTAGAGAGAAAATAGATATAAATAAAATATTTATAATCAAGTGTATTATGGAACAGTTATTACTTAAACAACATTATATATTTAAGCAGTAAGTAGGTGAAAAAGACTTTGATTGAGCACTGTACGGAGGTATTTGCAAATACGTCTTTTTGTGATAGTGGCTAGAGAATCAGTAAGATTGAAATAAGGGTTTAACGGCGTTTTAAAAAGCCCCGTGTCCAACAACTGGCTGATATATTGTTAGAATATAATGATATTACAGAGCTTTTAGTTAACAAATGGAATGTTCGTCAACGAATAAAATATTTCTATGCCGTCCATTTGAATCCATGACCAAACATTAAAACCTCCTAATACTCAGACTATTTTGTGCCTTTAAAGGAAGTGATTAGACGACAGTAAATTTTACTAACTACCTACATCAAATGATTAATGAACTTAATAAGAATATTTTCTGTTCCAGAATTCCAAAATGTTGCCAATAATATTATTATTTATAGTAAGCACGGTATCATCGGATAAATGCCCTTATACTTATGACACTAGACCATATAGTCGCATAGCAGTACTTACAATGGAAGGCTTACCTACCAACTTAGTCTATAATAAGAATAATAAAGACCTCCTGCTTACTCTAATTGATTTAGAATCATTGCAAAATGACGACGTTCAAACCAAAATGGACCAGTACGTACTCAGAAATGAAGGTCTTATTAAGATAGACAATATTCGAGGTCAAGCAGCTGCTGTCGATTATAATACCAACAACGTTTATATAGCCAGTGATGAAGGACTAAATGTACTCAACTATACAAATAAAGCTGAATTGGTTGCACTTCAATTAGAAGATATAGTCCAACTTTTTAAGACACAACACAACAATGAATTATATGTGGTCACGTTTCCTGATTACGATGTTCATACAATAAACACGCAAACTATGGCAAACAAGAGAGTGCAAAACATTCCGTGCGCTTATTTCCTGGCCGTTGATGCTGTGGATAATGTGTATTACGAATGTGATTCGAAGTATGTGAAAGTATTACTAAAAGGTTTTCATGAACCCATAGAGTTTGTTGGTATCGGTAAAAATTCTGCAAGAGCTATTGCTGTTGACGCGGAAGAAAATGTAGTCCTGGCTACGAACGATGGATTGTACAAATTAAACCCTTATAATACAATACCAAAGAAAGTAATGGATTTGGATTTTGTACCGTCAGGATTAGCTTTTGCTGAAGATAGTTTCTACGTATCCACAAGTGGTGTTGTTTATAAATATGATGGAGAAAATTGTGACACTGATGATAAAGAACAAATAAATGTTTGACTTTATTTCGGTGTTATTATTATTATAAGTATTATACCTACCATGGAGGAGATAGCTGATTGTTGATACATTGAAATCTCAGGTCATAAATTCTGTCACATGTTTAATATAAAATAATTGAAACAAGTTTATTCATTATGTAACCATTTATATACCAAAATGAACTTAACAAAACATAGATTCTTATGACACTAAAGTTTATTCAAAATGACCTCCGTGATTTTGAATACAGGCCTTCAATCTGCGCGGCCAGTTGTCTATCGCAGCACGAACGAGGTCCATGTCAATATCGGCGGCTGCCTTAATCAAGGATGTCTTGAGTGACTCCAAATTGGGATGAGGCTTTGAGCACGCCTTTTCCTCCAAGTGTTGCCATATCTTGTAATCTAACGGATTCAAATCTGGACTGGAGGAGGGCCAGTCTTCGTGCCGGACTAAGTCGATTTCACGCGCCGCCAGCCAGTCTTGTGTGCTCTTCGCTGTATGAGCTGGCGCCGAATCTTGTTGGAATACCCAGTGCCTGTTATTGAACATGGTATGAGAAACAGGTTCCACAAGGTTCGTCAGGACTGTATTTTGATACACAACTGCATTCGTTTTTACACCTTTCTCACAAAAATGTACCTCTGTTAAGCCCCAATAAGAAACTCCCAACCATACCATGAGCGAGGATGGAAAATGACCTCGTTGGACACGCGGAATACGGTTGCTCGCTTCTTCACTACTGTTTGCGTACACCTTATCATTTTGTTTGTTGTAGCTCTCTTCAACGGTAAAAATTTTTTCATCTGAAAAAAGAATTTGCCGATATTTTTTTCCCGCGTACCGCTTCAACAAATCGCGGCATCTCTTCAGTCTCAGGTCCATTAGACGAGCATTCAAACGATGTCCTGTTTTTCTTCGATATGTCCGAAGCCCTAAGTCTTCATTTAACACCCTTTTCACCGTGGTTCTGCTTAACCCCATCTGAAGGGCCAACAGTTTCTGCTTACGTTTGGGATTTCTTTGAATTCGCGCCTTCACAGCTTTTATCACTGCTGGAGTCCTAAGAGACCGAGGGCGACCACTTCTTGACCTGTCATCTACACTAGAGTCTTCATTGTATCGTTTGATGGTACGATAAACGAATCTTTTGGTTATATTCAAATTTTTCAGTATGTCAAAAATTTGAATTGGCGCGTAACCGCAACGATGCAATGCAATTACTGCAACACGGTCTTCTTTAAGCGTCCACTCCATATTTAAAAATGAGTAAAATTCTATATTGTACACATTTTTATTTTCATGAACAATTTGAAATTCGAATTCAATAAACTTTTTTGTGGCCAGCATTCTAAAATAAAAGTTTTTACTGTGTGACAATACTTATGACCTGACTGTGTACAAACGATTTTTAGGATTTATGGATGATAAATCAATGGCACACACATAATCCTGACCTTGTCCTAGATAATACCTGTATTGATGAACTACGATAGACTATGATCGATCAACACCTACATTTCCACAAAACAAGCATGGTGCAACAAGGTGCATCCCAACCACCCATAAACTTCAGACTCTTAGGATAGACTGTCTCTCGCTACTTGATACTCTATCTGGACGGCACTGCGCTTATCATCAGGTGCAGTGTGGTCACTTTGCCGCGCCAGAATAAAACAAAATATTTTCTTTTCTTTTCACTTATGTTATTCTAGTTTATTATTTGCAACAAAATGTCAAGCGTGTGCCCCACATTCTGTTACAAGACAATTTGGGAATTGGTCTTGGGTCCTTGCAATACAAGCTTTGCTTCGTGCAAGGGTCAACGGCTACCAGTGTTTATTTTAATACAACAGCATTAATTACTATTATGATAAAAATGTAATTAGTTCCTAAGCAAACAGTTTTGTACTTAAATAAATAAATAACTTATTAAAAAAGGCCGATGGCTACACACATGCGTCATTACTCGTGAACGGGTGCTTCTCATGTGGACTGGTCTGCTCAGACTGTTTCAGTAAGGCCCAACTGCTTTAACGAATCGAGATTTTCATCACTCTCACGATGGTCATGTGCGGCACTAGGTCTTGTAATGAGTTTTATTTCGAAATATTGCGATAAGGCAGCTTGACATACACTGAGCTGCTCTAATCTACTGTAAATAAACTTAACTTTTTGGCGGGAGTTGAGAGTTTGGGTACGATATTTGATATTTCGATAGGCGATAGGCTCGCCCCCTATCACATTATGGGACCGAAATTCTGCGAAAAGTTGGTGTACTGGTTACACCTCTGCCTACCCCTTCGGGAATTACAGGCGTATGTATGTATGTATTAATAAAAATAAATTTATACACTACAACGAAATGGAAACAAATCGGACAATCTTCCTTCCTTCCTTGATGTGATATATACCAGCCAATAGACTGTGAACACGGTATTAAACGGAGTGCCAAACAAACGCATATCGTGCATTTTACTCTGCTTATAATCGATTAATTGATGGTCAATAATCGATTGTTATCTATTGAATATGTACCTAATTATAATTGTTTATTCGTCGTAAACTGTGTTAAAGCTGATATACGAATTGTCAACATTGATAATAAAATTAATGAGTCAGTGAACGGTCAGTTGGTTGTTTACATTCAAGGAAGTATCACGAAAGGGGTTTATATAATGTAAGTAATTATTTTTTAATGTACTAAATATACTAACAGTACAACATTGTACCTACACAAAGGCATCTTTACAACATAGCTATTTTTAGTAGAGCGATTTGAAGACATGTTTATTCACTAGTATTTTGAAGGTAATTATTAGAGAGAAAATAGATATAAATAAAATATTTATAATCAAGTGTATTATGGAACAGTTATTACTTAAACAACATTATATATTTAAGCAGTAAGTAGGTGAAAAAGACTTTGATTGAGCACTGTACGGAGGTATTTGCAAATACGTCTTTTTGTGATAGTGGCTAGAGAATCAGTAAGATTGAAATAAGGGTTTAACGGCGTTTTAAAAAGCCCCGTGTCCAACAACTGGCTGATATATTGTTAGAATATAATGATATTACAGAGCTTTTAGTTAACAAATGGAATGTTCGTCAACGAATAAAATATTTCTATGCCGTCCATTTGAATCCATGACCAAACATTAAAACCTCCTAATACTCAGACTATTTTGTGCCTTTAAAGGAAGTGATTAGACGACAGTAAATTTTACTAACTACCTACATCAAATGATTAATGAACTTAATAAGAATATTTTCTGTTCCAGAATTCCAAAATGTTGCCAATAATATTATTATTTATAGTAAGCACGGTATCATCGGATAAATGCCCTTATACTTATGACACTAGACCATATAGTCGCATAGCAGTACTTACAATGGAAGGCTTACCTACCAACTTAGTCTATAATAAGAATAATAAAGACCTCCTGCTTACTCTAATTGATTTAGAATCATTGCAAAATGACGACGTTCAAACCAAAATGGACCAGTACGTACTCAGAAATGAAGGTCTTATTAAGATAGACAATATTCGAGGTCAAGCAGCTGCTGTCGATTATAATACCAACAACGTTTATATAGCCAGTGATGAAGGACTAAATGTACTCAACTATACAAATAAAGCTGAATTGGTTGCACTTCAATTAGAAGATATAGTCCAACTTTTTAAGACACAACACAACAATGAATTATATGTGGTCACGTTTCCTGATTACGATGTTCATACAATAAACACGCAAACTATGGCAAACAAGAGAGTGCAAAACATTCCGTGCGCTTATTTCCTGGCCGTTGATGCTGTGGATAATGTGTATTACGAATGTGATTCGAAGTATGTGAAAGTATTACTAAAAGGTTTTCATGAACCCATAGAGTTTGTTGGTATCGGTAAAAATTCTGCAAGAGCTATTGCTGTTGACGCGGAAGAAAATGTAGTCCTGGCTACGAACGATGGATTGTACAAATTAAACCCTTATAATACAATACCAAAGAAAGTAATGGATTTGGATTTTGTACCGTCAGGATTAGCTTTTGCTGAAGATAGTTTCTACGTATCCACAAGTGGTGTTGTTTATAAATATGATGGAGAAAATTGTGACACTGATGATAAAAAACAAATAAATGTTTGACTTTATTTCGGTGTTATTATTATTATAAGTATTATACCTACCATGGAGGAGATAGCTGATTGTTGATACATTGAAATCTCAGGTCATAAATTCTGTCACATGTTTAATATAAAATAATTGAAACAAGTTTATTCATTATGTAACCATTTATATACCAAAATGAACTTAACAAAACATAGATTCTTATGACACTAAATTTTATTCAAAATGACCTCCGTGATTTTGAATACAGGCCTTCAATCTGCGCGGCCAGTTGTCTATCGCAGCACGAACGAGGTCCATGTCAATATCGGCGGCTGCCTTAATCAAGGATGTCTTGAGTGACTCCAAATTGGGATGAGGCTTTGAGCACGCCTTTTCCTCCAAGTGTTGCCATATCTTGTAATCTAACGGATTCAAATCTGGACTGGAGGAGAGCCAGTCTTCGTGCCGGATGAAGTCGATTTCACGCGCCGCCAGCCAGTCTTGTGTGCTCTTCGCTCTATGAGCTGGCGCCGAATCTTGTTGGAATACCCAGTGCCTGTTATTGAACATGGTATGAGAAACAGGTTCCACAAGGTTCGTCAGGACTGTATTTTGATAACAACTGCATTCGTTTTTACACCTTTCTCACAAAAATGTACCTCTGTTAAGCCCCAATAAGAAACTCCCAACCATACCATGAGCGAGGATGGAAAATGACCTCGTTGGACACGCGGAATACGGTTGCTCGCTTCTTCACTACTGTGTGCGTACACCTTATCATTTTGTTTGTTGTAGCTCTCTTCAACGGTAAAATTTTTTTCATCTGAAAAAAGAATTTGCCGATATTTTTTTCCCGCGTATCGCTTCAACAAAGCGCGGCATCTCTTCAGTCTCAGGTCCATTAGACGAGCATTCAAACGATGTCCTGTTTTTCTTCGATATGTCCGAAGCCCTAAGTCTTCATTTAACACCCTTTTCACCGTGGTTCTGCTTAACCCCATCTGAAGGGCCAACAGTTTCTGCTTACGTTTGGGATTTCTTTGAATTCGCGCCTTCACAGCTTTTATCACTGCTGGAGTCCTAAGAGACCGAGGGCGACCACTTCTTGACCTGTCATCTACACTAGAGTCTTCATTGTATCGTTTGATGGTACGATAAACGAATCTTTTGGTTATATTCAAATTTTTCAGTATGTCAAAAATTTTAATTGGTGCGTAACCGCAACGATGCAATGCAATTACTGCAACACGGTCTTCTTTAAGCGTCCACTCCATATTTAAAAATGAGTAAAATTCTAAAAAGTATACATTTTTATTTTCATGAACAATTTGAAATTCGAATTCAATAAACTTTTTTGTGGCCAGCATTCTAAAATAAAAGTTTTTACTGTGTGACAATACTTATGACCTGACTGTGTACAAACGATTTTTAGGATTTATGGATGATAAATCAATGGCACACACATAATCCTGACCTTGTCCTAGATAATACCTGTATTGATGAACTACGATAGACTATGATCGATCAACACCTACATTTCCACAAAACAAGCATGGTGCAACAAGGTGCATCCCAACCACCCATAAACTTCAGACTCTTAGGATAGACTGTCTCTCGCTACTTGATACTCTATCTGGACGGCACTGCGCTTATCATCAGGTGCAGTGTGGTCACTTTGCCGCGCCAGAATAAAACAAAATATTTTCTTTTCTTTTCACTTATGTTATTCTAGTTTATTATTTGCAACAAAATGTCAAGCGTGTGCCCCACATTCTGTTACAAGACAATTTGGGAATTGGTCTTGGGTCCTTGCAATACAAGCTTTGCTTCGTGCAAGGGTCAACGGCTACCAGTGTTTATTTTAATACAACAGCATTAATTACTATTATGATAAAAATGTAATTAGTTCCTAAGCAAACAGTTTTGTACTTAAATAAATAAATAACTTATTAAAAAAGGCCGATGGCTACACACATGCGTCATTACTCGTGAACGGGTGCTTCTCATGTGGACTGGTCTGCTCAGACTGTTTCAGTAAGGCCCAACTGCTTTAACGAATCGAGATTTTCATCACTCTCACGATGGTCATGTGCGGCACTAGGTCTTGTAATGAGTTTTATTTCGAAATATTGCGATAAGGCAGCTTGACATACACTGAGCTGCTCTAATCTACTGTAAATAAACTTAACTTTTTGGCGGGAGTTGAGAGTTTGGGTACGATATTTGATATTTCGATAGGCGATAGGCTCGCCCCCTATCACATTATGGGACCGAAATTCTGCGAAAAGTTGGTGTACTGGTTACACCTCTGCCTACCCCTTCGGGAATTACAGGCGTATGTATGTATGTATTAATAAAAATAAATTTATACACTACAACGAAATGGAAACAAATCGGACAATCTTCCTTCCTTCCTTGATGTGATATATACCAGCCAATAGACTGTGAACACAGTATTAAACGAACTGCCAACAGACGCATATCGTCCATTTTATTCTGCTTATAATCGATTAATTGATGGTCAATAATCGATTGTAATAGCAATTGAATATTGTACCTAATTATAATTGTTTATTCGTCGTAAACTGTGTTAAAGCTGATATACGAATTGTCAACATTGATAATAAAATTAATGAGTCAGTGAACGGTCAGTTGGTTGTTTACATTCAAGGAAGTATCACGAAAGGGGTTTATATAATGTAAGTAATTATTTTTAATGTACTAAATATACTAACAGTACAACATTGTACCTACACAATCATCTTTACAACATAGCTATTTTTAGTAGAGCGATTTGAAGACATGTTTATTCACTAGTATTTTGAAGGTAATTATTAGAGAGAAAATAGATATAAATAAAATATTTATAATCAAGTGTATTATGGAACAGTTATTACTTAAACAACATTATATATTTAAGCAGTAAGTAGGTGAAAAAGACTTTGATTGAGCACTGTACAGAGGTATTTGCAAATACGTCTTTTTGTGATAGTGGCTAGAGAATCAGTAAGATTGAAATAAGGGTTTAACGGCGTTTTAAAAAGCCCCGTGTCCAACAACTGGCTGATATATTGTTAGAATATAATGATATTACAGAGCTTTTAGTTAACAAATGGAATGTTCGTCAACGAATAAAATATTTCTATGCCGTCCATTTGAATCCATGACCAAACATTAAAACCTCCTAATACTCAGACTATTTTGTGCCTTAAAGGAGGTGATTAAACGACAGTAAATTTTACTAACTACCTACATCAAATGATTAATGAACTTAATAAGAATATTTTCTGTTCCAGAATTCCAAAATGTTGCCAATAATATTATTATTTATAGTAAGCACGGTATCATCGGATAAATGCCCTTATACTTATGACACTAGACCATATAGTCGCACAGCAGTGACAATGAAAGGCTTACCTACCAACTTAGTCTATAATAAAAATAATAAAGACCTCCTGCTTACTCTAATTGATATAGAATCATGGCAAAATGACGCCGTTCAAACCAAAATGGACCAGTACGTACTCAGAAATGAAGGTCTTATTAAGATAGACAATATTCGAGGTCAAGCAGCTGCTGTCGATTATAATACCAACAAAGTTTATATAGCCAGTGATGAAGGACTAACTGTACTCAACGATACAAATAAAGCTGAATTTGTTGCACTTCAAGGAGAAGATATAGTCCAACTGTTTAAGACACAACACAACAATGAATTATATGTAGTCACGTTCCCTGATAACGAAGTTTATACAATAAACACGCAAACTAAGGAAAAGAAGAGAGTGCAAAACGTTCCGTGCGCTTATTTCCTAGCCGTTGATGCTGTGGATAATGTGTATTACGAATGTGATTCGAAATATGTGAAAGTATTACTAAAAGGTTTTCATGAACCCATAGAGTTTGTTGGTATCGGTAAAAATTCTGCAAGAGCTATTGCTATTGACGCCGAAGAAAATGTAGTTCTGGCTACGAACAATGGATTGTACAATTTAAGCCCACATAGTATAATACCAAAGAAAGTAATGGATTTGGATTTTGTACCGTACGGATTAGCTTTTGCTAAAGATAGTTTCTACGTATCGACAAGCGGTGTTGTTTATAAATATGACAGAGAAAATTGTGACACTGATGATAAAGAATAAATGAATGTTTGACTTTATTTCGGTGTTATCATTATTATAAGTATTATACCTAACATGGAGGAGATAGCTGGTTGTTGACACATTTAAATGTACCAACGACGTTTAAGATTTAAGGATGATAAATATACACAACGGTCACTAGATAAAACCTGTAGTAAGGGTATCACGAACTACGACGGACTATGATAGATCCGAAACAAATATATGTAAAGTACACAAACTTTTGTCTTGGGGCGAAAATGGAACCGCAGCCTCTCGGTTCACAACCGGGTACTTACCTACTCTGCCACGGAAGCTCATATTTGTTTTAATCTAGATGTAAGACCGAAGGTCCTCGTAGTTTTAGATAGCCATTGAACAGATTTGACTTAGTGATGAGTCCGGACTATGTATGTAACTGTTGGGTGTAATAACCAAATCACCAAAAATATGATAAACAAAAAACTTTAAAATACAATTACACCAAGTAGCAGTTTTGTGAATTTCTAACTAATTGTTCTGCAATTGTGTCAATTATATTTATTTTCGAAATCTGCTAATTGGGTAATTTTACATACCTTCAAGATATTTAGGCAGACGACTATCTTAGACGGTGGGAAATTAAACTATCTGATCCTGCTCTTCTATCATAATAAAACATGTTATAGAAAACTTTCGAGACAATAGTAAAAATTACATCATTATAATGCTAGCATTCTTCATTTTGTATACAGAGTGTTCACGATTGGGATTAAAAAAAGGATCTAAATCTCTAAGGTTACTTAATGGAAAATAATATTTAATATCTATGAAAATCCATTGCTGTTCGTTTGTCTCGTTAAAACTCGAGAATGGCTGGACCGATTAGGCTAATTTTGATCTTAAAAAAAATCTGGAAGTTCAGGGAAGGTTTAAAAACACAATTGGATCCGTTAGGTGGCGCTGCTGTCGGTATATCTGTATATATAAAAGAAGAAACTGACTGACTGATCGATCAACGCACAGCCAAAACGGCTCGGGTCAGAGACTTGAAATTTTGACAGTAGGTACCTTTTATGACGTAGGCATCCACTAAGGAAGGGTTTTTAAAATGAAATACTACCCCTAAGGGGGTAAAATAGGGGATGAAATTTTGTATGAAAATCAGCAGATAGGTTCGATGTTAGTCGTTAGTCCACAACAGTTAGTCGTTACCAAAAGTTAAACAAAACCAATACAACGTTATTATAAACCGTAGATTAATATTCTAAACTAGGTTTATATCAACTAGCTGCTGTGATAATGTATAATAACTTGTTCTTACAAAAGTGAGTTGAAATATACTCTACGTTTTATAAAATCCGATAGAGTTGAAACAAAAGAGTGACATCTAGACCTCGACAACTAAATCAAAGGAAAGGTCAACCCGTCGAAATAGTTTTAAAATACCTTGTTAAAGGCCTTTGTACTAAATTTACTGTGTAGCCTAGTTGGTAAAAAATAAGTAAAATATATTTTGCTTACACCCATTATGTAGCAGACAACAACCAGGAGGGTTACTCTTGACACTCGATTCCAATTAAAAATTGGGATTGGGTTCAAAAACTGTACAACTGGCACTCTTGAACGCAACACCAGCGCACGATTTAACTGAATACGGAGGAATTTACTTTATTTATTTAAACACTTTGGAACCTAAATGGTCGCGCACAGCGCGGTTTCAGAGGAATTTCCTCCCGCGAACACTCCGAATGTGGAATGAGCTCCCTGCCAAGGTTTTCGAAGGGGACTACAGTATGGGGTTCTTCAAGAAGGGAGTAAATAGGTTTTTGAAGGGTCGGCAACGCGCATGTGATACTCCTGGTGTTGCAGGCGTCCATAGGCTACGGTAACCGCTTACCATCAGGCGGGCCGTAAGCTTGTTTGTCACCAACGTGGTATAAAAAAAATAGAGTATTTACGATTGCACTCGATCAATTTTTGCAAACTTGAGTAGATTTTGACATTGACGAATCGGATTTGAGGATTTTTGAGGTATAGTGTTAAATGGCCACACAGATTGACGATCGTAGATTCGATTAACACTTCAATCCAATAACGAACTCAGTTGTAACAAAAGTGCCAATATCTTCTCGATTGAAATCGAAACTGTATCGAGTTCAGATTTCATTGAGATTGGAACTGATTTCATGAGTAGGCCTACAGATCTAACCAGATCCTGGTGAATTTTGGTGTAAACATCACAGAACTTGAACTTTTGTAGAGATATGCATTTTAAAGAACTAAGTTTAAATTTCACTATAATAAGAATCGTACTGTATAAGGAACGTAGTATAAACACACGTTCAGTTTACAAACGCATTGCTCATATAAGAATGGCATGTACTGTTTCAAAAATAATATCATTCTATGTCATAACGTTAATAACTATCGAAGAGAGATCACCTACGCAAGGTAAGGAATCATTCTGTTTTGGTAAATTTTAAAACTCAATAATAAGTCCAAGTCAGTAATTTTAAGAACAATTGTTATTGTCATTAGTTCTATTTTCCATTGGCTCTACATCATTATTGATATAAATTAAATAACAGAGACCTGTGTAGAATAAATCCCTCAAACCAACTGGGCTGGAAAGATTAATAACTGTACGTGTGATGTCCACCGGACCTAACTCTTGCTTAATAATAGCTTAATAATCTACAGCTGGGTTCATATCTCCGAAGGGAGTGGATCTGCATTTCACAATAAGGGGCTGTCGTGTATTGGTCGAGAAGAAATGTTTAATATAAAAATATTTCTGCCCGTCTATTGGTTGTGAATCTGCTGTGGAAAATAAACGGTATTGACTAAATGAATTTATATTTCAGAAATCTTGGAATGACTTCACCATGCGTCCACACATCCTAATTCTCCTACTAATAGCGTACACAAAAACGGAAAAGTGTGAACAAATCAAAATCGGCAATGAATTTTACAAACGACAGCTTATAGCCACCATCGATGGATACGCAACTGGATTGACAATTGATCCGAGAACTGAAAATATTTTCTTCATCCTCCATAAAAGGAACTACACTAAAGGAATACATATTTTGAAACATGGCTCTTTGGGAGTCAAAGAACTGCCACTTTCCGACGACGTTACTGGTCAATGTATAGCTGTGGATGCTGCTAATAATATGATATACATCGGAACTAATCAGGGTTTAGTTACATATGATAATTCTCGTTCCGAAATCACAGCTGAACGTCCCATGGGAGACGATGATATCAGAAATATATTTATAGACAAAGCAGACAACCAAATGTACATCACCACGGGATCTAATCACGAAATATTTAAATTCATGAATGGATCAGCAGCTGTTAAGAGATACGATAAGATTCCTAAAGCGTACAGCTTTGTTTTGGATAGCAAAGGTAATGCTTTCTACGAATACGTTGATGGGAGATTGTACTTCTTTTCTATCGAACTGTTCGAGCCTGTTCAATACAAAGGGTTTACTAGAGAGTTGAAGTATATTCTGCAATTGAATAACAGCGATGAAGCTATAGTTGCTGTCAAAGGGTCTTTATACCGATTATTTACTAAAAGTATACTGCCTGTCAAACTTGGGCAGTTGGGTTTTCGTATCACAGGCATGGTTTTTGACAGTAAGAATAATATTGTTGTGGGTACTAAAGGCAAAATTTACAGATACAAGCCGATAGATGGCAACGATCCTTGCCCAGCGGACGATTATTTCATGTCTAGCATATGAATTGATGAAACTGAAATTGATGTCTTCTTTATAAATATGTATTTAAATGTTGTTATAGAAAACTGATAATTTTATACTTTTTCAAATCTACGTGTCTCTACATTTACTTGTGTAATGGCAATTGAATAAATTATTTTATTGTGTATTTAATGTTTTATGCTATTTTTATTTTATTTTGTATTAAAACACAATAATCTCTTCATATAATTTGTCAAAGTTTTTTTTTCGTACGTCATAACTACCATAATTCTTCATCAAATTAAATTATTCTCATACCATATTAAAGCTTATGTTTGTCGCTATTAAAGAGAAATATAAATGTTTTAAAATTATAGGTTATTACAAAAAAGATGAAAAATTAATCTATATACTCACGCTTGTAATCCCCGAAGATGTAACCAGAGCACCCACTTTTCGCTGAATTTCGGTCCCGTAATATGATAGGGGTGAGCCTATCGCCTTACCGGGCACAGATTCCAGACTCCGGGCTAATACTGAGAATTTCAAGATAGAAAAACCCAATATCACATTACCCGACCAGGGGATCGAACCCGAGACCTCAACACAGCAGTCGTAACGCATGCGCAATTACAACTGCGCCACCGAGGCAGAAATATTAACAATGCCATCTATTGTCGTATAAGACTACTTTCGTTACTATTTTCAATTTTGTAGATGAAAATATTTAAAATTAATAAATATTTATATTTACTTATTTCAACTTAATAAAACTACGTATTTAACTATTATCGGTGCGAAGTAGAAGTGCGTTTCAGCTACTAATTCCGTTTACTTTTTTAATAGTTGATTCGTTAGCAACTCTACATAGTTATTATAACGCCATCTAGTGATGAACCTTTAACTAGAACTCGATCTTTAACTTTTACTAATTGTTGTGATATTCAACAATAAATATAATAAATATAATAAATGTACTGCTAATTAAGGTACTAAGTAAATAAATCACAATATAGCGCCGAAAATCATTTTGGCGATGACAATATTACATAAAAAAACTATGAAGAATGAATAAATCCATTTTAGTTCTAACTGTGGCCCCTAGATGGCAGTACACTCTAATTTAGTATGCTCTGAACTCTACCGAGTAAGTATTCTCAATAATAGCTGAAAATATTATTACAATTATTGCATTATTTCTTATTAACATATTATTTTGGAAGTAAGTATATTAATCACTATAGTCATTAGCATATAGCACGACTTTTCAATACATATGGGAAACATATTTCAATATTAATAATTTCTACTGTGGTAACATGACATTAACTAAATTAATTTCATTTCTTAAAATAATATTGTAACAGTAACCAGACAAAATATCAATATAGGCATACCGAAAACACAGAACACAAAAAGGATTTGGGCTCGTCCGGGATTTGAACCCGGGACCTCTCGCACCCTAAGCGAAAATCATACCCCTAGACCAACGAGCCGGTTGGGAAACAGACTAAAATTATTTGGTGGTTTCTATTATACATAGAATATATTATTTACTGCTGCGATGACGCAATTGTTCTTTACGCATGCGTTACGACTGTTATGCTGGGTTCCATCCCCGGGTTGGGTATAGTGATATTGGGTTTTTCTATTTAGAAATACTCAGTATTAGCCCGGAGTCTGTGCCCGGTATGGCGAAAGGATAGGATAGTAAATTAGATGATGTTCTTTTTTTAAATTTTAAGCTATTGTAAAGGAAAATCTAGGATAGAAAAAGTAGTCAAAGATGAAATCATATTTGACTACTTTTTCTTTCTTTTTGCTTTACTTCGTTGTGACCTGTGCTCACATTGAGATTCCAAAAAAGCCATCAATAACCATCAACGGCCAAACTAATTAAATATAATTACACTTGTAATAGTGTTCTCTTCTGCTCTAATGACATGATTCACTAGTGTTGCCTGTTGAGAAAAAGTAAACAATCCAAGGAGTTGTCTCCTTCACTGACGCACCTGTACCGATCGTCGTACCACTCAGGTGTCGTGCTTGAATCATAGAGAGAGGCCATCGTGCAGCCGACTCTCCAAAACGGTGACCGGTCAGACAATATACAATTATAGCCCGATCGCCTTTATGCAGCGCACGCAAGCTCTCAAAAGGAATAAATTTTCCCCGTTTTTGCAACATATTTCATCGATGCTCCGCTCCTATGTCATAGCGGGATGTTATATAGCCTATAGCCTTCCTTAATAAATGGGCTATCTAACACGAAAAGATTTTTGCAATTCCAACCTGTTGTTCCTGAGATTGACGCGTTCAAACAAACTAACTCCTTTTTTTTATCCTGGCACGGCAAAGTGATCGCACTGCACCTGATGGTAAGCGCAGTGCGGTTCATTAGAGTATCCAGTAGCGAGAGGCGATCTATCCCCCGCTACTCAACACAGAGATGCCGGCCTGCTTCTTCACACTACGCCATGGGCATGAAGGTGAAGAAGCGGTCGAGGGCCTATTGTCAGAGTACTCAGAAGGCCGCAAAATGGCCAAACATTGTACCCCAACTCTAGAGACTCCCGAGAAAAATAATGATCTTCAGCTTTATAATATTAGAAGTAAGTTTTTATCAATTGTGACATTTCATTGTTAACTTTACATAAATGCGGATGCAACACTAGATGCTGAAGATAAATAAAAAGTCCTTCACACGATCACGGCTTGTTAAATAATTAATTACGTCACGTTACATGAACGAAGATTTCTCAAGTCATAACTTTAAACATAACTTACGCTAGCCCCTACCATTTGTCTCGGAATGTAAGTTAAACATTATGAACTATCAGAAACGTGAATTTTATGAGTGATTTAAATAAATAAAATTTAAAGCAACCTTAATTGGAATGGAATATTTAATAATGTTTTATATTAAAAAACAATAGAAGATTTTAAATATTAATATGTATTCTTGGAATATTCTGGAAAACTATATACTTCTTTTTGCGCGCAGGGCGGAGTGTCAGATTTGGCTTAGTTCAAGTTCATATTGAGGAACTATATGCTAGTGGTAGGATATTCATATCCGCCCGGATAGCGACAGGGTGAAAACCCCGCCATAGTGGCACACGCAAGTGTGTCGCGTTCCGGGATCAGCCAGTGTACATCCGGTTTTTGTCGGGGGTCTTGAGTTGGGGTACGTTGTTTGGCTGTTATGTGGCCTTCTAAGTACTCTGACACTAGACCCTCGACCACTTCAAAGTACGACACCGATATTGAAAGAAACCTTAATGTTGTAATTATTTTTTAGCAAAGTGTATATAAATGTTAAGAAATAGGTTTTAAGGTGATATTATTGGGAAATTATGGATATTAAGGCGGTGTAAAATTTCAAAATGAACTTTTGTTGTAATACATACTTTCATAAAGATCATAAGTGTCGAGGACAGATTCTTACACACTAACGAGGTAGTGGATTCAATCCCCGTTTAGAGACAAATATTTTTGCAATATTATCTTACTGATATTATAAATGCGAATGTTTGGATGGATGGATGTTTGTTACTCAATCACGCGGGATAGTCCGGAATAGCCTTGGTTACTTCTATCCCAGTAAAATCATGTTCCCGTGGGATAGTTTTTGTTCTTCGCAGAGTAAGGGATCGACATGATTTTTTGCATAGTGGTAGTTTTGGTATTAGGGAATGATATAGGCTATTTTATATTCCGAAAAAATTATGGTTGCTATGAGATAACAAAATATAGAAAGGTGGAATAGCTTAAGATGACTGATTATGATGATGGATTATATACCTTTTACACACATACATATACACTCACGCCTGTAATCCCCGAAGGGGTAGGCAGAGGTGTAACCAGTACACCCACTTTCCGCCGAATTTCGGTCCCACAATGTGATAGGGGGCGAGCCTATCGCCACATCGGACACCATTCCAGACTCCGGGTTAATACTGAGTATTTCTAGGTAGAAACACCCAATATCACTTTACCCGACCCGGGGATCGAACCCGAGACCTCAGCACAGCAATCGTAACGCATGCGCAATTACAACTGCGCCACCGAGGCAGTCCTACCTTTACCTATACCTTTTCTTTCAAAAATTCCACGCGGGTGGAGCCGCGGGCCATATCTAGTCACATATATTTGTTTCGGGTCTGGGTAACATCGAAAGTCTCTCGTAGAACCCTGATACCTACGATACGACCCGTATTTGAGTGTGGGATCAGATCTGTGACACGTACGTATACACTCACGCCTGTAATCCCAGAGGTGTAACAAGTACACCTTTGCCTACCGCTTTAGGGATTACAGGAGTGGGTATGTATGTTTGTATTATTGACTCCATGAAATATTATATATTATTTAGATTTAATGTTACTTTGCCGCCAGTTCAGTTTTTTTTTATTTTTTGTCCTGGCACGGCAAAGTGACCGCACTGCACCTGATGGTAAGCGCAGTGCGGTCCAATTAGAGTATCGAGTAGCGAGATACAATCTATCCCCCGCTACTCAACACAATCATGCCGGCCTGCTTCTTCACACTACGCCATGGACAAGAAGGCGAAGAAGCGGTCGAGGGTCTATTGTCAGAGTACTCAGAAGGCTGCAAAACGGCCAAACATCGTAGTCTAACTCTAGACCCCCGACAAAACCAGATGTACACTGGCTGATCCCGGAACGCGACACACTTTCTAATACACCCTGTGTACGGTGGTCGCTATCCGGGCGGATATGAATATCCTACCACCATCACACTCACCGTTTTCTCGACTTATATATGCGTCAGAATAATGTAATACAAGTACAATAGTAGCGGTATTCATTGTTTTTAAAAGTGAAATTACTTCCCATAAACAGATAGTTATCGGGTAAACTGCGTTCCCCATTGTCCTACGTATCAAGTGTGAAACATACTTCCTCCGTAAAACGAAATAAAAATACAACTGGATAGGATGTTTTTGACAGCCTTCGTGGCGCAGTAGGCGAGTAGCTGTGAAATTGGAGGCCGTGGGTTCGATTCCCACACCGGGACAAATGTTTGTGTGACGGACAGATATTTGTGTCCAGGGTCTGGGTTTTGTGAGAACGAAAATTTATTTTTAAAACCCACAACACAAGACTCGTATCTTAGTGGGATCGGGGCTATCGGACTGTTGGGTGTTATTATTATTCCTCTCGCTAGAAGAGTTAATAATTATTATTTTTATTAACCGACTTCAAAAAAGGAGAAGGTTAACAATTAGTCGGAATCTTTTTTTATGTATGTTACCTGATTACTCGAAGACGCCTGGACCGATTCGAGAAATTCTTTTTTTATGATATTGAAAGAAACCTTAATGTTGTAATTATTTTTTAGCAAAGTGTATATAAATGTTAAGAAATAGGTTTTAAGGTGATATTATTGGGAAATTATGGATATTAAGGCGGTGTAAAATTTCAAAATGAACTTTTGTTGTAATACATACTTTCATAAAGATCATAAGTGTCGAGGACAGATTCTTACACACTAACGAGGTAGTGGATTCAATCCCCGTTTAGAGACAAATATTTTTGCAATATTATCTTACTGATATTATAAATGCGAATGTTTGGATGGATGGATGTTTGTTACTCAATCACGCGGGATAGTCCGGAATAGCCTTGGTTACTTCTATCCCAGTAAAATCATGTTCCCGTGGGATAGTTTTTGTTCTTCGCAGAGTAAGGGATCGACATGATTTTTTGCATAGTGGTAGTTTTGGTATTAGGGAATGATATAGGCTATTTTATATTCCGAAAAAATTATGGTTGCTATGAGATAACAAAATATAGAAAGGTGGAATAGCTTAAGATGACTGATTATGATGATGGATTATATACCTTTTACACACATACATATACACTCACGCGTGTAATCCCCGAAGGGGTAACCAGTACACCCACTTTTCGCTGAATTTCGGTCCCATAATGTGATAGGGGGCGAGCCTATCGCCACACCGGGCACCATTCCAGACTCCGGGTTAATACTGAGTATTTCTAGGTAGAAACACCCAATATCACTTTACCCGACCCGGGGATCGAACCCGAGACCTCAACACAGCAATCATAACGCATGCGCAATTACAACTGCGCCACTGAGGCAGTCCTACCTTTACCTATATCTTTTCTTTCAAAATTTGGTGGTGGTAGGATATTCATATCCGCCCGGATAGCGACCACCGTACACATGGTGAAAAACCCGCCATAGTGCGGCACACGCAAGTGTGTCGCGTTCCGGGATCAGCCAGTGTGCATCCGGTTTTTTGGGGGTCTAGACTTGGGGTACAATGTTGGCCATTTTGCGGCCTTCTAAGTACTCTGACAATAGACCCTTGACCGCTTCTTCACCTTCTTGCCCATGGCGTAGTGTGAAGAAGCAGGCCGGCATGATTGTGTTGAGTAGCGGGAGATAGATCGTCTCTCGCTACTCGATACTCTAATTGGACCGTACTGCGCTTACCATCAGGTGAAGTGCGGTCACTTTGCCGTGCTAGGATAAAAAAAAAAAAAAAAAAAAACCACGCGGGTGGAGCCGCGGGCAATATCTAGTCACATATATTTGTTTCGGGTCTGGGTAACATCATACGACCCGTATTTGAGTGTGGGATCAGATCTGTGAGTGTGACTGTTGGTTGTATTTTATTACTTATACATACGTACATATATATACACTCACGCCTGTAATCCCAGAGGGGATAGGCAGAGGTGTAACCAGTACACCTTTGCCTACCGCTTTAGGGATTACAGGAGTGCGGTGTTCCACAGGGCTCAGTCCTGGGCCCTCTCCTGTGGAACATCGGCTACGATTGGGTGCTCCGTGGTACTAACCCCCGAGGCGTCGCTGTCGTCTGTTATGCAGACGTCGTCCATGGTCGCCAGCCGGAGGTCCTGGCGTGCGGTGGCCCACTTCTGAGAGAGCGTCATCTCGCAGAAGGAGAGTGCCGAGAGGGATCGGGAACGATATGATCCCTCCCGCCGCCAGAGAAGACGTAGGAGGCGCCGGGTGGACGACTGACCGGCGTCTCCCGCCCTGTGGAATGGGGGCGTTTGAGAATTTCACCACGGTAACCCCTGCCTGTCGTACGAGGCGACTAATTGGAGCCATCGGAGGTCGCGGGCGCGCAGCGGGGGGCTGTTAGCCCATATCGATGCATTCCAATTTCGGTGCATCGTGCGACCCCGAGATGGACGGCAGCGCGGGTGGTAAGGCCTCGTTAGCTGTCGTTGTTCGGTGCGCAGGGGCTCCTAAGCCCCACATGGAGATGGGCCCGTACAAGGCACCGCGCAGGGGCGGTTGCGGCAGCAATTCTAGCACTCCTTAGAATACCCCGGGATCGCTCCGTAAGCGCCGAAGAAGGCCACCGCGGGGTTTTAGCTGGTAGTGTCAGGTGGGGTGTACATAGAGAGTAGGGACTCGGCCCAGCGGCAGCACGGATAGCCATCATCCGTGCGAGGGGGATGCTGGGTCGTAAGACCGGCTAGTCCAGCATAACCGTTTTATTCCTATTCCGCTTCCGCCCGGAGCGGGCGGCAGTAATAAAACGCTTTCCCCGCGAAAACAAAAAAAAAAGGGGATTACAGGAGTGGGTATGTATGTATGTATTATTGACTCCATGAAATATTATATATTATTTAGATTTAATGTTACTTTGCCGCCAGTTCAGTTTTTTTGTCCTGGCACGGCAAAGTGACCGACTGCACCTAATGGTAAGCGCAGTGCGGTCCAATTAGAGTATCAAGTAGCGAGATACAATCTATCCCCCGCTACTCAACACAATCATGCCGGCCTGCTTTCTCACACTACGCCATGGGCAAGAAGGCGAAGAAGCGGTCGAGGGTCTATTGTCAGAGTACTCAGAAGGCTGCAAAACGGCCAAACATCGAGTCTAACTCTAGACCCCCGACAAAAACGGATGTACACTGGCTGATCCCGGAACGCGACACACTTTCTAATACACCCTGTGTACGGTGGTCGCTATCCGGGCGGATATGAATATCCTACCACCAGCACACTCACCGTTTTCTCGACTTATATACGCGTCAGAATAAAGTTATACAAGTACAATAGTAGCGGTATTCATTGTTTTTAAAAGTGAAATTACTTCCCATAAACAGATAGTTATCGGGTAAACTGCGTTCCCCATTGTCCTACGTATCAAGTGTGAAACATACTTCCTCCGTAAAACGAAATAAAAATACAACTGGATAGGATGTTTTTGACAGCCTCCGTGGCGGAGTTGGCGAGTAGCTAGCTGTGAAACGAGAGGCCGTGGGTTCGATTGCCACACCGGGACAAATGTTTGTGTGACGGACAGATATTTGCGTACGGGGTCTGGGTTTTGTGAGAACAAAAGTTTCTTTCTAAAACCCACAACACAAGATTCGTATCTTAGTGTGGGGTCGGGGCTATCGGACTGTCGGGGGTTATTATTATTTAAAAATCAAAGAACAACTAATATTTAATTCCTCTCGCTAGAAGAGTTAATAATTATTATTTTTATTAACCGACTTCAAAAAAGAAGAAGGTTAACAATTCGTCGGAATCTTTTTTTTATGTATGTTACCTGATTACTCGAAGACGCCTGGACCGATTCGAGAAATTCTTTTTTTGTTTAAAAGGGTATACTTCCCATGTGGCCCCATTGGCACCAAGTCAGGATCTGATGATGGGATCACAGAAAAATTAAGGGAAACCCTCAAATTTTATTGTGACGCATAATTTGTTTTTTATTGAAGTCGGTGTACTTTTTATGAATAAACTTTAACTTATCTGTCTAAAAATCGTTTTTTTTTATCAGCAACCTCAGATGTCCAATGGTAGAATGAGCATGAGAATGGTCGAGGTGAAACAAGAGTCCATTCGATACCCGTAAGATAAATGTTCGGTCTGGTTGTTTAACCGACTTCAAAAAAAGGAGGAAGTTCTCAATTCGACGTGTTTTTTTTTATGTTTGTTACCTCAGAACTCCGTCAATATCCGACTCCAAAAATAATTGATTTCAATTGTATGTAATTAACTGATGTAAATGTAAACAATTATTTTTTGCTTTTTAGTTGTGTCTGGGTTTTTTGAAGACGGTTTTATTTTTAATTAATAAGTAATAATTTTGTTAGAGTATCAAGTAGCTAGAGATAACTATACCTCGCTACTCGACACAATCATGCCGGCCTACTGGGTAGCTTCTTCGTCTTCATTTATGGCAAAGATAATTAATCGTACAGCCTAGGATGACCTTATTTCTTAAATAGTATGTAGTA
Organism: Laothoe populi; assembly: GCA_905220505.1. NCBI lineage: Eukaryota > Metazoa > Arthropoda > Insecta > Lepidoptera > Sphingidae > Laothoe > Laothoe populi. Next base: position 10,370,397 of record HG992173.1, read on the forward strand.
TCCAGAATGAACATACTTATTGTAGTTATGATATTGCTCTTGTACATTATAAATCGTTAAAACTAATTTACGTGCAATATCATTTCTCGAAAACTTCTTCAGTAGTCCAACCAACATTCACTTTTATGACATTTATATAAGTCAATGCATCTTGCAGAAAATAATGCAGACATGAATTTTTTTATGAATATACAGTTGAATTTTAATCAGTTTTGAACAACAATTTTATTATCTCACTATACCACTTTCATATTAATAACTTTTACATCCATTGCTACTTTCTTGAAAACTGTATTCTTATATGTCAAGGTAAAACAGAATTGGATAGTAAATTGTTCAATATCTCCAACATTCAAATTTCGAACATCACGCATTCTACTCGCGTCCACCACCACGTTCAGTATAAACTGTTTAAAACTAAAAACTCTAACGTGCAACCGGCCAGTCTTAATAAACAAGGAGGCCGAGTTTTTTATCACGAATTTTAATAAGTTTGTTGTTTTGGATTCAGAACGAAATGTGTATGTGTGAAATAATAAGTTAATACATCTGACATATATTTCCGAACGAAGTGGATTTTTTAATAATGTGAGTTTCTTTTTAATATTGCAAGGAATTAGGAACATAATGTCGATTTTTCCGCCAATAGAATTATAATGCAAATAGAGAGTAAAACCTGTACCCATATCTAAAGTCGATTTAAATTAATCAATTTGATTAGTGTAAATGCTAATGTTACTTAAAAATAATTGTAGATTAGACTACATTTTATTACAGACACTTTCTATATTCTATTTTATGAAAAGGTCAAGCATTTCAAATAAAAAGTAATGTCATTTTTAAATTAAATTTCGAATGTAGCCAACATTTATGGAATAACCGTTCATTAATTTTAATTACTTGTAATATCGCCTTGAATTTACAAGTAGCTTCTCAATCATTTACATTGGGATATTCTAATACGCCTTCAAGACTTTGTTACAAGGATAATTATGCTGGTTATTTATGCTTAAAAATTGCTAATTATATTTTGTTCCCATGGCCTTTAGACACTTATTTTGTATTAATTTAGCCGCCATTTATTCCCACAGACAATATCACTTTTAACCGACTTCAAATAAGAAGAGGTTCTCAATTCGTCGGAATCTTTTTTTTATTAGAGCCAAGACTCTTGTATAAATAAAACTTTTATCTAAGTGGTTAGGACGATTCACGATGACCACCGTATTCATATTGATAGACCATGGTGTGCTCTTTCCTCAATTTATAGAGATGCTTAAAACAAATAACTATTGTTTATAACAATAATTTTATCTGAAAAAGTACACCAATTTCGATAAAACAAATTATGCGTCGCTATAAAATTTGAGGTTTTCTCTTGATTTTTCTGAGATCCCATCATCAGATCCTGACTGTGTCAATGGGAACACCTGGGAGGAATACCCTTTTAAACAAAAAAAGAGTTTCTCGAATCGGTCCAGGCGTCTTCGAGTAATCGGGGAACATACATAAAAAAAATCCGACGAATTGTTAACCTCCTCCTTTTTTTTAAGTCGGTTAAAAAAGTAGTCCTAATACACACCATACATTATAAAAATATATAATTAGGAAAAGTAATATTTATAGTAAAATCGTTTTTCCCAATTACGTGAAGTTTGGAGATTTTTTATTGGTAAATATTATACTGCAGGATATATCTTTATTGGCACATTCGTCAGTCAATTTATTACCGAATACTCGAATAGCCAATTTAATAACTGTCAAGTTATGATAGCTATTTTCATATAGGTACATACATTGCCATACCGGGCACCATTTTCCAGACTCCGGGCTGTTATTGACATACATACATATACATATACACTCACGCCTATAATTTCCGAAGGGGTAGGCAGAGGTGTAAGCAGTACACCCACTTTGCGCCGAATTTCGGTCCCATAATGTGATAGGGGGCGAGCCTATCGCCACACCGGGCACCATTCCAGACTCCGGGTTAATACTGAGTATTTCTAGGTAGAAAAACCCAATATCACTTTACCCGACCCGGGGATCGAACCCGAGACCTCAGCACAGCAATCGTAACGCATGCGCAATTACAACTACGCCACCGAGGCTGTTATTGAGTATTTCTCAAAACCCAATATCACGTTCCCGACCCGGGGATTAAACCGAAGACTTCCACACAGCAGTCGTAACGCATGCGCAATTACAACTAATAATAAAAATCTTTATTTAAAGTAATATTATATTGGAAGACGATATTTCTAATAGGATCATTTTGATAATTTAAAAGCTAACCTCAGACCGCAATGTCATGCATATTCAGGTCACCTAACTGAACTAATACAGGGTCGTTTAAAACCACAGATTCTCATAACCACTGCCAAGGTTACGGAAGACGTAAAATTAAGGAAACGAATCATACAGCCTACAATTATACAATAGATAAAAACCATCACGAATTTGGTAAAAAATGTTGTAATGATTTTTGGAAGTTTAATAGAGATATTAATAGTTTTATGTTATTACTAGCGGCTACCCGCGGCTTCGCTCGCATGGACATATGTATATTAAATAAAATAATACTAGCCCTGTATTAAACATTGTCCCACTGTTAGGCACGGGCCCCCTCTACTAATGAGAGGGGTTAGGCCTAAGTCAACCACGCTGGCCTAATGCGGATTGGTAGACTTCACATACCTTCGAAATTCTATTGAGAATTTCTCAGGTACGTAGGTTTCCTCACGATGTTTTCCTTCACCGTTAAAGCAAGCGATTATTAACAACTTATATACTCACTCAGAGGTGTGTGCCACTTGGGTTTCGAACATACGACTTTCGTCTTGACAGTCCGTACCGCAACCAACTAGGCTATCGCTGCTTCATAATTATATATTAAAATAAGGCAGATTAAAATAATACTTTTGCCTCAATTAATTAAAACCCTTAATTCACCCTCTCAGAGGAAAATTGAATATCGTTACATGTACATTTATTTGTAACCAGAAGAAGGTATATCCGGTTTTTTAGGGGTCTAGAGTTGGGGTAAAATGTTTGGCCATTTTGCGGCCTTCTGTGTACTCTGACAATAGACCCTCGACCGCTTCTTCACCTTCTTGCCCATGGCGTAGTGTGAAGGAGCAGGCCGGCATGATTGTGTTAAGTAGCGGGGGATAGATCGTCTCTCGCTACTCGATACTCTAATTGGTCCGTACTGCACTTACCATCAGGTGAAGTGCGGACACTTTGCCGTGCTAGAATAAAAAAAAAATTCGTGCTTCTTACCATGAAAATGTCGGACTTCCACTCAACTCTTATTTTACCACCTTAGAGGTGAAACTTCAAAATCAAAAATCAAAATCAAATATTTATTGAATCCATGAAATGTTATACATTATTTAGATTCAGTCAATTTTTTACTCTACCGCCAGTTCGGAATGCAGTTTCGCTAGAGAAGAACGGGCAAGAAACTTTAGCGTTGCTCTTTTTCAACATTGGTTAACAATATTTGGTAATACAATTATTATACAATTTTAATTTAATTACATTAGATTAGAGCAGCTCAATGTGTGTTAAGCTGCCTTATTGCAAGATTGTGAAATAAAACTCATTACAGTACCCAGTGCCGCACATGACCATCGTGAGAGTGAAATCTCGATTTCTTAAAGCAGTTGGTCCTTACTGAAATAGTCTGAGCAGACCAGTCCACACGAGCCGCACCCGATCACGAGTAGTGACGCATGTGTCAGCCATCGGCCTCCTCAACCATGTTACAGGGAAGAGACCGACCTGGCACATGGCGCCGCAGCAAGCACAGACACTTTAGCGAGCATGACATACCCAGACTAAATACAACAATTAAATACTAAGACAATAATATCAAGTAAAGTCATGTAAGGCATATAAGTTCGCAATGTTAAGCAAATAAAATATTGGCATAACTTAATATATATATGTAACTCTTATACAAACATATAAAGTTCCCAATAATAAGTTAAACTAACTTCTAAGTAATAGGATAACTTATTCCCAAGCCTTTCGGTCATCTAAATATTCAGAAATTTTGTAATAGGCTTTATTACTTAGTTTTCGCTTAATAGTAGCTTTAAAGCATCTTTCATTAAGTTCTTTAATATGACTGGGAACCTTATTGTAGAAGCGTATACAAAGCCCCTTGAAAGAGTTGCCGATTTTGTGGAGCCTTGTTTTATAACTAACAAGATTATTTTTATTTCTAGTATTTACACTATGGACATCACAATTTTTTGGAAATTGTTGTATATTCTTATGGACATACATTAAATTAGCGAATATAAATTGTGATGCTACTGTCATTATATTAATTTCCTTGAATTTTTCTCTCAAAGAACTCCTAGAATTTAGCGAGTAGATAGATCTTATAGCTCGCTTTTGGAGAGTAAAGATGATATTGATGTCAGCAGCACCACCCCATAGTAGAATCCCGTAGCACATCAAACTATGGAAATACGCAAAATAGACCAACCTAGCCGTATCAGCGTCGGTCAATTGGCGTATTTTACTCACAGCATAAGCTGCGGCACTTAATTTTTTGGACAATGCAGATATGTGAGATCCCCATTGAAGTTTGGGATCTAATGTTATGCCCAAAAACTTGGTTGTCTCCACAAGACTCAATTTATCCCCATTCATATAAATATTGGCGTCGATCTTTTTGACATTAGGTGTTAAAAATCGAATACATTTGGTTTTCTGACTATTCAATAGTAAATTATTAACGCTAAACCAATGTACTATTTTTGCGAGCGTGTTGTTTACATCGTCAAGAACAGAATTATGTCGGCTTACTTTGAATATTAAAGAAGTATCATCTGCAAACAACACTACCTCACAGTTGTCCCTTATGCAATAAGGTAAGTCATTTATATAAACTAAGAATAGAAAGGGTCCAAGAATCGAGCCCTGTGGAACTCCCATGGTAAGAACAGACCCAGGAGATAATTTTCCATTGACGTCTACACTTTGAACCCTATTACTTAAATATGACTTAAATAACTTAAGAGCAATACCATTAATTCCATAGTGACTCAATTTCGTGACAAGTGTGTCATGGTGTACACAATCAAAGGCTTTAGATAGATCACAGAACACACCCAAAGCATCCCGTGAATCCTCCCAAGCATCAAAGATATTAGTTAGTAGCTCAACACCAGCATCAGTGGTGGAGCGACCCCTTGTAAAGCCAAATTGTTTATGATGCAACATGTTATTCCGAGAAAAATATTTTTGCATTTGCATTAACATAAGCTTCTCAAAAATTTTGCTTACCGAAGGTAGCACAGAAATAGGTCTATAATTATTGGGGTCAGCTGTACTACCCGTTTTAAAAAGAGGAATAATTTTACTCATTTTCAACTTATCAGGAAATATACCACTATTAATACAGGAATTAAATATTACAGCTAGCTGGGGAGCTATAACAGGGATAACAAAATTTAAAATTTTTGTAGATATTCCCCATAGATCACATGTATTCTTAACATTAATTGCTCTTACAACTTTTATAACGTCCGTACTATTAACACATTGGAATTCAAATGAATCTTTACACCTTGTAACATTTTCTAGTAATAATTTTTCTGCTGTGGTTGACGACGAATTTAAATTTTTTGTGGTAGAAACTGGAATATCAGTGAAAAAAGTTTCAAATGCCCTAGCTACATCTATATCAGAATTAATGATTTTAACATCAATTTTTAAGCTAAAATCGGTGTCACGAAGTTTAGCTTTTCCAGTTTCTTTGCTAATTACAGTCCATGTCGTTTTAATTTTATTTTTAGAGCTTTTTATTAAGTCACTTATGTGAATTGATTTGGCACAATGACATACTCTTTTAAAAATTTTTGAATAATTCTTAACATAATCAATAAAATCACTATTATGATTATATGATCTTTGATGATAGAGATCATATAATTTCCTTCTACTAATATGAATTCCTATAGTGGCCCAATCGCTGAAAGTGCAATTCTTGCCTGTAGAAACCGATTTCGATGTAAAAACTGATTTAAACTCCTCACAGAAGGTGCTAAAGAAAGAATTATATAATATATTAGGATTATTATTATTTAATGTAATGTTAAATGTGTTATTTAATTTACATTTAAATTTCTCTAAGCGGGTCTTTGTTACTGGTATAACAGTGTGTTTTTTATTTGATGTCATCTGGAATTTACTACTAAATGAGATTAATTGCCCACAGTGATCAGAGTCAAGATTATTAATAATTTGTTTATTAAATGGTACTATATCTGTAAAGATATTATCTATACAGGTTGCACTTGTACTAGTTATTCTAGTTGGCTCTGAAAACAAGTGCACTAAATCAAATGACATAAAAAAACTTTTTAGTTTTACAGATAAGGAATTATTTTCTAGTAAATTTATATTAAAGTCTCCACAAACAAGCAATCTCTTATTCGATTTATTTAATTTATTCAATGTTTCTTCAAGTACATATTCAAAATTTTCATATGATGAGGTGGGTGGCCTGTATACACTGATAACAATGAGCTGCTCCAGTTCAATACACGATATTTCTGCAGTCTGCTCCACGGAGAGACTCACTATGTCCTTCCGTTCTTTAAATTTAAGTTTTTTATTTAATATTATAAGTGAGCCTCCACGTATTGCATTTTGTCTACAAAAATGGCTACCAATTGTATAATTATTAAAATTGAACATGAGCTGTTCAGATCTGAGCCAATGTTCTGTTAAACAAAGGATGTCAACATCCTTACAACCCATGAACAATTCCATCTGTAATTCTTTACCTAGTATACCCTGACTATTCTGATGAACTAGGTTTAAGATATTGTTACCTTTAGTGATAAACTTATTCTGAAAAGCAGGTAGAGTGGAATTTATATTTATTAAATTATTATTTTGACTATTATTCTTAATTAATATGTCAATATTCCTGTTTTTATTATCAATGCAAGAGGTGTCCTCTATTGTCTTTTGAACTAATTTAAATTATTTGGGATAGATACGCTAGTATTATCCTCTATATCAAGAATAGGCTGCTCAATAGAAGCAACTTGAATAGCCAATACCTTGGCTTTGTCAAAAAAATAAGGATATAGCGATTTTGCTATAAGTCTTTTTATAAATTTGCTATAAAAATTATTTTTAATGTTATACTTACTAGAGTAAGTATTAATGTCTAAAAGTTCTACCTTGTTACAATTATTAACAAGGGTGTCAATACTTAAATTTAACTTATACCTAATATTCTTTTCTGCGGGTGGCAACCTTGTACTACACGGGAATGTGGACATCACAATCTTATCTACTTTGAAAGGTGTTAGTAACTTTAAGTAGTTGGTGAATTTTTGTTTGTCCACATTACCCCTATTACCAATTAAAATTACCAGTGTAGTGAAAGAATAAAATTTATACTTTAAAATACTATCCATTATTTGACTGTAAGTACTACCTGGCATACAATAGTTTATAACTGATTGTCCGGGTTGTGTATTCACCAATTGACCTAGGCCTTTCCCAATATCATCACTAAATATAACTATATTCTTTTGTACATAACTGTTAGATGTTAAGGTACTGTTGGTTCTTAAATTTAATGATTGTTTCAATGGAGTGTCTGATAACTTTAACAATGAACAGTTACAATTACTACAATTGTTATTGTTGACTAATGAATTAAATCTTTCCGAATTATAGTTACAAGTGTCAACTAATTCATTTAAAGCCAATATGTGTTCATTAATTTCTTTTTTAGAAATTTCATATTTTTTTGACATAGATTTCAGTGAATCTTCTAAACTAATAATTTCCAATTCTAATTTATTTACTTCTAATTCATATTGGTTTTTATTGTTGTCTATAGTATTTAAACAAGATTGCAACTGTTCCCTCATATTTACTCTATTTTTACTTTGCCTTAATTTTTTTGTAAAATATTTATTTTTATTTATCAATTTATGTGTCTTAGAAATAAATTTATTGATACGTATATACTTTTTCAGTTTGTTCCTACTGCATAACCCTATCCCCTTAAAAGAGTGATTGGCACTGTGTATAACAGTCAAGTCAATAGTAGATGATTGGGGACTATGGTTGTTTGCTGCAAGAACCAACTGCGGAGAGGTTGAAACTAATTCATCAAACAGGCTCTGATTTTGCAATACTGTTTCATTTAGCTTGTCATTTTCTAATTTATTTATTACTCTTTGAGCCTCCTGTAACAGCAATTCCAATTCAGCGGTGCGTTTCAGAGCATGCTCATACTCATCACTGCATCGGCTAAATCCTTCTACTATAGTTTGTAACCTCTCTCGTTCATCTAAACATGTCTCATGTTGCAAATGTAATTGGGACATTTCGTTTCTCATTAAAGAATTTTTATCGGACATTTCCAACAGTACCTTTTCATTGTCATCTCTCTCTCTATACAAATCCTCAACCAACTCCTTGGAGGCCTTCAATTCCTTTAATGCCAGTTGTAGTTTGGTCTCCTCTTGACGAGAAAAGGCCTTACGAGTCATCATTATAGAATGAGTAAGTTAGTATGCACTCTAATAAATAAGGTGAAGGTATCTAAGTGTCAACCCAGAAGTAGATTGAGTAACAATATAGCAAAATCAGCTATAAAACCTAGTAATAGTAGGTAGCTTGAGTGAAGATGTAATATGTAATTCGCAAGACAGAGAGTTAACTATGAATACACTAAAGAGAACTTTTAAAATTTTTAAATGTTAACGATGTAAGTACTAAGTGATGTACGTAGGTAGTGTCACTTGCCAGTTGAACTTCTTTTCACTGTTTAAAACTCATAAATATTAGTAATTTACAATATATTCACCACTTAACACTAATAACACTACGTGATTAATTGGAAAGGGCCGTAAATATATATATTTTACAAAAAAAACTTTAAGACACGGACAAAACAGCTGTTGTCGATAGTCTTCATAAAATCCTTCCTTAATGGATGCTTATAGCATAAAAGCCATTAACTGCCAATATTTTAAGTTTTTATCCCCATCGGTTTAGGCTCTACGCTGATGAATCAGTTAGTCAGGGCAAGTAGTTACATATAGACAGCCTCCATGGCGCAACGGGCGATTAGCAAACTGTGAAACGAGAAGCCGTGGGTTCGATTCCCGCACCCAGACAAATGTTTGTAACATAATTTGTTTCGGGTCTGGGTGTTGCGCGACCGTAGTCCCTCGTAGTTCTTGATACCAACGATACAGGTTTTTCTCAGTGTGGGGTCAGAACTTTGTGTGTGACCCCTTTGTGTGTGATTGGGTGTATGTATTTATATCAATAGATAGTGTATTTGTAATAAAAATCATACATATACACTCACTAGTTATTATTATTTATTATTATATACACTCACGCCTGTAATCCCCGAAGGGGTAGGTAGAGGTGTAACCAGTACACCCACTTTTCGCCGAATTTCAGTCCCATAATGTGATAGGGGGCGAGCCTATCGCCGTACCAGGCTCAGGTTCCAGACTCCGAGATAATACGGAGAATTTCTAGATAGAAAAACCCAATATAACTTTACCCGACCCGGGGATTGAACCCGAAACCTCAGCACAGCAAAATTGCATTCTGGGGACATATCACTATCTCCCTCGCACAACGGCTGAGTGATGTGGCCATTCTGAGAACTGTGACGTCAAGGGACATATGCATCCTTTGATTGCCATTAGATAATTACCCCTTCCAGCAGATTTGAATGGTGTCTAATTTACTTATATTCTTTCGATAATAAGTTTTAGGTAATGTAAATTGTTGATCAAATTAATAAAAAAATTGTGAAAAATATAACTGCTGGCCTCTGGTTGGCTTTGTCTCTCTCACATGATATACATAGCTGTATAGAGACGCTCCATTCTCTGTGTCTATGGTAAACACTTACTTGTTTTTTTTAGTCCAAACGAGCATAGCAATAATAGACAAGTTTAAAAATCTTTAAGACGTGGTTGCAAAATGAAGTTGTTAGAAGTAAACGCCGTGTAATTTACATAGGTTCTATGCCCTATGTCCTTCCTAGTTTTATGTCGTGAATCTAGCGAGGCTATTTCGAAATTAACCTTTAAGGTTGGATTAGAAGGGTCACTAACGAATATAAGATGAGTAGCATCTATAAATCGCTTGAAATGTCAGTAGTGAATAATCGATATTGTTCGGAATCAATCGGGTATTTCATGGAACATGGTCTCCCGCGATACAGTACGGAACCATTGCATTTAATGTCATTTAAAAAAATGATCAGTAAACAGATACTATTAGTATTTATATCATATTAGTGGGTCCGGCAGAGGTCGCCCTGCTCGTAAAAGCAGCGTCACACCGACTGCAGCGCCATCTGCCGGGCTGATTTGTGAATCTAAACCATCCAAGGCGCCACCCAAACGCATATAAAAAAATTCATTCAAATCGGTCCAGCCGTTTAGGAGGATTTCTGTGACATACACACGTACAGTAGAATTATATATATAAAGATATTGAATAAACTAATGACCCGATTTGACAAAGATGTTTCTATATGTTCGTTTTTGGCTATTTTAGGTTTTATTAGAATAAAGTGTAAAAGCTCGCATGGCAGGTCCCATTAAGTAACACCAGTGGTGATTTAAATTTGCCTTAATTAGATGTAAATGTCCTTATGTTTGACATTACTACCTATTTACTTCATTATTTTATCTCTCGCTTTGTAGAGAATCTAAATTTATATTAGTCGCAGCTTCGCCAGCGTAATAGTTATCTTTGAAAGAAAAGGTATAAAATCAATGGAGATATCTTAAGCTATTACATATTTCTATATCATGCTATCCCATAGAAACCGTGCATTTTCCGGAATAAACAATCTATGTCATTCTCAGAACCCTCAACAAATACTATGGAAAAAATTATGTCGATCCCTTGCTCTGCGTACAACAAAAACCAAACTATCCCACAGGAACCGTACATTTTTCCGAGATAAAAAGTAGCCTATGTGCTATTCCAGACTATAATCTATCTCTGTGCCAAATATAAACCAGATCCGTCCAGCCGTTGAAGCTTGATTGAGTAACAAACATCCATCCATCCAAACACATATTTTGTCATGTAACTTGTACTTTCTCCCTTTTTTTTAAAGACAAAAGATTTACATAATTTGGCTAACTTAGGGAACATATATTGGCATATACTACGGGTGGTTACCAAGGGCGGGCACGTAGTTTGGGTCGTTACCTTACATGCTTTTGACTTCAAGATTCTATGGTAAGTACCATAGACTACCAGGCTAATGTCCTAGTGATATATACGCAGGAATGAGTCAAGTGTGACGACCACTAGCGCGTGAAAGTCAGGGAACGGAAATCAGGGTTGTCAGCTCCTAAAATCGAAAAGCCGGAATCATTTTATCCCTTTTGATATGGCCAGTCACGTACAACACCATATTCGCGAGCCGTAAATGTAATAATTAAGACTGTAGACGGTTAACGTTAGGCAGCGGCTTTGCTGTGTCCTGGCATTGCAGAAGTCTATGGGCGGCGGTGACTACTTACCATCAGATGGTCCGTCTGCTCGTCTGACTAGCGAGGCACTAAAAAAAAAGAATTTCGTCACCATTTACAAGGGATATGTAATTTTTAAATGACTGTCTTAAAACACATTATAAACTCTCTCGATGAAACCAGCTTACAAAAACCTCATTGAAATTAATCCAACCGAACTTGCCATACATACTGACAGATACAGACAGATATACAGCCAAAAGCTTTATACTTCTAATATGCCTCTTTCTTCATTATACCGATGTCCGTCCATATAGTTCATATTTCACCGGAAATGTATCCGGCTTTTTGAACCTGACAAGCGACAACCCTAGATCGATCGGAAATAATTGTAAACTCGAAAAAATAGCCAAATACGTTTTCCTGTTCCTGACATGTCACGGAAGAATGCCCCACAATCACGAAATGACATACTGTAACTGATTTTGCACAAACTATAATATTATTCATTGTTTTTTAAATGCTGTTTCTTCACCTTCTTGCCCCATGGCATAGGGCGAAGAAGCTTCACAGCAGGCCCAGATTGTGTTGAGTAGCGGGAAATAGATTGTGTCTCGCTACTTGATACTCCAACTGGACGGCACTGCGCTTACATCAGGTACAGTGTGGTCACTTTGCCGTGCCAGAATAATGATGGTGAGGAGTGCCGTCCAGTTAGAGTATCAAGTAAATATAGTACAAATAATATTTATATAAACAATACAATTGCTTAAAACAATAAAAATCAGACCATTACAACGCTTTTTGCAGATTTCTTCATACACACTTTTATATGCGAAATTAATATTACTGCCATCGCGTACAAGGCCTACTGCTTTCTATGGATTATCTCAAAACCTCGGATATTCTGCCAAGATTGACCAAAAACAAGCCCGCTGAGTTTGATTCGCTGGATTCTCTCAGGACTGGATCGCGCCGCGTAGTATCCAGCGGTAATGAAAGCCCGCTGAGTTTGTTTCGCCGGGAAAATCAAGGGCTACCCTCAAATTTTATAGCGACGCATAAATTGTTTTTTATTGAAGTCGGTGTACTTTTTATTAATAAATTGTCCCGTTGTTAGACACGGGCCTCCTCTACTAATGGCCTAGCCCAACGCGAATCTATGGATTGGTAGACTTATATCTTCAAATGTCTAATAAAACAATTCTTATCACACAGGTTTTCTCATGTATACTTGACTGAGTTTTCTTAATCGTTTCAGACTTGTTATTTTTAGGGTATTTACTATTATTAGAAATACTGAAGGTATAACTGAGGTATTTAGGAGACTAGTTGGGGGTAGTTAATAATGACAACCAAAGTGGGAGTAGTAAATGTTTAATATAAAACAGAGTGCCTTCCGCGCTCCGGGGTTCAGTTGGTTCAGTTCAGTTTAGTTGAGTGGAAGACAAGACGATAGCCAGTATATTCGTGTTTCGGTGTAGTAAGTGTAAATGGTAATCATAATGGTAATCAGTTCAATGGCGTTGTTCAGTTTAGAGGGTAATGCTGGTAGATTAATTATAAATAGAAGCCTTAAAGTGAATCCTGACATGCGTGTGTGTTGATATTAAGCACTGAGATGTGTAACAGTGTCGTATAAATCAATCAATAAATTATAAACATTGTATTTGTGCCTTTTAAATATCCATCTTTCATAGTTTTGTTGATGTTCCTAACATTATGGTTACGGCATGCGTCAGACACTTCTTCTTCTTCTTCTTTTTTATAATTTATGTCTTCCACTATGCATGATTCTGCCAGTGTCAAATCCATCAGACACGAAAGTGACATTATCATCTGTCAACCGTTTATGGCACCACTGCCTACCCTTTATAGAGGTAAGCTTAAAATATGTACGAGTATAATAATATGGAAAACTATGTTCTATCGCAACATTATTTTGAGGTCAAGGATTGATATTTTATAACCAAAAGCTAATTCACAATAATTAAACCAATAAACTTCAATTTAATTATCATAAATTGGTAATAATCAATATTAATTGTTAACAATTGAATATCAGTAATCAAATTAGACTTAAAACTTTTTGAATGTATAAAGAAAACAATGGACTGTGTTTAATTAAAAAACAAAAGGCATTGTAAATTTAACTGGCATTGGAAACAAAAAACTTACGTAAAAAGGAATGTCGATAAAAAACTATAGTAACAATGACTATTGCAAGTTCTAAAGAAAAATGACAATGTAAAAATTCTATTTTTAAAATTTTGTAACGTTATTCATCTGATTGACAACTAGAGAGGCGATATCTTAGTTGACAGTGATACGGACTGCCGAGAAGAAAGCCGCAGGATCAAAACCAAGAGGATAGGAGGAGAGGGATTTGGTTCGAAAACTGTACAATTGGCACTTTTGAACGTAACACCAGCGCACGATTTAACTGAATACGGCGGATTTTTTTGTAACTGAATGAAATATAGTATTTACGATCGCTAGTTCGTAAATATAACCACTATTATTTTATAGTGGTAGAGCCACGCTGAAGACATATTTCTAAAGCATGAATGGGCCGGCTCGACCGGGGTAGAACCACTGTCTCACAGAAAACCAACGTAAAGTGACAGTTTACTGTCGCGTTTCGTATGGTAAGTGACATATCCGGAGGCCCAGATTCTCCCTTCCCTTCCCTAATCCCTATTCTTGTCCTTTAAGGCCGACAGGCGCATACATGATACTTTCGGTATTGTGGATGTTCATGGGTGGTGGAGATCACTTAACATCAGGTGACCCACTGGCTTGTTTGTCGGACTATACTATAAAAAAAAATATATATTCTATTTCATTTAGTTGAGTGAGTTAGAGTACCAATATCTTCTAGATTGGAATTGAAACTGTATCGAGTTCGAGATTGGAATTGATTTCAAGAGTAGCCCTACAGTTCGAATGGCATACACATCTGACTTTTCGGAAATAGGTGTATATTTATTGTAAATTATAACATTCAAGTGCAGTGTGGTCACTTTGCCGTGCGACGATAAAAAAAAATCAAGGAAAACTTTAAGGTAACCTGCATACCTGAGAATTTTAGATACGAAATTTCGAAGGTGTGTTGAATAGGACAGAAATACGTCCGGCGAGCGGTAGGTGTATTAGTTGCACCTCTGCCTGTCACATCAGGGATACAAGCGTGAACTTATGTTGTGTAACAAACCCTTTTAATATTTAATTTTAAATATTTTTTTATTATGTCAAACTTTTATGAACAATTAATATGGCTGTCATCATTGATATATATAAGGGGATATCACACAAGATCACGTGACCTGAAGCCAAATTTTTCCCTAAAATGGCGTCGACCACCCACAGCAAATTGTGATGCATATTTGTTTCGATCTTATTGTCTTTTGTACCACAACAAAAATTACTTAAACACGCACAATTCATTTGAAATCGTAAAACAAATCTCGCACGATACATCAATGACAGTCAAACTACTTAGCAAAGTGTTTTCATAAAATGGCGTCATGTCGAAAAATTAGCTTCAAGGCGGAGCTTGATGACATATCAAAAATTGAAAACCGAAAATTTTAAACAATTGCGTGTACAGTACTCTTGTTGACATAAGTAAATTGCAACGAGTTGGAATGAGAGAGCAATGTCTATTAGTGAAGTTCATATTTGCAACATATTTGTCTAACTAGAAATTATAGGCAAATAAGTGCTTATCCCCTTCTATATATCAATGGCTGTCATACATAACAGCTGTCAAAATATCTACAATGACATATCTCGGAAATCTTTAAACATGTCATTCGATTAATTACTTAACCTATGGACAATAAAGATCCTTGCATTCTCAGTACAAGGCAACCGAAATGTCAGTCAATTATTGCTTAATTTGGATAAGCAATTAAATCTTATGGGGGTCGTGACCCAATCGTAAATTATGGTAGAAGTGCTCTTATCTTAAACTAGCTGTTGCTCGCGGCTCCGCCCGTGTGGAGGTCATGTTTAGGATACAAAGTATACAATATACCAATTTTCATGCGTTTAACTTCAAAAATGACGGATGTTCATACAAACTTTCATCCCCTATTTTACCCTCTTTGGGGTGGAATTTCCAAAAATCATGAAATATATATTTTTTAATAAAAGGCCAAATACTAATTTTCATGAATTTAACTTCAAAAATGACGGATTTTCATACAAACTTTCATCAAAACCATTCCATATTGGATGCCTACGTCATAAAAGGTACCGACTTTCAAAATTTCAAGTCTCTAACCCCAGCTGTTTAGGCTGTGCGTTGATATGTCAGTCAGTCAGTCAGTTTCTCCTGTTACATATACAGGCTTACGTGCCGCTATGGCTTTACACGGTTATTTTGAGGAGATCATAACATGGATCATAACATCATTATATGGGTTATGTGTGGGTGGCTGGATTTTGCATATTGCCTTGTGGCTTGCCTACAATAGGGTAGTTTCCTGTATTTAAGTACATTATTCGATATGCAACCAAATATAATACGCAAGAGAACCTTTGTGAAAAGAGAATCAAAATTGCTAAAAATGAGTTCACATTATTTTCAAATATTGGTATGAGCAAAAATGGGTGCGTAGTAGGAACATCTCGCTATCTCCCTCGCACGACGGCACAGTAATGGACATTTTGAGAGTTGACGTCACGGCTCATATAGTACATCCTTTTACTGTCATTTGACAATTACCCTTTCCAGTAGATTTGAATAGCGTCTAATTTACTTTTGTTCGGATTCACAAAATTATTTCGCTAATAGGTTTAGGTAATGTAACTTGATAAATAAATTAATAAAAAAATCGTGTCAAATATTCTATACTTTAGCAATTTCTTTGAAACATCTGGAGCTTGGCTAGTAAGTCATGTAGAAGCCTAAAAGTCATTACAAAATACGGTCTTTTAACTTTTAAGTTTAATTACAGTACATGCTATGTCGCCCTTTCGTAATTTAACCGTAATTGATTGCATTTTCAAGTGTCAAGTTATTAAGGTTATTTCGTGAAAGATACTTCTACGGTTGTATATACTATATCTATGTACTTCTATAATCATGACATATCATTTTTTTTTCTTTTACGTCCCTGCTAGTTTGAACAAATACGGCCTTAGTGTGTATTATGTGTTTGACGCTTTGACATACTCTATTGACGTTGGCAGTATGGAAGTAAACAATGAATTATTTATTTTATGAATTTGTTACAGTTATAATACACATTTTGGCTTTCTGCGCCCTTACTCCATATAAACTTTAACTATGCCAAATATCACACTCATCTCTTCACGTATTAATATAAAACATAATTTCATTGGATTATTTTGCTTAGGTCAGCTCAATGTATACAATTATAATATTGACAGCCTCCGAGGCGCAGTAGGCGAGTAGTCGGCTATGAAACGAGAGGCCGTGGGTTCGATTCCCACACCGGGATAAATTATTATGCGCCATATTTGTGTCGGGTCTGGCTGTTGTGAGACCGTGCGTCTCTCGTAGTTTCTGATACCCACGACACAAGACTCGTATCTTAGTGTGGTATCGGGGCTATGTGTGTGACTTTTGCGTGTTTTTTATTGATTAATATAAAAAATACACACCTTAACAGTGCAGTGTATATGACCTCGTGATTGCGGTCGACTCTATGTTGGACTGTGGTTACTATCAATTGTAGTAGTCAAATAAAAAAAATTGAATGACGCATTAATAAATGTTCGAATGCCTTGTAATTTGTTTCTCTTTTTTTTATAGCATAGTCTGACAAACGAGCCAGTGGGTCACCTGATGTTAAGTGATCTCCACCGCCCATGAACATCCACAATACCGAAAGTATCATGTATGCGCTGTCGGCCTTGAAGGACACGAATAGGGATTAGGGAAGGGAAGGGGGAATCAGGGCCTCCGGATATCTCACTTACCATACGAAACGCGACAGTAAACTGTCACTTTACGTTGGTTTTCTGTTAGACAGTGGTACTACCCCGGTCGAGCCGGCCCATTCATGCTGTAGACAAATATGTCTACAGTGTGGCTCTATCACTATCAAAATATCACTTTTCCTGTGAAACTTGATATTCTCTTAATAAACCTCATGCTTGAAGAATTTCCTGTCAATGGAAACACCCATCTGGAAAGAGCACTATTACCTTTCACATTTTTTTATTATAAAAATAATAATAATACTAGCCCTGTATTAAACATTGTCCCACTGCTGGCCACGGGCCTCCTCTACTAATGAGAGGGGTTAGGCCTTAGTCCACCACGCTGGCCTAATGCGGGTTGGCAGACTTCTCATACCTTCGATTTCAAATTTCATTTAAATTCTCAGGTATGCAGGTTTCCTCACGATGTTTTCCTTCACCGTTAAAGCAAGCGATAATTAACATTTTAATACACACATAACTTTTAGAAAAGTCAGAGGTGTATGCCACTTGAGTTTCGAACCTACGACTTTCGTCTTGACAGTCCGTACCGCAACCAACTAGGCTATCGCTGCTATTTTTATTATAAGTCAATAAAAATGCCGGACCTTTTTAAAGAAACAACATAAATTTTATTTCGTAGAAACATTTTAAGATGTGGGTGGCCTTTTTTAAAATTGTTAATATTTTCGATCGACTTTATCCTCAAAATACGGTTACTGGGTATTTTGTGAGTACCTATTTCAAGGAAAAAGTTTTTTTTTCAATCTGATATGTTCTATTTTTTCATGTCAACGTAATTTTGTCATTTATAAAAAGCTTTGGTCGGTCAGTTTGCAAAATTCATTTCCTTTTAGGAAGTATTTTGTTCACACTATTTTGTATCGAAATAAAACTAATTTTACAGATTTTATCGCGGCTAATTCGATGTGCATTATTTGCGTAAACTTAAAAAGACACTATTTTGCATTCTATTATCATTCAATTTATATTAATAGTATTTTAGACTACCTTGGTGGCGCAATTGTAATTGCGCATGTGTTACGACTGCTATACTAAGGTCTCGGGTTCGATCCCCGGGTCGGGAAAAGTGATATTGGGATTTTCTATTTATAAATACTCAGTATGAGTGTATGGAGTCTGGAATTTTAACCGTTATGGCGATAGGCTCGCCCCCTATCACACCATGCGACCGTAATAAATTCGGCGAAAAGTGTACTGGTTACACCTCTGCCTACCACTTCGAGAATTACAGGCGTGACTGTTTATGCATATGTATGTATTTTAGAAATTTAAGCTGTTTGTGTTCACAATTTCTCTTAAAGATTCGATTACAGAATGCATTATCTACAAAGATACATTTATCGTTAAAGATAATATATTTTACAGTACGTGTGGGATGTTTGAAACAAGTGAAACCGATTCCGGAAGAATCGCACACGGCGCGATTACGTCCGTCCACATTATTACGTAACTTGTGATTTGCACGCGAAACGGAACGTAATCACCATATTGACTTGACATTGCACACTATCCATGGAATCTTACAGACTTGGCAGCATGGTCTCTGACCTTAGCCGGTTCCTTGTGGAGAGAAAAAAAAACCATGGAATCCTATGGGATAATTTAAAAAAAATTGTAATTTAGATGTGATGACAGTCAATTTTTTTGTACGTCCACATTATTACGTAACTTGTGATTTGCACGCAAAACATAGTCGCCATATTTTATATCCATGGAATCTTACTTATTACTTGGCAGCATGGTCTCTGACCTTAGCCGTAGCTTATCGAGCGAAAAAAAAGCGTGAGTTGGAAAACCCGCCATAGTGGCACACGCAAGTGTGTCGCGTTCCAGGATCAGCCAGTGTACATCCGGTTTTTGTCGGGGGTATGATGTTTGGCCGTTTTCAGGCCTTCTGAGTACTCTGACACTAGACCGTCGAACGCTTCGTCACCTTCGTGCCCATGTAGTGTGAAAAAGCAGGCTGGCATGATTGTGTTGAGTAACAGGGGATAGGTTGTATCTTGCTATTCAATACTTTAATTGGACGGCACTGCGCTCACCATTGGGTGCAGTGTGGTCACTTTGCCGTGCCAGGATAAAAAAACTGGATGAAATCCCTCCCCTTCACTATCCCTTGTCTTTATGACCGAATGCATCTATGATTCTTCGGGTATTGTGCGTGTTCATCAGATCACTTTCAGTCAGATGATGTCTCGTCAGAATTAATAATAAATCCCAGCGGAAGTGTGACTTAACAAATTATATCACCAAGATATAAATTACGAAATAACTTATCAATAGTCTTATACAACATTATTCAGCAAAAGATTGATATCTGTACAATACTTTGCGAACAATGTTTGCCAATCAAATGACATAAAAACGTTGACAATGAGAGGTGGACACGATAATAATTGAAGCCGGAACGGTGCTATGATTAGTCGTTTAATATAGATTTGCCAACCGTCCTGTTTTCCCCGGACATGTCCTGGTTTTTAGAGTGTCCTCGGGTGTTCTGGATAGTTTTTAAGCAGCATCCTGGGTTTTTAAAGCCCCGTGATAAGGTCATGTATGTTCAAATTCGCACAACACTTTTGCAATTCTTGCTTTAGGAGCGGCCTCTCGGCTCGCAAGTGTTCACGATATTTTAAAACAAAGATGCGTCCTGTTTTTAAACTGAATTGTCTTGGTTTTCTAAATTCAAATCCTAGTATTTGAGTTCCGGGGTGTGTAACCCTAGTTTAATAGTAACCTTACAGCTCTACGCCAGTATTTCATTAGATTATTATTGACCATCGTCTTTCATCTATATATAAAACACAAGAAATGTTTCTACCTATGTCCTTTGAAACCACTAAACCGATTTTAATGAAAGTTTCTGTATGTGTGTGGTTGGGTCCAACTTAAAAGATAGGATAGTTTTAGATCCGATAGGTGGCGCTGTTGTCGAGATTAGAATTTCTGTTTTTTTTTTTCAACAAAAAATACAAAAACAACGTCTGCCTAGGACCACTATTGTCCAATAATTTCTAAGCGCATTGTGTTTAAAATAATCCTACTAATATTAGAAATGCGAATGTTTGCATATACTCAATCACGCTACAACGGCTGGGCGGATCTGGTTGAAATTTGGTATAGAGATAGATTATATTCCGGAATACGGTAGGCACGGTACGGCTCAACGGTAGGCAGCGGCTTTGCTGTGCCTTGGCATTGCAGAAGTCTATGGGCGGCGGTGACTACTTACCATCAGGTGGCCCGTCTGCTCGTCTGCCTATCAAGGCACTAAAAAAAATAGCACACAGGTACACTTTTTATCTCGGAAAAAGAATAGCTCCCGTGGGATAAGAAAATTACATGGGCTACTTTTTATTCCGGAAAAATGCACACTTCCAATGGGATAGCAAAATATAAGGAGTAATAGCTTAAGATGCCTCCATGGATTGTATACCATTTCTTCCAAAAATAGCCTCCGCGCGGGCGGAGCCGCGGGCAACATCTAGTAGCAAAATATATGCGATAAATAATATTAGGGTATTTCCTATTATTAGAAATACCGAAGGTATATCGGAGGTATTTAGGTTACTAGTTGGGGGTACATTAATAATGACAACCTAAGTGGGGATTAGTAAATGTTTAGCATAAAACGGAGTGCCTTCCGCGCTCCGGTGTTTAATAGAAGACGAGACGATAGCCAGTATCATTGTAGTTCGGTGCAGTATTAATGGTAATCAGTTCAAAGGTCGCGTAGTTCAGCTTAGAGGGTAATGCTGGTAGATTCATTATAAAGAGAAGCCTTAAGTAAATCCTAACATGGGGTTGTGCTAATATTAAGCACTGAGATGTGTAAAAGTGTTAATATTCAAACAAAACAAATGACACACAGTTATCGGCCTCTATTGTATCACAGATTATTACGATTCACGCCAACATTCGCATTCATGACTGGTTATTGTAATGAATTGTAAAGATTAGACATAAGTCATAGAGTATACATTTTTATTTAAGAAGTGTATTTTCGTGTGCAAACAAATTTAATCAACATTAACAAATTTAAAGTGTGTTTGTAAGGTGCTATATTTTATATGAAAGTCTCTGTCAAGTTTTAAATACATTATAATATTAATTACTCCAAGACAAATATTCAAAATTTTATTTGGATCCAAGCTGGTAATCCAAGTAAGTGTAAGCAATAACATAGAAATTTCAAATCAGAAATATACGACGAAAAGGCTATGGCATACACTCACGCATGTAATCCGCGAAAGGGGTAGACAAAAGTGTATATCGGCGAAAAGTGGGTGTATGTTTTAGTAAACTATTAACTAGTTTTTCACTTTTTAAACTCTACATGTCTCTACTAATTTACTAAAAGTGTAATAGCAATTGAATAAATGACTTTCTTGTGAATTTATCGTTTTATTTCATTTGTGTTAAAACACAATACCTAATAATTCTTATTACATACATTCACGCCTATAAACTTCGAAAGGGTAGGCAGAGGTGTCACCAGTACACCTACTTTTCGCCGAATTTATTACGGTCCCATAATGTGATAGGGGCCGAGCCTATCACCGTACCGGGCACAACTCTAGCCTTCGGACTGATACTGAGTATTTCTAAATGAAAAAACGCAATATCACTTTACGCGACCCGGGGATCGAACACAAGACCTCATGGTAGCATTCGCACAACATAAGAAACCATTATAAAAAAGTATTTAGTTAAAATGGGCTCTTTCCTAAAGTTTCCCGTATGTCATTACTTCCCAGAATTCTTTCCTTATAAGCGACACTATCGGATGGTGTAATAATACAGTGTGTGTGTGTTTTTTTCAAAATCAACGAGTTAGATTCCTGGCTAGAAATATAGATTTTTCAAAAATCCAATGATGCAGTTATAGTTTGCATCAAAATCGGGCCCGAGACTTCTTTAAGTACTTTTAGCTATCTGTCATAGTTTCGAATTTGGCCATAGATGCCCACTTGAAAAATTCACCCTGTATACCGGGTGTCCAAGAAAATGGCGCAGCTGCTTATATACATTATAGTATAACGGGAATGCATCTTGAAGGATAAAGTATACAGCTGAAAGTTCATGACCTGACATAATTTAAAGGGAAGTCTATTAAAATTTCGTTGCTGGTGAAAAAGTTTTCATGGATTTTTTCATTAACGATTTAATCTATGACGAAATTAAAAAATATGTGAACCATAAAATGACTTACTTTAACCATTCTAACTGGTTTTATGCGGAATAGTTGAGATAATAATTGAAACTTTAAACTGTTATAACTCCGAAACAGATATGGGTTTTCAAAAATTATTTTTTTATTAGCATATTAATATTATGCCCTTGCATCCAGGGAAGCAGGTGCGCCATTTTCTTGGGCACCCGGTATTAAACTATTAAATGAAGGTGAATAATTATATAATACACTAGCGGACCGCGCAGACGTCGTCCTGCCTGGAAAAGTAGCACCACAAAGACAGTAGTGCCACCTATCGGGTCCAATTGTGAATCTAAACCATCCAGGGCGCCACCCAAACGCATACGAAAAAATCATTCAAATCGGTCCAGCCGTTTAGTAGGAGTTCAGTGACATACACACGTACAGTAGAATTATATATATAAAGATAAAATAATAGTTAAAATGAAAACAAACATAGAAACAGACCTTTACCTTCGCAATGGGTCTCATAAATCACTGAACGTTAAAGTCGTGCCCGTTCACTTTTAAAGGACAAAGCTAAATAACAGCTGCATTCTGAAATCACATTAGAATCCTCTCAAGATAAGGATTTAGTAAAACCTAAGAAGGGCCAAAGGGCAAAGGTTTCTTATCTAATTTTCTTTGTGGAATCTTCAGATTCATTCCTATTATTTGGAGGGAAAAGGATGCGAGTAATCAGGAAGATAGGGGTGCCAGCGAGTCCTTAAATGAATTTCTATCCTAGACCATTTAATCCAGCCCAGAAAGCCAACCAAAACTCATTACAAAAAACTTTAATATAATAAAATTTTAAACATAGGCGTTGTATGAAAAAAATGACACTTGTAACTTAAGAATGTTTACTTGTAATGCAGTAATGTATCTACTTAGCTTGGTAGAGTTCAGTTATATAATTTTATACCGTCTATTTAAGTTTAAACAAAAAAATTGTCAAGTCAATCTTACGTGGACTGAATTTGCTCAGCGGAATCTGTCAATTCATTTTATGACAAACACTACAGTTGTGATTTTCGGAAACAGTTTGTATGTTATTTTTGCTTTTGCTCGTGGCTACGCCCGCGTGGTGGTTATTTTTGGAACAAAAGGTATAAAATCCATGGAGACCTCTTAAGCTCTTACATCTTCCTGTATTATGCTATCCCGTAGGAACCGCGCATTTTCCTGTATAAAAAGTAGCCCCTCATTATTTCTTCCCCTTAGGTGTGAAATTTCCAAAAATCCTGTAACAAATATTTTTTATTTTTAACTAAGAGGCCAAATACCAAATTTAATGCGTTTTACTGCAAAAATGACGGATTTTCATACAAACTTTCTTCCCCTATTTTACCCCCTTAGAGGTAGAATTTCCAAAAATCCTGAAATATTTATTTTTAACTAAAAGGCCAAATACTAATTTGCATAAACTTAACTTCAAAAATGACGGATTTTCATACAAACTACCATCCCCTATTTTACCCCCTTAGGGGTGGTATTTCCAAAAACCCTTCCTTAGTAGATGCCTACGTCATAAAAGGTACCTACTGTCAAAATTCAAGTCTCTAACCCCAGCCGTTTTGGCTGTGCGTTGATCGATCAGTCAGTCAGTCAGTTTTTTCTTTTATATATACAGATGACAAAGCAATTTTAATAGTTTATTTATTGTAAGTACTACAACGTCAAATAAATTCACTAATATATATTATTTCCCATATTCATACATGTAACTTAATAAAGCGATATTTAACAATGAATACACACGAAACTTAAAAACTCAGAAGTGTAAGCCATTTGGACTTGTTTCGAACCTACAACTTTCGTCTTGACAGTTCGTACGTGCCAATTGGCAATCGCTGTTTAATCAATACTAATATAAGCAATCCTATATAATTTGATAAATAAATTATATCATTAGGTCATATTGACAATAGAACCCGTTTTGACCACCGTATCAATAGAATACATTAGCATTGCAAAACTATAAGCCTACCGAAATATTCTTGAAGCTTATCGAATCAGGCTGAATTTAAATCGTTAATGTTAAACTAATGTTTTTAATAGACAGATCATAGTGTTATGTCAGAAATAGACAGATTGGTTGTTTTCTTATAGCAAACTATTAGGCAAGGCAAATGTACTTTCTAAAAATAAGAACAAACTTTATATACTGATTGCTCGCTCTATTCAGTCTCATCATTTAAATTTCCCATATAACTCGATATTAAATATAAAAGAACTCATTACGGCTTTAAGACTTAGATCCGGTCACATTCCATGCAATAAATTCTCATACGTAATGTGTAAAACTAATTGTCAGTCATTTTTTTGTCGCTAGGAAAGTGCTTTATTACTACCGGGGAGAAGCGGAATAAGAATAAAACGGTTATGCTGGACTAGCCAGTCTTATCGTCCAGCACCCCCTCGCCCGGATGATGGCTATCTGTGCTGCCGCTGGGCTGAGTCCTTACTCCCTATGTATACCCCACTTGACACTACCAGTTAAAACCCCGTGGTGGCCTTCTTCGGCGCTTACACAGCGATCCCGGGATATCCTAAGATATACTAGAATTGCTGCCGGAACTTGTTATTGACGATGTTTATGACATTTTGATGGAATGTGCCCGAAACGGCCATATAAGAAATAAAGTTGTTATCGCTTTCTGAAGATGCCAGAATATAAATTGATTGCCGGAAAAAATTAAGGATAAGGGTAATTTTAAGTTTCCTTACGTGCTTAGTGTCCATAATAATGAGCTTAGTTACTAATTATTCTGTTACATACCGGGGCGGCATAATAGCTTGTGCGACAAATCCCCAAATGTAAGAAATAAAAACAAACGGTTGCTACTTATCTGGTCCAATTCTAAATCTGAACCATCCACCCAACACACAAAAAAAAACACCAAAATTGATGCAGACGTTTGGATAAAGATATAGTCAAAATAGTTACGTGTGATTATTGCTGAAACAACGCCATTATTTGACTATGATAACTATAATTTTACAAAAGTCGTAACTTAACTAAGGTTGAAAAAATAGAGCTCAAATTATCAAAGATTCTTTGCTTAATCATTATTCTATTTTTAAACAATACTACCCTCCGAAATTAGAAACAATTCTGTAACTTTAAATGGCCGAACATATCTTCAGAAACTTAGCTAAAAACCATCTAGACAATACGAAATTTCAAATAAACCACGTCGAAATTTGCCACCCGTTTCCAAACTACCATATCACAGACAGCTATAAAAGACGAAGCAAATACAACCTTTTTGCATGGAGTGTTAAAAACTGTTCATACCGAAGAAACAAGGGTTCACGGACCTTGTTATTTAATATCAGAATTGTGTAATCCTGCTAATATTATAACTGTGAATGTTTGGATGGATGTTTGTTACTCAATTACGCTACAACGTCTAGACGGATCTAGTTGAAATTTGGCACAGAGGTAGATTATAGTCTGGAATAGCACATAGGCCACTTTTCATACTGGAAAACTGTACGGTTCCTGTGGGATAGTTTAGTTTTTCACAGAGCAAGGGATCGACATGATTTTTTGCATAGTGGCAGTTTAGAAAAATCCCGGAAAAATGCACGCTTCATATGGAATAGCAAACTATAGAAAGGTGTAATAGCTTAAGATGCCGCCATAGATTATATACATTTTCTTTTAAAAATAACAGCACGCGGGTGGAGCCGCGGCCAGCATCTAGTGTAATTTAATTTCAGAATTAATAAGAAATATCAAACAAAAATACACAAAACTAATTTAAATACACAAAAGCGATATGACCTCTCCTTACACAACACTGCAAAAAGCTCATTGAAAGTGGCTACGTGGGAACCCATTGTACTCGCTTACCAACCTGTGTTCGGTGTTGCCTTGAGAAATGTTTTTGACTTGCGGGAATAAAAACAAACATTGAGTTGTTCGCAGTGCAGATATTTTCATACTACGATGGTGGCAAACAAGCTTACGGCCCGCCTGGTGGTAAGCAGTTACTGTAGTCCGTAGCCTATGGACGCTTACAACACCAGGAACATCACACGCGCGTTGCCAATCCTTCGTAGGTAAACCTATTTACTCCCATCTTGATAGACCCTTGTTACTACCTTTTAATACCATTACAAACATGTGTAATTAACGGAGAATATTCTTGGTGGTAGGATATTCATATCCGCCCGGATGGCGACCACCATCTACAGGGTGTAAAAAAACAGGCTTTCTGAGTACTACTCTGACACTAGACCCTCGACCGCTTCTTGATCTTCTTGCCCATTGAGTAGTGTAAAGCAGGCCGGCATGATTGTGTTGAGTAGCGGGGAATGGATAGTCTCTCGCTGCTCGATGCACTAATTGGATGGCACTACGCTTACCATCAGGTGCAGTGTGGTCACATTGCCGTGCTCCTAAAAAAACCAGCTTGCATTACATTTTCTCAGTCAGTATTGTCTGCCCTGTGATTGCAACCTACGACCGCTCTCAGTAGGCCGTTCCCTGCTGCTCTATAACCGCTTTTGATAAGCAGCGTCTTTACGGTAGGCAGCGGCTTTGCTGTGCCCTGGCATTGCGGTGTCTATGGTCGGCGGTGACTACTTACTCAGATGGCCCGTCTGCATGTCTGACTATCCAGGCATTAAAAAAACAAAAATATACAGCAATAATATTATAGTTATTTTTAGCACATAACTTGATTTCAAAGGGAATTTATTTCCTTGAGTTCACATAATAATTTCAATTGATTTCAACGTGTGAACCGACAGAAGGCACAAGAAACACGTAATGACACCGATTGCACTGCGTATGTACATTTGTGTAACCTTGTAATGAATACTTTAAATTTTAGCTCATTATATTGTACAACTAGTCTGCGATTGTCAGGCTTTTTAATTCGACATACTTTTTATATTGGCAAATGAGTGGGCCCAGGTGGTAGGTTCAGTGGACCCTACCAGAAAATCGTATGTACATTTTTTGATAGCCTCGGTGACGCAGCGGGCGAGTAGCCGGCTGTGAAACAATCTAGTGTGGGGTCTATGAGTGTGACTGTTGGGTGTATTAATTTTTTTTTGTTATAAAGGTTGTTTTGTTTTATAATAATAATAGCCCAGTATTAAACATTGTCCCACTGCTGGGCACGGGCCTCCTCTACTAATGAGAGGGGTTAGGCCTTAGTCCACCACGCTGGCCTATTGTGGGTTGGTAGACTTCACATACCTTCGAAATTCAGGTTTCCTCACGATGTTTTCCTTCACCGTTAAAGCAAGCGATAATAACAAAGACATACATAACTTTAGAAAAGTCGGAGGTGTATGCCATCTGGGTCTCGAACATACGACTTTCGTCTTGACAGTCCTTACCGCAATCAACTAGGCTTTCGCTGCTCATCTGTTTTGTTTAAACCGTAGTTAATTTTAAATAATTTAAAGAAATATTAAATAGTCTTTTATCATTAAATATAACATACATACTATACATACACAACACACAGTTACCAAATCAATGCCTGAAGGGGTAGGCGCAGGTGTCAAAGGTATGTGAAGTCTTCCAACCCGCATTAGGCTGGAGTGAAGGACTAAAACCTGACCCCTATCATTACTAAAGGTACTCCTTTACTAAAATACCACGCCCAGCAGTTGCAGTTAATCGAAGGCTGGTAAAGTCATTATATGCATCTACTTAGAAAATGCCACGTGTAAAAGTTGATACCTCGATGGCCTACGCCATGGTGGGCGTTATGGTAAATCTAGCGGATATTCTTGACGCCTCGAGAATGTAGGCATATCAAACCAGAATGTGAAGTCTTAAGTTTTTTTTTATTTCATAGTCCGACAAACGAGCCAGTGGGTCACCTGATGTTAAGTGATCTCCACCGCCCATGAACATCCACAATACCGAAAGTATCTCGTATGCGCTGTCGGCCTTAAAAGACAGGAATAGGGATTAGGGAAGGGAAGGGGGAATCTGGGCCTCCAGATATCTCACTTACCATACGAAACGCGACAGGGAACTGTCACTTTACGTTGGTTTTCTGTGAGACAGTGGTACTACCCCGGTCGAGCCGGCCCATTCATGCTGTAGACAAATATGTCTACAGCGTGGCTCTACCACTTTCAACGTATCTTTATCAACGTAACTTTATCCTGTAACGGCAAAGTAACCGCACTGAACCTGATGGTAAGCGCAGTGCGGTCCAATTAGAGTATCGAGTAGCGAGAGACGATCTGTGCCTGGACGTTTAATTATTAATTTATTGCGGTAAGACTGCTGTACTGATGTGTCGTCTCCGTGGAAAACTGATATTAGCTTCTCTACTACGAAATACTCAGTATCAGCCCAGAGTCTGCAATTGAGCCCAGTATGGCGATAGGCTCGCCCCCTATCACATTCTGGAACCGAAATTCGGCGAAAAGTAAGTGTATTGGTTACACCTCTGCCGACCCCATCGGGGATTACAGGTGTGTATATGTATTATTTAGGCCTCTGACACCAGACTTACAAACCATATACAGCAATAATTTCCGTATCAGTCTAAAAAAAACTAACTTTCTACTTAATAAGTTATCTGGATTTAAACTCACTTTCGAACGACTTCTCGAAACGTTTACCATGCATTACATATGTCTGTGACGTACGGACGGACATGGAAACCTGTATGTACGTAAAGCGCTGCGTCAGTGAAAGTAATCCTGGTCATTGTGCTACAGTCGCTGACAAAACTGTTTGAGAATATTTATTTAGCTCTACTATTATACTCCTCCGACAGTTTTCGGCCACGGTGACCTCTTCAACTCCGTTGGTGTGCTCGTGTATGGCAAACATAGCCGATGTTATTGATGATGGGTGAGCTTTTCTAATAACAGACCACAGTACAAAGGATAAATCCCGCCATAGTGGCACACACAAGTGTGTTCCTGAACGCAGCCAGTGTACATCAGGTTTTTGTCGGGGGTCTAGAGTTCGGGTACGATGTTTGGCCGTATTCCGGCCATCTGAGTACTCTGTCAGACCTCGACCGCTTCTTCACTTTCTTGCCCATGGTTCTTCTTCACACTACGGTGTCAAGAAGCAGGCCGGCAGGATAGTGTTGAGTAGCGATAGATTATCTCTCGCTACCATTATACCATCGCTTACCATCAGATGCAGTGTCACTTTGCCGTGCTAGAATAAAAAAAGCATCTAAATAATCTAATGTGCTAACCAAATAAAGTTTATTTTCTTTCTATTCCGTTAACTCACACAAAGTTCGAGCATAAATTTTAATCCCGGGCAACTCACTCGAGATATTTCTCGGATTGAAAACCCAAACACATATGTCCGAGACTGTATCGCGAAATGAATTACATAGAACCTGAGTTGTCTAATGAAATGTAAATATTATTTAATTTTACGTAACACTTTGACCTCGCTTATTATGTACAAGTTTAACTGCATATTTTACATTGACTGTAATTATCATAATTATCGAATTTAAGCATTGATTGTTTTGATCCACTCAGTGTAAATACTAAGCACTTACTTACTTTTTGTACTATATCTAAATGTTATTATTCGTAGACTGCCTTGGTGCAGTTGTAATTGCGCATGCGTTACCACTGCTGAGCTGTTGTCTCGGGTTCGATCCCCGGATCAGGTAAAGTTATATTGGGTTTTTCTATCTAGAAATTCTCAGTATTAACCCGGAGTCTGGAACCTGTGCCCGGTATGGCGATAGGCTCGGCCCCTATCACATTATGGGACCGAAATTCGGCGAAAAGTGGGTGTACTGGTTACACCTCTGCCTACCCCTTCGGAGATTACAGGCGTGACTGTATATGTATGTATGTATTGGTATGGTTCCCATAGCCTGAAAACCGAAAACTTCAGAGAGCTCTAAGAATTTGTGCATACGTCATTGGTCAATTTATACGAAAAATAAATAAATAACACCCAACAGTCACAAACATAGCCCCGAACCCACACTAAGATACGAATCTTGTGTTCTGGGTATCGGGGACTACGAGAGACGCACGGTCTCACAACACCCAGACCCCGGACACAAATATCTGTCTGTCACACAAACATTTGTCCCGGTGTGGGAATCTAACCCACGGCCTCTTGTTTCACAGCCGGCTACTCGCCAACTGCGCCACAAAGGCTGTCAAATCTGAACAACTTCGTGTACAGAAATCAATGAAAAGCAAAGAGCTAGTTTTTGTTCTTCCATACGGGTTTAAAGATATACCCCACGGTAATGACCTTGACGATTTGAATGTTGACAGCCCGATACAAACACCGGTTGATGTTTTTTTGTCATGTTTCTTTATTATTTTTTTTGCTAGGTAAGTCCATGTGGCCTTTTTTTGTCAGAATATAGCACTCCTTTTAGTATAACATACAAGTGATTACGCATAGTAAATTTTCACACAATTTGCTTTTAATATCGGTACCATATGATTTTACGATTGTTCGAGAACAGTAACAGAAATTCTATAGAGACAAGGTTTTATAATGAAGCCTTATTTACATATACACTCACGCCTGTAATCCCTGAAGGGATAGGCATAGGTGTAACTAGTACACCCACTTTTCGCTGAATTTATTACGGTCCCACGGTGATAGTGGGCGAGCCTATCGCCATACCGGGCACAATTCCAGAATCCGGGCTGATACTGAGTATTTCTAAATAATAATAGCCCTGTATTAAACATTGTCCCACTGCTGAGCACGGGCCTCCTCTACTAATGAGGGGTTAGGTCTTAGTCCACCACGCTTGCCTAATGCGGGTTGGTAGACTTCACATACCATCGAAATTCTTATTAGAATTCTCAGGTATGCAGGTTTCCTCACGATGTTTTACTTCACGGTTAAAGCAAGCGATAATTAACATTTAATACACACATAACTTTAGAAAAGTCAGAGGTGTATGCCATCTGGGTTTCGAACATACGACTTTCGTCTTGACAGTCCGTACCGCAACCAACTAGGCTATCGCTGCTCCTAAATAGACAAACTCAATATTACTTTACCCGATCCAGGTCAATATTACTACCATAGGCTTTAATTGTTTGAGAACATTTATAGATTCTATAGAGATATAAGGTTTTGCAATGAAGCCTTATTTAATTAATATTTTTTTATATAATGATTGGGTCAGCACTTCTCAATAATTGCTTGGAACTAGTCTTAATGTAAGACCCGTCTCTCTTAGTTCCTGATAATTACTCATTAAATCTCGTATTATAACTTCCTTATGATGATTGTATATTTAATTGTGTTTTAATTAAAAATAGTATTATAAGTAATTTATAATATTATATAAGCTGTAGATAATTCTGTGTTATGTGTTATGCGTACTTTCAGAAAAAGGAATATTACAGATTTTAGCCACTTAGCTATGGTCATAGCTAGATATTTAGTTAAAGGAGATAAGGAGGTTTCATCCATAAAATATTTAGTATAGTCACTACAGACAGAATCAAAATAATGTACATATAACATTTTATTTGATTGTGTCGAAGGTAGGTTGCGAGGTATATTTGTCACTCGCTACCTGATACTCTAACTGGACTGCACCGCGCTTGCCACTAGTGTGGCCACATTGGCGTGTTAACATAAAAAATTGATTTTATATTCATTCCCGAACTGAATAATAAAAAAGTATTTTTATTTATAATCAATACGTACATAGATATACACTCACGCCTGTAATCCCCGAAGGGGTAGTCAAAGGCGTAACTTGAACACCCACTTTTCACCGAGCTTATTACCGTCCCATTATGTGATAGGGGCCGAGCGCCATACCGGCACAATTCCAGACTCCGGGCTTATACTGAGCATTTCATGATAGAACATCAACATCACTTTACCCAACCCGAGAATCGAACCCGGGACCTCAGCTCAGCAGCCGTACATATTAACAACTGCGCCACCGAGACAGTCATAATTAGTTTATTTTGGAACTCCGGGGAGTTTTAAACCACAAACTCCCTCCAATTCTTTGCATAATGCAGTAAATATTCTTGTTAGTGACTTGAAAATGGTCAATCATTGCACAATCTACTGCGTGCTCCTCATTAACAATGGCTCATCAAAATCTTAAACAGAGAAAGTTCATGCGGTAACAGCAGTTTTGTGAAGTAATGATGACATTAAAGTTGACTGCAGGTTTAAGACGTGGCTTTCTTGACCTCTGGGATACTAAGTAATGAAGATAAAATCGTATAGCCCAAAACATTATGTTTAGTATTACGAAATTGAAGTAAGTTAGAAATTGACAGCAATAATAAATACGATTTCGCAATCTATATTAATTGCAATATGTAATTCAATTTACATTATTTAGCATTACAAAATTACGCATGAATACACAATTGAGGTCTTATATGAATATAAAAAGGTATCTGAAATAATAAATACAATTCACTATGTTAGAATAAATCAACTTAAGATTCACTATGGAATAGTGATTTCTAATTTTTATCATGGATATACTCAAAGTCATATCAAAATAATAAACTTTATTTATCAATATATCTTAAAATAAACAAACTTGGGGTATATTGTCAATCTTACCTAATTGCATTACTTTGTATGCCAATACTAATACAACCTTTCTTTCTAATTACAGACGCAATGGCAAACATCAAAACGAAAACAACAATTCTCTTCCTGGTAGTACAAGTGGTGATCTCAAAACCAGGCAAAACCACATCAGTCTACGAGGTAATAGAACCACCAAGAACAGATGAGAAGAGACCACCAAACTCTCCAGGAATAATTCCTTACGGCAACCCACTTGCTGGAAACTCAATACAGAATGCCAAACTTCATGCACAGAACCAACAAGCGATGTTCAACGCGGAAAGGGTAAGGCAGCATCGAGCACAACTGCAGAGGTGGAGCAAAGCCCCGCTGAAAGTAGACAGTTACATGAAAGCATACCAAGAGTCACAAGAGAGCCATCAACTGGCCTTAGAACAAGAACAGTCTAAACTAAAAGACAGGAAATCTGTAAGCAACAAGCGTACAGAAAACTTGAAGCATAGTAAAGGTCCAGATCCAATGAAACTAACTAAAGACGATGCTGTAAAGTCTGATAGTGTTAGAAATCATAGATCTTATGATTCTGTTGAATATCAGCAGTATTTAGAGCCTACGAGGTATAAAATTGTTTACGTTTCTCCAGGCCCTACATATGATCAAGGTGTAACTATAAAACCTAATGGAATAACTGATATACAGTCGACAGAACCTACACAACTATACACAGAAGTAGTTGCGAGTAAAAATCAATATGTGTACCCGAAACAGTACTCACCATTACAAAATTATGAATCAACAAACGACATAGCTGCATTAAATGCTCTGTTGAATAAAACACCACAAGAACAACTAACAGAGTTTAATGCTATGTTACAAACAAATACTCAGATTAAAGGTACTTCAGAAACACCCGTAAATGTATACTTGTATTCAAAAGATCATGAAGATGCTCAAAAGTTGGAACATTATGCTGAAGTACCGACGTATGCTACGTACACCAGAGATGGAATCAAAGATCACACTCCAATCACAGAGGATGTTGATGATATTGAAGATCCAGATAAGCAAACATTGATCTCTTACTTACACAGTGTACCGACAGCCCAGACCTTAGTAAGCAGTACAGGAACCTATTTCGCTGCATCTCAATCAATCCAACCAGACTTAAATCAAGTTAAGCCAACATATCAAGCTCTAAAATATGAAAAACCCTTACATTTCTCACCTAGTACTACAGGAAAAGAAGTATTTCTGCATCAAAATACGGAACCAACTGGCGTACAACACTTGAATGAAAATGGCGTCGGAGTTTCAGCATACAGCGACGACGATGTAAGTATAATTGAGAAAAGAGCACGTAGATCTACATTAGATACGGAACCATTCATCACAAACACTGATTTTAATAAAATAAACGAAACAATGCCAACACCAGAAGAGTGGAAAAGCCGTTGGCAATTGTTCAAACGACGGCCATATTTTAATAATAATGATTACGAAATTGACATGCCTCATCATGGTAATGATCACGAATATCCTTATTACGATTATGACGGAGAAGATGATTATGACTCCACAGACACAGATGATGAATTACCAGACCATACTTACGGTAGTTTTAATTATAAACAACATTATTCTCCTCCACGCAGGGTCAAAGGGAATGACTTGCAAACCAGTTTTTCCAAAAACAATTACAAACTTTATAATTTTTGGAAAGATTATCCAAGTTTTGCGTCGAAAGACCTTTCTACTACCTACGGGGTGCCTAATTTGGAATACCCTGAACATTACACCAGTCACGGTGACCATTCAGAGCCAGTTTACGTTTTTACTGAAACACAACTCAAGCGGCTTATTGGTCATCATAATTTAAATATCCAACATTTAGATGTATTTCAGTTAGGCCAGGAAAAGAAAAAAACACACCGTCCTAGAAAGCATAGAAGACGACCACATCATATCCCTAAAAATGTTAAGACGAATCTTTTTAAAATACACAAATTGACAGGATTATGATCGCTGTTATAGACTACTAGCTGTTGCTCGCGGCTCCGCCCGCGTGGAGGTTATTTTTGTAAGAAAAGGTGTACAATCCAGAAACCTGCAATATTATGCATGTATCATACATATAAACCTTCCTCTTGAATCACTCTATCTATTAAAAAAAAGCGCTTTAAAATCAGTTGCGTAGTTTTGAAGATTTAAGCATACATAGGGACGGACAGCGACAGCGACTTTGTTTTATACTATGTAGTGATGATGATGAGGAAAGTCGATTTGTAACTGAAATTTAATTTCATCTCATCTCGGACCAGTGGTCCCAAAAACTACAATATACTATTTATGCCTTTCCTACCTAACAACTTTACTTTCAAAAAATTAACTCCGATTTCAGAAAGGAAATTACCAAATTGCGTAACATAATGCATATCAATGATCGCAATCTTCTTTTCTCAAGTTTAAGTATTCTTATTTATTATGTAATTTAATTTATGGTAAATAATATTAAACATTGTTTTTATTATCTTATGAATGTATTTTAAATTGGATTAAAACGAAAATTAATATTATGATTTTATAATTATTGAAACAAAACCAAAATAGATAGCAATTAAATATTCATGTAATTAAAAATAACATAACAATAAAAAAAGCGTAACTAACTCACAGCTACTCGAAAATTAAATGTAACAAGAGATGTGTGACGTAGTAGTTCACAGATTCCATCTATAAAAGAAAAAGTAAGCCAAGTTTAGTGGTTATATGACGAAAAGAAATCTTAGTCCTTCTAACCATAGTAACAATCATTTTGTACGTATTGTATTGATTTTAGTTTTTTAATAAACTAGCTGCACACGGCATGCGTTGCAATGCCGCGTAAATTTGATAAATTGCGATCAGTTGAACGGTATCGAAGTTGATGTTCTGTTGCACCATCTAGCGAGTTCTTTCTATTTTTGGCCAGGAACCATCGCCATCCATGGAAAAAAGTGAAAACCCACAAAGTTTCATAATAATCGAATGAATAATTTAGGAGTCCATAGAGGACAAATAACGAACATTGATTTTTATTTATATTGATTTAATTGACAATGGAAATACAAAATGCAATTACATGGTATTAAATAATTAATTTTATATATATAGACTAATCTAGGTAATGTGGTGTTGAATAGATATAAAGTATAATTACACACACACACACACATACACTCACGCCTGTAATCCCCGAAGGGGTAGGCAGAGGTGTAACTAGTACACCCACTTTTCGCCAAATTTCGGTCCCATGATGTGATAGGGGGCGAGCCTATCGCCATACCGGGTACAATTCCAGACTCCGGGCTAATACTGGGAATTTCTAGTTAGAAAAACCCAACATCACTTTACCCGACCCGGGGATCGAACCCGAGACCTCACCATAGCAGTCGACGCATGCGCAATTACAACTGCGCCACCGAGACAAAGTATAATTACTTAACTCGAAAACAATACATCTGGTTATAATACATAGCTATATAAAGCTCACTGACGCTTACAGTATCGAATGTGCCAGTCAATCACATTATATTCATACAACATACATACATACATACATATACACTCACGCCTGTAATCCCCGAAGGTGGAGGCAGAGGTGTAACCAGTACACCCACTTTTCACCGAATTTATTACGGTCCTATAATGTGATAGAGGCCGAGCTTATTGCCATACCGAGCACAATTCCAGACTCCGAGCTGACACTGAGTATTTCTAAATTGAAAACCCTAATGTCACATTACCCGACCCGGGGATCGAACTCAAAACCTCAGCACAGCAGTCGTAACTTCATATAATCTCATTCATATAAGTTATTTTACAGAAAAGTAAATAAATGGTCCTAACTCTGCATATGAGACTCAATAGGAACATTGAGTCATTTAAATGCTAAAGAAAAAACTGGCTTAAAACTGTCTACACTCTAACGCTAGTGGTAGGATATTTATATCCGCCCGGATATCAACCACCGTGCACAGGGTGTAAAACCCTCCATAGTGACATACGCAAATGTGTCGCGTTCCGGGACCAGCCAGTGTACATCCTGGGGGGCTAGAGTTTGGGTACGATGTTTGGCCGTGTTGCGGCCTTCTCTGTACTCTGACACTAGACCCTCGACCACTTTTTTACCTACTTGCCCCATGTCGTAGTGTGAAGAAAATACACAGCAGGCCGGCATAATTGTGTTGAGTAAATAGATCGAGGGATCGATTGTCTCTCGCTACTTGATACTCTAAGTGGACGGCACTGCGCTTACCATCAGGTGCAGTGTAGTCCCGTTGCCGTGATGGCTAAAAAATCAAATCTCATACTTATAGTTAGTCAGCCATACTTACTCTTCATTATTCCACAGCTCCAGTATGCAGCTAACTACGAGTTTGGATACAGGGTCCGGGACCACCATACGGGAAATGACTTCGGCCACACCGAAGCGAAGAAAGATGGAAAAACACATGGTCATTACCACGTTTTACTGCCAGATGGTAGGATGCAAAAAGTGAAATATTCAGCCGGTCCCTCGGGATTCCATGCCGACATATCTTATGATCATTTGATGTAAAAATATCAAGTAATATTGCCAGTGCTAATTAAGTGTTACTATGGCTGTTATTTATTAATTTATGTGTACAAATATCTAAGAATTGAACTTTTTGTGTGCAATTATTAATTTAAAATTTGAATTCTTTATGATCTGTAAATAGTATTTTATATCTAGTATTTCCTATTTAAATAGGATAGTTTGTACATAATTGTAGCTAGTTTAAGGTGAAATGAAAAACAAAAGTAATAAATAATTTATTGGAACCATTTTTTTATGTAGAAATTGACACTGAACACAAACTTAAAACCTATATAACTTACGTATCAAATTATTCAATCAATTGGACTATAAAAGAGGCAACCGAAAAAGTTTTATATATTTTACGAAATATAATTTTTGGCGCCAAAATCTTGTCTATGGTTGACTGCACACGTCACCGAGCGAAATAGAAATGACTTCTTTGAATAATCTCACAATATTTATAATAGACCGAGAGCTGCTACAAACTCTAAGAATAACGAGAAGTGAAAACAGAAAGTGTCATTTATTTTACGACCTGTCATATAGTAAGAAAGGCGACAATCATACGCTTCTATTGCGCAAGAACAAATAATAAAAGTAGTACATAATTGAAGGTAAATTGCTTAATAAATATTACTATACTTGACACGAGCTATTTATAAAGAAAAATTGAATACGTTTAAGAAATTAAAAGAATCTTTTTACTGCCTCGGTGGTGCAGTTGTAATTGCGCATGAGTTAACTGCTGTGCTGACGTCTCTGGTTCGATCCCCGGGTCGGGTAAAGTGAATATTGGGTTTTTATATCTAGAAATTCTCAGTATTAGCCCGGAGTCTGGAACCTGTGCCCGGTATGACGATAGGCTCGCCCACTACCACATTATGGGACCGAAATTTGGCGAAATGTGGGTGTACTGTTTACACCGCTGCCTACCCCTTTGGGGATTACAGGCGTGAGTGTATATAAATAAAAGAATTTTCATTGTTTTTGCTCGTTGGATTGATTTGTTTAGGGAGCAATGAATCATACATGCGTAATATCTTAAATCATTTAGAGTTCAACATGTATTGTATAATTGTTTCACCTTCTAGATTAATCTAATATTGAGATCTAAGATAATCTAAATCTAATCTAAGATGTCCCCTTATTTACTTTTTAACCGACTTCAAAAAAGGGGGGAGGTTCTTAATTCGTCGGAATCTTTTTATGTATGTTCCCCGATTACTCGAAGACGTCTGGACCGATTCGAGAAATTCTTTTTTTGTTTAAAAGGGTATACTATACTTCCAAGGTGGTCCCATTGGCACCAAGTCAGGATCTGATGATGCGATCTCAGAAAAATCGAGGGCATCCCTAAAATTTTATAGGGACGCATAATTTCTTTTTTATTGAAGTCGGTGCACTTTTTATGAATTAACTGTAGTACAATTTATTTTTCAGAAGGCATCATACCCAACACCTTTTTTTTTTGTTGTCGCGGGGAAAGCGTTTTATTACTGACGCCCGCTCTGGGGGGAAGCGGAACAAGAATAAACGGTTATGCTGGACTAACCGGTCTTACGACCCAGCACCCCCTCGGGCGGAAGATGGCTATCCGGGCAGCCGCTGGGTCGAGTCCCTGCCCCCTATATACACCCCACTCGACACTATCAGCTAAAACCCCGCGGTGGCCTTCTTCAACGCTTACGGAGCGATCTCCCGGGATATATCCTAAGGAAACTATAATTGCCAGAACCGTCCTGCGCAATGCCGTGTAGCGGCCCATCAATATGGGGACCTTATGAGCCCTCGTGGACCCAAAGACGCCCTCGGCGTCATCAACAGCGAACGAGGCCTTAACACCTGTGCTGCCGTCCATCTCGGGGTCGCACGATGCACTAGTCATGCCGAAGACCTATCTTAACCTTCGCTACTATTTCACACAAAGAGCATAATTAGCACGAATAAACAATTACCGATACTAAATCAAATAAAACCGTATGTTACATTACATATAGGTACTAAAACACATTGTTGAAGTGATTATGATTCAGGTGTAATAATTATAATTCAAAATGATTGTTTCCCTTTAACTATAACGGATGCAGTTAAATACATCCCAAAATTAACCATAATACAGAATAATAAGATCGTGTTAAATATTTCTGAGGTTAATTCAATATTTTTTCTCGAACGTATCAGTCCTTCAAGTAGAATTTTAATCATTTTAAGACCGGGTCCTTCACCTTATCAGCGAAAGTTATAGTTCTTACCCCTCCCCCTATACCTACGTAAACGTTGGTATAATTTTCACAAAGTCTATGATATATTATGTAAAAATCCTTTCCATTTGATATGCATTTGAGCATAGACAAGGAGTTCAAATCAAATCTACTAATTATTAAAAAATAGGAACGCTATCCAGACCCGCCGATCCCTATGGCATCAAACATAAGTATAGCAAAGACCCTAATACTTCAATATCCCCTAATATATAACGTAGATCAGGAGGGTTACTCTTGACACTCGATACCAATTTAAAATTGGGATTGGGTTCGAAAACTGTACAATTGGCACTCTTGAACGCAACACCAGCGCACGATTTAACGGAATACGGTGGATTTTTTAGTAACTAAATGAAATAGAGTATTAACGATCCCTAGTTCGTAAATATTCTATTTCATTTAGTTGAGTGAGTTAGAGTTATTATTTTATTATTTAAGGATTGCCAACAAAGTTTACAATATAACATAAATAATAATAACAATCAGAAAATAGAACTAATTGCAACTCAGACTACAGACAACCACAACATGCGTAATACAATTTTACAATATTATTAATTAATTAAACATTATAATGAACAATACAAAGAGAGGATAGATTTACCAGAATGTTAGGACCCCATATCTTCTATATTGGAATTGAAACTGTATCGAGTTCGAGATTGGAATTGATTTCAAGAGTAGGCCTACAGTATGTTCATAACTGGCATAATGGTACATACATATACATATACACTCACGCCTGTAATCCCCGAAGGGGTAGGGAGAGGTGTAATTAGTACACCCACTTTTCGCCGAATTTATTATGGTCCCATAATGTGAAAGGGGCGAGCCTATCGCCATACCAGGCACAATTCCAAACTCCGTGCTGATACTGAGTATTTCTAAATAGAAACACCAAATATCACTTTACCTGACCCGGGGATCGAACCCGAGACCTCGGTAGAACAGCCGTAACCCATGCGCAATTACAACTGCGCCACCGAGGCGATCATAATGCATAATGGTTTAAATATAAAATTAAAGGATAAGTTACGCCTGCTTGTCCCGGCTATACCAACTCTAAAACCTACAGAAATATTTAAAAACTTTGACTCTAAATCGTATTTTGTGAAAAATAATGTATTCTACGTATGGTGTAATAAGTAATAAAAAACGGAACAACTATTGGAATTTAAAAGTATATCCGGTCACATAGCCGAACGCCTTCAATATGATAATAAACAAACATGAATTTAATGGACTTATTCAAATACATATTAATAACATAGTCTGAATATAATTTGAAACAGCATTAACAACCATAACCATAAAATTCTCATAATTTAATTCTATTTAAAACTCTTATCTCGTTTTAATCGAATCTTTTTTTTTATTTATTCATGTCATCGAATAAAACTTTAAAGTGTGACCAACCCAAATGTGTGCGACAATCGGATACAGTGTGTGATCACTTTGGCGTGCCAGTATAAAAAAACCTCACTATGTCACCGAATTTAAATTAATTGGCACTTTAATTTTTGTCGTTTTTTAAAACAAATACAAACATTTGATTAAAAAAATTTACTTTTTAATTTGATATGGCTGTATTAAAATCCAATTTTAACGTAACTTAGTAGATAAAGAAAGTGATTTGTTTTGTCTCATTTAAAATCAGGTTATGTGGGCGTAGGTGTAGACAATCAGTTTTATTAATTCTCTTATTTGAGACAAATAAATCAATAAGAAACTTATAAGTTTTTTGGTATTCTAAAACAACTTCATTTCTTAAATAAGTTTATAGCTGGTTTGGAATTTAAGCGACAAATCAGGCGCTCCTAAATGTATTTAAGTAGGTACTCACATATATACATACATATACATACATATATACATATACGCTCACGCCCGTATCCCATGGGGGTAGGCAGAGACTATTGACTGCCACAAGCTACGATCCTGACACACTTCTTTCGCCTCTTCCACATTCATACATCTTCTCATACATTTTCGGCGGTTGGAGGTACTCCTGATTTGCCCTTTTAGGAGAATATCGTTAATTTGATTAGAATAAGTTCTCCTCGGGCGCCCTCTACCCACTCTTCCAGTCACATTCGCACGATAAATACCTTTCGTAAATCGCCTTTCATCCATCCTCTCCATATGGCCAAACCATCTCAGCATACCTCTTTCTATCTTAGTCACCACATCATTCTTCAACTCACAACGATCTCTTATCACGCTATTCCTCATACGATCAGCAAGGGTGACTCCACACATACTCCGTAGGGAACGCATCTCCACCGCATTTACACGACTTTCATGCTTCTTCTGCCACACCCAACATTCACTTCCATACATAAGTGTCGGTACCAGCACACCATTATGAACAGCCATTCGCGCCTTTTGTGACACCGCCTGGCTGCTCATTATCGCGCGCAAGGCACCATTCACTTTATTACCTGCCATCACTCTCCTTTCAATATCCCCCTCATATTTCCCATCTCTCGTTATCACGCTTCCCAAATACACAAACTCTCTCACTTGTTCCACTCTCTCACCATCTATAGTTATGCTACACTCGGTAGCGTCTTCCTCTCTTTCTATCACCATAACTTTCGTCTTACTTCCATTTATTTTCATTCCCTTCTCTTTAAATGACTCATTCACTACATTTAACAAGTCTTGTAGCTCCCCCACCGATGACGCAAGCAATACCTGGTCATCGGCGTAGAGAAGACACTTGACATGCAACTCATTCATTCCCAGTCCACATTCCATATCTTTCAAAACTGTCAAACAGCTGTCCATATAAAGATTAAAGAGCCATGGAGACGCAACACATCCCTGCCTAACACCTCTAGAGATGTTAAACCAGTCTGAGTGCGCTCCATTTACCCGTATACAGGCTTTTGAGTCCTTGTAAAAAGACCTCAAAGCACTCACTAGGCGGCTCTCAATCCCATATGTCAGTGACAGTGTTGACCATAGTTCATCCCTCGGCACACGATCATAAGCCTTTTCCAAGTCTACGAAGGCACAGTACACCTTTTTAGACTTAGCTAAGTGTTTTTCTACAATGCACCTTATGGAAAAGACTTGATCAGTGCAACCCATTCCTCTTCTAAATCCTGCTTGTACATCCCATATTTTTTCTTCACTTTCATTCATCAAAGAATAGGTACTCACAATAGGTTTTAAACTTCAAATATTTGAAAATGGAAACTCAGTGACGTTAAATACGCTTTAAATAAAGTGTTCCGCTGCAATAACCTAAAAATTAAAGACGTTGGTCATCAATTCTAAATTCGCCTGGCATGGGCATTTGAGGAGGGATGAAAGGCATGTGACAAGACTGGTTGTCAATATGGATGTGGATGGACGAAAGAGTCGTGGGA
Source organism: Laothoe populi (assembly GCA_905220505.1). NCBI lineage: Eukaryota > Metazoa > Arthropoda > Insecta > Lepidoptera > Sphingidae > Laothoe > Laothoe populi. The sequence continues at coordinate 10,413,852 of HG992173.1, forward strand.
GACCAAAAAAAGAGGTGGATGAATTGCGTGAATGAGGATATGCGCATGAAAGGAGTGAATGCAGATTTGACGCATGATAGGGCTGCGTGGAGAGTCCAACGCATTTGTGCAGACTCCACTTAGTGTGGGATAAGGGCAGGTAGATGATGAGTCGTCAATTCTAAATCTACAATTCAGTTTTGTCATAGTCTAGATCATAGACATAAATCTTAATAGACATGGCAATTACTTAAAACTGCATGAATCCAAGCGTGTCACATTTTTAGTACCTATCTGACAGAAATTTACAAAATTTTAATGGTGAAATACATCCTTGAAACACTAACGAGTAGCCTAAAGACTAGAGAGTATTAAATATATAAAAAATGACATTTTCGTGTGATATCTTACTGAGGTTTATTAACCTCAGTAAGATGTCACTTGAAAGCAATTAGTAATGCTGATTAAATCATCGCAACACACTAAGGAGTCCTGAGTCCCTTAAGATACGAGTCTTGTGACGTGAGTATGAGGAACTAAGAGAGACTTTCGATCTCAACACCCAGGACCAAAACATATATTTGTGAATCAGACAAACATTTTTTTTCTTCGGCGAAGTCAGTGTTTTGGTTACACCTCTGTCTACCCCTTCGGGAATTACAGGCGTGAGTGTATATATATGTACATATGTTGCTGTGGTAGGATATTCATATCCGCCCGGATAGCGACCACCGTACACTGGGCGTAAAACCCGCCATAGTGGCACACACAAGTGTGTCGCGTTCCGGGATCAGCCAGTGTACATCCGGTTTTTGTCGGGGGTCCAGAGTTGGGGTACGATGTTTGGCAGTTTTGCGGCCTTCTGAGTACTCTGACACTAGACCCTCGACCGCTTCTTCATCTTCTTGCCCATTGCGTAGTGTGAAGAAGCAAGCCGGCATGATTGTGTTGAGTAGCGAGGGATAGATCGCCTCTCGCTACTCGATACTCTAATTGGACCGCACTGCGCTTACCATCAGGTGCAGTGTGGTCACTTTGCCGTGCCAGTATAAAAAAAAAAACGGTGGGAATTGAACCAATGGCCTATATAGTCGCAATTCAATACTTACCCATTACGCCATGAAGACTGCCCTATAATGATACTCTAGCCGCATGTACTGTCCTTAAATACATTAAAATGATTTAAAATAAAACAAGCATGTCGCATTCATATATTTATTCAGAGAGTATTTGTTATTAATACTTTCAAATTCTCGCGATACAATATTTACAATGCTCCATACGAATCCGTATATTTTACTATGACATATGTAATACAAAAATGGATAGCAACATAGATCAATAAACCAGAGACAACGCAACATTTTACGTGAAGAGACCATCACGGTATTATGTCAGCGATTAATTTAGTCAACCCAAATAATGAAGAAAATGGTTTAAAACATACGTATTCAGAGATAAAACCTACAAAACGTCGTATTCAGGAGTACTGTTAATATTATCTGTTGGAAGAATATTGAAGTTGCTGGGTCATAATGCCCAATTTTCACTATTCAAGATTTCTCCATACGAGATTGGTCATTTTTGTTTGGCGCCTAAATAAACTAATGTTTACAGAAATCTGGTGGTAGGATATTCATATCCGCCCGGATAGCGACCACCGTACACAGGGTATAAAACCCGCCATAGTGGCACACGCAAGTGTGTCGCGTTCGGAGATCAGCCAGCGTACATCCGGTTTTTATTGGGGGTCTAAGTTTGGGTACGATGTTTGGCCGTTTTACGGCCTTCTTCACCTTCGTGCCCATGGCGTAGTGTGAAGAAGCTACACAGCAGGCCGGCATGATTGTGTTGAGTAGCGGGGGATAGATTGTCTCTCAACAAACAACTTTATTTCCATAATATTAACGTTACAAATACGCAAACACTGGATTGTCCTGGTTTGTCCAATTTCAAATCCTAGTTTTCGATTCAAGGTTGGCAACCCTACTATACTGTTATATCTCCCGTAAGTCGTAATGCAAACACTCACACTAGGGTCAAACTCTGGACACGACCAATCACTTTGCCTTAAGTAACGGTAGGCAGTGGGTTTGCTGTGCCGTGGTATTGCAGAAGTCTATGAGCGGCGGTGACTACTTACCATCAGGTGGGCCGTCTGCTCGTCTGCCTATCGAGGCACTAAAAAAAAGTGAATAATATTGGCCCTATAAAAAGATTACAATTAGCGAAACAATATTATAGGTCTCTTTCGTGCCTTCTCTTGTAAACTCCTTTATTTTTTTATTCTTATATCGAATAAGTGACCATTTTTACCAACCTTTATCTAACTTTAGTTGACCCTTAACGCCTAACACACGTCAGCGTGGCGCTATCTCTATTATTTTACGTTCACGCACTACTTTCATGTGTATTAGAAGTTAGTGGTCAACTAAAAATAAGACGATGAAAAAAAACATTAATTTACGTAATTTTGAGGTTCTTAAACAATGTCCCCAACATTTGTACTTACCATCATAGCTTTATAATATTTTAAAAACAAACTTGAATCTTTAGTATATATTTCTCTACCGCCCTACTTGATTATAATACACATATGTATATCCGTTTTCTCCGACCTATGTTTAATTTTAGTTAATCACTAACGTCTATTCACACGTGCACATTGAAGGAGCTTTAAAATAGTTTATTTACACACCGCTAAGGTGTTGAGCGTTAATTGTCTGTTAAAGTTAAGCATAGGTTGGTGAAACGGTCAAGGTCTTATGTTTCTAAGTACACTTTTGGATTCACTAACTCAGTTACCAAATATTGCTTTTGGTTGACTATTGAAAGAGTCTTTACACAAAATTTTAATTATTTCTCCATTAATTGTTAATTTACAATCACATTATCTAAAACATATATTTAAACACAGTGAAAAAAAAAACGTTTCTTTAAATAGCATACTGCTCCAAAAATTAAAATATTTTAATGGGTTATCAAGATTGGGGTATTTCCCGGTTTCCCGGGAAATGCCGGAAAATCAAGGTTATGTCGGTTCTATTATAAATAATACGATAACTGGTGGATAAACTGGATAACGTAAGCACATTTAAACAGTGGTTTAAATAATGGTAAATTAGTGTTTTAGCTGGGTATGGATCAGAAATTTATTCCACATATAACAATAATTCCTACAAATGTAATATTTACGTTGCTAGTAGCAACAATTCACTAGTATATCATTTAAAAAACAGTATTCCGGTATCCCGGGAATTCCCGGAATCGTGATGATTGTTCCCGAGCTACATACAAGAAAACAGAGAAAAATTAAAAAACATCACAATATCAAGTTTTAATAAGAGTACTTTAACATACATAGAACAAAAATCCCTATAACAATAGCACATCCGAGGCAACGCACTATAACTTCTAGATTTTATATTGCTTATGTACAAACATTCATTTGCTAATGCCTCTTAAATCGATTAAAAACTTGATGGGGTAAGAAATCGATTGTTCTAGAAAATCTATTAACTCAGGTATCGCTTTTTTCTAGAGAATATTGACTACTTATGTGAGAAAGATGTTGGCGTAATAAAATTATTTTAGAATCGATTCGAAACATTAGCTTCATTTACTAAAACGATTTAAGCATATTTTATACTACTAATTATTATTTGAGGGTCTATTTGGCACTAATCGACCGATTGTCGATTTGAGTACAATTTGGGGCGATTCAAATAGAATTAATTGTACATTCGATAATAACCGAATCGATTCTATCGAATGAAGGAATCGATAAATCGATATTTTACTACTGGTGTCGATTAAAGACCGATTACAATACCAGCCCTGTAATAACCAATGTCCCACTGCTGGGCACGGGCCTCCTCTACTAATAAGTCAGGCCTTAGTCCACCACGCTGGACTAATGCGGGTTGGTAGACTTCACATACCTTCGACATTCTTCTATAGATGAAATATCGATGGTAATCGATTAATAAAATATATTTAAAGCTATCCCATTTACACTGGACATTTTAAATTTTATTTTCACTTTAAAATTTTGCATCAAAAATTAAGTGTCTCAAACAATAATGACATATAAAACGTTGTACGATTCAATGCTATCCAATATCTCTGGCATATAAGGCATGTGACAAGACTAGTTGTCAATATGAATGTGGATGGACGAAAGAGTCGTGGGAGACCCAAGAAGAGGTGGATGGATTGCGTGAATGAGGACATGCGCGTGAAAGGAGTGAATGCAGATTTGACGCATGATAGGGCTGCGTGGAGAGTTCAAACCAATTGTGCCGACCCCAGTTAGTGTGGGATAAGGGCAGGTAGATGATGATCCAATATCTCTGGAAGTAATCTAACGTTGTTTTGGGCTTCAAAACTAAATCACAATATTAATAAAGTATATGCGACAGTTGGCGGGCTATTTGATTTAAATTAGCCTTAAATTTGAGGGTTGCCCTTGATTTTTCTGAGATCCCATCACCAGATCCTGACTTGGTGCCAATGGGACCACCTGGGAAGTATACCCTTTTAAACAAAAAAATAATTTCTTGAATCGGTCCAAGAGTCTTCAAGTAATCAGGGAACATACATAAAAAAAACCTTCCCCTTTTTTTGATGTCGGTTAAAAATTTAAACTATGCTCAAAAATTTGTCAATTCCGAATAACAATAACACATTATCGCAAATAATTTCGCTTAAATCAAACAGGCCCGCCAATTGCCGATATTATTTTATACGAATCACCAAAAATAGTAAAATATACTGTAACACATTTTGTAAAATGTGATAGTAATTAATATTTCAAATAAAGGTAAGAAAAGAGAAAACATCTCGCTGTTTCTCTCGCACGCCCGCACTATAACGGCGCGGTACAAGGCGTGACGTCACAAACTGCAATTTCTTTGTTAAGTTTAAGCATATGCTTAACAGTAGTGAGGTGGGTACTAGAGCCAGTACTAAGGGACCGGTCATCAAATACGATCGCACTTATAAAGGGGGTTTAGAGTGTAAGGTCTTAAAAAAGTTTACTGAATCTAAATGATGTATAACATTTCATGGATTCAATAAATATTTGATTTTGATTTTAAGGAAACTTGACGTTCAATATTCAAAAAGTTACGATCAAAAGTCATTTTTTACATTTCAGTCGTATAAAACCAAAGTCAGCAAAGTGCGGCCGACTTATTTTTTGGCAAATAAAATAAAACTGATAACTTCTGTTTAAGTCGAAAATCAATTTAGCTGAATATTTTATTTTAATCTGTGGAGATATATAATTTGATCAATGACAACAATCATAATAAATAAGATTTTCTAGATTGCCGGGTTTGATCCCAACTCAAGTGAGATGGCCTTTGCTACTGTACTGGAAAGTTTATCATTTTTAATTGTCACTGACTTCATGGGAAATAGGAATGTTGACTTGACAGACGATTCTGATTGGTAACTAGTGAAAGATTGCCGACTTTACTTCTAAAGCAACATTTGTTCTGGTTTTAGAAGGGTTTATAGCATCTGTATATATAAAAGAAGAAACTGACTGACTGATCGATCAACGCACAGCCTAAACGGCTGGGGTTAGACTTGAAATTTTGACAGTAGGTACCTTTTATGACGTAGGCATCCACTAAGGAAGGGTTTTTGGAAATTCCACCCCTAAGGGGGTAAAATAGGGGATGATAGTTTGTATGCAAATCCGTCATTTTTGAATTTAAATTCATGAAAATTAGTATTTGGCCTTTTAGTTAAAAATAAAAAATATATGTTGCAGGGTTTTTGGAAATTCCACCCCTAAGGGGGTAAAATAGGGGTAGAAAGTTTGTATGAAAATCCGTCATTTTTGAAGTTAAATACATGAAAATTGGTATTTTGTATTGTATACTTTTTCTCCCAAATATGACCTCCACGCGGGCGGAGCCGTTAGCAACAGCTAGTTCATAGCTATAAATCATTGCAAATGTATGCAGATTTTAATTTCTTATTAACAAATATTTTTTTAATTTTTGCCCAATTAACTACTTTGCTTCTATACGACTCATTTGTAATTATATAAATATGTCTACGCATAATGGCTCAACAACTTGACAAATTTAATTATGTTTTGTTTTTTGTTATCACACACGAAGGATATTACGCGATATTGATAGGCTCACAAAAAATATAATATGAATGTGAAGCGAAAATGAAATGGTAAAATGCATGAACACTATAACCACTCGCGTATCAAACAATATTAAAAAGGTAAGATACGGAGTAAATAGAAGCCAAAATCAATTTTATTTCCATAACATTAAAGTTGAAAATAGCATGTAAGAACGTCGAGTGTTGCCAGTATTTTGTGCATGCCGGCATGCAATTGATCGTGACTGGTTAATCGATTTTCTGTTTCTTACAATCTGGCACTATCTCTGTGTTTACCAAGGGTCGTTTTAAAGTACCTTCAATAGTCTTCGATAAGGTGCTCAAGTGCCGTATTTCGTTGGTCAGGCCTCTGATCTTGGCCATAGTCGATTGGGACCGTGTCTTGGGGCTAGCTGAGATCGAGGGGAGGGGGGGCTCGGTCTTCTGTAGTTTCGGGGGTGGTTCGGCGTCGTCTTCTGATAGGCTCGGTAGTTTGATCAGGGGCTTGCGTGGTTTCATGTTTGGCAACACTGGAAAAAAAAGTTATTTTCAATTTATATATACGTCTGAAGGACTAGTATCCATGGACGTGAATAAATAAAAAAAAGTTATTTTCTGATAGTAACAATAAAGCGTTGGTAAACTAGTATTTATACAATCATAAATATATGTCAGAGCAATATGAAAACTGATACTCAATTGAAGTTTTAAATAACTGTTTTTATTGTAAAATGACTGTACCGCAACTTGTTTTGCTATTTTGAGGATGGGTTCGAGTAGTTTATCGTGTGATCTCGCGCACATAGTGCACCTTGTCATTTGTACGAGGATTCCACATTCAATCTTGAATAGCTAGTAACTTAGAGGTCATAATGCCGAAATAAAGTTTAAAGTAATAAGTTAACGTGATGTAAACTGTAATTAGTATCAGTTATAGTAATTTAGATAATGCTGTGTCCAAAAGAGCAACCATGGGTTTTCTTGCCAGCTTCTTTCTTATTGGATGACTACATTCTGAACTGCTGTAGGTTAATATTTTAGAAGACTACTGACCCAACTCATCTCTATATATACTGTGACTACATTTGTTTCAGGGCCTTGTTTGACATACTATTTAAATATAACCAGCTTTTGTTGCTTGATAATACACATGGGGCATTTCACGTGAAGCGGACAAAAGAAAAAAAATGGAGGTTCTGAAATTCGTTCATATTAGACATACTAACACTTCTATTATATTCCAGAGATAAAAACATACAACGGTTTTGTTCGATCTACTGGAGACATGGTTATACAACGGACTAGTGTTGATTGGCACAGTAAAGGACAATGGCAGGTTCCCATATATGAAATTAGTTGACATAAATATGTAGCGTTTAGAAGTGAAAAAAATATCAAAAAATTCAGCAGCAATTCCTAAACAATAATGTATTAAGGATTTCTGATGAAAAAGTCTAATACTAAAGATATTTCAATTTAAAGATTTTGAGGTTATGATCTATTTGACATTTCTGAATAAAATATTTTTATCTATGAAGCTGATAAAAATGTTATTTGCCTATTTTCCAAAGAGCATTATAATACTACTGCTATTGTCACCTGAGGCAGGGTCGTGAATTAAACATTTACCTACTGAACTTGACTTATAACTATTATGGGGAAGGATGATCCGAAGTGTTTACGTTTACATGTTCAGATATGAACACATTATACTTAATTATAGGAATAATTTGTTTATTTTTTGGAAATCGATAAATCCTTTAAACTTATAGACTGCTGAACCGTTTTTAATAATTCACCATTAGATTTATATCAAAAGTAACATAAGCCACATATAATTTTTTTAATACAAGCTAAGTTGGAATGGAAGACACAGAGTTTGTCAATAGTTGTGCAGAAAATATCTTCAGACCCTAAATCCTGGACTTAGAAATTAAATTAGAAAATAAAAACGGGTTCTAAATAAAAATAAAACACTGGGTTTTTTAATGTTTATTCATCTTCATAATTATCCTATCTTATATAACTAAAAATGCTGCAGGGGCAGATATGTCTTGATGTATGGCCCGTCCCAAATACCAGATTACTATCATGGTATGAGCGCAGCAGCCCACTGTACGACGCACAACCAAGCAACTACAATAGTATTCTATAATGCCTGCTCGACCAGCCTGGTCGGACCAGTAATTAAACATAATACTGCTTATTTGAAACATGGTGTGATTTTATTTTACATCTTATCAATAAGGTATCTGAACTGCCTCTTAAATTAAATTAAGATGAACTAATTGTTTCTTTGCACACTTCAATTAAAGAACTACTGTGGAAACGTACATGTTCACCATAATAGGAACGTGTTTGTCGAATTTGGTACGTTCTCACGGCAAATATAGCATATTATATCGGGCTGCTATGCTTTGGAAATTAGCCGATCTCCAGATCACATTTGTGGCCACAGTCATGTTTGCTAGATTATTTTCTAAGTGAAATCTTTCAAGTATTCGTGTATTTAAACCATTGATATATAGAAGATTTAAAGATTTAAACTATGTCACAATATGTCAGTATGAAATGACGGAAGTAGTGTTTTTTTTTCTAAATAAGATAAGCTATGGTCGTAACTATACAGCCAAATAACAGACGATCCAGTCATTCACTAAGTTGGTAAAAAGTAAAGCTGATTTATTTTTGTTATTTGTAATTGTAGGGACACACACACTTGCATTGATTTTATAGTTTTTTTTAACGGCTTATAGAATTCTTATGAAAAAGATTTTTCTTTGGCCTAAAAGACCTTAAGCCATTCATTAAAAAAATCTTACGGCCATAACACGTTACAAAAATATCAATTGAGATTTTTAATAAATTATACAACTTATCTATACTTACACAGCTATTGTTAGTATGCTGAAAAATCATGTAAAATAATAATATTTAGATTACAAAGTATGAAATTCCTAAACGCAATATTTTTTTGCAACTACGATTTCGCCATTGTCCTTTGTAAAAAATATAAATTAAATTATTTTTCTTTAGAGACAATTTTTTTTTCGTTTAGTTGTAAATTATTATTAATCATTTTTTTTCGCTGTCTGTCCGCTTCACGTGAGATGCCCCATATCATAGACAAATACGTACATTTACTATGGGTCCGTTTGGAGGTGCCGATGGGCAGGACAGACAGGTCGAGCTTGATCTGACTTGAGAAGTGACGCAGCGGCTGTGTCGGCGGGGATACTTCGCTAGATGTCGCTGTACACACAAATACACTACTGTAGTATCAACACAACCCTCTTTTATAAAAGTAATTAATTTATTATCAAGGGGCCTTGTCGAATAGTCTTATTTCGACACTCAACGTCGCTAAAATCTAAAATACTAAAGAATAGACATGCTTGAGGTAGAATATTAATTTCCGCCCGGATAGCTTGCACCGTACACAAGGTGAAAAACCCGCCATACTGGCACCCGCCAGTGTGTCGCGTTGCGGGATCAGTCAGTGTACATCCGGTTTTTATAGGGAGTCTAGTGTTGGAGTACGATGTACTAAGTACATGACATTAGACCCTCGACCGCTTTTTCACCTCCTTGCCCATGTGAAGAAGTGTGAAGTGTCTGGTGTGAAGATGCTATACAGCAGGCCGGCATGATTGTGTTGAGTAGCGAGGGATAGATCGTCTCTCGTTACTTAATACTTGAAAAACTCACTGTTTCCATATATTACCCACTGCAATCAAATTCCACCTGTTTATAATTTTTTATAGTATAGTCCGACAAACGAGCCGGTGGGTCACCTGATGTTAAGTGATCTCCACCGCCCATGAACATCCACAATACCGAAAGTATCATGTATGCGCTGTCGGCCTTAAAGGACAGGAATAGGGATTAGGGAAGGGAAGGGGAATCTGAGCCTCCGGATATCTCACTTACCATACGAAACGCGACAGTAAACTGTCACTTTACGTTGGTTTTCTGTGAGACAGTGGTACTACCCCCGGTCGAGCCTTCCCATTCACGCTGTAGACAAAATATGTCTACAGCGTGGCTCTACCACTTCAAAAATCTATCTCACCCGCTATAGCTTTCCCTCCAGCGGCTTGGTTGGTGTGAGTCAACTCGCTGTACTTTATATCACATTCCTCGATGCGTTTCTTCAAGTCAGCTGTGGAAGATAATTTTATTATTTTTAATGTTACATCATTGAATAGTTACAAACAAAATAAAAAAGTGTGTGTGCAATCCACACACGGTAGAAGTGAATTTTCCGAAGTTACCTACGAGTTAGCTTTGTAATACGCAGGCACATACACGCGTATTCACACACATACTAAGAACTAACTACTAAAATATTTCAAAACCATTAAAGAACTACGTCAATAACAGTAACCGATTCGATCCCACTCGATCCCACTCAATCCCACTCAATCCCAATCGATCCCGAATATACAACATGTAACATGATTAATGCGCACTCTGAAAGTAGTTTGTTCAGAATTAGCGACTGAATCGATATCAACAATTTTTTAATAGAAGATATTTTTTCCAGAAATCATTAACACTCAGGTTAATAATAGTCACCCTTTAATTTAACACCCTTTAATTTCGTGTTATGTTTAAAAGAGCAGCCAGGTCATTCCATCATCCGCCCTGTGGAATGGGGGCGTTTGAATTCCACCACGGTAACCCCTGCCTGTCGTACGAGGCGACTAATAGGGGCCATCGGGGGTCGCGGGCGCGCAGCGGGGGGCTGTCAGCCCGTATCGATGTACTCCCAAATTCGGAGCATCGTGCGACCCCGAGATGGACGGCAGCGCGGGTGGTAAGGCCTCGTTCGCTGTCGTTGTTCGGTGCGCGGGGGCTCCTTAGCCCTCCATGGAGATGGGCTGCTACGCAGCACCGCGCAGGGGCGATTCCGGCTGCAATTCTAGCACTCCTTAGAATACCCCGGGATCGCTCCGTAAGCGTCGAAGAAGGCCACCGCGGGGTTTTAGCTGGTAGTGTCGGGTGGGGTGTACATAGGGGGTAGGGACTCGGCCCAGCGGCAGCACGGATAGCCATCATCCGGGCGAGGGGGATGCTGGGTCGTAAGACCGGCTAGTCCAGCATACCCGTTTTATTCTTAATCCGCTTCCCCCCGGAGCGGGCGGCAGTAATAAAACGCTTTCCCCGCGACAACAAAAAAAAAAAGGTCATTCCGTCATTTCGTGCAAACTACACTTCCAGATAAATTACCAAATGAAAGAATGCCTTCTTTATAATGTAAAAAAAACAGTGTACTTGTGATTTTAGATTTATTAATTTGTTTTTGAACATTTACAGTATTCAAATCAAAAATTTCATTACACTCTGTTTCCGACCAGTACCCAATGTACGTTTCTAATATTTATTTACGTACTGTTAACTATCTTATACTAGAAACTATTAGTTTAAATCATCACTCGTTTATCTATATTTTTTGTAAAATTATAAACATAATAGGAACAATAAAATAATGTAGTTTTATTTTTGTCATGAAAAAATTATCACTACCATCCACAGTCCAAGTATTGTCATTCTAATGCGCAATTATAAATGACTGTCGCTGAGTAACACCACCACGTGTTTATTAGCCAGTTAGCCTCGATGGCAAAGCCAAAGTGCCTGATATCTGTCGTTGACGAAATTATCTTTGATTCTTGTGCATTTGATAGTATTTCGTTCAATTATAGTGTCTTCACATTCCATCGAATTTAATAAGGATCATATTTTTACTAATTTCTTTTACTCATTATCGTCACCATTTAATTCTGACTTAGTTACTATATTTAAATAAAAAGTTATTTAAGATATTCTTTATAATTCTCATTCATCTCTTCTTTAGTACCATCCAAATTGTCTATGGATGGTTATAAGGATTTTGGACGTATAAATTATAAATAAGATAAAAAAGTGGCTCCGTTGATCATTAGAACGGTAGGCTTAATATGATTTTTTGGATAAAATTCTTATTTCCTGCCATTCTTTTTTTTATTCCGCTGAACGCTGAATTTTGCATGAAGTGGCGGAATGACCCAGCATGGGTTTTCTTGCCAGACTCTTTCCTATAGTATAACTGCATTCCGAACTAGTGTAGCTTAATAAACTATGAAGTGTGTGTTATTTGTAACGAAGAATCATACCACGTGTATCCTGACTACAACTGAAGATCAAAGAGGGATGAATAACCCTCATAGCCATGACCCATGATGACGTCATGACCTCAGCATCTGACACAACTAGTGGCCACCCGGATATCAACTATCTATACTATAATTAATCTGAAGAGGGACATTGTCTGTACATTAAATATTTTCGCGAAATTTTGATTGTAACGTGTAATATAAGCTATATAGAACCCAAAATAATTGTTTTTTGGAATTATTGTCTGTCTGCCTGTGAAGGCATCACGTCCAAAGTACTATATTACGACAAAAGAATCGATAATAAAATCATAGTGTATCTCGAGGTAACATTTAATTTTTATTTCATTTAAATGCTTGACTGCCTTGAATGACTGCCTTGGTGGCGCAAGTGTAATTGCGCATGCGTTACAACCGCTATGCTGAGGTCTCGGGTTCGATCCCCGGGTCGGGTAAAGTGATATTGGGTTTTTTTATCTAGAAATTCTCAGTATTAGCCCGGTGTCTGGAACCTGTGCCCGGTAGTGCGATAGGCTCGCCCCCTATCACATTATGGGACCGAAATTCGGCGAAAAGTGGGTGTACTGGTTACACCTCTGCCTACCCCTTCGGGGATTATAGGCGTGAGTGTATATGTATGTTCATTTAAATCGGTGCATTCAATCAAAAGTTATGCCTGTTTGAACGAATATCTATCTGTATTATGCAAAGGGTAGTTGTGAAAGAGGAAATGATTTCATAAACAGTACAGTTAGTTTATAATATTAGTATGGACAGATTACATTACTGTTCAATTTTTACAATGCAATACCATACAAGTTCGCTTACATTCTTTTTCATACAATATATTTAGACAAGATATTTCTTACTCATTATTTAATTTTTAATTCTTAATCTTTAATTAGTTAAATTCATATACATACATACATATACTCACGCCTGTAACAGTACACCCACTTTTCGCCAAATTTCGGTCCCATAATGTGATAGGGGGCGAGCCTATCGCCATACCGGGCACAGGTTCCAGACTCAGGGCTAATACTGAGAATTTCTAGATAGAAAAACCCAATATCACTGTACCCGACCCGGGGATCGAACCCGAGACCTCAGCGCAGCAGTCGTAACGCATGCGCAATGACAACTGCGCCACCGAGGCATTGTTAAATTCAATGCATATATTATGATAATATTTTTATTCAAATGATGTTGATATGTCCAAATTATAGTTAGTTATAAGGCTGTTTAAATTGCATTGATGTTGGTAACTATAACTGTTGTAACACGTGGCACGAGGCACGAGGCGGACATCTCTAGTATACATATGAATAAATGTTTTTAGACTCTCGCGATTTGAATACATATAATAAAATTAGGAACGGGTCTTAATCGCGCAATACTTTAATGGTATAAATACCACGATTATTTCCCGACGTTTCGACCGAGTTGCATCGGCCCACGTGGTGGTCACGGACGCACGGGCTGACTGAGTGAGAATTTAGTGCCGTCTTCGTAAGGTGGGCTTTCGTGTGGTGGGAGTATCGGTAACCAGTTTAGTGGGGGTTTTGATAACTACCTTCCCTTGGTTTTTATTTTTATTATATATTGCGCGATTAAGACCCGTTCCTTATTTTATAACATGTACATATGAATAAGTTGGTGTTTACAATGTTGTTATAACAAAATAAATATATAAATAAATACCTATGGCAGAGTCCTGGTCTTTTTGTTTCCTGTTTAGTTCCCGGATGGTTTTCTGTTGTCTCCAGGCTAATTTCTTGTATTCCATCATCTGAAAGTTATACGAAACATACAAACGAAAGTTTTGCCCCTTTTTTACTATATGGTCTTCATTTATTTATTTATTGTATAGGTGACTTTTTTTCTAGTTGTACACAGTTATTACAATGTATTTTTTTTATTCTGGGGCGGCAAAGTGACCACACTGCATCTGATGGTAAGCACAGTGCCGTCCAGATAGAGTATCAAGTAGCGAGAGACAATCTATCCCTCGCTACTCAATACAATCATGCCGGCCTGCTGTGTAGCTTCTTCACACTACGCCTAAAGGACCCAGGATCATAGGAAGGAGGGAACACGGTAGTTGGCAAACTGTTCCACAGCTTGATGGTGCGGCATTGAAGATTGCGGTGTTAAGATATATTAAAAATATCATACAAGTGCACCACCTTCTTGGAGTGAACACAGCATGCAATCTTAACGCACTATAACAAGATTGGCATGGCCTCTAGTATAGAACTGGTCTTACCCGAGAGTGAAACCGTTTATACTGCGCGGCAAGATACAGCGAGAGCTTAGCGTTCAGAACAGATCTGCGGCGGAGATGCAGCATCTCCTGACGGAACACTAGAGGGGCCAGCACGGCCGCTGTGGGGTGAAAACATCAAGTGGTACATCCTGTATTTTTTTTAGTGCTTCGATAGGCAGACGAGCAGACGGGCCACCTGATGGTAAGTTGTCACCGCCGCCCATATACTTGCCAGGGGGCAGTAAAGCCGCTGCCTATCGTTATAGCACTAAAACGTTTACACTATACAGGGTGTCAACAAATACCGGTATACCAGTGGCAAAGAAATTAAAACTGGTAGTGCCTGTAACATGTATATTAGGTTTCAATTTATTATTTCTTTCGTTCATTCTTAAAATAATTAGTATTGAATTATAACCCCTAAATATCGGTTAAAGAAATATTACGGAAGTTCGTTACTGAGATAAGTAAAAGTTTTTTAATACACAAAAAGTACACCAACTTCAATAAAAACAAATTATGCGTCAATGTAACATTTGAGCGTGGCCCTCGATTTCTCTGAGATCCCAGCATCAGATCCTAACTTGATGCCAATAGGAGCATCTGGGAAATATACCCTTTAACAGAAAAAAGAATTTCTCGAATCGGTCCAGGCGTTTTCGAGTAAAAAAAAGATTCCGACGAATAGAGAACCTTCACTTTTTTTTGAAGTCTCGGTATGGCGATAGGCTCGCTCCCTATCACATTATGGGACCGAAATTCGGCGAAAAGTGGGTGTACTAGTCACACCTCTGCCTACCCCTTCGGGAATTACAGGCGTGAGTGTATATGTATGTATGTACCTTATAACTACCTCCGTAAGTGTGAGATTATAGTACATACTTTGATTCCTGATACTTGAGGAGTTAAATTATATAAACTAGTCATCCCTTCGGGGATTACAGGCGTGAGTATATATATTATGTATGATTAACGTACCGTGCGTAGGTCTCGGCGCAGGTTGCACCACGCCTTCCTGCAAACGTTTTCTGAACGCCGGCGATATCTTGTCGTCGAAATGTTCTATGGCCATACTAGATATGTCCCTTAGTTCCTGTAACACTTCGTGGGCCCGAGGCGGGGTCGCAGAGGTCTCTACTATGGTCAGGACCCGTTTGATTTCATCTATCACCTGCAAAGATACTACGAATGTATGAAGTGAAGAAGGCTTTTTTTTCTGGTACGGTAAGTGACCACACTGCGCCTGATGGTAAGCGCAGTGCCGTCCAGTTATCATATAGCGAGAGACAATCTACCCCTCGCTACTCAACACATGTCGCCCTGCTGAGTAGCTTCTTCACACTACGCCATGGGGCAAGAAAGTAAAGAAGCGGTCGAGGGTCTAGTGTCAGAGTACTCAGAACATCGTACCCCAACTCTAGGCCCCCGACAAAAACCGGATGTACACTGGCTGATCCCGGAACGCGACACACTTGCGTGTGCCACTATGGCGGGTTTTACACCCTGTGTACGGTGCAAGCTATATATTTCTGTCTGTTACGTTTCACGGCTAAACCACTGAACCGATTTTGATGAAATTTAGTATGGGGATACCTCTATAACTCTGAAGACTTACTTTATTATTTTTAAATCATCTCTTAAAGGGATGAAATAGGGGATGAAAGTTGGTATGGGAATTCAGGAACGGCGAAATACAGAATATAATTTTAGATACTTTAGAATCGAGCTCTTAGGTGGTTTTACCCAATAAAATAGGGGATGAAAGTTTGCATAGGAATTCAGAAACGACTAAATTGAGAATATCATTTGAGATACTTTAGAATCAAGTTATTAAGGGGCTTTACCCAATAAAATAGGGGATGAAAGTAATCGTTGAATATACTATAGGGCAGAAGTAGTTACTGTCTCGTTTATTAAACGCGGCCGAAGTCACGGGCAAAAGCTAGTTTACAATATTATCAGTTAAAAATTGTCATTTACCTTTCCCGGTATAAAACAGCACAAACCATTGTCGATGAATTTTGAATACGTCATGTTGAGCATAGAGATGCGCGTCTCTATCGACGTCAGAATGTCGCAGTGACGCGACAAAGGGTGATATCTGAAACAAACAGTCCGATATTAACCACTTACGGAAAATTCGATCAATACTCGCCCTTATTGATGTAGGTATTAAACGTAGCCCTAGTATTAATGACCCACTACTGGGCACGGGCCTCTACTAATGAGAGTGGTTAGGCCTTAATCCACCAATGCGGGTACCAACTAATGCGGGTTGGTAGACTTCACATACCTTCGAAATTTTTATGAGAATTCTCAGGTATGCAGGTTTCCTCACGATGTTTTGCTTCACCGTTAAAGCAAACGATAATTAACATTTTAATTCACACATAACATAAGAAAAGTCAGAGGTGTACGCCATTTGGGTTTCGAACATACGACTTTCGTCTTGACAGTCCGTACCGCAACCAACTTAAACGAATTTCAAAGGTGAAGTCTATCAACCCGCATTAGGCCAGCGTGGTGGACAAACGCCTAACCCTTCTTATTACTAGAGGAGCCTCGTACCTAACAGTGGAACAATGTCACAGGGCTAGTATTATTAAGGGAGAGACATGTCATTTCATAGGATATTTACCTGCGTTCCGACTCTCTGCGAGGCAGTTGTGTTTTGACATTTTTGAGCGCTAAAGCGTGCCTTCTCTCTATCATAAGAAATCCTCTGTTCAACATGCGCATACATATTTCGTTTACTGCTTTTGAAACCTGAAAAATATGAAATCTTTTTTAAATGGTTAACGGGTATTCCAGTGGTCAGAGACCCAATGATAGCATCATATTTCCCTCCACATTGATCATGAACTTTTTATAGTTTACCAGATGTTGCCCGTCGCGTGGAAGTTATTTTTGGAAGAAAACACACACCTTTTACATCTCTCTATAGTTTGCTATCCCGTAGCCTACATTTTTCCGGGATGAAAAGTAGCAGACGTCATTTTCTGATCCCTAAACTGACACTACGCATAAAATCATGACGAACCCTTGTTCTATGAAACACTATTGTGTATATGTGCTATTCCAGAGTGTAATCTATCTCCGTGCCAAATTTCAACCAGATCCATCCAGCCGTTGTAGCATGATTGAGTAAAAACATCCATCCATCCATTCGCATTTTATAATATTAGTAGGATTATAAATGAACGGTAGGCAGCGGTTTTGCTAACGGTAGGCAGCGGCTTTGCTGTGCCCTGGCATTGCAGAAGTTTGATGGGCGGTGGTTCCTACTTACCATCAGCTGGCCGGTCTGCTCCTCTGCCTAACCAGGCAGTAAAAAATAATTATTGCGACAACTATTAACAATTTTAATATCCGTCAGCACATGCAGCTTGCGTAAAAATTTAACATTAAATGGGGGTCAAACACAGTTGCTGTGTAGGCCTAGGCAGAATATCAGCGCCACGCAGTATCTTTCTACCTGGCAAATGCTGAGGTAGAAACATGACGCTGCTTGATACTCTAAATGGACGGCACTGTGCTCACCATCAGGTGCAGTGTGGACACTTAGCCGTGCCAGATTTAGAAAACACTCAGATAATTAACAAATTCCATACATCAGTAAAACGCATACGCCCATTAGAATGACAACGTCTGTATGACGTCAACTTCATACTTCCGACTATACTGGGCGTATATTACGCGTAGGCGACGCCGGGCACATAAAAACAGCGATGTCAAGTGTTAAAGTACTATCTATCATGCGTCATTGCGTCGCAGTATGCCTGAAGAAGCATTTCGTTCTCTTCTATTCTAAATGACAGTCCCAATTGAAGTCGGAATTTTTTAGAGGGCCTTATGGCATTTTTTTTTCTGGACAGAACGCCATAAACGCATTCAAAAGTAGGTATAGGCTAACAGCATATACTATAAAATACAACATTATGGATTCCATTGACATAAATTGCATGTCGGAATACATCCAGCGTATCACCAGTATCAATAAATCTTTATATATAAAAGAAGAAACTGACTGACTGACTGACTGACTGACTGACTGACTGACTGACTGACTGACTGACTGACTGACTGACTGACTGACTGACTGACTGATCGATCCACGCACAGCCTAAACGGCTGGGGTTAGAGACTTGAAATTTTGACAGTAGGTACCTTTTATCACCTAGGCATCCACTAAGGAAGGGTTTTTGGAAATACAACCCCTAAGGGGGTAAAATAGGGGATGAAAGTTTGTATGAAAATCCGTCATTTTTGAAGTTAAATTCATGAAAATTTGTATTTGGCATTTTAGTAAAAATAAAAAATATATGTTTCAGGATTTTTGGAAATTCCGCCCCTAAGGGGGTAAAATAGGGAATGAAAGTTTGTATGAAAATCCGTCATTTTTAAGTTAAACGCATGAATATTGGTATTTTGTATTGTATACTTTTTCTCCCAAACATGACCTCCACGCGGGCGGAGCCGCGAGCAACAGCTAGTAATATATAAAAAATAACAAAAACACTGACTAGGAAACAAAATTCATAGACATTTTAACTTTAGAAGTAAATAAGTACATAATAAAAACCCTACATAATGTTATTAATAATACATTAGCATGAGACAACAATAATTTACATAAACAATGTATGCTTATATGCAAATATTACATGCAAGTGTTGTGGAAAATTTTGTTTGTACTAATAATATGTTCTAACAGCTTCGACTGCATAAAATAAACAAAAACAACTTATCAAAATTGGGTCATTGGTTTGCCTGTGAAAACATAACAGACAGAAAACTTTAGACCCCCAATTCACCTACTCAGGGATAAAATTTTGAAAAACGCCTATATAAGAGTACATTAATTCTAACCAAAAGCATGTATACGAAAGTTCATGCTTCTTACTTCGACTGCCTCGGTGGCGCAGTTGTAATTGCGCATGCGTTACGACTGCTGTACTGAGGTCTCGGGTTCGATCCCCGAGTCGGGTAAAGTGATACTAGGTTTTTCTATCTAGAAATTCTCAGTATTAGCCCGAAGTCTGAAATTTGTGCCCGGTATGGCGATAGGCTCGCCCCCTATCACATTATGGGACCGAAATAAATTCGGCGAAAAGTGGGTGTACTGGGTACACCTCTGCCTACCCCTTCGGGGATTACAGGCGTCAGTGTATATGTATGTATGTAATGTATGCTTTTTACTTTGAAAATGACAGACTACCATAAAACCGTTTTTCTCTCTGCGGCGCAGCAAGCGAGTAGCCGGCTGTAAAACTAGAGATCTTAGTTCGATTCCCGCTCTGGGACAAATATTTGTGTGACAGACAGATATTTGTTTCCGGTCTGGGTGTTGTGGGACCATAGTCCGTCGTAGTTGTAGATATATTTGAAAGGTCCTGCAATGATCCTTTTTATCTTTAGAAGTGACTTTTACTGACCCAAATAATTTTATCAGTGGTTTTACCAGCATTTATAATCAGTCAAAAGAATACTTTAATAATTACACAATATGTTAAATTAAACTACATCATTTTGATACTAAACTAACAATTAAATATATCTGTTTGTTTAGCTGAAATTCTTCTTCTAAAGCATATATTACTTTTTAAAACAATGTTCATATTAGATATATACTTATATAAAAATAAATCGCCATTTGTTACTCTTGCTAAAACTCAAAAATGGCCTCACCGATTTAGATAACATTTTGTGTGCATATTTCAATGGGTTCCTGGATGGTTTAAAAACACATTTGGACCCGGTAGGTGGCGCTACTATCAATATGTCATCAAATTTTGTTTGCTGGGATTTGTGGGAAAAATGCCAAAGATTGTGATGTTTAAAATATCATATTTGATATGGCACTACTTTTCCTGGCAGGACAATGTCTGCCGGGCTCACTAGCTACAAATATATGTGATAAATCAAATTTAAATGAATTTAACTTCATAAATAGCAGCCTAGGATAAAGAGCAGACTATGGAGATAGATATTGCAAGTACAATCCCAAACTCTAGGGACTTCAAAAGGACTTTATGCATGTATTGTCACAAGTGAAGGAGTCGTCATGAGAAAACCTACACATCTGAGAATTCCAACAAGATGTTCAGAGGTTTATGAAGTCTACCCACCCATATTAAGCTTGGTGTACTAAGACTTAACCCCGCCCGTTAGTAGAGGCCATGCCCAGCCGTGGGACAGTCTATACAAGCAAATATCATTCAACTTCTGAATAAATGTAAACTAGACAGACAATGAAGTTAGAAACCTGAATATAACCTGATTAGAATAAAATATAATGAATAAGTGTGGCTTATAGTGGTAGAGCCACACTGAAGACATATTTGTCTACAGCATGAATGGGCCGGCTCGACCGGGGTAGTACCACTGTCTCACAGAAAACCAACGTAAAGTGACAGTTAACTGTCGCGTTTCCAGGCCCAGATTCCCCCTTCCCTTCCATAATCCTTATTCCTGTCCTTTAAGGCCGACAGCGCATACATGATACTTTCGGTATTGTGGATGTTCATGGGCGGTGGAGATCACTTAACATCAGGTGACCCACTGGCTCGTTTGTCGGACTACGCTATAAAAAAAACCTACCGGTTATATATAGAAAACATAAGTTCATGCATCATTTAGTTTTTTCTAATTACACCTCGGTTGAATTATGAGACAACCATTCGAGAGGTTGAACAGTATCTTATATAAAACGATTACAAACTGAAATATCTATAAATAAATTCAGAATACACACGTACCAGTCTGTTTTTAGCGATTTCATCGTAAGATAGATACGAGAAAATATTCTCAACCATGACCACAGGTAGACTTAAGAAATCCATCGTGTGCTGAATGAATTGCGGCCGTTGGATCCACTTTGAGCACAACTCTAGCACATGAAGAAGTGTGAATTAAAATTACTGTAATGTTTACACATTTGAAAACAAAGTGCTTGCCTTTCCCGATGTTTCTTTGGAATCCATCACGCTTAGCGCAACTGTCTCTTTTCCGGTAAGCTTTTTGTATTGTGTTAGAAAGAGATACAAAACAAAGGTATAATTTGACATATTCACAAGGCACATTCCATCCAAACATTTATACTATTGGTAGCGACATCTGTTAATAAATACATAATTACGACATCATAAGAATTATTACAGACAATTCATTATAATAAAGATATCACATATAAACAGATCTAGACTATTTAATAAAATAAATTCAGTATAGAACATGCTTTTCTCTTCGTGACAACGGTTTAAAAAGTATAATTTTAAATATATAAAATAACTAACAGATGGCGCTTTTACAAGGATAATACATGAGTAATTTTATGTTTCATATTCGCTTGCAAATTGTTTACTCCTTTTCTGCGTTACCTATTGATACCTACAATCTTTTAGATACTACTATAAAATTGAATCGCTCTTGGCACGCCATGGCACGCCTTGCAACTTCTAGAAAACATTGATAGACGTATTTTTTCATTATTTTACGAAATTCATTCATACTTCATATCAATGATATTATATAAAAGTTCTTTTAATTCATAAAAAGTACACCGACTTCAACAAAAAACAAATTATGCGTCACTATAAAATTTGAGGGATGCCGCGGATTTTTCTGAGATCCCATCATCAGATCCTGACTTGGTGCTGATAGGACCACCTGGGAAGTATACCCTTTTAAACAAAAAAAGAATTTCTCGAATCGATCCAGGCGTCTTCGAGTAATCGGTAAAACGGTAGGCAGCGGCTTTGCTGTGCCCTGGTATTGCAGAAGTCTATGGGCGGCGGTGACTACTTACCATCAGGTGGCCCGTCTGCTCGTCTGCCTATCGAGGCACTAAAAAAAAAAAAAAAAAAAAAATCGGGGAACATACATAAAAAAGATTTCGACGAATTGTTAACCTCCTCCTTTTTTGAAGTCGGTTAAAAAAAGGTGATAATATGATATTATATAAAAATACCGATTTTATATAATACCTATCATTGTTTCATATGCTAATTAAATAAAAGAAGGTTGCTAACGTTGCTATAGAATACTTATAGATCCTTTAAGTAAATCGTAATAGAAACACATTGTATTACGAATGTTTGTTAGTGGTCGACATCATAATATTATGCAGGAGAAGGTCATCACTCATCGAGTCGATTAACTCGTCATTTCAAGTTCAAACTAAGTTTATTTTAAAACCACGTGACCAGCGATAAATGCGTTACACGTGTTAAGATTATGATATTAGCACAACGTAACGGAATATCAAATTAGAATACATGTATTTAGACGCGAATTTGTTTGCGGCAATTGTAACTAGTCTTTCCCCACTCCCATCAACATAGGTAATCTTGGATACGCAATTTCGAGATTTTTCTTGACATAGGCATATGGGCACAGATTACTTGCATATGGGCAATAGATAAATATAGGCGTACCCTGAAGGAGACAGAAGGTGGCAGCGACGTCCCACAAGACCTAGATAGCCACTGTACATTTCCTGCCTTCTATGGTTGCGGTACGGACTGCTAAGACGAAAGTCGTAGGTTCGAAACCCAAGTGGCATACACCTCTGACTTTTCTAAAGTTATGTGTGTATTAAAATGTTAATTATCGCTTGCTTTAACGGTGAAGGAAAACATCGTGAGGAAACCTGCATACCTGAGAATTTTTCGAAGGTATGAGAAGTCTGCCAACCCGCATTAGGCCAATGTGGTGGACTAAGGCCTAACCCCTCTCATTAGTAGAGGAGGCCCGTGCCCAGCAGTGGGACATTGTTTAATACAGGGCTAGTATTATACATTATCAGATAATGAGCCTATGTCGTCCGTTTTACGTACGTACGTATACGTATATGTGTCGTAGATTTCAGAAACTATGAAAGACTAGACTCAAAATTAATATTTGCGACGCACGCAAACATTCCTTTCAGTGCAGAAATCGAACACGGTGCTTCTGATTCAATAGCCGGTTATTTGCCATCTGCGGCTAACCAAATAATTGCAAATTGTGAATTAATTCATACATAATTACTTTGTATATTTTTAAATATTGTATTATAAGTTACCAGAGCTCCTAATTCAGTTATCGTAAACTATTTATAGTTTACCTATAGATAAGAAAAAAACCTAAAAACGTGACTGGGTTTCACGTGAGTATAAAGTAGTGACATCTATATCAGCTAATAGAAATAACATTCATATGAAACCTAAAATATTCAGGTTATGGCAATAGATGGCGATTTTAATATATTCATGAGCAAGTGATTTCTGTAAAAAAATTGAAAATTGAGGTATGTGTTTAAATCCATTGAGCTAATATTACTACAGAGAAGACGCCGCACATTACTACCGTGTTCCGCTAAAGTGCGGCCGTACGACCGCACTTCGCTCAGTTGCTTTCTAGCTCTTGAGCGCTGAAGTGTTGTTTGTGTTTATAAGAAAAAACGTTCAAACGCATCAAGTATGCCCTCGTGTGTGTTACGATATTGCACGAATAATTCAAGTAATATGGCAAAGTGCAAAGGAATAACTTTCCATCGGTAAGTAAGTAGATAATCATTTTGAAACTTAATTAGAACAAAATATTTAGCGGCCATGTTACGTCATTTGTCATAGACTAAAAGTTAAAATGTGACATGGTGTTTGAATTGTATGAAACAACTAACAAGTATATGTCGCAGCACAACACAACACAGCATTCATGCATCATGTGTCATGTCATGTATGTCAGGTTAGGTTAGGTGTAGGTACATCAGGCCGAGGCTGGGAGAGGTATTATGCAACCTCTCTCATCGTCAGGGACAATCAGGATGCGCAATCGCATTACGGTGCTGTAGAAATAACACAAGTTGAACCATTAATAGTTTATTAAGCTACTGCCAGTTCGGAATACTAAGCGTGGGAAGAACTGGTAAGAAACCCACTTATCTATTACATAGGCTGATACATAACACAATTGATTAATATTACGTCGGTCAGCACTGCCTGGGCAGTGACTATGTATAGCCAAAGCCAAGTATAATAATTAATTCGTTTACACAAATTAATTATCCAATGAGTCAAGGATAAGCTAGCAGCGGGATACCACAAGTGCACCGAGCCAAGCTAAAACCAAGACTGCCCGAACTGCGGTCGTTCCGCCTGTTTTATACAGGTGTCAAAACAAGTCCCGCAGTGGGGAGAGTGGGAGAACCGAATGACGCGCGCTGTCGTGATTGGTGCACGTGTTGTTTATTACGACGGTGCTGGCGCCGTCACGGCCATACTGACATGCGGGCGTCCTCGCACGCGCCCCATCGTTGTCCTAGATATCTGTCGATAGAAAACATCGTTCGATTATCCTGACAGAACATTAACTGGTCCGGTCCAAATTGACCCTTCGGCCTGGTCCGGTCCAAATCGACCCTTCTGGCTTGTGGTAGCCAGTTTGGGACACATGAAACCATACAAAACTTTCACTAGTCCAGAAAGATCAATCCCTTAGCTTTTGCTAGTCCAGAATAATATTCCCTTAGCTTTTGCTAGTTCAGAATTATTATTCCTTTTAGCTTTATCATTGGACCGGCTGGAGCCCTTCAATGATTATTGCTTTTACTTTTTTTTTCTCTTTTTCTTATTATTTTTATTCGGTGCTAGTCCGAACATAACTGTTCCTTAGCTAATTACTTTATAAATCCAGTTAAAGCTTACCGCGTATTGCCAAACTATTACCATGTATATTTTGCCATTACCATGCTTTTCCGCCGTCACGCCATCACAGTATTCAACGTATGGTATCCATAATTTACAGCAAATTAAGCAATGCGTACCTTGTATTATCACCTTCTAGAGCCCTTCTGAAACTTAAAATATGTTTAGTATGCACAGGCTAAGGTATATCCAAATCAATAATCAGGAAACTCAAGGTATAACTGACTTTCAAAGTAAAAAAACCAAAACTAAATGTTTTGGTTTTAGCTATGCTTGTGATTTCCGGCCACGCATAGCCTAGTAACTTGTAGTTACTTCCCTTTATGGGAATCCCCCATGGGAACGCAGGGCTTTCATTTCCTTTTTTTTTTCTACTTATCTGGTCCAGTACGGCAGTACCCTTCAGATTTAATTTCCACCTATTTTCTACTTATCTGGTCCAGTACGACTGTACCCTACAGAACTACTACTTCCAGGTCCAGTCATAACAGACTTCAGGGTTGTGGCAAATTACGATATTTTATATTGTGAACCCGAGGAATTCTAAACTGTGCCCTGGTCACAGTACCACACAATCTCTAAAATTATATTTCACGGCTTATACTGACACGGCGTGAATATAGGTTTAGGTAAAACAAAGGAAATCTAAATGTCTAGGTATTTCCTTTAAGGTAACCTATGTTATGTTCACATTTTCCTCAAAACTTGAATTTAACCCTTTCTGTAGTTAATTAACACTACCAGAATATAATTAAATGAATTACGGGTTTATAATTAACCACGATCACAAATATTATCAGATACCTTAAGCGCTGACCGCTCACCCGTGGTCACCCAAGATATATTGAGTAGACAATAACCAGGCTACGGACGCAAGCTATCAACAACCTTACGAATCATTGGCATAAATTCGAACTTTGATCTATACAGATAATAATAAGGTAGGTCACAGAGCCTCATATTGTTACTTCTTGTTTAGCAAGAACCTTATAAAAATAATTAATTATCGGGTAGAATAATTTAAAACATAAAACTCAATTACCACCCGTACAATCATTGAATTCCTCTTAGCGGAAAACAGTCAAGAACAATACTTGCTTACCGTTTTTATGAAACAGTAGCTATCATTTGAAGACTAAAATGTCATACTAGAGCATGTAATTACAAATTAATAGTGATTTTAATTTGAAACATAACATAACTAAACCCTTCAAACAATCTGGACTATTATTTATTGCATTGAACGAATGATTATTCATTACACCTTTAAATGCCAGTTTTGAGTCGTGGTTTTTTTTTAACATTTGATATAAAAGTTTATTTTCAATCCTCATTCAAGCTGGAATCGAACCAAAGCCAATTCAATGTTCATAAATAGATCATACGCGTCATTTGTTACGTATTTTCACACACATACGCACTCACGGCTGCAATCCCCAAAATATGCAGAGGTGTAACCAGCACATACATTTTGAAAAACTTATTACAGACCCATGATGCGACAGGAGCGAGCATATCGCCATACCAAGTACAATTCTAGACTTTAGGCCGATACAGATATTTCGTATTAGAAAAACCCAATATCACCACTTTTACATGACCCGGGATCGAACCAGAGATCTCGGCGTAGTAGCGTTTACTATGCCATCGAAGCAGACGTATTTTCACCTCCCAACCAATTGCTCGCTTTAGTTGAGGGTACATAAATAAGTAAGGGGTGTAAGGGGGGCAAATTACATCTCATGCTCCCAACTGCCAACCCTACCTGCTCGTGGTACACCCTGCTAGCTAACGAATGAGGTTCTGGCGGCCGACTTGTGGCGGCATAACCACACAAAATGCTGGAATGCCAAATACCCATGCCTTCGACGGGCAGCAGCGTCGATGGTAAAACATACCAGCAACTGCGGTCACCAACCCGCCTGCCAAGCGTGGTGACTATGGCAAAACCCCCCAATATGAAAGGCTTCCCAAATTCACGGCCCCCAGTTCCCGGTAGCCCCGCTATTCCTGACCACGGTACCGGTCATGGTAACGGTGGGGTGGGGGGTGCTAAGAATCCCCGGGCTACGGTAGGGTACCACAAACGGCTATTTTTGGCGACGTACAATGGACGCTCTCTGCGGTTGGACGAGCACATCGCTGAGTTGGAAGTAGAGCTAAGTCACATTAACTGGCATATCGTAGGGCTATCCGAGATCCGAAGACAGGGGGAGGAGAAGATAGCCCTAGATTCTGGTCACTCACTCTACTTCCGAGAAGGACACCAACCATCCCAAGGTGGCGTCGGATTTATTATCCACAAGTCACTAAAAAGCAACGTTGTGGAAGTTGGCAGCGTATCAGCGCGAGTGGCGTACCTTGTCTTAAAAATAACTGAGAGATATACTCTGAAGGTTATACAAGTGTACGCCCCAACGTCAGCTCATCCTGATGACGAAGTAGAGGCCATGTACGAAGACATAGGGAAAGCTATGTCTCGTACCAAGGCTTCCTACAGCGTTGTAATGGGTGACTTCAATGCCAAAGTGGGAGTACAAGGACACGGCGAATCGAGGGTAGGATCATTCGGCTATGGGTGCAGGAATCACAGCGGGCAAATGCTAGTCAACTTTCTCGAGACCCGGGGGCTCTTTCTGATGAATTCCTTTTTCCAGAAGAAACCCCAAAGGAAGTGGACTTGGCGAAGCCCCAATAATGTCACCAGGAATGAGATCGACTTCATTATGACTGATAAGCGCCAAATATTCAGAGATGTCTCTGTGATCAGTAGGTTTAACACCGGTAGTGATCACCGACTTGTAAGAGGCACTCTGAATATAAAAGTTAAAATTGACCGAGCGCGCTTAATGAAGTCGACTCTCCGACCAACTTTGCCCCAAGTCGAGGTCGGCTGTGAAGCTTTCCAGCTAGAGCTACAGAACCGATTTGCCGTATTGGAAACTACGGCGGATATTGATGACGCCACTGACAGCCTGGTGCGGACTCTGCGTGAGGTGGGTAATAAATACTTTCGACCTCAGAACAATAGACGTAAGTCGAAGCTCTCAAGCGAGACTCTGGACCTTTTAAGTAAACGACGAGAGCTCGTAAAGGTCACACAATCTGAGCGTCAGGTACTTAACAAAGAGGTAAAGAAGCTAATACGGCGCGATATAAGACGCTCGAATACTCTGGACATTGAAAATGCTATTACGCAGAACAAGGGTACCAGAGTTTTCGCCAAGCCACTTACCTCTAGTTGTCACCTGACAAAGCTCAGAACATCACAGACCACCACCGTCACTTCCATGCCAGAGATACTCGCAGAGGTCGAAAGGTATTATGGGGACTTGTATACTCCAAAAACGTCCAAAGTCCACCTGAGGCCCCGAGCGCGGATGATCCGCGTGCCAGACTAACTCGCCACCATACAGACGAGTTTCCCGACATCGACTTCGGCGAGATTAGAAGAGCCCTTGAACAGCTTCACAATAACAAAGCTGCAGGTGATGACGGAGTAACTACAGAGCTGCTCAAGGCAGGCGGTATGCCAGTATTAACTGAGCTTGTAAAGCTGTTCAACTCAGTCATCTACACTGGTACAACACCGGCGGCATGGAGCAGGAGTGTGGTTGTTTTGTTCTTCAAGAAGGGAGATAACACCCTATTGAAGAACTACCGCCCTATATCACTCTTGAGCCATGTTTATAAGCTGTTTTCGAGGGTTATTTCGAATCGTCTTGCCCAAAGGTTCGATGACTTCCAACCGCCGGAGCAGGCTGGGTTTCGGAGAGGCTTTAGTACCGTAGACCACATACACACACTAAGGCAAATAATTCAGAAGACCGAGGAGTACAATGAACCTCTTTGCCTAGCGTTTGTGGACTACGAGAAAGCCTTCGACACCATCGAGACCTGGGCTGTTCTGGAGGCTATGCAGAGATGCCGCATTGACGACCGCTATGTCCAAGTGATGAGATGCCTGTATGAAGCCGCATCGATGACCGTCCAAGTACAAAAACAAAGCACAAAGCCAATCCAACTGCGACGTGGGGTAAGACAGGGAGACGTAATCTCTCCGAAACTGTTTACCAACGCGTTGGAAGACGCATTTAAGACGCTTGATTGGAAAGGACGGGGCATCAATATCAACGGCCAGTACATCTCTCACTTGCGATTTGCGGATGATATAGTCATCATGGCTGAAACTCTGCAGGATTTGGAAGACATGCTGAACAGCCTTAACTGTTCTTCAAAACGGATAGGTCTCGGGATGAACCTTGACAAGACGAAAGTCATGTTTAACGGTCACGTCCTCCCGAGACTCGTCGCCGTGGGTGATGCCATTCTAGAGGTTGTGCAAGAGTACGTATACTTGGGCCAAAAATCCAACTAGGCAAGCACAACTTCGAGAAAGAGGCAGATAGAAGAATTCGTTTGGGCTGGGCGGCATTCGGTAAACTACGTAACCTGTTTGAGTCGTCGATCCCTCAATGCTTAAAAACAAGAGTTTTTAACCAGTGCGTCCTACCCGTAATGACCTACGGGGCTGAAACGTGGACACTCACAAATGGACTGGTCCATAAATTTAAAGTCGCTCAGCGTGCTATGGAGCGGGCAATGCTTGGAGTTTCTCTGGTGGATAGAGTTCGAAATGAAGTCATCCGCCAGAGAACCAAAGTCATAGATATTGCTCGCAAAATTAGCACGCTAAAGTGGAAGTGGGCTGGTCACGTCTGCAGACGGACAGATGGCCGATGGGGCAGACATGTGTTGGAGTGGAGACCGCGTTTAGGCAAACGTAGTGTGGGACGCCCTGCTGCACGATGGACCGACGACTTGAAGAAGGTGGCGGGTAGCGGGTGGATGCGGGCTACCCAAGACCGGGATGGTTGGCGTTCACTTGGGGAGGCCTACGTCCAACAGTGGACGGCAACAGGCTGAGTATACATAAATAAAACCAGAAGCGACTCACCAAATTCCAAACACATCAATGCACACTAGACATATGTAGGTAGGTACGCAAACAACATGCTGTCACAAGAATCACTTGCTGTCGCTAGAGCGCCGTAACAGCGCGACGGGAAACCATCAATCGGCACATGGAATTTCAACACAAATATTATTAACACAAAAATCATCGACGCTTCATATTTTCCTGATTTTTTTGTTACGACAATTTTTAACAAAGACTAACATTAGAGACTTATTACAATTAGTCAATATAGCATCAAAATGATTTGAACACTGCTAACCTTCAAATGTACAGTAGATTAGCATTTAGCACTTATAACCATCATTATTCTTTTTTGATAATAAAATTCTAATCATGGATAGCTTTTTTTTATAACCCAACAAAACGCATAAAACTTGTAAAACTACTTAATGTTTTACAAACTCTCAAACAACAAAAATAATATAACCAAACTGTAGGTATTACATCACCTGATTTACGCTAGTGGGCGTTGTCCTTGATCCCACTTCTGATGTCGCAGCACAACACAACACAGCATTCATGCATCATGTGTCATGTCATGTATGTCAGGTTAGGTTAGGTGTAGGTACATCAGGCCGAGGCTGGGAGAGGTATTATGCAACCTCTCTCATCGTCAGGGACAATCAGGATGCGCAATCGCATTACGGTGCCGTAGAAATAACACAAGTTGAACCATTAATAGTTTATTAAGCTACTGCCAGTTCGGAATACTAAGCGTGGGAAGAACTGGTAAGAAACCCACTTATCTATTACATAGGCTGATACATAACACAATTGATTAATATTACGTCGGTCAGCACTGCCTGGGCAGTGACTATGTATAGCCAAAGCCAAGTATAATAATTAATTCGTTTACACAAATTAATTATCCAATGAGTCAAGGATAAGCTAGCAGCGGGATACCACAAGTGCACCGAGCCAAGCTAAAACCAAGACTGCCCGAACTGCGGTCGTTCCGCCTGTTTTATACAGGTGTCAAAACAAGTCCCGCAGTGGGGAGAGTGGGAGAACCGAATGACGCGCGCTGTCGTGATTGGTGCACGTGTTGTTTATTACGACGGTGCTGGCGCCGTCATATACTCAAGTGGAATTACCTGACGTTTCTTTTTATTGCGGAAAATAATAGTCTCAATAATAATAATAATTATTATTATTGCATTTTGTGTGATATAATTTTGTTTATTTAAGGTTTCCACGTCTGGGCCGTATAGATAGGGAAAAATGGATAAAATTTGTCCAAGACAATCGCAGTGAGGAGACCTGGTTACCGTCCAATCATACTTACGTATGTTCGTTGCATTTTCGTGAAGAGGATAAATACACTACAAAAGCGGGAAGGCGTTTTTTGAAGAAGTCTGCTGTGCCTTGTGTAGATGTAAGTAACAGTAATGAAAATAGTAACGTTTTGCAATCGGCAAGACAAGTGTCAAAATATTATTTCACCCATCTCTAACATTGTTATGTTTGTTTTAGCCAAGGATGTGTCACAGTAATACGGGAACAATGGAACCTATTTCGGAGTCTGTTAGCGAGTCAGAATCTATTTTTGATACACCAAGAAAAATAGTTATCAAGCGAAAATTACATGACATTACTGTTGCAAAAAAAAAGTTAACAGACAAAATGAAAAAGGTCCAACGCCAAAACCGGAAATTAAAGAAGAAATGTGAATCTCTAACCCTTCTTGTTAAATCTCTGAAAACTAAATTTTCGCTCGATGGAACAGCCGAAAATAATTTGCTTGCTAAAGCAGAATTGGTTGAAATACACAAAAGAAAGAAACTTCGCTGTTCGTCAAAAATAGGAACCCTTATAGGATGACAGTCTATCCTCTATGGGTTCCTTTTGTTTTTATTTTGAGGTACGGAAACCTAAAAATATGCAAACAACGGTATATACACGGAACTATATATTATATTATTAAACTTTTATGATTCGTCCTATATGGCCGATTACATTAGTTAAAATAAGTAATTTAAGTGGTTTGAAATAAACAATATTTAATATTTAATTTAATTTAATACACGGAACTATGTAATTTAGGTAACTGAACTATTCATTATTAATCTACTGTTGAATTAATTCAACTAATAATAAATTATGAAACAGTATGAATTCGAATGGAGCTTGTTAGGTATAAATTTCAGTAGTATTATAATGATCTTTGGGTATAAAGCTATGTCAGTTCTGTGTCAGTCGGCAGTCTATGAAGCGACAAGTTGTTTTACAACGTTGAACAAAACGCGTAAGCGCCATGAAATTCACGGCGCTTTCGATCTTTTGGTCGCGAGAAAACTATACCTTAGAAGCATTCTAGCGCTGCGTGTTTATACTGTGTGATTAGACAACTGTTTATTGTTGCCGCGCTGCAGCGAACTTCAGTTTAAATTTTTAGCAAAATGGAGCATGTCCTTTGCATATGATAGCTTCTCTATACGTACTAATACATACATACATATACACTCACACCTGTAATCCCCGAAGGGGTAGGCAGAGGTGTAACAAGTACACCCACTTTTCGCCGAATTTCAGTCCCATAATGTGATAGGGGGCGATCCTATCGCCCCCTATCACATTATGGGATTTTAGGCTATTATATATACGTACTAATATTAGCTCAATGTTTAATCAGTTTTTTTTTTATTCTGGCTCGGTAAATTGACACAGTGCACTTGATGGTAAGCGCAGTGCCGTCTAATTAAAGTATCGAGTAGCAAGAGACAATCCATCCCCCGCTACTCAACACATTCATGTTGGCCTGCTTCTTCACAATACGCCATGGGTAAGAAGGTGAAGAAGCAGTCGAGGATCTAGTGTCATATTACTCAGAACATCGTACCCCAACTCAAGACTTCCGACAAAAACCACGAGTAACGGGTGAACACTGTCTGATCCCGCAACGCGACACACTTGCGTGTGCCACTATTGCAGGTTTTACACCCTGTGTAAGGTGGTCGCTATCCGGGCGGATATGAATATCCTACCACCAGCACAAATGTGATACCCTTACAAGTTTGAACATAAAGCTTGCATCCATGTGTGGCCACCTCAATAAATAAATAGACAGATA
Organism: Laothoe populi; assembly: GCA_905220505.1. NCBI lineage: Eukaryota > Metazoa > Arthropoda > Insecta > Lepidoptera > Sphingidae > Laothoe > Laothoe populi. The sequence goes on from HG992173.1 coordinate 10,447,123, forward strand.
AGAAGAAGCAGTAAGAGCTAGAGTGCACCTTGAGTATTATGGCATTTACAATATTACTTTTTCTCTTTTATAAACAGTCTTTCAATGGTAGGCAGTGGCTTTGCTGTGCCCTGGCATTTCAGAAGTCTATGGGCGATGGTCTCTACTACCATCAGATGGCCCGTCTGCTCGTCTGCAAATCCAGGTATAAAAAAGAAACAACACATTATAAAACATGAAATACGTAACACCAAAATAATTTTTATTAATAAAAAACATACAATATTCAACTTGTAGGGAGATCACAGTGTTTTTTTCTAACATGGAAACGCAATGACGTGTTATATTTAGTAGCGAACGGGCACACTTCACATTTAAACCTCTTTTCTGCTGAATGTTTATATTTATGCTGTACAAGGTTCGCTGGCAAAATAGTGGCATAATCACATTGGTCACACGCATATCTCTTGCGACCTGTAGCATGGGCTTCTTCATGATACTTCAGTATATACTTGTTCATACTTTGAAAAGGGCATTGAGTGCATTGAAATTTGACACCTAAATCAGCATGCTTCCTCTTATGTTTCTCCATGGCAACATCATAAAAAGTTTTGTACCTACATCCATTAAAGTCGCAGTGGAGGGTAGTCGCATTTTTGTGGCGAAGCGTGTGCTGTGTCAAACTACATTTGGAGGTAGTTTTGAAGTCACAGTACTTGCAATCTAACTCTACCGTGTCTGTGTGCTTGAGTTTGATGTGCTTTTGTAATTCAGTTACAGGTATAATTTCTCCGCACACTTGGCATTGCGTTTCCTCTACAACATGATGGTTTTGTTCGTAATGCAATTTCAATTGTTGCCACGTTAGATAAGTCTCAGAGCACTTTGTGCATTGGAAGGAGTCTTTAGAGTCAACCTCCTCTTTTTTGACTTCAAGCCACGTAGGATCTTTTTCATCAACTATAGTATGCATTAAACTAACATGACGAGACAATTCAAATTCATCTTTGAACATTTCCGGACATTTTTCACACTTCTGCAACTGTGTGTTTATAAGTCTCTGTGTTGGATGCTTTATAATAATATGTCGACGATAACTCTCTTTAGCCTTAAATATTTTGTTACAATATTTACAAGTATATGACACCTTTAGATGCACTTTTAGTAAATGAGGTTTAAGTTGCCGTTTCTCATGGAAACCTTCGTTGCATATATTACAGAATACAATCTTCGGTGTGTCAATTTTGTGCGTACAGCGTAAATGCTTGGCAAGACCACCTTCTGATGCGAAAATCAGACCGCAGATTGAGCACTCTTTGATAAATTTTATGTGAGAATGATTCATATAAACCTCTCTAGACTCAAATTGTTTGTTACAAATATTGCATTGCACTTTCCTATCGTGTTTTCTCCTTATATGACGTTTTAAACTTTCTAATTTATCGTAAGATAGATTACATATCCTACACTTAAGCCGGAATGCTTCTTTAAGAGCATTGTGCTTCCTTCTCATGTGTAATTTTAGATAATTCAACGATGTAAACATTAGTGGACATTCCTTGCAAGTGATTTCTCCTGTCTGTTCATTCGTACAACCTTCTAAAAACTCAGGGGCCATATTCTCCGATTTCAACATAGGCTCTTCGTTGACTTTATGTTTCCTTTGAATATGTCGCGCATATGTTTCCCTTTTAGTGAATGCTTTAGGACAAAATGGACAGTTGAACCATTCGTTAGACACTGGTTGTGCTCCTGAATGTTTTCTCTGTATATGTACAACAAGACTACGATGCTTATCGTAAGTTAAACCACACTCACTGCAGACATACTTGAAGGAATCTGCAAACGATCCATGCTTCCTGCGCATATGCATGCGTAGTCTAGCACCACCTTTGAACACCAGCGCGCATATGTCACATGTATGCTCGTCCATATCATCTTGAGGAGCGTCTGGGCCATGTTTTCTTTTAATATGCGCGACCAGACTATTTTTTGTTTCGTATGACATCCCACAATAATCACAAACATGCTTGAAGGATTTTCTAAACACCTTGTGTTTTCTTTTCTGGTGCATGTGAAGAGTTTTGTTAGATTTAAACACTAAATGGCACACTTTACATATGTGCGGTTGGTACGACTCTGTTTTTACTTCAGGAGTTTCGTAGTTGAGCAATTTTTTTTCTTTAACGACGTTCTCGAAGGTAAGTATAACTGCCTCGTGGCTCTGGTCTTCTACTTTTATGGCGGGTTCTGGTTGGCTGTCCTCGCTGTGCGCCGCTTCTACCAACAGCCCTTCGTGATCAGCAAACTGGAAGATTAATTAATTTCATAAATATTCATCATATAAAAGTCAAAACATTCCGATAGATTGAAGGGAGAATATGCTTGATTACTATTAACTATTCAATATTTTTAGTTTATTCAGTGAATATTCTTTAGTATAAAATATATTTTTTATTATTTTATTCTGCAGTGCAGTGCATTGCCATCTGTACTTTCTAATTAAGAGTGATGATGATGATGATGATGGTATTGCTACTGTTTATGCCCAGGTTCGGCATGTTTTATCAGGCAAGCTGCTGTCACAATCATTTGAATTGGTGACCACTAGATGTATAACGAATTGAAAATTAATCACCAAAAACATCCTTACATCATTGAAATTTAATTCCACTTCAATATCTTCAACTTTAATATTGACTTCAGGGTCTAATGCTAACGTTGGCACAGCTGGAAAATGAATTTTCTCCATTTCCAAATCCTTGAATGGATCCTCTTGTTTTTTCTTCTTTTTTTTCTTTTTCTTTTTAAACTCGTATGACATTTCCTCCTCTGGCAAGAAAGATGTTGGATCTTTCCTTAGGAATTCATCAGGCTCAGTTTTTATATCTTCCACTTTAATCGACATTGTGTTTGTTAAACTATGGACAAAATTAAATAATCAGTGTATGCATATTTAACTTGTTATCTGGGTTAAAATAAAACTAACTTTATGGATTTTATCGCAGTAGATTTTACTTTTCTTACCTGACTTTCGGCTCAAAGACATCGAAACGCGCGGGTTGAAAAGGAAAATAAATCGTGATAAAATCCGTTAAGATTAGTTTAATTTCAAAGTATAATATTCGTGTAAACTTATGAAACCTTATAAACGATAGCAGGCAATTTTTTTGCGATGTTGATTTTTATACATATTCAGAATTAGCAATTTTTTCTGCGTTTTTGAGACTAGTTTCATTTCTTTATGTACTTTATTTTCTGTTCAAATCAACTGGTAGGTGGCTCATTTTTATTCAGGTCAAATTTATTTAAGAAAATAATGCTCATAATGAAAATAAGTTGTTAAGATGCAGTATGTGCTTACACAAATAATATATTGATTCTACCAAAGTCTTTTTTAGTGTTTTCTTAAAAAAAAACAAACAAAGGCTCTTTCTTGTAAGTTTTAACACGTTGACTGCGGCGCCAAATATTGCGACGATACGCCTATGCGGCTGGCACACACTAGGTGCGTTTCCCGCACTCGCGTAACAATCCCGAACGCGAGTGCGGCGCCACGCGCCGGGCGTGTTGTATATATCGCTAAGCTAAAAACCATGTCTGGCCGTGCAAATTTATAAGCCACTTTTCCCCACGTATTTATGGTACTGTTGAATTACTTGCAATACAGTAATTGCGCATCGTTTTAATTTAAAACTTAAAATAAAACTTTAGACATTATTACCATTCTTTATTTAGAGCAACAGCTACCAAAGCTGTTATTGTATTTTGTTAACATTTGTGTCCCTGTTTAGATGTAATAAAAAGGTAGATCTTTTACGTGTTTGAAATAATTTTTATGTATAAAATTTGAGTAATTTATATATATATATATATACTTATATTCGCAAGATTCGAAGTAACTCGCTCAAGTTAGCTTTAACATTTAGGATAATCATTCCTATAAATATAAATCAAACCATGGCTATCTAAGACAAGTAATAAAATATTAAATAAAAATACGTGGGTGAAGCCACAATCTTTGTATATATTTATTTACAACGCACCTAGCGTGTGTCGCCCGCACAGGCGTCGCGCAATAAAAACACACCTGTTGTGTGCCGGCCGCACTCTTGTATAGAGATTTTTAAAACGCACCTAGCGTGTGACGGCCGCATGCGCGTAGCAAAATCAAAAACACACCGTGTGTGTGCGCCGCAGTCAACATGTTAAAAAATGTGGCTTAAATCAAAGAGCCCTCCAACTGTCAATATGTTGATTGCGGTTATTGTATATGCGAATGGCACACTCTGGGTGTGTCTTAATACTATGAGAGTGTGGGAAATACACCTTCTGTGTTGAGAACCACATAGATTTAACATCATATTACTTTGCAAGAAAGAAAGAAAAGGACTTTTAATAAGACTTTATTTCTTATCAAGTCATTATTTTCTTCAAGGATCTTGACCTGTCTGACCTTCACCGATCATAAGTGTTCAGAAAAAGGTAATAAGAGTAAATACAAGCCAGAATCAACTTTATTTCCATAACATTAATATTACAAATACGCTGAATATGCTTTAATAAGAGCAAGTATTGCAAGTTCTTGTCCAGTGGCCGGCTACAGAATGATCCATGACTGTTTAATTTTATTCAAAAACTGATTTATTTGTATAAAATATTGTACTTGATGTCAATTAAGAATGAACCAACATAAGCATTTGATAAATATTCCTAATTATCAATTACCAGTAACTTATCAATATTTCCTAACATTATTGACGAATAATTCATAATTAGGCAATTTTTTAAAGTTTTATTTAATTTTATTAAGAGTAATTATCATATCACAATTTTTATGACTGTTTAAGTACAAAAAGTTGCATTTTTATTACAGATATTTCCTAGAAATTTTAACATCACTTCTGTTAATTCCAAGTAATGTTATGAGAGGACAAAGTACCAAATAAACATCTTCAGCGCTGTTAAATGCACAATGTTTATGTAAAGATTTGCTTCCATAACTTTGGATAAATTGTGCATTCAATAGTGATCTCTAATGTCATGTTTTCATCTTTCCACTACAAATATTTTAGATTTGTTTATAACATTCAATTAAATATTAAGGATTGTACTACAAACATCTTAAAACCTCAAATGAAGGCTAACACACAAAGGTTACTTGTCTGTACGCTACATGTATCACTAAATACACGTCATTTTATTATAAAACTTACTCAATTTATCTAAAGCATACTTCACTATCACAAAATTTCACTGATTATTATAATATGGCCGTATTTTCGAAGCATTAAACGTGTAAATTTAAGAAAACTAACTATATTTGAACATCGTACATTTACAACCGACACCTTTGTGCTTAAAATCAATAAATTATTACTATTCATATAAAATGGTCGAAAATGGCCTTTTAGTAATTATTGACGTTTTTAATAATTTGACATTTATGTTTGGGTTGCTAGCTGTGAATACGATATATGGATGATAGATTATCGTTTCTTCGAGTTCAGTATGGTATGAAATATTATTGTGTGCAAAATTTGTGCATATTTCTAAAGCTTGCACTAAATGAGAGCTGATTTGAATTTTTCAGAGACACAATCTGTCCCCCGGTACTCAACACAATCATGCCGGCCTGCTTCTTCAAACTACGCCATGGGCAAGAAGGTGAATAAGCGGTCGAGGGTCTATTGTCAGAGTACTCAGAAGGCCGCAAAACGGCCAAACAACGTACCCAGAACGTACCCCAATTAGGTCTTCCATTTTTCTCCTTTTCCAGTCCTGTCCTCGTGGTTGTATCCTTGCCTACCAGCCCTTTATGGTACTTTCTAAATTCCCACCCCATTAACCATAATTATTCATTCCATATGGTGAATTTCCATGTGTGTTTATGTCTCAGGTTCTATCCCCAAGTCAGAAAAATGTTTTATTAGGTATTTCTATCACAAAATAGTCAGTATCAGCCCTGAGTCTGAAATTGTGACCGGTAAATGCTATAGACTAACTCACTCCCTACAACATTGGATGGTAATAAGCTCGGCAAAATGTGGGTCCACTGGTTACGCCTCTGCCTGCCTCCGCTAGGATTACAAGCGTGAGTGCATATTTGTACATATTATTAAGTAGTTACTGACAACTATTGAAACAATAATTCCACTTCTTCTATTGCTTCAAGTTATCGAACGTACTAATATGAATGCGGTATAAGGCTGTGTGATTCTATCATATTTGTTATTTATCCTATTAATATTATAAATGCGAAAGTTTGGATGGATGGATGTTTGTTAATCAAAACCGCTACAATGGCATGACGGATCTGGTTGAAATTTGGCACAGAGATAGATTATAGTCTGGAATAGCACATAGGCTACTTTTATCCCGGAAAAATGTATAGTTCCCGTGGGATACTTTATTTTTTCACAGAGCAAGGGATCGACAAGATTTTTTGTATAGTGGCAGTTTATGGATCGGAAAACGACATAGGCCACTTTTTATCCCGGAAAATTTACGCATCCTATGGGATAGCAAAATATAGAAAGGTGTAATAGTTAAGATGCGTCCATGGATTGTATACCTTTCCTTTCAAAAATAACCTCCACGCGGGCTGAGCTGCGAGTAACATCTAGTAATATTATAAATTCGAATGTTTGGATGGATGTTTGTTACTCAATCACGCTCCAACGGCTGGACGGATCTGGTTGAAATTTGGCACAGCGATAGATGATAGTCTGGAATAGCACATAGGCTTCTTTTATCCCGGAAAAATGCACACTTCGTACGGGATTTCAAAATATAGAAAGGTATAATAGCGTATGATGCCTCCATGGATTTTATACCTTTCCGTCCAAAAATAACCTCCACGCGGACGGAGCCGCAGGCAACATCTAGTAATACATAAACAAAGAATGTGTGATATAAATTACTATTGTCCACGCGAAATGGAACGCATAAATCAGCTGTCTCGTTTTGTCAAATGTCAAATGAAGGAAAATAAAAACTGATATTTTATACAAATAAACATTTGATAAAATTGACTCCTCGTTTTACACATGCAATTACATAATGTTTCAATTATTTACTAAGCGCTTACATTTCACAAGGAAACTAGCAACAATAAGGATTGTTAATGTATTACATAGTAGAAAAATACAAGCCACAGCGAGTATGTTTTGTAATTCTTATGGTTTTTTTGCTTGCAGGAAATGTGTGAAAAATTAAATGTGTTGCTTTTACAGGTTTAAGGCATGGCGAATATGAATGGCAGGATCCAAAGTCAGATGATGAGGTGTAAGTTTTTTGCTTTTTAATTCATTGGATGACGATAATTTCATTATGATTATCACTTTTTTTTACTGCCTGTATAGATAGACGAGCAGACGGACCACCTGATGGTAAGTAGATACCGCCACACATAGACTTCTGCAATGCCAGAGCACAGCAAAGCCGCTGCCTACCATACTTATATTAGAAACGTAAATATGGAGATAATACGATATTTATTTATTTAAAACTTCATACACATAACATATGTAAAGGCGGACTTAATGCCGTAGGCATTCTCTGCCAGTCTACCTGTGGATGATGCAGAGACGAAACAATGTGGGTGTATATTAATCACAGAAAAGAAAATATTAACAAGAGTGTACTAGACAAGATACTTACATACATAGATTTACTTTCTGTAGGATTACAATATCTTTATTCTTATGATTTAGCCTTGTAGCAGTTCAGCTTAGAGGATCATGCTGTCCATACGCACTTGAGAAAATAGAGTGCAGTATTTAGTAAATCCTGACATGGGGTTGGTAACATTAGGCACTAAGTTGTGTATGCCTTAAAATATCCATCTTACATAGCGACTCAGTTATGTTTCATCATAATTGTAGTATGTTGATTTAAAAGTAAGGTCACATTGTTAAATAAACAGTATGATACGTGGAGGTGTAATATTTCATGGTAACATTGTAATAAAACGAAATTTACGGATTCCATTGCGGTTTATTTAAAAAAAAATACCGAAAAAAAGTATTTTTTTTTACGAAATCCGTAAATTTCGTTTTATCACAATGTATAATATTCGCGTAAACATAAGAAACCATTATCTCATGGTAAGATTAAAAAGTATTTCATGTTCAGCCTCTCAACTGATAAACATTTAATATTATCTTATTTCAAAAGGTTTGTTCTGTGGTAGTTTGTATATCTCATATTATGAATGATTATATTGAGGCATATTGTTTTGTTACAGCTTTTATTGTTCTATAAGTAGCATGGTGGTTTGAAGTGAAAACTTCGTTAGGCATGTTAGGCACTTTTGGGTTTGGGGTAAAGCACTGAACTCGCGTGACTGTCGCACTCAGATTATTTTACTTTTGACATAAGCACTATGAAGTTATATAATTATTGACAAGCAATCATAACCAAAAAATATACTTCTTCATGGATGCTTTTCAAACAAGAACACAGTAATTCCAAAGTTTTATGTTGTCACTTCTGTCGGTAGTCCCCAGTTATTTGTTAAGCCGTAATTCCTAATATAGTGGAAATATTTGTTACAAGTAATAAAAAAATACAGCAAATTACCCTGTTTATGTTTCAGGGTGAACATAGTATACATAGACAAAGATGGTAACAGAACAAACATAAAAGGAAAAGTGGGTGACAACATTTTATATTTAGCTCATAGATACAAAATACCTATGGAAGGTTTGTATGTGTTTTAATTCATAACTTTTCCTGTATGTATGATTTGTAATATACTATGTGTAACGAGAATAATGTATATCCTCAGACACCCCAATTTAAAAATATTATTACAATCATAATTCATGTATTGAAATTAGACTGTGATGAATATAAATATTGTTTTTTATGAAATCTTTACCCTTAGTTTGGGCACCCCAACAAATTTTGAGACAGGACCTGTCTAAGGCAAGCTACGTCACTGACTACTACCACCATTATCCAATTCTAGGTGCGTGTGAAGCATCACTAGCTTGTACCACATGCCACGTCTATGTACCACATGAATACTTGGACAAACTACCTCTGTCAGAAGAAAAAGAGGACGATTTGTTAGACATGGCACCATTTCTCAAAGAAAATTCTAGACTAGGTAAGCGATTTTTTATTGCAGTCAGTACTAATTAGCTCTTCATTCAAAAATATGAAGCATTACATCTTTATATTGTCCAACCCATCGCTATAAAAATTTACATGCATAGAAATTTGATCATGGAGAATATTTTTAGTAGTCAGCATGATTGTTTTTTTTTAAAGCTAAATAGGCTTGCGTTTGACCACTATCTCGCCTGATGGAAAGTGATGATGTGGTCTACGGTGGAGCATGCTTGCCTAGAAGATACCTATTCACTCTTGACTTGTGTTTTGTATGTATTGTGTTGAGTAGCAAAGGAAAAATGACTCTAGCTACTTGAGACTCTAACTGGATGGCAATGCGCTTACCATCAGATGCAGTGTGGTCACTTTACCATGCAAGAATAAAATGCGCAATCTATTTTGCTGTAACTGGCTAGTAGATGGTATTTTAGCATATTATTTGAATTTAATCACTCATGCAAAACTAATTATGCCAGTACAATATAATAAAGGAATAATTATTAATAATAAGTTTTGCAGAAGTGCACAACTACAGATCTCACCATTCATGTGCATAATAAATATATTCATATTTAGAATTTTTGACTGACTGACTGTCCCGGTGGCGCAGTTGTAAATCCGAATGCGTTACGACTACTGTGCTGAGGTCTCGGGTTCGATCCTCAGGTCGGGTAAAGTGATATTGGGTTTTTCTATCTAGAAATTCTCAGTATTAGCCCGGAGTCGGGAACCTGTGCCCGGTATAGCGATAGGCTCGCGACCTCTACATTATGGAACCGATAATTCGGCATAAAGTGGGTGTACTGGTTACGCCTCTACCTACCCCTTCGGGGATTACAGGCGTGAGTGTATACGTATGTATGTTCGAATTTTTGGTATATTCCACTTAATTTCTGTTTCAGGTTGTCAAATTGTTTTAACAAAAGAATTAGAAGGCATGGAAATACAATTACCGCAAGCAACTAGAAACTTCTATGTAGATGGACATAAACCAACACCTCATTGATGATTTAATTATACAATGACACAATAAACTATTCAGCAATGAAAACAAAAGTGACATATTCCAAAAAGCTATATTTTTAATATATCCTCGAATATTTTGTTTATTTTTGAATAGTTAATAAACTATCAAACCTTAAGCTACATATTAGTGTAGCTAAAAATAAATTATTACTTTTTAAATAAAAATTAAACCAACTTCAAAAAAACCCAGACACAACTAAAAAGCAAAAAATAATTGGTTACATTTAAATCAATTAGTTATATGCAATTTAAATCAATTATTTTTGGAGTCGGTGCCGGTGTTGTTTTCTTTACTTTTAGATTTATAAAAACCAAGTCTGGATCTATTTTATATTTTTTTGTATGCCTGATTATTCTGTTTTTTCCATGTTTTGGCTGGCACCGACTCCAAATAATTGATTTAAATTGCATATAACTAATTGATTTAAATGTAACCAATTATTTTTTGCTTTTTAGTTGTGTCTGGGTTTTTTTGAAGTTGGTTTAATTTTTATTTAAAAAGTAATAATTTATTTTTTGCTTTTTAGTGGTAAATTATATAAAATCGGTTAAAAGCTGCTGAAGATATTAGAATTTACGTGTATTTTAATTTTATCACCCCCCTCCCTCACCCCCACCCCTTTTACCCTCTCTCACTGAAACTTAACTTTTATAATGAACGTAATGCAAAAAGAACCACTGGAATACTACTTTATTTTAAGGAGTTACCCTCTCCAGCTCCGAAGATATTCATCAGATCTTCACCATATTTTTATGGGACCAAATGACAAGCACCAGCTTTCAATCAAAGAAAGAATGGTCGAAATCGGTTCACACAGTACAGAGAAACGAGGTAACAAACATAAAAAAAAAAAAAAAAAAAAAAGCAACATACAGTCGAATTGAGAACCTCCTCCTTTTTTTGAAGTCGGTTAAAAATATAGAGCTTTTTTTATTATTGAGATTTTGCAGTTATTAGCATAAAATGTCTGAATTTTATATGGGACAGTCTTCAAGGATTGCAGTATTGAATACTCCTTTAAATGTTGTCAGTTCTAAAAATATTTTGATGGGTTGTCATGTTTTTATAAGCAGTTAAAACTGGAATGATTTAAAATTGACACAAATTTTAGTAGTGATTAAATTTATTTAGGAATCTCCGCCAGTAAGAGGCAAACAATAAAATTTATTGGACACCAAAAATAATTAATGTATTTAAAAATAATATTTAGTTGATAAAAATCATTCCCTTAAACTGAAAATTAGATTTTTTTGTTTAATGCAGTACTTGATGCATTTTTTCACCCAAATATTTACAAACACAAGGACACAGTGTAGATATGTTGTACATAATAATTTAAGATTGTTTTTAATAAGTACAAAATAATGTGCAATTTAATAAAATATTTGCAACATCATTTGTTTATTTTTTAATTGTTAGCAAGATTTCAATGTATTATGTTATACATATAATACAAAAAGTGCTGAAAGAAGCATATTTATACTACAACCTCTGTAGTGCCCGCCCAAGTAGCTGGTTGTGAAATAATAAATAACAGTCAAATGGGCAGTAGGTTTGATTCCTGCACCATGACAAGTGCATATGTGATAGACAATTTTTGATTCGGGTCTAGATGTTGTAGGACCATAGTTCATCATAGCTCTTGTTGCCAACAATAGATTTGATCTAATGTGGCGTCAGAACTATATGTGGACTGTTGGGTGTATGAAGGAATTATTATAATCATTCTGGTCTGGTCATAATGTATTAGTGATTGAGAACTTCTAATCTTTTCAGGCTGGTATGATTGTTAACAGTAGTAAGAAATAGATTGTCTATGTCTGCGTGATACTCTTAACTGGACCATACTGCGCTTACAATCAGGGCAGTGTGTGAATTCCGTGCCAGAATAAAAAACTATTCTACTGAGCCAACATATCTAGTCCCGTTTCAACTGTAATATATGCTCATGCAACCATCAATATTCTATTATTCCCTACTAGTTTCAATAAATAAACCATCTTAATCATGTTTTATTTAAATAGCTCTTAAAGTAAAGGCATCTAGTGATTCAGAACATGCTCATACTGTGTTGAAAAAAAGGACATGACTTTTCTTCAGAAATTTTAAAGTAAAACTGCTGGGTATGATTTTCTCTATGTAAGTTTATTTTTTTAATAGAAACATAAACTGTAAAGATCTAAATCACTAATATATCTGGTCTCTTTTTTTATTTTGTTCCATTCTCTTTTTTGTAAATAAATGAAAGCAAAGGTTTTCCGCTATGCTGAACTGGTCTCTCAAAAATGGTGCGGAATTTAATAATTACAATGTAATATAAACAGGTATTCTTAACAACTCAAATGACTAGCCAGCAGATCATAACATCGCATGCTTAATGGAAAATTGACACATTAGCAGATCGGTCAGAATTGAGTTACGTAAAGAGACAGGCTTCTGTTAACGCCATCTACCGTCTACCGTTTGCATTTTGTTGAAGTTACGCATTGTTCCCGCCCAGTGATAACATCCGTCTCTTTCACTTTTATGGGATCTCTCATCGTGTTTTAGCGGGATAACGACTCATGCCAGTTTGTGTCCGGTACTTGCAGAGTAAGGTTATTATCATTTTATTAAACGAAGACCCAATCGATGTTGAGTGCATTTACGTCTAAATTCGAAGGTAAGTTTTATCAAATTGTATAATCTAATATTGACAATTTAAATCTTAGGTCAGTTTACTACAAATTTCAATAATATGTTACATGAAACATTTCGTTTTAAGACAGTTTTTAATTGAACGTTGTTATATTTTTCGTGGCCCATTACGAGTTGAGTCAGTTTACTATTAAAATCTATCCATTACTTAAGGTAATACTTTGTAACATTCAAGTATAAGGCTGTTTACTACTAAAGGTGATTGTTACTTAGGAGCCGCAATATTAGTTGAGTCTTTATTTGAAGAAAAAGAACGGAATATTATGTGTAATTTTTTTTATTGCCTGTTACTATTTTATATTAAGTCTTTGTTAGTCTAAATACTAATTACATTTTTGTTTTGTAAAAGAGTCTTATTGTATTACTTTTCACGTTTAAGGGTGACGATGCCATTCAATATAGCGAAAAAGATGATGGAGCTGGTTCGGGCACAAAATCCGGCGCCAGAAACGACAACGAATGATACTGAACATGAATCAGTGCCAACAACTGAAGTGACGGTAATAATTTTAAAAAGTTAGGGGTGTATATTTATTATTTATTTTAACTACTAAAATACGGTTTTTGTTGTTGTAGATGTTAGGTGATATAACAAACAAGCCTGAAAATCGACGTTACTCAAACGTTCAAGAATATTTTAAGATTTTGGAATCAGCTTCAATCGGCAATGACAATCACTTTTTTAACACCACAGTCGTCGACTATTATACTGATGAGAGACATTATGAAAATAGCGATGTCGATTTAAGTGATCAAGATCCAACATACGAAGTTCCCAGTATAAAGAAAAAGCAAATACCAGTATACCCAAGTCAATCAAAATCATCAGGGAGCTCCTCGTCTTCTGCGTCTTCTTCGTCTTCATCATCTTCAGGATCATCCAGTGATAGTTCCGATACAGAACCCCACTGCCACTCTAGCTTGCTAATCCGTTGGGCTATGTCGGCGACTTTCGTTCTTCTACGAATCTCCTCGTTTCTGATTCGATCGCGTAGAGAAACACCGAGCATAGCCCTCTCCATAGCTCGCTGAGTGACTGTGAGCCGTCTTAGGCGGCCCATAGTTAGAGACCACGACTCAGAACCGTATGTCATCACTGGTAACACACATTGATCGAAGACTTTTGTCTTCAGACACTGAGGTATTTTGGACGAGAAGATCTTGCGTAGTTTCCCGAACGCTGCCCAACCGAGTTGGATTGGACGATTGACCTCTCTCTCAAAGTTCGACCTGCCTAACTGGATTACTTGTCCTTGATAGACGTATTCGTCTACAACTTCGAGAGTTGAGCTCCCAACAGTAATCGGCATAGGCTCAACATGGATATTTGACAGGATTTTAGTCTTGTCCATGTTCGTCCTAAGGCCCACCAGTTGCGAAACTCGGTTGAGGTCTCTGAGCATAGTGCTAAGGTCCTCCAGCGATTCTGCCAAGACAACAATGTCGTCGGCAAATCGAAGGTGGGTGATGTTTTCGCCATTGATGTTGACGCCAAGTCCTTTCCAATCTAAGAGCTTGAAGGTATCTTCCAACGCGGTATTGAACAGTTTCGGAGATATAACATCTCCCTGTCTCACACCTCTGTGTAGTGGAATATCCTTCGTACTCTGGTTTTGTACTCGGACTGACATAGTGGCATTGCTGTACAAGCACCTCAACACTTCAATGTACCGAAAGTCGATGTGGCACCGCTGGAGGGACTGCAGCACAGCCCAGATCTCGATCGAATCAAAGGCTTTCTCATAGTCCACAAACGCTAAGCAAAGTGGCAAGTTAAATTCCTCAGTTTTTTCTATAACCTGCCGCAGCGTATGAATGTGGTCTATGGTACTATAACCTTTTCGGAAACCGGCTTGTTCGGGAGGCTGGAAGTCATCTAGCCTGAGTTCGAGGCGGTTTGTAATTACCCTTGAGAACAGCTTATAAACATGGCTCAGGAGTGAGATGGGTCTATAATTCTTCAATAAAGCGTTATCACCTTTCTTGAAGAACAGCACCACCACACTCCTTTTCCATGCTTCGGGCGTTACACCCTCGAGCAGAACGGAATTGAAGAGCCTCTGAAGGACTTTTATCATCGGCGTACCGCCCGCCTTCAAAAGCTCTGTGGTGATTCCGTCCTCGCCCGCCGCCTTGTTGTTTTTGAGCTGACCAAAGGCCCTCCTAATCTCACATAGGCTGATGTCCGGGATGTTTTCGCTGTAGTGTCGGACCAGCTTGGCTCTCGGGTCTCTGACCGAGCTGGTTGGGGGTTTGGCAACTGAGGTGTAAAGCTGCCCGTAGAACCTCTCGATCTCCCTCAATATCTCTGCCTTCGTCGACACTACGTTACCGTCTTCCGTCTTCAGCTTGGTCATTTGGCTTTGCCCAATAGACAATTCCTTTGCGAACACTTTGGAGCCTTTGTTCCGCTCAATCGTCTTCTTGATGCTTACAGCATTGTAGGCACGGACGTCGTGTCGCAAAGATTTCCATATTTGTCTATTGAGCAGCCGACATGCCTTAGCTTCATCGGAAGACTGCAACGCCATAGATCGACGTTTGGCCATGAGGTCTAGTGTGTGAGTCGAGAGTTTCTGGGGTCTATCTCTACGACGAGGTCTAAAGAATTTAGAACCCACCGTATGGACAGCTTCTACCAACCCGCCATTAATCTCGTCCACTGTAGCGCATTTATCTAGGCAATCGAAGCGGTTTACCAACTCGAGTTGAAAGGTCTCAGGGTTTTAGATATGAGCACGAGTAGGGCGGAGCGTAGACTTCATCAAGCTAGATCTTTCTAATTTGACGTTGATATTCAATATGCCTCGAACCATTCGGTGATCGCTTCCGGTTTTCACCCTGTTGATCACCGAGACATTATTGAATATCCGCCTTTTCGTCGTCAAGATAAAATCTATCTCGTTTCTAACCGAACCATTCGGGCTCAGCCAGGTCCATTTCCTGTGAGGCGGCTTCTGAAAGAAAGAGTTCATCGCAAAGAGTCCCTCTTTCTCCAAAAAAAAAAAAAATAATAATAATAAAGTGACCCAATTACTAAATGTATTTTACTAAATTAATCATGTACAGACTAAATACTGAATGAGTCATTATAAATAAGAAATAATTTAAAATGAAACAAGCTTACAACTTAATAGGACACTTGCATTAAAAAATATTTGCTTTACTTTTTATAAAAAACTGACTTAACTTAGAATCTACTTTTTAAAATATCTATAAAAAAAAGATAGAAATTATAACCGGCATATTTTTTATTCAGATCTGATCAATAACTAATCATACGTTTAAAATACAAATACTCATAATTAAATAATAACTAGTATTAATTTTATGCGCCAACAAATAGGATGAGTCCTCATAGCAAAATCTTCTTTTGCGATTTTCCAAAAATTGCTTTTTTTTAGTTAAGTCACTATTCCACTAAGCATGCGACATGTTAAAAACTTAGTAAGTTCAAAGTTGCACAAACTTGGTAAATGTATTTACCCAGGGCCCACGTACGTTCTTACGTTTTTTAGAACATGTATTGTATTGTTGTGTGCAAGTCTTCAATTTAATAATAAAATAAATATAAAAATTGTGACTAAAATATGTAATTTAATAATACCTAAACGAAATAAACATAAAAATAACCTAAAAGAAAGACCACCGACTGGCACAGCGTGACAGTTCAGGGTTCAATCAAAGTTACAATTAAAAAAATTAAATTAGCAATCTCTTTTATTTGTATTTAATACTATTCAATTATATGTATTTAGATGAAGCTTATGATTTAGCTTTTTAGTATTCGCATTTTTGGTAATTACAAAAAAATATATATTTTGGTAGTTTTTATCTAGTTCATGGCAAGACTCGCAGCGCGTCCCAGTCCGTCGTTCACTCTCGAGTGATTCCATTTCCGTTCATTCAATCAGTCTGATCGTGGCTGTCGCGAGAAGAGGTATACTCTTTTTCGTTTAAATTAAAACGCGTTACGGTGTGATTTTGTGTTTTGTTTTGTGGTGCACGATGGCTTACAACGGTAGTGGTGGCAAGAGACTGTGTACAGGAACCGACCTGGACGTCGAAAGGGTGAGTAATAAATTTTGCACACAATTGTCAAACCTATATCTACGTAGAGCCGATGAAAATGGCCGTGTTTTGTACATTTCCTGTTCGATGTTCGCATTTCGGTCACGAAAGTCAGGTATATAACTTCCTGAAATCACTCCGTTGCCGGTAATTGCTGTTTGTTGATTACTGTTGCGTTTAGTTTACGCTCTTGTCATAATCACGTTTCGTTGTTGATTTCCTACATTTTGAGGTTACGTTTTGTTGACACACGATCAGTTTTATCATTACAATAAAAAACTACACTTCCGAAAAGTATTCGCATATATTCTACACGTTGCGACATGCCGTTGGAAATACTAAAATAGCGTCCAAGAGCAGACGCTGTCAATTAATGTGATTGACATCGCTCGGTCATTAGGTTCAGTATGCTCTCTGGCTCGCGTGAAATTGTAGGTAGTTTACCTACATTATCTAGGTCGGTTTTATCTGGTAAAAAATATTATATATAACATTAAATATTTCTAAAAAATACATCAGTTTTTTCGGATACTATGCTGTTTAATTTTTATTTTGTTGTTGATCTTGAGTTGCTACGAAAGTTTGAAGTATTTTCGTACTATTTTAAAAATCACAATAATATTATCTATTTTGTGTAAAATTAAATATAAACAAGAATTTTAAAGCAAAATACAACATACCTTTAATTTCATTGAATTCTTAATAAACATTGGCTGTATCATTGGTACTGGTAATTAATTTGCGTATTTGAATAACTAATACACAATTGTTGTATTATTCTTTTGTCAATACTCATTTTACTTATGGATTTTAAAGGAAAATGAGTTTCTTTTCAATTAGAATTGTAAATTCCAAGTTGATTGTGCTAGGCATTCTGTTTCACCTACCTTGGACACATGAATAATTAAACAAACAAATAATAATACAAAATTAATGTATAATTTGGCTACATGTACAAAAAGTGGAGCCATAAAAGAAGAAAAAAATTTAGAATTGGTTTAAATGTATTTTACTTCTATAAAGCAAACTTGTTGAAGTGAAAAGAGATAAGTTTCTGATAATGAAAGTGCAAAGATCATATAAAAATATAATCTATGCCGTTTAACTTTTTAATACATTCAGTATTATGGAGGTTAATTGCAACTTGCAAACAATATGGAAGTTTTTAAATTAATGTTTGTAAAACTATATTTATCATTAAATAATATATTACAGCACAATACTTTGAAAGTAAATAATTTTTTATAGTTACTTATTTTATAATGGCAAATTGAATTTATTAGGAAGAAATAATAATATGCCTTAAAAAATAACATTGCAAAGTTTAATATTTAAGTTATAATTTTTTAGTAAAATGAAAAGTTTATGAAGACATTACAAATCATTTTAACCAACTTCAACAAAAATATGTGATGTTTAATTTAACAGTTTTTCTTTGTATGTTACGGTATATAATGTGGCAAAGGAGTTTTTTATTGTATTTACTATAACTTTGGCAGTATGGGCTTCATAAATATTACATTTGTCATAACTCCAATTATTGGTTACAAGTTATTAATAAAGCAAATGAGCTAAAAATATACTACTTAAAAATGTATAACCATTTATATTTTCAAGTTGAAGTCTATATAGTGAAAAGTCAAATAATCATAAACAATTATTTTTACGACTACAGGCCAAGGAAATGCAGCGCATAAACTTTATAATGCAGTTTTATCAAAATTATTTATATTTGTAAACTTTAACCATATAATTTCTGGTGTTGATATACACAACAAATTCTTATAATAGGTCAGCCGAGAATGATATATTTTATGGATACATAAATGTCACATGCAGATGATTTGTGTTGCGTCACATTATGTGTCAACTTCAAAGTCACGATTGAGTTGAATTAATACTCTGATGCTTCTGAAATTGTTTGAAAGTTCCACAAATAATTGTGTATGCAATGACATTTGTGTTGTATTTATATACCTGCATTATTCATTCAAATTGTGTTTATGATTCACTTGTTTCGTTTCCCTGCTGTCTTAGTTTCAGATATTTTGTATGTCATCTGTATGGCATTGCAGTTATTGTTGCAATGGGCTGGATTATATGAAAAAAAAAAAACATCTCATTCTAAGTATATTTTGCTAACAAAATAAGAAAAGTAATTGTAATAAAATATAAAAATATAATTATAATAATATTAGCCCTTTATCACTGTTCCACTGCTAAGCACTGGCCTACTCTATTCATGTGAGGATTTAGGTCTTAGTCCACCACACTAGCCTAATGCGGGTTGTTAGACTTCACACAACCTTGAAATTTGTATGAGAATTCTCAGGTATGCAGGTTTTCATCATGATGTTCTCCTTCACTGTTAGAGCAAACGATAATAAACAAGGAATATACACGTAACTTTAAAAAAGTCAGAGGTGTATGCCATTTGAGCTGGTTTCGAACACACGACTTTCGTCATGACAGTCCGTGCCGCGACCAACTAGGCTATCGCTGCTTTGTAATAACATCTAGCATGTTTATAAGTGTATAACTTCATAAAATATCATTGATATATCTGGAATTTGCAGAATGAATGATAGATTCTCACGCTGTAACATCATGGAGCTAGAACACCGTTGCTTAACACATGCTTCTACCGAATTGTAGTTTGCTGGTGATAGGATATTCATATCGGCCCGGATAGCGACCACCGTACACAGGGTGTAAACCCGCCATAGTGGCACACGCAAGTGTATCTTCGGGGATCAGCCAGTGTACATCCGGTTTTTGTCGGGGGTCTAGAGTTGGGGTACGATGTTTGCCCGTTTTTCGGTCTGCTGAGTACCTACACTAGAACGCTTCTTTACCTTCTTGCCCATGGCGTAGTGTAAAGAAGCAGGCCGGCATTATTGTGTTGAATAACGGAGGAAACATTGCCACTAACTCACTAATTGCACGGTACTGCGCTTACCATCAGGTGCAGTGTGGTCACTTAGCCGTGCCAAGATAAAAAAAAAGTGTCTGCTAGCAGTGCATAAAATTCATTCAATAATAACTTCCGAATTTTTACATTGGATATATTTTCCGAAATAAATCCGATGTAATACAAAAATCGGATTGAAAAATATTTCGGAACTTTATGCAATGTAGATTTCGTCCATGTGCCGAATGCTGAATAACCACAAACTTTCGAAATTTGATTATTTTCATGAAGTTTTGGCGCGCTCTGCATAAAACGGACTTTCTTTAAATCAAGTTTGTATTGACAAAGGAAGAATCGGTTTTTAAAGTTAAGAGCGGTTGTAGGTAATCCTTTCTTTTTAATGATTAGACTACATTATTGTGCTTGATGGTATTAAGTAGAGCAAGTAAAGGCTCGGGTGATATATATTTCGCCCCACTAGCACGTCTTAGTTGAAGATTTGTCACTGAAACTCATCTTCCTTCTGCGGCACAAATATATAAATAATAGGTAATCTTGATTGTTGAATACTCAGGCCGGCATGATTGTATTGAGTAGCGAGGGATAGATTATCACTCGCTACTTGATACTATAACTGGACGGCACTGCACTTACCATCAGGTGCAGTGTGGTCACTTTGCCGAGCCACGATAAAAAAAAAAAAAACTTCACTACATAGTATAAAACAAAGTAGCTCTGTCTGTCCGTCCCTATGTATGCTTAAATCTTCAAAACTACGCAACAGATTTTGAAGCGCTTTTTTTTAATAGATAGTGATTCAAGAGGAAGGTTTATATGTATGATACATGCATAATATTGTAGAGAAACACTGATGAATTTACAGGTTTCTAATGTGATGTCGCAAATAAACACATATTTTTGCGCTTACATTGCAAACGATGACTGAACCCCACGAGATAATTTTTCCCAAATATGACCTCCACGCGGGCGGAGCCGCGAGCAACAGCTAGTACATTATAAAATAAATATATACACCCAACAGTCGCACACATAGTTCTGACTCCACACTCGGTAAAACCTGTATCGTGGGTATCAATATCTACTAGGGACTACGGTCCCACAACACCCAGACCCAAAACAAATATCTGTCTGTCACACAAATAATTGTCATGGTCCGGGAACCGAAACCACGGCCTCTCGTTTCACAGCTGGCTGCTCACATGCTGCGCCACAGAGGCTGTCAATATTCTCATTAAACAATTTTATTGGTCAACTGAAACAATTATAAGATTCTGGAACGAATCTTATTTATTATAATAATTTCGAGTAGTATAATGTAAGTGGTGCCAATTCTGTTGTCTCAAAATTCTCTATACTTAAAACTACTAAAAGTTTGTTCCTGCCAAACGAAGTTTCGCAATCAGTAACCGTCTAAAGTAATAAGACTAAACCTATTTTAGTTTGATACGTTTAAGTTACTCAATTTCTAAGTCTAATTTCTCACGTCTAAGGTAAGTTACCCAATAGTTTTTTCTTTATTGTATTTTCATTCATTTTAACAATTAAATTCTGAATTTGTGAATTATTCAGGTACTTGGAACACTGTTTCAATTCAATTAGTTATGTCAGAATCAAATTTAGTGCTATTATATTGAAGTCAAAATTTTATCTGTAATACCAACAGAAGAGCTTTCTTGAAATGACGTAAACCAAATAGATACTCTAAATGGACGTCACTGCGCTTACCGTCAGGTGCAGTGTGGTCACTTTGCCGTGCTAGGATAAAAAAAAACGACACAAATATCAATAACAATACTAAATAATACTAGCCCTGTATTAAACATTGTCCCACTGCTGGGCACGGGCCTCCTCTACTAATGAGAGGGGTTAGGCCTTAGTCCACCACGCTGGCATATTGCGGGTTGGTAGACTTCACATACCATCGAAATTCTTTTGAGAATTCTCAGGTATGCAGGTTTCCTCACGATGTTTTCCTTCACCGTTAATGCAAGCGATAATTAATAAAGAATACACACATAACTTTAGAATAGTCAGATGTGTATGCCATTTGTGTTTCGAACATACGACTTTCGTCTTGACAGACCGTACCGCAACCAACTAGGCTATCGCTGCTATATCAATCAATATCAATAACGCTTTTTAATTTAATAAAAACCAATCTCCATTCCAAGACGTTGTTAAACAGAATCGAACTTTGTAAATTTTCAACACATTTTCATTAAAAAAACGCAGATAACGAAACACACATTAAAAACATCCATAAATCTTATAATTTATTAGCTTTATGAATTGTGAATTGATTGATCAACTAGCTATAACTCAGGTTTTATTACGTTTCCTATCCGTTCCTTTACAATTTATTCAATAAGGAAACTGTATGTGTTATTGGATGGCTAAATATTTTGATATATCTTCGGTGATACTGCAATACGTACCATGTCAGATTTTTTTTTTTGTTAAAATGTACGAGATCCTGTATCCGAACGCATCTATAGGTCTTCATTCTTCTATCATTATAAGCATGTGATACACTTAGCGAATTATTTAACAACAAAAAAAAAAACGTTATTTGTCTCTGCTGTAAAATCAGTTCTTGGTGACATAGCTCGTTTTGCAGTATCACCGACGATATGTTGATTTACCGTACTTAAGATACACTTTAATATGGGATAAATTAGCAAAAACTGAAATCCATTATACTGAACCATATTTCTCGTTTCTATAAACCTAGTTGAAAAAAAAAACAAATTATGCGTCACTATAATATTTGTGGGTTTCCCTTGATTTTTCTGAGATCCCATCATCAGATCCTGACTTGGTGCCAATGGGACCACCTGGGAAGTATACCCTTTTAAACAAAAAAAGAATTTCTCGAATCGGTCCAGGCTTCTTCGAGTAATCGGGTAACATACATAAAAAAAAAGATTCCGACGACTTGTTAACCTCCTCCTTTTTTGAACTCGGTTAAAAAGACATTGTTAAATTTTGCGTCTTCATTCCAACTCCATCCCATTATAGTTTGAGACAATGTTTTGTGAAATTCAGATGAATGTGCTCATACATGTTTGCACGCTGGTTTTATGCACAGATGTCCTTTTGAAATCCTCGACATTTTATCACCTCCAAAAATGGTTGAAGGATGTTTTTTCATCACTAAATCGTTCTTATCGCTACAGCTGTAAAAAAATGCGGTAAGATTGTTTTTCATACAAACTAAAACATACATGTTCTAATCCGATCTTAGTACATGCCAAAACAGCATCGTTATCGGAGCAAAACATTAGATCTACTGGTAAACACTATCTATGGTTTTATTGTCGTGATGTAAATAAATATTATCTCATTGGTCTCGTGCCGGAGTATTATAGGCCGAGGAACACAGAATGGGTTCAAATCCCAGGTCGGTGCTTGAATTGTTGTAAAATCTTTATGAGAAATAAACTCTTTGCAAACAAAGGTCTTATCTGTACGCAAAAGGCGTGTCTTGCGAAGCAATCATGATAAGGTTATCTATTGCTTTGTTACGTAATAGATAAGACGGTGCATTTCACTTGTTAATGATTTAAAAATTGCAATTGTATCTAGTAGCAGCGATAGCCTAGTTGGTTGCGGTACGGACTGTCAAGACGCAAGTCGTAGGTTCGAAACCCAAGTGGCATACACCTCTGACTTTTCTGAAGTTATGTGTGTATTAAAATGTTAATTATCGCTTGCTTTAACAGTGAAGGAAAACATCGTGAGGAAACCTGCATATCTGAGATTTTTTCGAAGGTATGAGAAGTCTGCCAACCCGCATTAGGCCAGCGTGGTGGACTACGGCCTAATCCCTCTCATTAGTAGAGGAGGCCCGTGCTCAGCAGTGGGACAATGTTTAATACAGAGCTAGTATTATTATATTATTATAATTGTATCTAGAATGTTTTTGTCTCGACATGAGGTCCTGGTGGAATACCAGTAAGTAGACTTCAATACCTTGTTGATACTTATACTGTTGCGATCTTATAGACACGAAATGCGAATCCCGGACGACTCTGTGATTTGTCGAGTTATTTGAAACACAAGTTGGGTTTTCGGGTATATTAGCCCAGGATGTCACGGTTTTTCAGTCTAACTACGCTGCCAACAACAGAGACCAGATGTGAAATATAGTGTTATATTCTTAAATATATTTTCGTTTAGTAAAAGCACTCGAAATTAATCTTGTTTACGCAAGACCCTTGTTCTATATGATCCTTCCTTTGGAACCTTCCAATTGGTTTGAGAGGATGTGAATTTGGGAAAACCTATGACTTTTACGGCAGCCTCTGTGGTCCAGTGATTGAGTGCGAGTATTAAACGAGAGACCATGGGTTTGATTCCCACAACGTGACCAATGTTTGTTAGACAGACAAATACTTGTTCGGGTCTCGGTGTTGAGACCGAAAGTCTCTCGTAGTTACTGCTACCTAGGACACAAGATTATTGAATCTGGGGTTTGGACTATGTGTGTATATGTCATGTCTCAGACACCATAAAGATACTGTTTAAATAGTTCATACACGAGTTATCTATAAGTAGTGTTTGAGATGATGCATTAACAAATATGGAGCAAGGCAGACGTCATATGTTCTCTGGTTACTGACATAACACTCGGGACGCTCGCGAATTGTGATAGGAAACAGCTGACAGAAAATATGTACAGTTGAATTTGTTTAGTAAATAGGTCACTAAGTGCTTAACACGGGAATTTTATGATAATATTTTAAATCTACCTGGTAAACTACCGGAAATTACCTTATCGTACAGTGGCTGTTCTAGTATTTCTTTCATGGAACAATCATGAGTTTATATTGTGCAGCTGACAGTCTCGATGTCGCAACGGGCGAGAAGTCAGCTGTGTACATGAAGCCGTGGGTTCGAGTCTCGTTGTTATGGGTCCGTACTCCGTAGTCCCTCGTAGTTGATACGCACTATACAGATTTGACCTAATCTTGGTTCAGGACTATGTCTGCAACTGTTTGATATATTTACTTATCCCATCCCATCCTCTCCCTTCCACACCAGAACCACGCTTTCTGGCTTGCGGAGCCATATCTTCTGATATCTACTACCCCGGCCCGAACCAAGGGCTGAGCAAATTCGTATCTTTGCCGCGCCATCAAGCTGTGGAACAATTTACCAGCTACCGTATTCACTAAACATTCATTGCTTTTAAACATATTGGCAGAATCATCACAGCAGGAATAATTATTTAGTTTTATGTATATATTTAGTATAATTATTTATATTATATTTATATAGACTTATTATATTTATATGTGTAAGTTTTATTCTGTTATAGTATATGTGTAGATATTAATTAATATATTCTTCTAACGTAGAATTCAATTTTAGCACCTACCTTCTTGTATCTCTGCACTACCTCAGGTTGACTGGCAGAGAATGCCTCCGGTGTTAAGTCCGCCTTTACTTAAATGTATAAAGTGTGTTAAATAAATAAAATAAAAAATATATGATGCTGGGTTCCTTAGGCGTAATGTGAAGAAGCTACTCAGCAGGCCGGCATGATTGTGTAGAGTAGCGAGGAATAGTTGTGTCTCGCTACTTTACTCTAACTGGACGGCATTGCGCTTACCATGAGGTGCAGTGTGGTTATTTTGCCATGCCTGAAAAAAAAATGTATTGCATGCCTAAATGGAGCCTATGATTTTAAACTATCCACCCTTTTAACTAATTATAAAAAAAAACAGTTTATCTATCGATAGAATGAAACCGATATCCGTAGATTCTTATATTGTTTAGATGCCATTGTTTTATTTTTATACCGATTGGAATGTCTTAATTCCACCCACATGGCCGTCGAAGATTTAAAGATACCATACTCTAAATATAAGGCGCCTCGCCGCGGCGTGTAGAAAAAATGGCGGCAATTAACAGACTTTTGTTTAAATTTTCTTTTAATTATTATTCCTTTTTTAAATTTTATTATTGGCATACTTACAAACTTCAAATATCCTGTACTTTTTTTCTATTCTGGCACGGCAAAGTGACCACACTGCAGTTTGGTGAGCGCAGTGCCGTCCATTAAGAGTAGCGAGAGACAATCTATACCACCACTACTCGTATGTACTTGAGGAGATAATTTTAAAGCCAAACAAAGCGTATTAAGTCTTAGTTTTAGCTAAACTTACTTTATTTTATTATATTGCATGGAGTTTCTAACACAATCGCTACGTGTGTGCTTTTATTATACTTTGAGTTTTTCGTACTCTCATTGGATCTTAATAATTTTCATATGGAATCAAATCACAGATGAACTTATACAACATTTAATTTCCACCAAAATCGTATTACTCGGCGAAGCAAACAATGTACCAATTTTAAATGAGTAAAATAATACACTTCTAATTGGGAATCACCTTATGTATGAACACCGTTGGTAAAGTGTGAAGAAGCTACACAGCAGGCCGGCATGTTTGTTGAGTAGTGGGGGATAGATTGTCTCTCGCTACTTTATACTCTTATTGGATGGCACTGCGCTTACAAGTCCTTACAGTATGGTTACTTTGCCTTGGCAGGATAACAAAAATGGCGACTACACTATCTCGGCAAAATAAAATATCTTCCATACAAATAAACACACACACACACACTCGCGCTTGTAATCCCCGAAGAGGTAGACAGAGGTGTAGCCAGTACACCCATTTTTCGCCGAATTTCTGTCCCTTAATGTGATAGGGGGCGAGCCTATCGCCATACCGGGCACAGATTCTAGACTCCGGGCTGATACTGACAAGATAGAAAAACCCAATATCACTTTACCCGACCCGAGGATCGAACCAGAGACCTCAGCACAGCAGCAGTCGTAACGCATGCGCAATTACAACTGCGCCACCGAGGCAGTCAAATAAACAATGTCAATAATTTATATATTTTATTCATTAACCCACAATTCTCAAACTATTGGTACCATACGAATATTTTGATTGATTTTATCAATAGAATATCAATATCAATGAATCATTAATTTTATAATGCTCTTGAACTTTGCTGTTTCGTTATCAAGCGGGATACCATTAATATTTATTGGAAAAAAATACACGTATTTTAAAATTGACATTTATCGGTATACCTACATGAATGTTTAATATGTACCGAGGCGCAGTCATACACTTTTTTTTTATAATTTATCATATACTGTTAGGAATATCAACAAAACTATGCAAGATGGATATTTAAAAGGCACAAATACAATGTTTATAATTTATTGATTGATTTACACGGCACTGTTCCACATCTCAGTGCTTAATATTAACACAAACGCATGTCAGGATTCACTTTAGGCTTCTCTTTATAATTAATCTACCAGCATTACCCTTTTAAACTGAACAACGCCATTGAACTGATTACGATTAACTCTTACAACACCGAACCACGAATATCCTGGCTATCGTCTCGTCTACTTCACAAAACAACTGAACTGAACACCGGAGTGCGGAAGGCACTCTGTTTTATATTAAACATTTACTACTCCCACTTTGGTTGTCATTATTAACTACCCCCAACTAGTCTCCTAAATACCTCAGTTATACCTTCGGTATTTCTAATAATAGTAAATACCCTAATAATACGTATAATTTGATAACGTATTTCTATAATGACGGATAGATACTGCTGCTGTAGCAGAGGCGAGTAACCAGATGTGAAATTAGAGGTCACGGGTTCGATCCTTGGACTAAGACATATGTTTGTGTGAACTATAAAAAAACGACTGGGTGTTGTGGGACCGTCGACCCTCTAGTATATTATTCATTCAAGTATTTTATTAGTCCGTCCCTAATGGATTAAAAATTAATGTGTGTATGGCAAATAACTCTATTTTCAAATTTTCTGGAAACTTGCTTTTTAACCGAATAAATTAGACTGTTATAATACTAGCCCTGTATTAAACATTGTCCCACTGCTGGGCACGGGCCTCCTCTACTAATGAGAGGGGTTAGGCCTTAGTCCACCACGCTGGCCTAATGCGGGTTGGTAGACTTCAAATACCTTCGAAATTCGTATAAGAATTCTCAGATATGCAGGTTTCCTCACGATGTTTTCCTTCACCGTTAAAGCAAGCGATAATTAACATTTAATACACACATAACTTTAGAAAAGTCAGAGGTGTATGCTACTTGGGTTTCGAACATACGACTTTCGTCTTGGCAGTCCGTACGGCGACCAACTAGGCTATCGCTGCTAATTAGACTGTTATTTAGGCGTTATCAGTTCAATCATTAAAGGAGAAAAAAAATTGTATATGTCACGGGCGGAGCCACTAGCGAAAAACTAGTCTGTAACAATACGATGAATGATTATAGTTGTTTATGTTATAAGATTGAATTATGATATCAATATTGAACAAAAACCTGATTAAGGTTTGTTTATATTACACAATAGCGAGTTGGTATTAAGTTGTTACAAAAAACGAAACTATCGAATATGAAACAAGAATCGCACACCAAAATAAAAATAACATTGTATGATTCATTTATATCAATAAATAAATGCATGCAAAAAATGCATTAGTCGTTGTGATTATAAATTATCATAACCGATAAAACGTGTTAACCAGTTCACCTTCGTAAGTTGTATGTAAAAAAATGGCTATTTAAGTGCTATTTTTGACAACCTTTGTGTAATAAGACACGACACCCGACCTAATGATCCGAGACAAAATGTTGGTATTGGTTGTGGACTCCTTTCTCCGCACTTAGCCCGTTGAACGTCGAGCCAGCTAATAGTCTAGCCAGCCTAGCTTCGACCAGAAGCGCAGGATCTTCCTGATGTCTCCACAGGCTTCTCGGTGTGCGAGGATTTCAGCCCGTTGTGTAGCAATGCCTTCGCAGAATTTATTTAGTTTTTGTTTTTATCCGCATTATCTACGACGCTAATAACTGTGGCAAATTAAAAGTTTTTCTTTCTTTAGTAATGCCTGTTATCATGGGCGATGGTATTCACTTGTAGATCTACATGATAATTGAAAGAAACATTTTTCAGTCTTTAACATTGCTTACTATATTATATGCTAGAATTAAGCATATGTTGTGAAAGCATTAAAACGCGTTATTTAACTAAGTCCATAACCATATTATTTCCCGTTCAATTCTCTGGTAAAACAATTCATTGTACAAAACGGTCGTTTATGAAAGCCAAATGGCTGCGCGGATGTCATTGTGAGCGTCCATTACTGGATTAATCAACGAATTATTCATTTTGTGTCGATAAAACTTAATTTAAATATCATTCGATAAATTTGGCCCAATTCCGATGCACCTGTACTGATACTATTATTGGGAAACCTGATTTTGCAACGTAAGGTCTATTGTAAATATGTTTATTTTTTTTATTACACAATGGAAGTGTGATTAGATTTGTGTCAGATTACAGTTTTTAACCGACTAAAAAAAAGGAGAAGGTTAAGAATTCGTCGGAATCTTTTTTTTTTTATGTTTGTTACCCGATTACTCGAAGACGCCTGGACCGATTCGAGAAATTCTTTTTTTGTTTAAAAGGGTATACTTCCCAGTTGGCACCAAGTCAGGATCTGATGATGGGGTCTCAGAAAAATCAAGGAAAATCAAATTTTATAGTGACGCTTAATTTGTTTTTTATTGAAGTCGGTGTACTTTTTATGAATAAAAAAACTTTTAGTTCCTAATGGAACTGTAAAATACTAACGAAATTTCTGTGCATTTTATTACCTTTGCTTACTTCTCAGACTATATTAGTAATACTTTCCAACGTTTTTTTACTAGTCTAGATCAAATGCAAGCAATTGGTAAGTAGCGAGAGACTATCTATTCTTTGTGATCATGCCGGCCTGCTGTGCAGCTTTTTCACACTACGCCTAAAGGACCCAGGATCATAGGATATAGTGATATGGTCATAGGATTATTTCAGCTTAGGCTTTACAGTCTCGGTGTATTGCCGCATAAGCTGTTTGGTCTCTATTAAGTGGCGCAGAAGCTGAATTTTTCGACACCGAGTAATGAACTTAGCGAGTCTCTAGGAATGCTAGTTGTCGCATATTACTGCATTTAAAGATATGCGCACTAAAATACGACATAACCTTATTTCATAAAATATTATAAGTTTGAAATGTAGTCAACAAGAATAGAATGTATAAAATGATGGTGCAGCCTTGTATCCATTAATTGTTATGATGAAGATGTTTCGCGGCATAAACATGGAAGATCCTTGGCATAGACCGGCCGTGGCTGGCCAACGTCAAACGCTACATTGTTTGCGCCGACTATGTAGCAGACGCTTTAGATGTTATTATTTTAATTTATAATGCGTGTAAAGGTATCTTACGATACAGCCCGATGGCGCCTGGATTAAAGTGTTTATTTTAAATTTAGAACGTGTAGTGAATGATTGCTAAAAAGCAAGATACAATAACAGTTTATTTTGTAGCGTGGTTTGTATGAAGACTGAATTAGATTATTACTAGGGATATTTGCTCGCTTTGCGTGTTTTACCGTGTGTGTCATGGCGAATGCTCTGAAGAATTAATTGATCTTATCCCATCCTCTCCCTTCCATACCAGAACCACGCGTACAGGCTTGCGGAGCCACAGCTTCGTGGTGTCTACTAACCTGGCCCGAACCAAGAGGTTCGCAAATTCGCATTTTTGCCGCATCATCAAGCTGTGGAACAGTTTGCCAGCTACCGGTTCCCTCATTCCTATGATCCTGGGTGCTTTAGGCGTAGTGTGAAGAAGCTACACAGCAGGCATGATTGTGTTGAGTAGCGGGGGATAGATTGTCTCTCGCTACTTGATACTCTAACTGGACGGCACTGCACTTACCATCATGTGCAGTGTGGTCACTTTGCTGTGCCAGGGTAAAAATTTGAAAGAAAGGGTATGCAAGTTTACTGCATTATGTCCATCAATGGGTCCATAGGAAGAATATAAGAAAGTAACCGTCCTGTTTTAGATTTACGATTAATTATTACACGAAACCTTGTTATTTATTGAACGTATGACATTTTTTGCTTCGTTAGACATTTATCTAGGTTGCATACTAATCGTCTTTTTTGTTTGAATAGTTTTTTTACACACGTGTTTTATGCCAATAAATATTCCACTTTCTTCGGCTTTCGCGCGCCATTTTTACGTTTTTTTAATAAGTGTTGTAAAAATATGTTAATTTTTTTCGAGCGTGTTCTTCATGTGTAGGTTTTTGTTTAGACGGGCATTTTTCATAATTAATATTTTACACCGATAAATAACGTATGCAGTGATGAGACGATGACGTCATTTAAAATATGTAAATGACCGTTTAAAATGAAGTTGCCAAGTCATTGTATACCTGAGAAATTTGTAATAGGGTATCTCAAAAGTTGATTTCATATTCTTGTGGGAAACGGAACGTAAGAGGAAA
This sequence comes from Laothoe populi, assembly GCA_905220505.1. Taxonomy (NCBI): domain Eukaryota; kingdom Metazoa; phylum Arthropoda; class Insecta; order Lepidoptera; family Sphingidae; genus Laothoe; species Laothoe populi. The sequence goes on from HG992173.1 coordinate 10,478,360, forward strand.
TGAGAGAACCAATGAGGTATAAAAGAGACAAGAGGCGGAAGGGAAAAAATGTTACAAAATGGAGGAATTAGACGCTGACGGAAAGTGTGTAAATTATTAAAACATTAAAGATTTCATTTACTTACATTTCATTGAAGACTGTTTTTTTGAAGTAACAACGTCATCTATATAAACCTTAGCAATTAGGCTAGTGCAATGTATTTTATGGCTAAATATAGACAAGAAAGTTAGACAGATATTTAGGCGTAGTCAAAGCTTAGAGCAGACAGACGGAATCTCTCTCTCTCTCGGTGTTGTTCTTTGGGTTCCCGCGCACGCGCACACCAAATATACGAATTCATTTTTTAGATAACTTTGACAGACGTTATACTGTATAATCGAATGCCGATAATTCATTACTGATGTTAGTTTTTATTATGAATAATTGAAAATTACCATATTTTTGCAAGACAAGATGTCACACGAGACTGATTTATTGCGTTGAATATTTTAATACTTATAATACGTGTAGATAGCGATAGCCTAGTTGGTTGCGATACGGACTGCCAAGACGAAAGTCGTATGTTCGAAGCCCAAGTGGCATACACCTCTGACTTTTCTAAAGTTATGTTATGCTTGCTTTAACGGTGAAGGAAAACATCGTGAGGAAACCTGCATACCTGAGAATTCTTATAAGAATTTCGAAGGTATGTGAAGTCGACCAACCCGCATTAGGCCAGCGTGGTGGACTAAGGCCTAACCCCTCTCATTAGTAGAGGAGGCCCGTGCCCAGCAGTGGGAGAATGTTTAATACAGGGCTAGTATTATTATTTTTATATAATACGTGTTACCTTACGTAACGTCTTGTGCAGAATATGGTATATTTACAGGCAACTCAATAAATAAGTTGGCATTGCTCTCGATTCCGTTTGTACCGTGGAGAATAGCCGCAAATCCAAAAAAATAACCTTGTAAATTACCTGTTACACCTTGCAGCAGATTTGAATGGCGTCTAATTAACTTTCTTCATAATGAGAAATCGGTCTTATTCATAATGAGTTATCGGAGCTTTATAAGGCCGTTTATATGAGCTTGGTAAAATATGTTATTCATAATGGCTCAATAGAGATAAAACACTCACATTTTTTAACAAGCTCCTATTAACGGCCGTATAAAGCTCCGATAACTCATTATGAATAAGACCGTTAATGTTCGGATTAATAAAATTCTTTCGATAGTAGGTTTTAGGTAATGTAATGTTGATTAAGCAATAAAAAAAACATGCCAACTACCCTATTGTCAAATGACAGTAAAAGGATGCATGATATGGGCCGTGACGTCACCTCTCAGAATCGCCATTACTGAACCGTTGTGCTAGGGAGATAGTGAGATGTTCCCTCTACGCACCCATTTTTGCTCATACCAATATTTAAAATAAATATTGTGAACTCATTTTTCAAGCAATTTTGATTCTGTTTTCACAAAAGGGTATTTGCGTATAATATCGAATAATGTACAAAATTAAACACAGGAAACTACTGTACAATTCAATGTTTTGTAAACATCTACCAAACGCCAGGTTACATTTTCGCCGCAATCAGTCAATGCCCTTTTAACGAGCTTTTTTTATGCGTCTCGAAGTTCGGTGAAGTGTTTTTGTGTCATCTCGTGACCTTGACTGTGTGGACAGATGTGTGACGACGAGTTTGAGCATTCACAACCGGTATTAGGGTAGACTCGTTAGCTCAGCCATGAGTTTTTCTCATGTGCATTAGCGACAACGTAAAATATTTAACATAAATATGTATTTATGTTAAATATTTTACGTCTAATGTATGTACATTAGACTGCCTTGGTGGCGCACTTGTATTATGCATGCGTTACGACTGCTGTGCTGAGGTCTCGGGTTCGATCCCCGGGTCGGGGAAAATGATATTGGGGTTTTGTATCTAGAAATTCTCAGTATTAGCCGGGAGTCTGGAACCTGTGCCCGGTATGTCGATAGGCTCGACCCCTATCACATTATGGGACCGAAATTCGGCGAAAAGTGGGTGTACTGGTACACCTCTGCCTACCCCTTCGGGGATTACAGGCGTGAGTGTATATGTATGTATGTATATGAAACATTTATGTGGAAACAGAATCGAAATTGAGTTGAAAATGAGACCCCAATTATTGTGACAGTATCGGTATGAGCAAGAGTGGGTGCGTATTGCGTACATTTATCTATCTCCTTCCCACGCAAGCACTGTAATGGCCATTCTGAGCTGTGACGTCACGAATGATATCGTGCATCCTTTTTGTCATTTGACATTTACCCTTTCCACCGATTTGAATGGCTTTTAGATTTTTTAAATTTTTTCCAAAATAGTTTTTTTTCTTCTTTGCCTTGATAGGCAGACGAGCAGACGGGCCACCTGATGGTAAGTAGTCACCGCCGCCCATAGACTTCTGCAATGCCAGGGCACAGCAAAGCCGCTGCCTACCGTAGATTTTAGGTAAATTAACTTATTGATAGTTATACAAAATGTTGTGCTAACCCTTTACTGCCGATCGGCCCGCATGGATACTCTAATAAAAAATATTTATTGTATGACCAAATATTGTTAACGGTTGTTCGAAAAACGCAACGATTGAGTTTCTTGCCGGTTCTTCTCTAACGAAACTGCATTCCGAACTGGCTATAGAGTAAAAAAGATTGACTGAATCTGAATAATGTATAACATTTCATGGATTCAATAAATATTTGATTTTGTTTTTAACCGACTTAAAAATTAGGAGGTTCTCAATTCGTCTTTTTTGTACTTATGTTCCCCGATTGCTCGAAGACACCTGGACTGATTGGAGAAATTCTTTTTTTGTTTTAAAGGATATACTTTGCAGGTGGTCACATTGGCACCAAGTCAGGATCTGATGGTGGGATCTCAGAAAAATCGAGGGATCAAATTTTATAGGGACGAATGTGTTTTTTTATTGAAGTCTGTGTACTTTCTTAGGCTTTCATAATTAATGTGATCGTATTAGGGTATTTCCTTTTATTAGAAATACCGAAGGTATATCGGAGGTATTTAGGAGACTAGCTGGGGGTACATTAATAAAGACAACCTAAGTGGGGAGTAGTAAATGTATAGCATAAAACGGAGTGCCTTCCGCGCTCCGGTGTTCAGTTGAGTTGTGAATAAGACTAGGTGACAGCCAGAATATTCGTGGTTTGTTCGCGGGGCAGTAAGTGTAAACAGTTCAATGGCCGCGTGGTTCAGCTTAGAGGGTAATGCTGGTAGATTCATTATAAAGAGAAGCCTTAAGTAAATCCTGACATGAGTTTGTGTTAATATTAAGCACTGAGATGTGTAACAGTATTATGTAAATCAGTCTATAAATTGGTAAACATAGTATTTGTGGCTTTTTAAATATCCATCTTGCATAGTTTTGTTGAAAACATCGTGATGAAACCTACATACATGAGAATTCTCATAAGAATTTCGAGGGTATGTGAAGTCTACCAACCCGCATTAGGCCAGCGTGGTGGACTAAGGCCTAACCCCTCTCATTAGTTGAGGAGGCCCGTGCCCAGCAGTGGGACAATGTTTAATACAGGGCTAGTATTATTTATTTATTATTATTTATAGTTTTGTTGATGTTGCTAAAAATCGCTTCGTCAGAATTTCTGTAGGAACGCCCGTGCCACGGTGTTTAGTCACTGTCTCTGAGCGGTTGGCGGGACGCGCGTGACATTTCCGAATGATTCACACAGTTGTATTGCCAAGGGAGGCGTGCCTAGCCGTCAACTGTCCGGCCGGCGCGTCTACACCATTGGCCATAGACAAATCTCTCTCTAGTTACGCCCTTTTTTGACGCGTGCTATTTTGTCGCGCGCTTTTCTCTGTGCGAAAGTTTTTTTTGGTGCCCCTATAGGCAGACGAGCAGACGGGCCACCTGATGGTAAGTAGTCACCGCCGCCCATAGACTTCTGCAATGCCAGGGCACAGCTGCCTGCCTGTTAGGTTATGCTTGCAGATGTTGCGGGTGCGCCTGGGTTGAAATTGTGTTGTTTGTTGTCCATTTGATTACTTTAATGTAAATGTAAATTTTGCTGCGTATTTTGTACTAGCTATTGGCCGCGGCTCCGCCCCCGTGGGGTGTTATTTTTGGGAGAAAAAGTATAAAATCATATGTATATATAGATAAAAAGTAGTCTATAGCACTCAGGGAGAGAATACCTTTCTAAAAGTGAAAGTATTTTCAAAATCGGATCAGTAGTACCTGGGATTACCCAGAACATCCAAACTCACAAATTTACCTCTTTATATATTTATATTGTATAGAGATTTATAGATGAGAATTGTGTATTATTTAAAAACTAGTTCTGATCTGCTTTATACTTTCTGGTTCATTGTTCGCTAAATATATTCAAATAAAAATCCTAACTAATTAATCTTCGTAACTCTTCCGAGTAGAGTTTACATAATAAGCTTAACAACGAGTTAATCATAATTAGTTATCAGAAAAATATAATTTATAGACAGACAGGATTTTCCAACAGCGTTTATTATATTTTAATTTGGCTGTCGCTTATAAAAAAGAAAGAAACATTTAAATTGGCGTAATAAATGGATTCGCGGCATCATATTGAAGATATAAAAATAAATAAAACACATTTTATCGCGGCGATAATTTCACGGGTTAGGGAATTAGCACAGTTTTTTTTATATTGAAGGTATTAAAAATACATCGGCTCATACCTCGGGCTTATCCCAAGTGTGTACTTTGAGGTTAGAAACCAAAATATGGCACTGTAACGACAAAATGGTGGTAGGATATTCATATCCGCCCAGATAACGTGGTCGGGCCGTACACAGGGTGTAAAACCCGCCATAGTGACACATATAAGTGTGCCGCGTTCCGAAATCAGCCAGTGTACATCCGGTTTTTGTCGGGGTCTAGAGTTGGGGTACGATGTTTGGCCGTTTTGTGGCCTTCTGAATACTCTGACAATATACCTTGGCCTCTGCTTCACCTTCTTGCCCATGGCGTAGTGTGAAGAAGAAGGCCGACATGATTGTGTTAAGTAGCGGGGGCTAGATTGTCTCTCGCTACTCTATACTCTAATTGGACCGCACTGCGCTCACTATCAGGTGCAGTGTGGTCTCTTTGCCGTGCCAGTATAAAAAAAAATAACCTAAAATAAACTAATATTTTTTACATTCAAATGATTTACTGTTCTTGATCTAATTTGGTGTAGAGTTTTTCTATATCAATGCACACCGAAACATTTATTTTAGACACTCTTTGAAGCGACTAATGTGCGGCCATATTGTTTTATGGTTTATATTTATAATTTTCATCGTCGGTAATTGACAGATATAATGTGTACTTCTTTCGTTTCTCCGTAAGATTTACACGTGGAATAAATAATATGGTAGCCTTTGTCGCCGCTTCGTCCGTTTATCGATTTATGTTTACATCAGAAACAACAAAACCCAATGGAGCAGAAGGTATAATCAGTACACCCACACTTCGCCGAGCCTATTATCATCCCATGATGAGATGTGAACCTGTCGCCATACTAAGCACTATAGTATACTTCGGGCTGATATTGCGGTAGAAAAACCAAGTATCATTTTTGCACGAAGATCAAATCCGAGAACTCGGTACAGCAGTCGTATCGCATACGCAATTACCAACTGCCCCAATGAGGCAGTCTTTGATGTGATTTTTTAGGATATATCTATGTACGCTATACTTTCCCACACCAGGACAAATGTATGTGTGACTGACAGATATTTGTGTCCGGGGTCTGGGTGTTGTGAGACCGAAAGTCTCTCGTAGTCCCTGTTACCCACAACACAAGACTCTTTATCTTAGTGTGGGGTCGGGGCTGTGTGTGACTGTTGTTATTTATTACTTTCATCGTATAGTAACTGTAAGTGTTTATCCGATAAAGACAAACTATAGTTTAAGTTGAATAAACTTATATCATCGAGATAATATAACCTTAATATGAATAGATTCATAACGTGTAATTTGAATAACTTGAATTGCATTTAATTATTTGGCTTATCTATGTTTGAGCTTGTATGATATCAAATCTCGTTCTTTTATGTTTGATAAAATAAAATTAATGCAAACAAACACTCATGACAGGGAAAATACCGTAGGCAATTTTGTTTTTCGTCCACGAGAATCGATATTAATTCTAAGATCGAAATGAGTCACCGCAGTGCCAAATTGGCGCCAAGAGCAATTTTCTTTTTCTCACACTTGAAGCGGACGACAATCGTCCCGGTGGCCGGTGGCGACGGCGATTGCCAATGATCGTTGGATAGTATATTTGGAATGTATCCTAATTACTGGGAGACGTATGCGTTGAGCAATGATGATGAGATGGCTGCGACGTGACGGCTGTTAATCGTTTTCATTGCTTTGATCTAATTAAAAAAAAAATGGCCATAAATACGCAGAATCAGAATCGGATGAAATTTTTAAACGTTTCGATGCGGAGCACGAGGTGTTTTATTATTTCAACGATGTATTTTAATTTCTCGCATGACAAATGGGTTAGTCATAGTTTCGTCCGACACGCGACATATGCTTGTCTTAAAAAATCTTAAAACGTCCTAGTGATGTTACAAATGTGTTATTTCGAGTATTCGCTTGATTTTGCATTTCGTGAAATATTTATTATTCAAGCTTTAACTAACTGCATTGAATATTTCAAAATGTCATTTTTATGGTGTGTAATGTGTTAACATTTTATATTGTCATCTATTTTGTACAGAATATATTTTTTGATGGTCACAGAAACAGTGCTAACACGAGGTATAAAATAGGTGCAAAATGCTCTTTTCTTTGTTAGATCTGTCTGAGGAGGTCTTTAGCATTTCATAAATTTTATATATTTTATCACCCATCTTTCTTACCGTAATTCTTACACCGCTCTTCATGTCATCATTTACTTATGTCATGTCTCTTACTAAAACTATATGTAAATATATCCTTACATTTATTTATACAAATATGGCATTAATGTATTAATAAAATTATTCTTCTGTATGCTCGCCCATACAAAAGGACTGATTGATAATATGTTTTCTCAGTAAGTGATTAATGTAATAATCTTATGAGAAATAAATTATTCTTAAACCTTAATGTATGCATTAGTGTCGATTGCCAATTGATTACTTAAGTGGTATTTTGTTTGCTCGTTTTGTACTTTATTGTTACATATTTCTTGATTCGGTTTTGTTCGCATTTCTTGTGGTGATTTATTAAAACAGATTTTTTGCTCTATACATTTTTATAGATCTTTAAAAAAGCATCCATATTTCACCTTGTTCGTCAAGTGGCAGAGTGGTTGTTAATCCTGGTGAAGTAGTGATTTACATCCTCGTTGGAGCAAAGATAATCAATGTGCAAAAAGGTTTTCATCCCGGGCAAGCATAGAGTGTGCCAGATATAGAGATAGGCTCAACTTTCAGCACATTATGGAACGGAATAAGTTCAGCGAATCGTGAGTGCATTAGATGCACGTTCGCCCTCTATTTTGAGAACACAGACGTCCGCTAATGTTATGTTTTTTTTGTTCTGTTTTGGCTATGCTAAGTAAGCACTGCTTCTACATGCATCCAAATAGAGTATCGAATATCCAGAGACGAATATTCGCATTCGACAGATTGAGGTGCTACGTGATTAGAAAACAAAAGATTTGATGTTTGTGATCATTTCGGATTTATACGAAGCGACTATCTAGCGTGTCGCGGTCCAGTTACCCGCCAATATTTTTCCATCGACAATTTATCCGTGACTATGTTTTGGATGATTTCTAATTCATATTTTATGGCCTTTCAACACGACATCGTATTGAAGTCTATTAGCCCAAATGGAAACCGTTGTCTTTTTTTTAGGAATTTTAGTAGGTATTCTAGAAAACCTCGGATAATGTAAGTGATTGTCTTTAAGTGTACAGTCTTTCGCCATCGACAAGGAGTTCATCCTCACACATTGAAACCTAAATGGTCGCGCACAGTGGGGTTTCAGAGGCATTTCCTCCCGCTACGATAGTGGAATGAGCTTCCTGCTGAGGTTTTCCAAGGGGACTACAGTATGGAGTTCTTCAAGAAGGGAGTAAATATGTTCATGAAGGGCCGCCAACGCGCATGTGATGCTCCTAGTGCTGCAAGCGTCCATAGGCTTAACGGTAGGCAGCGGCTTTGCTGTGCCCTGGCATTGAAATCTATGGGCGGCGGTGACTACTTACCATCAGGTGGCCCGTCTGCTCGTCTAACTAAAACACTAAAAAAAAGGCTACGGTAACCATTTGCCATCAGGCGGGCCGTAAGATTATTAGCCACCATCCTGGCATTAAAAAAAATATGCATACTGCAAACAGAGCTATGTTTACAACGCTGCATGCGATAAGTATGGCTTCATGTATACATAGGATATGTGATAATACCCTATATAACCCGTAAATAGGTTGTCAAGGTTGTACTATTGATTGGTACCGTTTAAGCCTCAGGGTAAAGGGCGCGCCGATGACATCTGTGTCAAATTACCCACTTTGAGATGAGGCTGTATTGCCAATTAGTGTTACATTGTCACCTATTATTGTTAATACGTGGTTAATAAAGACATTTAATATAACTGACTCGTTTGGTAAATTGGAAGCAATTGTGGTTACACAATACTAAGTAGAATATATCTACACTATAATCCTGTAGGTATTAAAAAATTCTTTGTTGAAGATAGATTTCTTTTTGAGTCTACAATTGTATTCGTTTTGTACTAATATCGGAAAAAAACTATTCTGCTTTTGATACATCTAAAGAATATTAACCTGTTTTTAAGTATTTTTAACCGACTTCAAAAAAGGAGGAGGTTCTTTTTTCGTCGGAATGTTTTTTTTAATGTATGTTCTCCGATTACTCGAAGACGCCTGGACCGATTCAAGAAATTGTTTTTTTGTTTAAAAGGGTCAATATACTTCCCAGGTGGTCCCATTGGCACCAAGTCAGGAATCTGATGATGGGATCTCAGAAAAATCATAATTTATTCAACGCATACTTTTTTTTTTATAAAATAAACATTTGTTTATCAATTAAAATATATTTTCTACTGCATTAGGTTTTTAAATTTCTAATAAAAATATACTAGGAGCAAAGGATGTAGCAAGAGGTGAGGTGGAGTTAGTAATGATACCAATTAATTTTTTTATTTAAATTTATAATATTATTATGTGTATTTTGGCTAAGTGACGTCACTATCGACGTATCAAGTATTCGCACAGCTGATTTACAAATTCAGTATGGCGCCATACCGCTAGAATAGAAATCTAGATTAAACATTTCACTTTCAAAACTTAGTTTCTTGATTTCTACAAAATCTCGACGTTGGTTTTCAATAAGGTGAATTCATTAGAAATGTTTATGCGCTATGATGATACGCAGACATACAAAAATAAAATAGTGAAATCGTGTTTTATGTTAAGAACGGGCAGATTATTCAAATAAATGTAACAACACTACTCAATTCAATGTCCATCTGTGTAAATAATTGCCGTGTAAAATTATTTTATAGTAAGATAACATTACCGTATAATATTTAATAGCGGCACATAATATTTTATGATTAGCTAATTATAAATAATCTTTTAATAAGGATGTGATATAAGACGCGAGTAGTGCTTGAAAACTCTTTGTTATAGTTTTATGAGAGCCTAACTAGTTATTAAATATTACTAATTATAATTATAAAGGTTAAATTAATTAGAAACCTACTTTTGAATATGAAGTATTATAAAAGAGGTGATATTGGTGTTCAATACGTTATTCAATGTAAGGAAGGGTAATTAAAAAAAACAAAAGCAAGCAATAAATGTTAATTGGATATCGAAAATACCAAGGCATTATAGAACCGAGGAGCTCGTTGTAATACTGAACTCGCATTGGACGTTAATTGGTGCACGCAGCACGTTCGGAAAAGGTTCGAAATTCAAAATACGTTTCGATGTTTGTTTATGAGACGGGAGATGTGTTTGGTGGGAGAGTGAAAGAGACTAATATAGGTTATTAAGTTTTCCATCGTTTATATTTTTTAATTATTGACTATATCAGATAAGGTAATGACAAATCCTTCATCCAAATTAATAAATAGCTTGATTAGTCTTTTCCAAGCGTATGTATGTATGTGATTTTTACTTGATTCAACTTCAAGGTTTTGAGTTCACATATTGCGTCACTATACCAGGACAACACAAACAGCGAACTGATTTCGGAGCATACACATCGGTAGCGTCTGGCGGGGTCTTTCACCTCAGTTTCGCACTGGACGTAGCGCGCGGGAATCGAACCGGTTTCGCTGCGTTTGACGACTGTATTGTTTAGCATACTGTGTTCGAGGTTTTAATATGAACGAGAGTAGAATTGACAATGTAAATTTTTGTCCATAGTATCAATAGGCGAGTCTAGCAGATTGGTATACCAATATCCCATAGAATAGATTTGAAGCTGCACTTTCTATGTTGCCTATACACTCTCATGTTACCTGAGTACTCTGACACTAGACCCTCGACCGCTTCTTCACCTTCTTGCCCATGGCGTAGTGTGAAGAACGGCATGACTGTGTTGAGTAGCGGGGGATAGTTTGTCTCTCGCTAATCGATAGTCTAATTGGACGTCACTGCGCTTACAATCAGGTGCAGTGTGGTCACTTTGCAGTGCCAGGAAGAAAAACCTTTGAAAACCATTAACGCACCTTCACTTACTTATACTAGGCGTCCATAAACAACGAAGATCACTGGCCATCACGTGACATGCTCACTTGATAATCTCTGTAAAATAATAATAAAAGATTGTATTCACATTATTGCAGTTGAAAAGAGTTGACCAATATGTACATATATGGTAATGTTCGACAAAATGGCGTTGCAATGGCATGCATGTTGCACAAAATTGTTTTAAGGCGCTATTCAAGGTAACGCAGATTGCATTTGATCGATCGTGTAGCGTAGAAGATGCATCGAGTCAACTGTGAGTTCCAGTAGTAGGTGAACTATGAGTTTATGTCAAATAGTTACGATAGGTAAACGAAGTCGCTAGCTAGCTTTTATGCATAAATGTCTCGTTCTTGTAGTACCAAACTCACGTAAAGTAAAAGTTTATTTTCTTTGTTTCTATTAAGACCCTCTATGAGATAAAGTATTAAACAACAGTTGCTCAACCATGAGTTTTTCTCACGTTAATTATTTTTTTACCCTGGCACGGAAAAGTGGCCTAACTGAATTTGATGGTAAGCACAGTGCCGTCCAGTTAAGAGTATCGAGTAGCGATTTCACTCTACCCCATGGGGCAAGGAGGTGAAGAAGCGGTCGAGAGTCTAGTATCACAACACTCAGAAGGTCTCAAAACGGCCAAACTTCGTACCCCAACTCTAGACCTCCGACAAAAACCGGGTGTTCACTGGCTAACCCCGGAACGCGACGTGTGCCACTATGGGTTTAACACCCTCTGTACGGTGATCGCTATCCGGGCAGATATGAATATCCTACCACCAGCTTAGTGATTTTCACTTGTATTAGCAATCATCGATTAAACACAAACTACTGCTGGTGGTAGGATATTCATATCCGCCCGCATAGCGATCACCGTACACAGTGTGAAAAACCCGCCATAGTGGCACATGCAAGTGTGTCGCGTTCCGGGATCAGCCAGTGTACATCCGGTTTTTCTCGGGGGTCTAGAGTTGGGGTACTATGTTTGGCCATTTTGCGACCTTCTGAGTACTCTGACAATAGACCCTCGACCGCTTCTTCACCTTTTTGCCCATGGCGTAGTGTGAAGAAGCAGGCCGGCATGATTGTGTTGAGTAGCAGAGGACAGATCGTCTCTCGCTACTCGATACTCTAATTGGACCGCACTGCGCTTACCATCAGGTACAGTGCGGTCACGTTGCCTTGCTAGGATAAAAAAAAACTACACTGAGAACGACTGTACGCACACTAAAACCGAGCTACACTCCCGCTAGATTCGTAAAGACTGCCCCGCGAGCGTTGATGCGTTTCTTTTTTCAAATCTTTCCCCACAGTCTATAACTTATCAATCTACACGCAATGATTTTGTAAGTGACCCCCGATATTTCCATTAAAATCTAAGCTAGAGTAGACTAAGCCAGAAGTCATTGAATATATTATTGTATTAACAAGTAAAAGTTTTTTTAATTCATAAAAAGTACACCGACTTCAATAAAAAACAAATTATGCGTCCCTATAAAATTTGAGGGTTGCCCTCGATTTTTCTGAGATTATCTGATCCTGACTTGGTGCCAATGGGACCTGGGAAGTATACCTTTTGAAACAAAAAATAATTTCTCGAATCGGTCCAGCCATCTCCGAGTAATCGGGGAACATACATAAAAAATAAGATTCCGACGAATTGAGAACCTCCTCCTTTTTTGAAGTCGGTTCAAAAGTACCCTGTAAGTTACACTTTATCATTAAACGCATTAAAAATGATATCACGACGTGCAGAACTATTGCGCTGGACGGCGCGTATCTTCTAAATATAGATCAGTACGCGTGCCTTAATGAGTCATTACCCTTGTGTTATTCGCAGATGGGATTGTGGTTGCGTTTACGTTTATTTGGGACGCTAAATACGTGTGTCTCAATTGCTTACATGAGCTCATCGATGTAGAATCGTGGTTTCTGGATAACAGAAATTATTGCGAAAGATTAAGTGGAGAGTATATCTACACTACTATGATAAAGAGGAAAGATTTGTATTTTTGTGTGTATGTTTGTAATGAATAAACTCAAAAACCATGTATGTATAAAAGAAGAAACTGATTGACTGACATATCAACGCACAGCCTAAACGACTGGGGTTAGAAACTGAAAATTTTGACAGTAGGTACCTTTTATGACGTAGGCATCCACTAAGGAAGGGTTTTTGGAAATACCACTCCTAAGGGGGTTAAATAGGGGATGAAAGTTTGTATGTAAATCCGTCATTATTTCAGTTAAATGCATGACAATTCGTATTTTGTATTATATACTTTTTCTCCCATACATAACCTCCACGCGGATGGAGCCGCGAGCAACAGCTAGTAATAAATAAACCTGTATTAAACATTGTCCCACTACTCTGCACGGACCTCTTCTGCTAATGAGGGGTTAGGCCTTTTTCACCACGCTATAGATTTATCTCGTCATAGATGATGCAATGTTTATGGAGAGACTCTTCCGTGTTTTGTCTATACTCAGGCACGGACTTGGTCTGGTCTGTAAGGCCTATATCGAAGTATCCTCTACTAATGAGAGGGGTTAGGTCTTAGTCCGCCACGCTGGCCTAATTCGGTTTGGGAGACTTCACGTACCTTCGAAATTCTTATGAGAATTCTCAGGTATGCAGGTTTCCTCACGATGTTTTCCTTCACTGTTAAGTGGAGATTGTCAAGTGTTATCCTTTTTTTTATTTATCCAAGACACAATACAGAATATAATCAAAAGACAAAATAAAATACACAGAGTTAGTAATTCTAATCTAGGTAATATATTTTGTTCAATGATTCTAAGATTGAGGTGAAGCAAGCTGGTTTGAAATCAAAAATACATTGAAGTTCAAAGCATGTCAGTATATAAATACTTATAATATATACTTACAATGGCTTTCATATTTAAAATCGTCTTACATTGGTCGTTCGCAGTCGGTTAAGGGCGTCTCTCACAATGAGTAGCGGTATCATATATTGTGAATGGCATTCAAAACTGGGGACAGGGACAATCTGAAGCAATAAGGCAGTGTTTAACTTGCCAGCCTTCGGACTTTGCGGGCAAATGGCCACCGAGACAAATATTTGTGTGACAGATATTTGTTTCGGGTCTGGGTGTTGTAGGTCCGTAGTTCTCGATACCCACGATACAGGTTTTCCCTAGTGTGGGATCAGAACTATGTGTGTGACTGTTTGGGCAGTGTTACCAGATTTTCAATAGCAAACTACCGTGTCAGCAGAATAAAATTGCCGTGTTTGAAGTATAATTACCTTAGATTTATTTTTAAATAGTGTATAATTCCGTGTCAATGTTAAACGAAAAACAATGTTTTACTAAATACATTTTTTACTAGAAATAAATTATTCTTTCAAAAGTTTCACTTCTTGGTCATAAATAAACGGAGTCTTCTTTTTAAACAGGTGTATACCTCTTCCTAATGTCTACTTTAAGCTGGCGACGGATCTATCTGAATTCGTTTTACGAAATTTAAAATTTTTGGATTCGAATTTGACTATAATTTACACGGTAATTAATATTAAAAAATACCATAGAAAATGACACGGTAATAGATCATTACCGTAGACCGTGTTTTGGTTAAAAATACCGTGCATTTACGGTAATAACCTTGTATCTGGTAACAGTGCTGTTGGGTGTATTTATTTATTTGCATTTTTTTTATCCTAGTTGTTATTATGTTATTTCATCCAATGGGAAGTACATCGCTCATAAATATCTACAGTAAGAAAGTAATGAATAAAGGAAGAGAATTATGTAAGCCTCCAGAAATCTCGATCTCTTTTATGTTGCTGGTGGTAGGATATTCATATCCGCCCGGATAGCGACCACCGTACACAGGGTGAAAAACCCGCCATAGTGGCACACGCAAGTGTGTCGCGTTCCGGGATCAGCCAGTGTACATCCGGTTTTTTGGGGGTCTAGAGTTGGGGTACAATGTTGGCCATTTTGCGGCCTTCTAAGTACTCTGACAATAGACCCTCGACCGCTTCTTCACCTTCTTGCCCATGGCGTAGTGTGAAGGAGCAGGCCGGCATGATTGTGTTGAGTAGCGGGGGATAGATCGTCTCTCGCTACTCGATACTCTAATTGGACCGTACTGCGCTTACCATCAGGTGAAGTGCGGTCACTTTGCCGTGCTAGGATAAAAAAAAAATGTTTTTTATTTCACGTACCCTGGTCGTGCCAGTTGTTCATGCTGCAGACAAGTTTCTTTCCTTAATTTTTAAGTAAGATATTATTAGATCAAGGTTGGAGATTCTGTCATGATAATATTAATTAATTCCAGACATCCGATAATTTACATTTTTATACAAGTTTAACTAAGTAAGTTGATCTATGATTCTAGAATAAATTATCAACTAATTACTAAGTAATATGGTACAAAAAAATATAAACTATTTTTAATAGGAAAGAATAGAGCCAGTAACTACGTTATTTTAGCCCTTAAAAAGTCTGAAATTCAACTCTTACGAAATGTGTGTCGAATTCACTGTAGGTGTGTAGTTAAGACCTTATAGTAAATTCTGTAATACTTTTTTTTTTTTTTTAGTGCCTCGATAGGGTGACGAGCAGACGGGCCACCTGATGGTAAGTAGTCACCGCCGCCCATAGACTTCTGCAATACCAGGGCACAGCAAAGCCGCTGCCTACCGTTTGTTTGTTTTATTTTGTTCAATCACATAAATTTGGAGACATTAAGTATGATTCGAGCATAGTAATGACTAGGAGTACATAAAACCGCGAAGCAAAAACAATTTATAGGAGCCGTATGGTCGCTTAAAACCAGGAACAAAGCGAAGAGAGTTATAAAATGTGTCACAAATGACACTCGTAAATAAAAAAACTATTAAAATTATACAGAAACGTTTATGCAGGTTTTTATTGTGTCTACTAAGGAGGCGAACATCTGCTATATGTCGCTCTGTTCTATTCGCGGGGCTTTCGATATAATGTCTATTTTGGTTAGGTTTTTATTGAAGTCTACACTTTTTTTTGTAGTCTAGAATTAACAGCACACGTGTTTTGACAAGTATGATAAAGCACTGTATTTTGATTTAAGTTTTAATTATAATTTTGGTAGTTGAAAAAGAGCAATAAATTTAACGACCGTATTCGTATGCTTTAAAATTTATATAATTTTGGTTTGTTTTATACATGGTAAATATTTGGGACTTTTTAGTATGGTCATTACATAGAAATAAGCTAAATAGTAAGTTCATTTTCTGTAATTTAGATGATTATGTATGTTAAGACTTAACTGTTCAGTAAATCAAATAATACTTGAATTATAATAAAAAATTGGGAACAGCTTAAGCCAGCTTTGTTTCATGGACTACAAAAAGTTCATAAAAATTACACCGACTTCAATAAAAAATAAATTATGCGTCACTATAACATTTGAGGGTTTCCCTTGATTTTTCTGAGATACCATCATCAGATCCTGACTTGGTGCCAATGGGACCACCTGGGAAGTATACCCTTTTAAACAAAAAAAAATTCTCGAATCGGTCCAGGCGTCTTCGAGTAAGTTAAGTAAGTTCGGGTAACATAGGTACATAAAAAAAAAAGATTCCGATGAATTGTTAACCTCCTCCTTTTTTGAAGTCGGTTAAAGAAAAAAACATATTTTGTTTAGTCAGGTCTTATAGCTTCTTGGCCTTAAGGTGGCCCTCAACAAAACCGAGGCCCTTTGTTTTCACAGGCCTCGGATTCGGCCACCTTTTGAGCCACACATAAGTGTGGAGGGGGTGCGGATTCCCATCGGCTGTAAAATGAAGTACTTGGGATTGATTCTGGACAGCCGGTGGGATTTCCGTGCCCATTTCAAGGAGTTGTCGCCGAAATTGGTGCGGGCGGCGGGCGCGCTCGGACGCCTGCTGCCGAACCTGGAGGGACCTAATAGCCCTTGCCGAAGTTTATACGCTGGAGTCGTGCGGTCAATGGCCCTGTACGGATGTCCCGTATGGGCCGAGTCCCTGAACGCCCGCTGCGTCGCCCTGCTGCGCAAACCGCAGCGTTTGGTGGCGCAGCGAATAGTAAGGGGCTACCGCACGGTCTCCCACGAGGCGGCCTGCGTATTGGCCGGCACACTCCCTTGGGAGTTGGACGCAAAACTCCTCTCGTCAGCGTTCTTCTGGCGGGAGGAGGCGTCCAGTCGCCATCAAGAGAGATTGGCCCCGAGGGAGATTGCGGCCCGGTTTCGCAGAACCGCCGTGGAGGAGTGGCATACCAGGCTGGAGAGCCCAACTGCGGGCTTGAGGACTGTTGCGGCAGTGCGTCCTGTCCTAAAGAGATGGCTAGACAGGCGCCACGGTGCGCCAACTTTCCGGCTGACGCAGGTACTGACGGACCACGGGTGTTTCGGTTCGTTCCTGTGTCGGATCGGAAGGGAGGTGTCCGCCGTGTGCCACCACTGTGGCAACTGCCGCGAAGACACGGCCCAACATACGTTGGAGGAGTGCCCAGCCTGGGACGAAGAGCGCAGCGCTCTCAGAGCAGTCGTCGGAGGAGACCTCTCGCTGCCGGCCGTGGTGTCGTCCATGGTCGCCAGCCGGAGGTCCTGGCGTGCGGTGGCCCACTTCTGCGAGAACGTCATCTCGCAGAAGGAGAGTGCTGAGAGGGATCGGGAACGATATGATCCCTCCCGCCGCCAGAGAAGACGTAGGAGGCGCCAGGTGGACGACTGACCGGCGTCTCCCGCCCTGTGGAATGGGGGCGTTTGAATTCCACCACGGTAACCCCTGCCTGTCGTACGAGGCGACTAATAGGGGCCATCGGGGGTCGCGGGCGCGCAGCGGAGGGCTGTCAGCCCGTATCGATGCACTCCCAAATTCGGAGCATCGTGCGACCCCGAGATGGACGGCAGCGCGGGTCAGGCCTCGTTCGCTGTCGTTGTTCGGTGCGCGGGGGCTCCTTAGCCCTCCATGGAGATGGGCTGCTACGCAGCACCGCGCAGGGGCGATTCCGGCTGCAATTCTAGCACTCCTTAGAATACCCCGGGATCGCTCCGTAAGCGCCGAAGAAGGCCACCGCGGGGTTTTAGCTGGTAGTGTCGGGTGGGTTGTATATAGGGGTTAGGGACTCGGCCCAGCGGCAGCACGGATAGCCATCATCCGTGCGAGGGGGATGCTGGGTCGTAAGACCGGCTAGTCCAGCATACCCGTTTTATTCTTAATCCGCTTCCCTCCGGAGCGGGCGGCAGTAATAAAACGCTTTCCCCGCGACAAAAAAAAAAAAAAAAAAAAGGTCTTATAGCTTCTAGCACTTTTCGCATCAATCAAAAACATAATTTATCACTTACTTACCGAGTTTAGTTTTTATTAATGGTAATTTTCATGAGTAATAGAATACTAATGGTACGGGGAAATTTTCTTTCGTTTCATTATTCGTGAAAATCCATTAGGCGATTGGACCAAATTTAAGGAATATTAACATAATAATTATGTATTGATGGAGTCAGTGCGACCACTTATTGAGCTTGGCATTGGCTTGGGTAGAATTTCACACTTTCAATGATTATGTGAGCAGCGATAGCCTAGTTGGTTGCGGTACGGACTGCCAAGACGAAAATCGTAGGTTCGAAACCCAAGTGGCATACACCTCTGACTTTTCTAAAGTTATGGGTGTATTAATATGTTAATCATCGCTTGCTTTAACGGTGAAGGAAAACATCGTGAGGAAACCTGCATATCTGAGAATTTTTCGAAGGTATGAGAAGTCTGCCAACCTGCATTAGGCCAGCGTGGTGGACTAAGGCCTAACCCCTCTCATTAGTAGAGGAGGCCCGTGCCCAGCAGTGGGACAATGTTTAATACAGGGCTAGTATATGATTATGTACATCGAAAATTTAAAAGAAAAGAAATTAAATAATGTGTATTTACTTTATCACAGATTCAGCCATTTTAAATTCAGTATAATTTTCCGTATTCACCTTATAAAACATAACTGCCAAATGAATCTTGAACGCGCAACCTTTTCGCCTGTTGATTTGTTAACTGCCCCGCTTAACACTCCATTACAAGTTATGATATAATAATTTTCTCTTGAATAATACGCCGACATTTATCGTCGCGTCTCGCTGTGTGAATGTCACCGAGTCTAGAATAGGAGCGCGTCACGCGCCATCTAATAGCTAGAAACGAATGAAATCGATATTTTTTATCGATGATAATCGATTATCTATCGATCGATATCGAAGATTTTACAATTTATAATGCATACTAAAAGTCCGTTATATCCCCATGTCATATTTTATATTACGAACGCATTATATATTTTTAATTCGATTACGTAATATATTTCCGCTGCCTGAGTATAAACGCTTTGCAACCATTATTTTCAATTTTAATATAATTCAAACAATACACACCTTTCATATATGAGTCGAACCAAAGTTAAGGGAGCCAAAGTCGACAAAGTATGTAGTTGGACAAAAATGAAATTTTTGTTTGGCAATATAGGAAATTAAAATCTGCATAGACAATGCAATGATTCATATTTAAAAACGGCTATAAACCCTTCTAAAACACAAAACATAAGTTGCTTTATAACCAAAGTCTGCGTACTTTCACTATCAACCAATTAGAAGCGTCTGCCAAGTCAACAACCCTGTTCCTCCTAAAATCAATGACCAATCAAAAAATTACAAACTTGGCAGTACAGTAGCAAAGGCGGCCATCTTACCTTAGTTGGGACCAAACTCGACAAACTAGAAAAAATAATAAGATTTTTCACAGTTAAGCTTCATTTTTTATCATTGTTGTCATTGATTAAACGAAATAACTCCTCAGATTTAAATAAAATATTCAGCAAAATTTCATTCGACTTAACAAAAGTAGCGATAGCCTAGTTGGTTGCGGTACGGACTGCCAAGACGAAAGTCGTAGGTTCAAAACCCAAGTGGCATACACCTCTGACTTTTCTAAAGTTATGTGTGTATTAAAATGTTAATTATCGCTTGCTTTAACGATGAAGGAAAACATCGTGAGGAAACCTGCATATCTGAGAATTTTTCGAAGGTATGAGAAGTCTGCCAACCCGCATTAGGCCAGCGTGGTAGATTAAGGCCTAACCCCTCTCATTAGTAGAGGAGGTCCGTGCCCAGCAGTGGGACAATGTTTAATACAGGGCTAGTATTATTAACAAAAGTTTATTTTGATTTGCCAAAAAATATGTCGGGCCAACTTTGCCTACTTTGGTTCTATACAACTCGTATTACTTAATAGTAATTGTAACAAAGTCTACCACCAATATCGATAAAAAAGTATTCGATAAGCAAATTATATCGATAGTTCCATTCCGTCTCTAGATGCCTTGAGTGCAATAACTGTGGCGATCTAAAATCGGCTTGCGGTGTTGTCCAATGTAAATATTGTAATAGAACGAGCGTACGTAGGAATTTGTTTAGGGTTGCTATTAACGTCCTAGTGTATATAATTACCTACGCTTCGTTGTTTCTGGTTTTACAGCGCGAGGGCGATTGAAAAATGATGCGTTGAAAGGGGTATTGTAGCTATAACTATAAGAACTACGCGTACTGGCTTGCGGAGTCATAGCTTTGTGGTGTTTATTACCCCGGCCCGAACCAAGGGGTCGCTTGCCGCATCATCAGTGTGGAACAGTTTGCCAGCTATCGTGTTCTCTCCTTTCTATTATCCACACAGGGTGTAAAACCCGCCATAGTGGCACACGCATTTGTTTCGCGTTCCGGGGTCAGCTAGTGTACATCAGGTTTTTGTCGGGGATCTAGACTTGGGGTACGATGTTTGGCCGTGTGTACTCTGACACTAGACCCTCGACCACTTCTTCACCTTGCCCCATGGCGTAGTGTAAAGAAGCTACACAGAAGGCATGTTTGTGTGCACTCTAACTGGACGGCACTGCGCTTACCATCAGGTGCAGTGTGGTGCACTTTGCCGTGCCAAAATAAAAAAATCCTGAGTTTTTTTAGGCGTAGTGTGAAGATGCTACTCTGATTCAGGCCGGCATGATTGTGTCAAGAAGCGTGATACAGTTGTGTCTCGCTATTTGATACTATAACTGGACGGCAGTGCGCTGACTATCAAGTGCAGTGTGGTCTCTTTTGCCGTACCACGAAAAAAAGGCGGTTATATTGGGTTAAGTTTTAACCCATGGTTATCTTCACGACTGAGCGCTGTTTGCGAGAATTGTCGCAGTTGCATCTCTACCCACTATTTGGGGATGTAGCGTGAAGGTATGTGTATATATGTGCACGGCGTCATATTAATCTCTTAAATCTTTTGATCTCGCATAATAAATGCACCAACACTTACTACCAGGGCATTATGAATGAGAGACGGTTGGCGGCGACCGCGGCGTTGTTTACGTCTAAGAATGCGTTTTATTAAACGCCCGCTGATTCACAACACTCTAATTCTGTATTCACGTGATTTGAACAGTAAGCACCGCGGGGTGAATTTTTTTTTTTTTTTAGTGCCTGGATAGGCAGACGAGCAGACGGGCCACCTGATGGTAAGTAGTCACCGCCGCCCATAGACTTCTGCAATGCCAGAGCACAGCAGAGCCGCTGCCTACCGAATAGTTTTTTATTGACGATTTGAAAGCATGCCATTAGACGTATAATAAGCGCGTGATAAAAAATATATTAGCCGTGTATTAAACACTCTAGGCACAGGCCGCCTTTACTAATGAGGGGGGTCAAGCTGTAGTCCACGTTGGGCTGATGTAGTTTGGTAGACTTTACAAACCTTTGAGAATCTTATGGAGAACTAGCTGTTGCTCGCGGCTCCGCCCGCGTGGAGGTCATGTTTGAGACAAAAAGTATACACTACAAAATACCAATTTTCATGCATTTAACTTCAAAAATGAAGGATTTTCATACAAATTTTCTTACCCTATTTAACCCTCTTAGGGGTGGAATTTCCAAAAACCCTGAAATATGTGTTTTTAATTTTTAACTGTAAGGCCAAATTCCAAATTTCATGCGTTTAACTGCAAAATTGAAAGATTTTCATACAAACTTTCTTCCCCTATTTTACCCCCTTCGGGGTGGAATTTCCAAAAATCCTGAAATATATATTTTTTATTTTTGACTAATACACCAAATACTAATTTTCATAAACTTAACTTCAAAAATGACGGATTTTCATACAAACTATCATCCCCTATTTTACCCCCTTAGGGGTGGTATTTCCAAAAACCCTTCCTTAGTGGATGCCTACGTGATAAAAGGTACCTACTGTCAAAATTTCAAGTCTCTAACCCCAGCCGTTTAGGCTGTGCGTTGATCGATCAGTCAGTCAGTCAGTCAGTCAGTCAGTCAGTTTCTTCTTTTATATATACAGATTGCCAGGTATGCGAGTTTCCTTAATATGTTTTCATTCACTTTAAATCAATCGATAATTAATAGCGTGGTTCTGGTGTGGAAGGGAGAGGATGGGATGAGATTAAACAATTCTTCGGAACATTTGCGATACAGACTGTAGAACATGCTAAGCGAGGAAATGTCCATACGCACTGTAGCGTTTCTAGGCTATTAGTCACGTCTGCATCAGTCACTCGATAAAGCCGAATCTATGTTTTTTTAATTACTTTGCAGTTTTAGAAATAAGAACCAAATTTTAAGGCATCATCTGGTTTCGCTTGGCTGCACTTACATACATTAACTCTTGTAAAGTCTGGTCTTTAGTCGCAGTTATTAAAACCTAATATTAGTAACTACACTGGTTTTCATTCCCATCAAACTTAAACACAATGCTGAAGCCGCAGAAACAGATAATGATATCCATCATTACTACGGATGGCTAACATACATAACTTTAAACACATTCACACACACGCGCACGCACACACACACACACACACACACAGACGCACATGCACACTTCACAATATTTTATTAATATATTTCTGCAGAAAAAAAAAGTGCAAACTGTTTAAGCACTGATCTCATTTAGTTACTTAGTTTAATGATTAGTCTCTACATTGTTCATTTTATTTTGTTATTTGAAGATTTTGTTATATATATATGTTATTTTCCGAACTGGTGTCTGTTCTAAAATTCAATTGTTTAAGATGTATAACTTGTAAGGTTGCGCGACACAAGTTTAAAACTTAGTGCGCAGCCCAATGCTATATTGTTAATTTAATTGTAATGTTTTTCGTATTATATAAATAAATAAATAAACAAATGGTCTAGAATACTCTATAACATCATACATTATAAATACATATTACACCTAATAGCAAGGGCACATATACAAATTCGTCTTAATTCCAGAAAGGTCTTTTATATTTCGGGAAAATAGCCGCTCTATTTTTCAACCCCTTTTTCTAGCAACTTGACCCATATTTCTTTAATAATAAATAGTGTATACACATTTGTATCAGTTAGAAAGCGTCGTATGATGAGATTTGGGCGTGGATTAAGTATAAAAAAGGGGCAACGTTATATTCATACTTTATTACCCTCTTCGAAGACATGATTTCATAAAACGGTCGCGTGCCATCCGCAACTAACCAAATGAATTGTTATCCTATTCGAAGAAACAAAATGGCGGATTGTAAATATAACAAAATGGCCGCTTTTGTCACGGGAAGACCAACATTAGTTTACAATGCCTGAACACGACACGCTGTCATGCAATAGTGGATTGAATATCGAAGGAAAATTTTGCTCTATTTTTGATTGTCCTACTCCTCTGCGAATGAAAGGAGTTATGCCTTTTGTTCGCCAGGCTATTAAGGGTTTGCAGCTATTATAGAACCTGCGTAGACTAGATGTGAAAAATTCACCACTAATTTATGCATTGACATAATTTCATAGATTACATTTAATTATAAAATGATTAATCATAATTATCCATCTAATTAAATCTATATTGTATTACAACAAAGAGAGAATCAAACATTCAAGGATATGGGAACTGTAATTGAATAGAAAAGAGAAATCGACGATAGACAATGATTCTGCAAAATAATAAATTAATACACCCAACAGTCACACACATAGTTCTGACCTCGTACTAGGTAAAACATGTACCGTGGGTATCAAGAACTACGAGGGACTACGGTCACACAACACCCAGACCCGAAACAATTGTGTCTAACACAAACATTTGTCTCGTGGAAATCGAACCCACGGCCTCTCGTTTCACAGCCGGCTTCTCGCCCGCTGCGCCATGGAGGCTGTCAAATATTTATAAATTTTTGGCTACTGGCGTCAACAGTACATATTTACACACTAGCTGTTGCTCGCGGCTCCGCCCGCGTGGAGGTCATGTTTGGGAGAAAAAGTGTACAATACAAAATACCAATATTCATGCGTTTAACTTAAAAATGACGGATTTTCATACAAACTTTAATTCCCTATTTTACCCTCTTAGGGACGGAATTTCCAAAAATCCTGAAACATATATTTTTTATTTTTAACTAAAATGCCAAATACTAATTTTCATGAATTTAACTTCAAAAATGACGGATTTTCATACAAACTTTCATCCCCTATTTTACCCCCTTAGGGGTGGTATTTCCAAAAACCCTTCCTTAGTGGATGCCTACGTGATAAAAGGTACCTACTGTCAAAATTTCAAGTCTCTAACCCCAGCCGTTTAGGCTGTGCGTTGATCATCAGTCAGTCAGTCAGTCAGTTTCTTCTTTTATATATACAGATTACTGTTGAGAATTCATCGTAGTAAGGTAACGGTACGCAGCGGCTTTGCTGTTCCCTGGCATTGTAGAAGTCTATGGGCGTCGGTGACTACTTACCATCAGATGACCCGTCTGCTCGTCTGTCTAACCAGGCAATAAAAAAAGTTACTAGAAACGATAATAGAAGAAGCTGGAAGGAACATGATGTATGAAAGGTTCACCAATGTAACCAAGCAACATTGATCATACAATTTACATAACGTATTTGGTAGTTTATTGATCGGTTTATGAACTTTAATATTTAATGCATATTCAAGTTTGTTACACGAACAATTGTTGGATACGTTCTGAAAACCGCCACTATTAGGTCTGGTGCTCATAATTTCTAAATGTATTTTGTAATATGCCTTTAAGGGTTTCTACTTGATGGATTTGAAGTTATAAATATATTAGTTTGTTATTGTAAATCGATACAACGACAAAAAATACTGAAGAGCTACTGGCTGAGTTTCTTGGTGTTCCTTCTCTGACCAGTGGACATTTCCGAAGCACTATACATAGTGGTCTGATTTTCCAAATAAATGATTTCATTGTTAATAACTAAAGTAAAGAAAAATATAACAATTCCAGAAAAACACACTTATACTGGTCAGTGTTACTTATACAGGTTAGTGGAGATAACGACACTGAACTAATGAAGGCTGGTAGACTTCACATACTTTCCAAATTCTAATTAAGAACTCTCAGGTTATTGAAATTTGGTGCAGAAATAGATTATAGTCTGGAATAGTACATAGGCTACTTTTTATACATATAAAAATGTACAGTTCCCGTGGGATAGTTTAGTTTTTCACAGTGCAAGGGATCAACATGATTTTTGCATCTGTGGCAGTTTATTATAATCAATAGCATTTACTTTACCGAAAATTCGACGGAGTGTATTACATCAAATTTTTCGCAATTCAATCCATGTTTTTTCATTTTGAATCTTTGATATCGGTAATGGTAATGATTTGAAGATCAATTTTCGTGAAAACGAATCAAGATTCACACTCAAAACTTGACTGCAATTAAATGCTTTTGTTTAAATGAACCATGAATCTTGTTTGTTCCACAAGTGGAACGATAATTGCTTTGTACACCCATTGTTGGTCGTGATCCTTGTGTACATTTTACAGACAAGAGTCAAGTAGACTCGTTCCTTTGGCGAGATAACTAGTTTTTGAAATGGACTATGAATAGGCTATTGTGGATATACGAGTCAATAATTTAAATGCTGTGAGACGCGATATTTCCGAAGTGTTAGGTAGTCGTGCATTTACGTCCACAGTTTGTCTTATGATAGCTAGCTAGTTATCATCTTATCAGGTACGAATTTCAATTCATGTGGTACTTTACAGTTCTATTTGATTATTAGGTTGAGGGTTTCAAACGGAGTTTAAAACAAATTATGATAAATAAGGTTAATTTAAAATCTTTAGTGATCATCTAGGCATATAAAAGGCTCTTAACACAGATGGAAATAAGCTAAGCTAGAATAAATAATTAAGGACATCGGGCGTCGGAACTTAAAACCATCGTCAAGGGCTGGGCAAAGATACAACAACGAGAACAGGACTGGGAATGGATAAAAGAGAAGAACCGGAAATGGAATGGAAATGAAAGGAATCGTGATCTTCAGAAGAGAAGAAGAATAGAGAAGAGAAGATACAGAAGAGTGTAATCCTTAATCTTGCTAACCTTTCACTAACCTAAGCGATGACCACCTGAAGAAGAAGGGCAGAAAGAAACTTCGGGCTTGTTTGTTGTCGTGATCATTTGTCATAACTTTTCTCTCTTCACAATAAATTAACAAGAAGAAGCTCCACAGCAAGCCGGTATGATTGTGTCGAGTAATGAGGGTTTTCTTTGACGAGGCATCTTTGATACTTGATACTGGACAGCACTGCGCTTACCAACAGGTGTGTTATTATCTCATTTCCGTGCCAGGATAAAAAAATAGATATAAATAATCCCTGAGTAGTAGTTAAGGTGACACGATAAATTATATTCGAGGCGAACACCGCTCGCATTGAATGCATCGCTTTTATTTTTGGATGCGCGTAAACAGAATGACATTGGTCACGGCCGAGTACAGTTTTTTTTATCTTATTATGCGTCCCGTGGGTGGTTCGGTGAATGTTTGTCATTATTCAGCTGTTAGTGTAATTGACACGAATTCATTGTAGCATTTTTGTTTATCAAGATAAAATGAATGCACTACACAAAGGCGATAGCTGGTAGTGATACAACTGCGGAGATAAAATTCATTCAAACCCAGACCAAATAGCATTACGCGTAGAATCATTGTTAATTATGGCTTGCTTAATCACGAAAGAACATTTTGAGAAAACATACAGTTTTTTCATTATTCTGGCACGGCAAAGTGACCACACTGCACCTGATGGTAACCCATCCAGTTAGAGTATTAAGTAGCGGGAGACAACAAATGCCATGGAAATCTCTCGCTTTGCTATGGAGGGAAGTGGGCAATTAATATTTTAAAATCCGTCCTACATTTCTATTTGTTTGATTTCGTTGTGGAATAAAGACAATAAAGCATTCCCAGAGACTCCGAGTGCTTGGGCGAGATGCTCTTTCATCTCACTGACTTTATTATTTTACGTCAGTTAAATGAAACGACATTCATGTATTGATCATGTTGGCAATTAAATAGCTCTTATGACATGTACGTGCAGTAAAAAATTGTATAGGTACACAAAACCGAAAGCTTGATCTTATTTATAGATAGCATCATAGTAAGTACGCTAATTAGTTTAATTATATTATTATACTTAACTTTATATACACTCACGCCTGTAATCCCCGAAGGGGTAGACAGAGTTGTAACTTCGCCACATTTCGTCGAGCTTATTACCGTCCCATCATGTAATCCAGGCGAGCCTATCACCATACCGGGCACAATTCCACACTCCGGGATAATACTGAGCATTTCGTGATAGATAAACCATATATTAATTTACCCGACCCGGGGATCGAACCCAAGACGTCAGCACAGCAGTCGTACCGCGTATGGAATTACAACTGCGCCGCTGATGCAGTCTTAATTTTATTATTAAAATAAATTGCAGAGTCTAATGTTGGTAGTCCATATCATGCCAGCTTACCACCATTTACAGGCCAGCCAGTTCTTGCTGTTTCTTATGTTTTTGCGAATAATAAACATTGACTTAAAACTATTTTTACCGCTGTTTATTTTAATTTTTAGTCCTAACGTTTTGAAAGCTTTACAGCCTTCATGGTCACGGGGCGGACTGACTTGTATGTCGTCAATGATAGTGTAACATTTCTACTTCAATTAACGTGAAATTAAATTTATTTATTGTTAGTATGATCTACGCAGAAATTACTCAGTGTTTTACGATCTGGCTATTGGTCTTTTGGGCTCCGATTTATTGAAATGTATTCTAGGATCCAATTACACATTTAATTACATGAGTTAGAAATAAAAAATATATGTATAAAATATTACGATTGCTCTTTATTTATGATTAATAACGATATATTTGTTAATCTCATAATGCATCTCAACCTGTGGCTGTTTAAACTGAAAACACGTGCCTGATTTCCGTCTAATTGTGAATTAGCCGCAGACATGACGGCCATCTTTGATTTAGTCTCGGCTGACGGTTGTTATTTATGTTCGCATAATGTTAACGTCTTCATCGGGACGTATCGAGTCGCATTAGCATTGCGCTCGAAATTTATTTGTTCAGCGGATGTGTGATTTGTGGAGGGTGTTTATAGATCATTTCTACTAATAAACACTGGATAACTAATGTGACCAACTATTTTTACCAAAGCGGGACGACCTAAAATTTTTATTGATTTGAAAATTAAGAACGTTAGATGAGTATGATATGATATTTTTAATATGAACTGAACTGTTAGCATTTCATAGAATTGGTTATGTTGCTTGTTATAACTACTAGTTGTAATACTACGACTCCTAATTCAAGTTTGTCATTAGTGTTAGCAACATCAAGAAAACTATGCAAGATGTTTATAAAGGCACAAACAAATACATAAATAATAATATTAAATAGGCAATAATGTTTACTATTTTATTGATTGATTTACATAACACTGTTACACATCTCAGTGCTTAATATTTACACAACCGACTGTCAGGATTCACTTAAGGCTTCTCTTTATAATGAATATACCTGCCTGTATTGAGTCTGGGGATGTGGGACCGTAGTCTTTCGTAATTCTTGATACCCACGATACAGGTTTCACCTACTGTGGGTTCCGAATAATGTGTGTGACTCTTGGGTGTTAAAAAATTGTTATGTGTGTAGACTCAAATGCCTTTTGACAATTGAAATTCGCAAGTTAATGAACCATTATATTTAAAACTAGCCGAATATTTAAAACAAATTAGCATAAACAGCCCGTAACCTACAATATATCGAAAGGTTCCCAAAACGTATGTTCAAACAAACAAACTCTTTTCCAAATGATCAACGCCGGAGGTGGCGTGACACGACAGTTTCCATCGCCTCCCACTCTGCTTAATTCGATCCTGAACAGATCACTCGACAACTGGGTCATCAAAACACTACGTGCTGTACACAGGGTAGATGAAGGTAGTGCTACAAATGGATATGTGGGTATAGAACAAAAGTCGGCAAAGTGGGTAGTTGGGCAAAAATATATGGCAATATAGGAATCGGCATCGACTAATGCATATGATGTGATTAAAGACGGTGTAAACCCCTCTAAAACACATAAAAAAATGCTTCAGAACGGCAAAGTGGGCAACTTTCAGTATCAACCAATCAGAACCGTCTATCAAGTCAACAATCCTATTTCTCATGAAGTCAATGACAATCAATAATGCAAACTTAGCAGGAGTGTAGTAGCACAGGCTATCTTACCTTAGATGGATTCAAACTCGGCAATCTAGAAAATTGTATAAGATTTAGCACCGTTAAGCCTAATTTATCATTGATTAAATTAAATATCTCCTCAAATTAGAATATTTAGCAAAACTGTCTTTCGACTTAAACAAAGGTTATCAGTTTATTTAGCTAAATATAAGTCGTCCTACTTTGCCGACTTTGTTTTTATACGACTCATGGGTCTTGTTTCTTTCTAATTTACTTAAAACATCTGTAAATATTCGTTTAGTTATAGCGTTTTCTAAAACCACTGAGTGACAACAATAGCTTAGTTTTGTTGTTGATAACGATTTTGTATTATGAATATATGCACAAATTCAGCTGTTTAATTATCTTCAAAGAAATAAAACTTTTTGAAATTATGTTTCAAATTAAAATCGTAGAAATTCACTGATCATCAACGCGCAAAGTTAACACAATTCTGAACTCTTGGTTTCATTCTTTAAATAATTAAAAACTCTCCAGACAGTGATATTAAAAGCGACTGGCTAACATTACGAACGAGTGTCTGCGTTTAGATTTAAATTTTAGCCATTCAGTCGGAGTACTGGCTAGAAAACGCTGCATCGATTATTCATTAATGAGATTTTCTTATCTGGTTGAACTTCGCAGGGTACGTGTTAAGTTTATTTTGTTTTTAATTTATTGGGTTTATTTAGGTAATAATGATGCATGAGGCAGTGAAAATGAAAAAAAAAGTAATAAATCCATGTATGCATTCTGATTCCTTTGCCGATTCCTTTCACGCGGACAACGAGATATATGAATACTCTGAATTAACAAAAGTTTTTTAATTCATAAAAAGTACACCGAATTCAATAAAAAACAAATTATGCGTCACTATAAAATTTGAGGGTTGCCCTTGATTTTTCTGAGATCCCATGATCAGATCCTGACTTGGTGCCAATGGGACCACCAGGGAAGTATACCCTTTTAAACAAAAAAAGAATTTCTAGAATCGGTCCAGGCGTCTTTGAGTACTGTAGTCACTTTTATCGCCTGTAAAAAAAGGCGTCTTCGAGTAATCGGGTAACATACATAAAAAATAAGATTCCAACGAATTGTTAACCTCCTCCTTTTTTGAAGTCGGTTAAAAATCTTACAGAGTATATTGTCTTGACAGCCATGGACTACTTTTTAAACTGACAATATGGATAATAATAATTAACTCACTGACTCTTGCAATTCTTAAATCTCTATTAAGTTAGGATTAATGGTATGTTATGGAGTCTGCGCCAGTTATTTCCAAATATTTTACACAAAATAGATTTGGATTCTTCGAATGATAAAAGAAAATGACGCAGTTTTTTAAACCAAGTATCATGAAAATAATTCTTTGAAAGTAATAAGCAATTCGGTCCAATGATTTACGACTGTTGAAACTCACATTATGATTGATGGACCCAACCGGCCGTGACGGCGCTGTCAAACAAAAATAACGTATTAATTTGATGGTTTATTTTCGTTCATAAATGTACTATTTAAAGCTAGTGCAGCGATAGTCTATTTGGAAGTGGTACGGATTGAAGAGACGGAAATCGGAAGTTCGAAATTTAAATACACCAATGACTTTCTGAAGTTACGTAATGTGTTCAGTAAAAATGGCTTCATTACTTTAAGTCACTATATATTTGCTATAAATGCACCCAAGAAAAATACTTTAAAAAGAAGTTCATACCGGTTTTTAATGCAATGTGACTTAAAAACTTTTTGTATTACTTCCGTATGTCACACCTTGTGTTAGTTTATACAAACACAAGGTGTGGTGACGTACGAAATAGAAATAAATGAGCAAATTTTTAATGATGCTGCTACAAACTAAACACGAAATCATCTGTCTTCACGCTGCAACTCGGGCGCCCATTAACTCCATTTAGTCGATTTTTGTGCCGTGGTGCCAAATTGCTACGTTATGTATTTCCATAAGAACCTGTACTGGGCATTTTAAAAACTATTCAGTCAACATCAATAACCAAAACCTTCGCCTATTTACCGACATAATCTTGTAATATCTTTTTATATTAGTACGGCACTAACTACACTGCACCTGATATTCAGTATACCAGCTGTTTAGCTTTGCCTTTAGATTGTACGCTTGACCGGGCAACTAGCACTGTCTCACAGAAAACAGATTGAAGTAACCAACGTGTTAATAGATTTCCGGAAGTCCAAATCTCTTTTCGTCTTTCCTTTAAAGCCAGTCAACATTCATGTACCATCATGTGACCCACTACTTCTTGTATTAGCCTCTTACTAAAAAAAAATGCATTTCGTGGTTGACTTCATACCAAAAAATTATCACCTTGCTTAGATGAATTGATTGAGAGCCATTTTAAACCTGGTGGACGGGGGCACTTCGCCCGTTGTCCTTTCCTACATAAAAATATACAAAAAATTGGAGCAGTTTTGACAAGTTCCGAGAAAACGTACTTTTTCGTCTAACACTACTCTAATATCTGCTATTTAATCAATAAATATTTGGTGTAATGTTGCAATGGTGGTGCCATTGCTCAGATATTGCTTCAACTAATACCACTTACGCTACCAAATCCCACTGCACTATGTACTGCGAGGTGGAGTAATTAATCAGTCAACTGACACGTTAAGTGTCGCCCCTCATAATTACCAACGGGTGTGCGAGGGATTTTTGACAAACACTACAATTGTTGTTTGCCATTTGTAATGCCACACTCGACCATCTTTTACTGAACAGTTTGAGTTAATGATAGAGTGGTTAAAGGTTGTTACATCAACGATTTTAACTCAATTGTTTATACAAGCTGCGGATTTTTCGATGGAAGAAGAGAAATGATAGCAATAAGATTTTTAGACTAAGGAGTGTTCATATTTGGACCTACTTAGTTCCACCCATACATGAAAAGGTAGCTAGGGATGCAACAATTACAACCAGTTTCCTAATTATATAAATAACATGATAAAAAAATATCGATCATCTGGGCACTTCAAAAGGTACTTATGACATGTCAAACACACATGAAAATACACCATACGCTAAGGAAATTAGAAACAACTGTCAGGGATTGTAAGCCAAGGATCAACGAGGCAGCTGACAAAGGAGGATAGAGGAAGACCGTTTAACCAACATACTAGAGATGAGCCAATCACAATAACAGTCATTACTCCAATCTCGAAGTTTTTCGAATACAAAACTGTAACATTAATTATGTTAGCTTTGAAATCTATCTCACCGGTTTACAGCGGAAATTCACTGCCCCTTAATCAATAAGTTGATAATTATAATTCACAATCAAAGTAATTGCAATTGTCTATTACAATACAATACTAATTACAAGTTTCTTTACAAATGGAATGACATTTAATGTCTATCGTTGTTGCCTTGAGCGATAGAAAAACTACAATTCTTATCATCCGTTTTCAAGAACAATATTTAGATGAGCTCTTTGATAAATAAGAAACATCTATTAAACGCTGAGCCAAACGTCTATTAGTTTTGCACACACGAGACAATGACAGTTGGCAGCGCTTTGGTGGGAAAAATAAAGTTGGTTTATAAAAATGCAAATTAAATCTTGAAAACTTATGTTTTATGTTGATGACCATGAAGAATATAATAAAACGGTTTCCCAAAAACAGTCAACTAGCCTGTTACGATGAGCTATATGACGGACTATGGTTCCACGACACCCAGACCCGAAACAAATATTGGTCTGTTAACATTTGTCTCAGTGTGGGAATTAAATCCTCGGCCTCTGTATTCACAGCCAGTACTCGCCCACTGCGCCAAGGAGGCTCTAAAAATAAAACACAAACTACCCCTACCGACTAAACCACCCTATCTAGTCAGCGGGGCGTGGGATCAAACGAGCATAGACTGCCGCGACAAAAATATGGGATAATAAACACATTTTCTGATTCCAAAGAATATTAGATCTCCCACTTTGTATTGAATTTACACAAATATAAATAGAAGACTTTGATAACACAATAGACGTCTGGGATGCTGAGATTTTGTATAGCTTCTGCCCACGCCTCCTTGTAAGTCATGGGCGTTAAAATGAACGCTACTTAAATGATACTAATATTATTTTAAGCTACACCAGGGACATTTTAGAAATACCTACTAATATTGTGACGGTTTTTCGACTTATCACTCAATCATAAAAGGTATATTTAACAATAAATAATATTTAATAAATACACCCAACCGTCACACCTAATCCTGACCCCACACTAGGTCAAACCTGTATCGTGGGTAACAAGAACTACGAGGGACTACGGTCGGTTACAGACATTTGTCTCGGTGCGGGAATCCAACCCTTTGTATCACGTTTTACAACCGGCTATTCGCCGGCTTCGAGGCTGCATATATATTTCTTAAATTAAGTATAAATTCTTATTTTAAATATTGCATATAGACGTTCTGTGTTATGACATCAAATTTAAATTTAATTAATTAAATGCCTCCATAGCTTTAGCAGAAACAACTTTAGCACAAACTTTAGCAGTGACTACTTTCTGTGACATTCGATGAAATAATAATAATTTGAAAATTATATTAAACTAGCAGTCGTCGTCCTGCTCACAAAAGCAGCGCCACACCGACTGCAGCGCCATCTGCCGGGCTGATTTGTGAATCTAAACCATCCAGGACGCCACCCAAACGCATACAAAAAAAAACATTCAAATCGGTCCGGTCGGCCAGCCGGAGTTCAGTTACATACACACGTACAGTAGAATTATATATATAAAGATAATAATTACCGTAATCCGATGGTCAATCCTGTAAAGAAGGTCGAATCTGACATAAAACGTTTTGCATTACCAACTAAGATATTGTCTTTTTTACTTTGTCTACGCTTTTTTAAATTTGATTGTTCCAAAATATACACAAGAACAATAAAAAACGAAGTAATAAAAAGTAAAGTCACAATAAGAAAACGCGTTACTCGTTGCTTGCTTTGTGTTTTTATATGCAAGTTGGTTGTAGGCAATAGATATTTATTACTTTTTTTAAACCTTTATAAATTATTTCTTAGGTCGAATGTAAGTTAAATGTTTGTATTACTTTATTTGCATCTTGCTTTTGAGATAAAATTATGTTTTGTTTTTAAAACTTCGTAGATATACATACATAAAACAGTCTTATTTGTCCCATTGCAAGAACTTATTTTGTCCAGAACTATCTGTGACCATCAATTCCAATAGGAGTAATTCTATATTCCATATGCCTCCGTAGCGCTACGGGTGAGTAGTCGGCTGTGAAACGTGTGACAGACTGATATTTGTTTCGGGTCTGGATATTGTGGGACCGTAGTCCCTCGTAGTTCTTGATAGCCACGGTACAGGTGTTTTATTTATTTATATGGTATATTTAAATTCCTTCTTTCCCTTCGCAATCCAATTCCTATCCTTTAAGGCTGGCGAAGTATCTACTAATCTTTGTTTTAAGTTTTTGTTACGAGAACTCATATTTTATACAATTTTACTTATAAAATACAAATAATAATATAATACAAGCCCTGTATTAAACATTGTCCCACTGCTGGGCGCGGGCCTCCTCTACTAATGAGAGGGGTTAGGCCTTAGTCCATCACGCTGGACTAATGCGGGTTGGTAGACTTCACATACCTTCGAAATTCGTATAAGAATTCTCAGATATGCAGGTTTCCTCACGATGTTTTCCTTCACCGTTATAGCCAGCGATAATTAACATTTAATACACACATAACTTTAGAAAAGTCAGAGGTGTACGCCACTTGGGTTTCATAAAATAAAATACAAAAATAATAAATAATTGTGGTCGTGAGATTTGTAATAGGCCTTTACGTGAAGATCATTATTACCTAGTCGATAGAATATAATCAATAAATCATTCTTACATCTAGACGATATAAAACACCATCAGTCAAAACCTGTTTTGGCTGTCAAAAAGGTCAAATCTTGTCGCTTTTGATACTCATTCTGTTATTTCTGTACCTTACATGTTATAAATTCAAATATCAAAATAAAAATTTACACAAAAGGCAAAAATGCGCGAAGAACTTTGAATATAATATTGAACAGGTTTTAAAGTTATTGTTATGATTGCATAGTAGGATTTAATGCTATATACCATTATGGACAATTTGGTTTTGTGATTTTTTTACGCCAAAATAAGGGATAAATAAGGATAAAAAGAATTGTTTGATCTTATCCCATCCTCTCCCTTCCATACCAGAACCACGCGTACTGGCTTGCGGAGCCACTTCACACAGAGCTTCGTGGTGTCTACTACCCCGGCCCGAACCAAGAGGTTCGCAAATTCGTATTTTTGCCGCACCATCAAGCTGTGGAACAGTTTGCCAGCTACCGTGTTCCCTCCCTCCTATGATCCTGGGTCCTTTAGGCGTAATGTGAAGAAGCTAAACAGCAGGTGTGATGTGTGATGAACTGATTGTGTTGAGTAGCGGGGGATAGACTGTCTCTCGCTACTTGATACTCTATCTGGACGGCACTGCGCTTACCATCAGGCGCAGTGTGGTCACTTGCGCCAGAATAAAAAAGAAATGCAATTACTCTTGTATACTTTACAAGTACAGATTTACTCATTGCTTAAGTAGCGTACTTAGGTGAAAAACCCTCTCCAGCTATACCAAACAAGCTGTGGAACAGTTTGCCAACCACCATCTTCCCTCCTTCCTATGATCCTGGGTATTTAGGCGTAATGTGAAGAAGCTATACAGCAGGCCGGCATGATGTGTCAAGTAGAGAGGTATAATTGTGTCTCGCTACTCTAACTGGGCGGCACTGCGGTTACCATCAGATGCAGTGTTGTCACTTTGCCGGGTTAGGATAAAAAATAAAAATAGCTTTGCGAACCCTCAGTAAACTAGTTACATCTCAGTCTGCCTATATGTGAATATAGGCGTGAACTTTTGTCCTAAAATACGACCTGTCCAAACGTTAACTCATTATATGGACACAAAGGTATCGTCTCAAATAAAACATGATTTATGGCCAGCCGTACGATTTACAAGCTTACGTAGATTAATCAATATCAATTTTATTCGTGGTTTCTTTTATGGTCATTTTTGATCTTATAAAGAGCGTCATATAAAGGTTCTAGAGTTGGGGTACGAATAACGATGTTTGGCCGCTTTGCGACCTTCTGAGTACTCTGACACTAGACCCTCGACCACTTCTTCACCTTCTTGCCCATGGCGTAGTGTGAAGAAGCAGGCCGGCATAATTGTGTTGAGTAGCGGGGGCTAGATTATTTCTTGTTACTCGATACTCTAATTGGACGGTACTGCGCTTACCATCAGGGGCAGTGTGGTCACTTTGCCGTGCCAGGATAAAAAAAAAGTCCGTACAAAAAAACATAAAAAAAGTTAAGCGAGTGCTGGACCCTGTTTGATGTACACTTTTCGCTTCTACTATTGAAGTCTGCATTCAATTTATGTTTTATTATTCGTAATTTCGTAGAGTGCAGATCAAATATTGTAGAATATATATGTCAAGGATGAAAAAGAGTAAAGTGAAGTATTTTTTTTTTTCAATAAAACTTTCCTTTTTGTCACTTGGTTCTCAATAATTTTATGAATTGCGTATATGGTATTGAAAAAATTTACAATATACCTAGTCAGGTCATAAATTCTGTCACATGTTTAATATAAAATAATTGAAACAAGGTTATTGATTATGTAACCATTTATATACCAAAATGAACTTAACAAAACATAGATTCTTATGACACTAAAGTTTATTCAAAATGACCTCCGTGATTTTGAATACAGGCCTTCAATCTGCGCGGCCAGTTGTCTATCGCAGCACGAACGAGGTCCATGTCAATATCGGCGGCTGCCTTAATCAAGGATGTCTTGAGTGACTCCAAATTGGGATGAGGCTTTGATCACGCCTTTTCCTCCAAGTGTTGCCATATCTTGTAATCTAACGGATTGAAATCTGGACTGGAGGAGGGCCAGTCTTCGTGCCGGATGAAGTCGATTTCACGCGCCGCCAGCCAGTCTTGTGTGCTCTTCGCTCTATGAGCTGGCGCCGAATCTTGTTGGAATACCCAGTGCCTGTTATTGAACATGGTATGAGAAACAGGTTCCACAAGGTTCGTCAGGACTGTATTTTGATACACAACTGCATTCGTTTTTACACCTTTCTCACAAAAATGTACCTCTGTTAAGCCCCAATAAGAAACTCCCAACCATACCATGAGCGAGGATGGAAAATGACCTCGTTGGACACGCGGAATACGGTTGCTCGCTTCTTCACTACTGTGTGCGTACACCTTATCATTTTGTTTGTTGTACCTCTCTTCTACGGTAAATTTTTTTTCATCTGAAAAAAGAATTTTCCCTTATTTTTTTCCCGCGTACCGCTTCAACAAAGCGCGGCATCTCTTCAGTCTCAGGTCCATTAGACGAGCATTCAAACGATGTCCTGTTTTTCTTCGATATGCCTGAAGCCCTAAGTCTTCATTTCTAGGAAGGAAAGTCTAGAGGAACTACGGTCCAACAACACCCAGACATGGAAATATCTATTATACGAACATTTGTCTCGGTTTGGGAATCGAACTTACAGTCTCTTGTTTTACAACCGGCTAAAACGGTTGTGTACATTTAAAAGCAACAGTCACACAAAAAGCAATTTTCATTGCGTACAAGCGGAGTTCGGAAGAGTCCTTACCCTAACACAGAACCCCTGTAATCCGGCCGTGATATGGGGATTTTGTTATTGAGCGGATTAACCCCCGGGTGACTTATGTGCCCCTGGTACCCCCACTATCGGACGTTTTAAATACTTTAGGAGATTCGTATTGGGATGAAGAGTTACTTACGGGTGTAGTTTGGGCCGTCGGTGGGTGCTGTAATGGAATTGGACCCGTTTATTTACTTGTAATTTATTTTAGTCTATTTGCAAATTTTTGGATTGGGCTGTCGATTATCTATTGTTTGCTTTTAATGCCTTTTGTGTCACAGATTGTAAAAATTACGTCGTATTTAAATATGTCTTCACGAAACTTTCTGTCTCAATAGCATTTCTATAAGTGCTTCCAAATTTACATTCTAAACTTACTTTAAGTTGAATGCAGATTGGCTGGAAAACCACTAGGTCTATTCACATGTATCAGAATTGTTATGGCATCCTTAAAACGAACACATTTAAATTTTAATAAGTAACTTTAACATATAAAAAAACGCTGTATATAGCACTTGGTACCTCCGCTTCAGCTGCTGTTTTATATAGAGCGGTCAGCGTTAAAATCGTTTGGGTCAGCGAGAGTTATAGTCTTTAACCTAATTTAAGGAAGCTCTGAGTGCGGAAGTAAGGTATTAAAGTTAATAAATTCTAAATGAACAATATTTGACTGCCTCGGTGGCGCAGTTGTAATTGCATTCGATCCCCGGGTCGGATAAGTGATATTGGGTTTTTTTATTTAGAAATACTCAGTATCAGCTCGGAGTTTGGAATTGTGCCCGGTATGGCTCGCCCCCCTGTCACATTATGGGACCGTAATAAATTCGGCGAAAAGTGGGTGTATTAGTTACACATCTGCCTATCCCTTCGGGGATTCCAGACGTGAGTGTATATGTATATGTATGAACAATATTTTCCGCGTATTATGCCTCACTGTGTCGCATACCGTATAATATCTTTCTTAACCAACAAGGCCGGCGTATAAAGTCATAAATTTTAATTTCATTTTTTGCGTCCGCAATAAGAAAGTCTGCCATCTTTCCCCCGACCGCTATCGTCCCTCGCCAAACCTTTCCTTATAATAATCTTTTACTATCCGTAGAAAAAACAACGCACCAACCGGGTGTTGTGTGGCGATAACAGCTTTCGACCGTTTTATGTACTTGTAACTAGGGTTTTGTGATGATAAACTGCGCGGACGGTTGTTCCTCGTAGGTAGCATTGGGAGACAACTTTTGCAACGGGAAATATTGTAAAGGAATGTGCGGGAAAATTTTGTATTGTTTTCTATTTATCATCCTTTTATTTGTGTCGTAAATATTATCGCTTTTTAGTGTTGGATAAAGTCGTTTTTTTAGGGTGACCAGAAGATTGCATTTTCTGGACTGTCAGGAACTAATAACTTCAGTGATAAAGTAGTTTTCTTTGGGGTTTAACGGTAACCAAAAGATTGAATTTTTTTGTACTTGTCGCCAACTTGAAATTTATAAGGAATTAGAAATTTATGTGGTCGTTTTCTGTAGTCTTGTTTATTTGCTAATGAGTACTTCGTTAACAATTGGAAAAATAACTGTACACGCTGTTTGTTTTCAATTGCATGTCATTAGTTGTAGTATATATACACTATGCTAAATGTTCTTATTAGGTTGTTTTCGTATCTTTCTATTTAGCATGTAATAAGATACATGTCCGACTTTCTAATTTAAGTATGATTTGATTACGTGTAATACAATATGTTATGTTAGCTTATGTGCCTTGGTGGCGCAGCTGTAATTACGGCAACGGTACGACTGCTGTGCTAAGGTCTCGTGTTCGATCCCCGACCGTGCCAATTTTTATCCGCTTTACATGCTTACATGGACTGTTTACCTTTTCTTCCAAAAATAACCTCCACGCGGGCGGAACTGTATTTAGGTTTATATGTGTATTTATCTATTATTTTACATACGATTTTATACCATTGAGACTGTATTGTCATTTTAATAGAAATGTACATCTGTACACTTTCACTGCGGTATCGTAAAATGTTTTCGGAATACAATTCAATAGAAATATCAAGCTGAACATAAAATAAATATTGAAAATAAAATGTCTTATATAGGAGGATGGGTATGCAATATCAATTTAGTAGTAAAATATCTTAACATAATTGCGTACATACATATACACTCACGCCCGTATCCTATGGGGGTAGGCAGAGACTATTGACTGCCACAAGCTACGATCCTGACACACTTCTTTCGCCTCTTCCACATTGATACATCTTCGACGGTTGGAGGTACTCCTGATTTGCCCTTTTAGGAGAATATCGTAATAATTGCGATCCATACTAAAACTATAAATGCGAAAGTAACTCTGTTTGTTTATTTGTTTGTTTGTTCCCTTTTCACGACTAAACGGCTGACCAGATTGTGATGAAATTTAGCAAGGAGCTAGATTATATCCTGGAGAAGGACATAGGCTATCTTTTTTCACAAAAACAACCTTGAAAGGGGTCAAATAGGAGTTCAAAATTTGTATGGGAAATTTATAATTCCTTGACCTAGGGATCTGGAAATTCATATTTAGGCTTTTGGTAGAAAATAAAGAAATACGTGTTTCACATTTTTTTCAAAATCATCTCTAAGGGGCTAAAATAGGGGATGAAAGTTTGTATGAAAATCCTTCATTTTTTAAGTTATACGCATGAAAATTCGTATTTTGTGTAATATACTTTTTCTCCCAAACATGATCTCCACGTGGGCGGAGCCGCAAACAACAGCTAGTAATAAATACATCCTACAGTCACATACTTAGTGTTGACTCCACACTAGGTCAAACCTGTATCACAACACCCAGACCGGAAACAGGTAGATACCTCTCACACAATTATATCTCTTACACAAAATTTGTTTTGTGTGTGAATCGAGCCCGCCGTCTCTCGTTTCACAGCTGACTTCTCGCCCACTGCGCCACGGAGGCTCTCTATGTAAATATATATGTGTTATAAACAAAAATCCCAACCTTTCATTGACCAGGCCCACTTTGATTTTTTTTTGTCAGCAAGGTCCACTTTTTTCCGAAATAGGCTTGCGTTTGTGTTGTGATGTGGTCTATGGTCGAGCACGCTTGTCTAGAAGATACCTATTCACTCTTGACTTAAAGATACCCAGGTTATAATTTTCGGAAAATATAGACTCAGGCAAAAAGTTCAACTCTCTAGCGGTGCGCATGATCAATGTACTTACAAAACGCTTCGTGCAAAGATGATGATGATTTACAAGAAAAAAAACTGAACCAATCCTTCAAAAACTCAATAGTATCATGCATTAACAATATTATTTTAATTGAAATTATAAAATTTTTAGTAGAAAGCCAAGTACGTACATTTTGAATCCATGTGATTTTTGAGTTTGCATCTTCTGCACAAGTTCAGCAATCCTGAAACTATTTTTATTACACTAAGCTACACGCGAATCATCACTTACTTTATTTTAACACCTGCGGACCACTGGTTGGGAACCACTGATTTTAATAAACCTTAAAAAAGCCTTTTCATTTATTTAAAGGTGTCAAATTCTCTCAAAGACTAATGTATATTTTAGACAGAACAATCTGATTATTTTATATGAAAATATCTTAACAGTATTGAGAGACGTCTGATGTTTTATTCATGTACAAAAGGGGCCGTATTTTATTTTCCCGTCTACAGATGTAATTGAGAATATCTCGGCTCAAATTAGAAATAGAATTTAATTTGCGTCCATTGTCTCCGGACCTTGAAACTAAGATTCTTTACGATGCTAACGGCAGATAGATTGTTTTATATTGGAAACTAGCTGTTGCTCGCGGCTCCGCCCGCGTGGAGGTCATGATAGGGAGATAAAGTATACAATACAAAATACAATTTTTCATCTGTTTAACTTCAAGAATGAAGAATTTTCATACAAACTTTTATCCCTTATTTTAACCCCGTAGGGATGGAATTACCAAAAACCCTGAAAGATGTATTTTTTATTCTTAACTAAAAGGCCAAATACAAATTTTCGTGAATTTAACTTCCATATTTACGGATTTTTGTACAAACTTTCATCCCCTATTTTACCCCCTTAGGGTTGGTATTTCCAAAAACCCTTCGTCATAAAAGGTACCTACTGTCAAAATTTCAAGTTTCT
The DNA here is from genome assembly GCA_905220505.1 of Laothoe populi. Taxonomy (NCBI): domain Eukaryota; kingdom Metazoa; phylum Arthropoda; class Insecta; order Lepidoptera; family Sphingidae; genus Laothoe; species Laothoe populi. Next base: position 10,520,545 of record HG992173.1, read on the forward strand.
AACCCCAGCCACTTAGGCTGTGCGTTGATCGATCAGTCAGTCAGTTTCTTCTTTTATATATACAGATGTTTGATATAATAGATAAATAACTCTTTATTGCACACCATCACATCACTAGAGTAAGCCACAATAGGCGGTCGTACTTCTAAAAGCGATCTCTGCCAGACAACCTTAATTCTATGGAGATGCATGAAAAGGGTCCGTAAAAATGATAATGTTTGTATAATAATACCAGCACTGTTAAACACTGTCCTACTGGGCAAGGACCTCTACTAATGAGAGGGGTTAGGTCTGTAGAGGAACGGGTGATAGTGTTCCTCTAGCAAAGGGGGGTATCTCCAGTCAGGCAGGTGTTATGTCCGACCGGCCGCGGGCCCTCCAACCGTTGATATTTGGAGCTTGTATACATCCAATGTGTCGCTCAAATTTAAGAACCGCGATTCAGCCTGGCTTCATTGCTATCTCGTCGGTGTGAGGCGCATGTGTGCCGCCACAGGTCCTACACCACGCTGGCCTAGCGGGGTTGGTAGACTTCACATACCTTTGAAAATCTTATGGTAATTTTCAGGTATCGCAAGATATTTTCTTTCGTTAAAGCAAGCATATTTAACAATGAATATACACGTAACTTTAGAAAAGTCAGAGTTATATTTGCAGTGATTTCGAACCAACAACTTTCGTCTTGATAGTCCGTGTCGCACCTTACTGGGTTATCCTTGTTTGTATTGTTACATTAATCGTTTGTTGTATAGAGGATAAGAAGTGTAAAATGCAAATATCCCGTAAATAAACCAAATGTCCATGCAGACAGACCATTATAAAAATTGGATTTTTTATAAAATTAGTTTTAAATGTCAATTACAGTAATTAATATGCAATTTTATGCGTTTTAACAGTAGATAAATTAGATTTTGTTTAGTCATATATTATATGCTCGTTTTCACCGGCCTATCCTTTACTTAAGTTCATCTCTATCGCCCAACACACTTCAAAGCACATTTTTACAATTCTTAACTAACCAAATTTTGTTTTTGTTTCAGGTAAGCTTTTCTCAAGGGACTTTCAACACCAGCTTACACGTAGATATCTTTTCCAAATTGAATATTCAAACCTTATGATGAAAATAAAAAGTAAGGAGATTATCACGATCTGGTATGAAATTTAACGTTTTTTACACCGTCCACAAATCTAAGTGCTACTTATACGCCCAAATACTGAAACGCTACTCAACTGGCCGTCTAACGGCTACTTATGTTGTAACACGCCATACAATTATGACAAATAAGAGAGCCTCAAATGTATAACACGATATTAAATGCTTGAGTTGCGTTTGAGTATTCGGGCGATAATGTAAGAAAATTTAATGGCCTATTATAAAATTAGGTACTCTCAGCCTGTTGCCGTCCACTGTTGGACGTAGGCCTCCCCAAGTGAACGCCAACCATCCCGGTCTTGGGTAAAAATTAGGTAACGTCTGCGAAATTATTCCATCTTGTCGCAGTTTTCAGGCTATGATAATAATAACACCCCACATCCCTCAGTAAAATAGAGTAGTCGACACGATTTTGTTTATTATTTGAATCTACAAGTTACATTATCTAAAACCTGTTATTGAAAGAATTTTGTGAATCCGAACAAAAATAAGTAAATTAGACGTCATTTAAATCAGCTGGAAGGGGTGATTGCCAAATGACAGTAAAAGGATGCATGATATAAGCCGTGACGTCACCTCTCAGAATGGCGATTACTGTGCCGTTGTGCGAGGGAGATATTGATATGTTCCCACTACGCACCCATTTTTGCTCATACCAATATTTAAAATAAATATATCACAAAAGGGTTTCTTTTGTGTGTTATATTCGGTTGCATATCGACTAATGTACAAAACTAAACACAGGAAACTACCCTCTTATCATGTGTCGTGGGTAACAACTAGGAAGGAACTAATTTTACGTAACAGTTTCCGGTTTGTTTGATTGCTAGTCCCAGCGATGGACTACGAAATATTATGTTTGAGATCATTTGTCTTCAGCGAAATAAATTCGATCGTTTAATCGATTAAAAGTCGTGGCCATTAATACTATTGACATTAAATTAATTTTACGTATTTTATCGCGGTTAGTTTTTAATTTTTAGTCCATTTCCATAGCTCAATCCACGCTACCAGGGAACCAGAAAAGCGTCAGGGACTCAATCGATTGATATTTACGTGTCTATTGATGTCGCGTTTTCGGGAACATTTGCCGCACATTCGTCTTTTTAATGGGCCCTCACTTGACACTTGTCCGTCCGTAGAGTATTATTGTGTAGGGCCAGTACTATAGCGGTTACGTGTGCTTATAATGTTATTTTTACATTTAAATTAAATTAGAGGACGTGAAATAAGTTTCTGAAAGCATGTATTTTTTAACCGACTTCAAAAAAGAGAAGATTCTCAATTCGTCGGAATCTTTTTTATGTATGTTTCCCGATTACTCGAAGACGCCTGGACCGATTATTTTATTATTATTTTTTTGTTTAAAAGAATATACTTCCCAGGTGGTTCCATTGGCACCAAATCAGGATCTGATGATGGAGTTTCAGAAATATCAAGAGCAATTCTAAATTGAATTTTATAGGGACGCATAATTTGGTTTTTATAATATTTAAGAATGTCTTTAAATATATGTATTATTGAAAACTACAATTAATCATAATGACCACTATACACTATAATAGGGTCAGTTAAGCCTTCGAAGTAACATCGGCGACTGTTTTTCAAGTTTGACAAACGGGGGCCGTGTGTCCCCATGTCGAAGTCGGTAAGTTCAAGTTTAACATAAACCAGTCGCTTCCCTAAACATCAGGCACCTGTAAAACGAGAGGCTGCGGCTTCTATCCCCGCCCCGATGCAAATGTTTGCGTGATCCACAAATATTTGTTTCGGGTCTGGGTGTTGGGGGACCGTAATACCCGTAGTTATTGATGTTCACAATACAGGTTTTACCTAGTGTAGGATCAGGATAATATATGTGGCCGTTGGGTGTATTGTAAATTGTTTTCGAATCAAAAAAGCACAGCTGAACTGATTTTGATGCAGGTTTCACATTTATATTTAATGAGAATGCACTAATCCCATCCTCTCCTTTCCACACCAGAACCACGCGTACTGGCTTGCGGAGCCACAGCTTTGTGGTGTCTACTTCCACGGCCCGAACCAACAGGTTCGCAATTTCGTATTTTTGCCGAACCATCAAGCGGTGGATCAGTTTGCCAGCTTCCGTGTTCCATCCTTCCTATGATCATGGGTCCTTTAGGCGTAGTTTGAAGAAGCTACACAGCAGGCTGGCATGATTGCTTGTATTTAGTAGCGGGGATAGGTTGTCTCTAGCTACTTGATACTCTAACTGGATAGCACTGCGCTTACCATCACGTGCAGTGTGGTCACTCTGCCGTGCCAGAATAAAAATGTCTGAAAGTCATAAACAGTTTATTCTAGAAAAAATCTCTGGTCCGTGCGTAGATGTCCGTAAAGGTTAGTCACCTATTTAAGACCTGAATATTTAAGTCCAATTACAACGTATGCAAACGCCGTCGCAATGTTGCGCGTACAGCATTGCAGGACAAACACCCTACATATTCTGGCTGAGAGTACTGACTAATGTGTATATTTTAAATTTATTGGCACTCGCTCGCTCACCGGATGGCATACATCAATTTTATTGAAGCTACTTTCAGATAATTACCGTTGAAATAGTTTGCGAAGTTTGCTAGTTCGGATTGTGGGGTTGTGGTAATGGATTATGACTCAGTGTGACACCTTCTCGACGGTCTTGTTTTAAAAACAGTATTGGAAAGTAGCAGCGATAGCCTAGTTGGTTGCGGTACGGACTGTCAAGACGAAAGTCGTAGGTTCGAAACCCAAGTGGCATACACCTCTGACTTTTCTAAAGTTATGTGTGTATTAAAATGTTAATTATCGCTTGATTTAACGGTGAAGGAAAACATCGTGAGGAAACCTGCATACCTGAGAATTTTTCGAAGGTATGAGAATTCTGCCAACCCGCATTAGGCCAGCGTGGTGGACTAAGGCCTAACCCCTCTCATTAGTAGAGGAGGCCCGTGCCCAGCAGCGGGACAATGTTTAATACAGGGCTAGTATTATTTATTTATTATTGGAAAACGGGATGAATTATAATTTGACTAAATTGATATGAAAATTTTATAACTTTTGAATAAAATTAAGCTTATGATACCAGTTTGTTGGATATAAATGTTTGTGTTATCGACAAATATTTGGCTCTAATTTGGTATTCTGGGTCCATTATCGCCTGTTGTTTTGGATGCCCACAATACAGGTTTGACCCTATTGGGTCAGAACGATATGATTTTTGGGTGTATGCAATATACAGATAAGCTTTCTGAATGATAACCATTATTTTATTATATTTTTTGTAATTTTTTATATCTTTTTAGCTTAATTTAACTTTAGACAAGTAATTTAGAAAAATGTATCATGTACGCGTCAAATTCCATACTTGTAACTTGTAGATAGAACTATGGCAGCCCAAGATACATGCGTAGCTTAGTTTGGGTGCCACTTGCAAATATTGTAAAATTATAGTACATGTTGTTTACTTGAATAAATACTTAAATACTTAATACTTTCTCAAAAATCTTAGTTTTAGTTAAAAATATGACACTCATATTTCGTGGCCTCACGACGACGTCCGTTCAGCTGTCCCTCGGTACATTACGACCGCGTTTGGATCGGCAAATCGACCGAATTCAAATGTCCAATCTCACCCACTTTGTGTAACCTTTAGATGGCTACTCAACTGCATTGCTTAATACACATCTGTGACGTCTCTTTTTATGTGTGTTAAATTTCGAATGCGAATTATTGCAGGGAAAAGGGTTTAGAAGGGTATTTTATATAACAAATATGTATACCTATATAGATTTTAGTCTCAAAAAAATTTAGACACGTTAAGTTGTGAATATGTGAAATTTCTAAACTTAATTGAACAATTAAATTTCTAAAAACTAAGTCATAAAGCAAAAAGAGTCTGCGAATTTAATACTTGTACTATGACCAACTATACCAAGACAATTCTAGGTACAGTTCAGAGCTAAAATTATTTATACGTAAAGTATCTATTATAGTATGATCATCATTCATAAATTTAACACTGAATTCATCATATTGTTTATATGCTCGTAAAATTTACAATTTTTTTGGCGCCAGTCAAAAGTTTGCTCAATCTAATCATCCTCAGAAATAACACTACATCATTCGCAATAATAAAATTTCGTGTTTATTTAAAAAAAACAACGTCCTATATAATATTTCAATGAAGATAATTCAGGTAAAGTGCATATAAATGACTAGATGTTGCTCGCGGCTCCGCCCGCGTGAAGGTTATTTTTGGAAGAAAAAGTTTTCAATCCATGGGGGCAACTTAAGCTATTACACCTTTCTATATTTTGCTAACAGATAAAAGCGTGCATTTTTCCGGGATTAAAATGTAGCCTATGTCTTTTTCTGATCCCTAAACTGCCACTATGCAATCAAATCAAATCATTTATGTTGTAAATTAGGCCACTATGGGCACTTTTTACATGTCATAATAATGTTAAGGTCTACTGGTGCTTCGGAAATGCCCACTGGTCTGAGAAGAAGCGCCAAGAAACTCAGCCGTGGGTCTTTTGTAATTTGTCATTACAATTTACATTATAAAATAATTTACATATAAAATACATACATCCTTAAACAAGTCACATTCACATGAAACAAAAAAAACGGTACGGTACATGTTAATACAAGGCAGAGTCGTAAATGAGGCTATACAACCTGTTATTTATTTTCTCTAACTAACAATCAATGAGCAATCCAGGTAGACCAGTCCACACAAGCAGCACCCGTTCACGAGTATGACGCATGTGCCAGCCATCGGCCTCCTCAACCATGACACAGGGAAGTGACCGACCCGGCACATAATGCCGCCGCAAGCACAGACCCTTAAGCGAGCATGACATACCTTAATCGCGTCAAAGAATGAGAATGATGATGATGCAAAAAATCATGTCGATCCCTTGCTCTGTGAAAAACTATAGTATCCCACGGCAACTGTTCATTTCCAAAGTATAATCTATATCTCTGCCAAATTTCAACCAGATCCGTCCAGCCGTTGTAGCGTGATTGAGTAACAAACATCCATCCAAACATTCGCATTTATAATATTAAGTAGGATTTTAGACTTTCGCGATTTCTATACATATTATAAACTTTGGGAACGGGCCTTAACAGCGCAATATCCCGTGACCACGGCCGATGCATGTCGGCTGAAAAGTTGAAATTAAATTGGTATTTATGCCATTTAATATTATGTGGCATGCCTTACGGTAGGCAGCGGCTTTGCTGTGCCCTGGTATTGCAGAAGCCTATGGGCGGCGGTGACTACTTACCATCAGGTGGCCCGTCTGCTCGTCTGCCTATCGAGTCACTAAAAAAAAAAAAATGTGATTGAGACCCGTTCTCTAATTTTATAAAGTGCATATAAAAATAACTTAGGCACATGAAACACTTCTATATTTTAGCGGAAAAAATCATAATGCTGAAGGAGTCTGGTGCTAGCGATCCCAGGGTATTTGATTTACGTATTCAATAAATAAATAACACCCAACAGCCACACACATTGCCCCGATGTTGTGTTATAGGTATCAGGGACCTAGAGAGACGCACGCTCTAACAACACCCAGACCCCGGACACAAATATCTGTCTGTCACACAAACATTTGTCCTGGTGTGGGAATCGAACCCACGGCCTCTCGTTTCACAGCCGGTTACTCGCCTACTGCACCACTGAAGCTGTCCATGGCCATTTAATATTACGCGATTAAGACCCGTTCTCTAATTTTATAAAGTCCATCTAATCGTGGGACATGAAACACTTCTATATATTTGCGGAAATAAAAATACAGCCGAAGGAATCTCCGAAGGTATTTATTTTATTAATTCAATACTTGACATTTCTCCATAATAATTTTGACGGCAATAGAAGTTTTTTCTTTTTATTCTGGCGCGGCAAAGTGACCACACACTGCACCTGATGGTAAGCGCAGTGCCGTCCAGATTGTGTGTCAAGTAGCGAAAGACAGTCTATCCCTCGCTACTCAACACAGTCATGCCGGCCTGCTGTTTAGCTTCTTCACACTGTGCCTAAAGGACGCTACATACATACATACATATACACTCACGCCTGTAATCCCCGAAGGGGTAGGCAGAGGTGTAACTAGTACACCCACTTTTCGCCGAATTTCGGTCCCATAATGTGATAGGGGGCGAGCCTATCGCCACACCGGGCACCATTCCAGACTCCGGGTTAATACTGAGTATTTCTAGGTAGAAAAACCCAATATCACTTTACCCGACCCGGGGATCGAACCCGAGACCTCAGCACAGCAATCGTAACGCATGCGCAATTACAACTACGCCACCGAGGCAGTCTAAAGGACGCTAGTTTATCCAAATCTATTTCGTAGTATTTAGTTTCTCACCGCGCTAGGGGCGCTGTTCGTTTTGTCATATAAATATTTTACGTTGTCGCTAGCGAGATTATACGTGAGCAAAACTCATGGTTGAGCTTCAAGTAAGCCGCATGCACCTAGTGCAAATTGTTACGCGCTTTGCATATACCATTTAAGTGTTCGTCGGAAAAGACGTCGAGCGCGTTGCAAGCCGCAAGGTTACATATCAACAATTGGCGGGCAATTTGATTCAAGCTATATTTTTGGAAAGTTACAGGAGAGAGGTTAAAAGTTTTTTTTTGTTTTTCGGAAAAAAATCACTATAAAAAAACTATTGTATGGATTTTAGTAGAATTAATATATTACTTGTGTAAGCACTGACTGCATCTTTATGACTTGTTATGCATTGATGAGCATTTCTTTCAAAAATAAATGTACTCTGTTTTATAAGTTGATTTGAGCGTCAAAAAGTGCACAAAAATATAGACCAGGCTCAAAAGATGCAAAAAAATTGAGTTCCGCATTTGTGTATAACTGAATTTTGCAAAAAATTTCGTTTAAATTAAATAGCCCGGTAACTATCTGCCGCAGGCCCAGACTGTTCAAACATCGCGGAAGTTATCCAGTAACGCTGAAGTAATCCGAAATGAGGGTATGTACTATGTTAAACGAGTGCGCTATTACGTTCGGTCATTAATCAGATACGTTATCACCTTTCTTTTCTTTCTTTACAGCCTCCGTGGCGCAATTGGCGAGTAGCCGGCTGTGAAACGAGAGGACGTGGGTTCGATTCCCATACCGGGACCAAAGTTTGTGTGACAGACAGTTATTTGTGAACGGGGTCTGGGTGTTGTGAGACCGTGCGTCTCTCGTAGTCCCTGATACCCACAACACAAGACTTCTTAGTGTGGGGCCGGGGCTATGTGACTGTTGGGTGTTATTTATTTATTTTCTATCTTTCTTTTTTTCTTTATCGTTCTCTCACTAATGAGGATCGTGACCATAAAAGATTTGTCTCCATTTGCTTCTGTCCTGCACCAGTTCAATAGATCGTTGTAGAGTTTCTTCTGTTGTCTCTACAATACTTTTAGACCGTCGTGTTCGAACTCGGCCCCTGGGGCGCTTCCCCTGCATCTGTCCCACGATCAACTGCTTCTCCAACTCATGTGTGTGTGATCGCTTTATATGTCCAAAGAAGCTTAGTTGACGTTCTCAGCATAGCGAGGGAAGTCGTTTTTTACATTAACACTGGACGCTGTAAATTTACGTAAATAAATAAAACATTGCAAATTGAACGATTCTTGTAAACAGTTTTTTTTTCTGGCGCGGCAAAGTGACCACACTGCACCTGATGGAAAGTTGATGGAAGTTCTCAGTAATCGAAAAGTCATGGCCATTGTGTCCTTGTAAATTAAAGGTTGAATGAATGAATAATTGAGAAATATTTTTCTTTCTCATGGTGTTTACCCGTGACAGTTGTATGAAATAAATAACAGAAGCTCAACTATGAGTTAATGTCAAAAAGTTCGAAAGGTAAACGAAGTCGGTAGCAGTGTAACGTTGTTTTTATGTATGGAATGTTTTGTTCTTTATAATAATATATAATAACAGACGAATATAAAAAAAAACAACTTTAGCCTTTATGACTTATTTACGTTTGCGTGTCGTAAATTTTTTATCGAATTCCAAGAAATTTATGTTCTGTTGACACAATCGCTATTTAAAAATAAATGTCAAAGAGGGGTTTATTATAAAACTTTCTGGCTCATGTTTTCACAAACAATATTTCATATAGTGTAGAAAAAATCTTTAAAAAAAATACGTTTATCCCGGTTTGTTTTAATGTAGATTATGTTTACAACTATCAACTTTATTCATGTCTGTCACATCATGGGACTGTAATAAGCTCGGCGAAATTTGGGTGTACTTGTTACACCTATGCCTACCCTTTCGGCGATAACGGTCGTGAGTGCGTTTGTATAAAGACAAAGCAATACTAATACAACGTACATTCATATATCTTGCCTTGTGAACAATTAACGACAGTAAAGTGGGGACATGTCAACATTAAATTCAGTTAACAACTCTCTCATGCGTCTTATTACCAGTTAGTGGCGATTGATTGTTCATCGTAGTAGGGACTGTGTTGTATAATAGTTATGCAAAAGGACAAATTTACTTTTTTTATATCTACTGCAATGTGACACTTTTTTTAGGCTTGCGTGTATCTCTATCTCGCCTGAATGTAAGTGATTTGGTCTACGGTGGAGCACGCTTATCTAGAAGATACCTATTCTTTCTTGACTTGAAGATACCCAGGTTATAATTTTCGGGAAGTATAGACTCCAGCAAAGAGTTCCACTCTCTAATGGTGCGCATGATAAATGTACTAGCAAAACGCTTCGTGTACCTGATATTAAGCGCAGCGCCGTCAAGTTAGATTAATATCCCTTGATACTAGACACAATCATGCTGAGTAATTTCTTCTAAAGGACCCAGGATTATATGTAAGAACACAGTAGCTGGCAAACTGTTCCACAGCTTGATAGTAAAGATACGCATTTGCGAATCTCTTGGGCCGGGGTAGTAGATATCACCAAGCTGTGGCTTCGCAAGCCAGTACGCGTGGTTCCGATATGTCTGTACACAAAACCGTCTTTAGAGTCTCTAGCTGCTTTAATGCGAGTCGATAGATATGTGCATATATCTTGTTCGCATGATGAAGTATACAGGTTGCCTCAAGACAACCTCCGTTGTACATTCGATGTTTTGGGTCCGACAGTTTCGTAGTTCCTGATATGACGGTAGATTCTTATCTTAATGTGGGGTCAGGACAGTGTGTGTTATTGTTGGATGTTATTATTATGTTTTCCTTCACCGTTAAAGTCATTGATATATAATTAATTACAATGTCAAAAGTCACTTGGAACAATATCTAGTGTCCCTGGTGGTTAGAATTGAACTCACAACCTATCAAAGTAGTCAATTATACTCCACCCTATATATGCTTTATGTTTAATTTCAAACGCCAGATGCTATTTTATATCTTACTCTACACATAATAGAGTAGGGAAAGGCTTGATCAAACCAGATCTAATAATATTATTGACCAATAACAGACCAGCATGGCCTAAATCCTCCTAAACATAAATACCAGGGGATCATATTGATTGGCACGGTAAAACCATTGAATCCTTATGTAATTGAACGGATGCCACTGATCCATAATGCCAGGTATATGCCGATGTGAGACTACAAAAAAGGAGTTTTAAAACAGGGTGTGTATATTAAATGATATAATATCTATATCAAATATCCGACCACTCGGCACAAGTCTCGGAAATGAGAGGGGACAGGCCTTAGGCCATCTCGCTGGTCTGCGGGTTCGTAGATACACCTTTGAAATTCATGAGAATTCTCAGGTATGCAAGTTTTCTCACGCTGTTTTTCTTCACTTAAAGTAAGCGATAATTTACAATAAATTCGTATACGTAACTTGACACTTAGACTTTGAACCTACAGCATTCGTCTCTGCAGTTCATACATGTTGCTGCTTATGTATGGAAAGGAAAATGGGAGACGTTGCCCGATAAATTCAGGACCAACTGAGTACTGCCCGCCTGCCACCACCTCTTATAGCAGTCTTGTTGTAATATTACTATGCAATTTTGTACCATGGATTCGCACTATACTCGCTACTTGATACTTTATCTGGACGGCACTGCGCTTACCATCAGGTGCAGTGTGGTTACTTTGCCGCGCCAGAATAAAAAAAAACAGTCTCATAAAATACCGATGACGTGATCATTTGAAGCTGCGGGTGAAAGACATTGAATCATTTTTGCAGCATCCATACATAGTAAGTTTTTGCTGTACAAATGTATAACCAATTCGAGACATGTAGCATCTTCCTACAAATATTGAGGAGCAATTGCTGACTTCAAGGAATTCGCCATGAAATCCTGCTGTTCTACAGAAAAACACTGGCTGTTTCCACAGTACGATGAAATTTTGCTTTACAGCCCAAAAAGAGTTTTTAAGGTATACATAAACATGTACCTATACCTACTTAGCTGAGATATCTTATCATTATAACACATAGAGGCTGAGTCGCAACTTGATCCTCAAATCGGTCAATCGACTCGAGCGAGATTATAATGATTGACGTCACCCATTGAGAATTTACCATGTGTACAAAGCGAGAATATAGACTACAGAAGCGTATAAATCTTTGTGTATGTGCGTACTAGCGGCCAGGAATTTCAGTTAGGGTTGGCAAGATTTTTTATGGGAGATTTTCCGGAATTTTGTTTATACGGAAATTAGTTTGGGAGATTTTCCGGAATTTCATTGATTTGGTTAAGTTCAGAAGGATGATATCCAAAGGGGTCTATTTTGATCCCCAGGGGTTGACCTGCAAGAGGACCTTGCAGCGAATATAGCAATTGGTGGAAGAGCTTAATGAGTTGTAGATGATGGGAGTCCTCAATAATTGATTTCATTTAAGCAATCGTGACTAAAATATTAACTTTTTCGGTGTTATTTTATGTAATAGATATAAAATTTAAATTGTGATAATTTTATAGGAATTCGAATAAAACTTCATGTGATTTTGAGTTTTTCACACTGCAATTAGAACTTAAATCATTGGAAATAAATATGATCATATTAAGGTTGATGATTTTGTAAAAATTTAAAGTTATAAGCAGGGAGTCTACTGCTAAATATAAAAACATAACAGAAAGTTGTTTAGGAGGCAAAAAGCCTTTGTCTAGAATATAATTACGAATAACATGGATTGTATTTTCGCTTTACTCAAATAACATCAGTAAGCTATTTATAATCTGATTAATCCTTTTTTTCCCTTCTACGCATTAAGTCTTCTGCCGAAGCCTTTTAAGTAACCGAGCAGGGCTGTATGGACTTGAAGACTGTGCAGGAATTATAATCTGGTTGGTTAATACTTCTTTCAATCTTACTACCGTTATAAATGCTAATGTTTGAATGGATGGATGGATAGATGTTTGTTACTAAATCACTTCAAAACGGCTTGACGGATCTGGTTCATATTTGGCATAGTCTGGAATAGCTTATAGGCTACTTTTTATCTCGGATAAATGTACTGTACCCGTGGAATAGTAAAATTTTTAACAAAGCAAGGGATTGACATGATTTTTGCATGGTGGCAGTTTAAGGATCAGAAAATGGCAAAGGCCACTTTTATCCCGGATAAATGCACGCTTCCTATGGGATAGCAGAATATAGAAAGGTGTAATAGTTTAAGTTGTCTCCGTGGATTGTATACCTTTTCTCCCAAAAATAACTACCACGCGGGCGAAGCCGCTAGCAACATCTAGTTTATCTATAAATCTGACAAAATGCATCCTTATCACGCACCTCTAAAGCAAATCCCAAGAGTGATATAATTATAGATCCTGAAATACCGGAAAATTAATCATGATTATTTCCGGCAGTATCAACCCTAAAAGCGACCTTCTCTCGCATCAGGTGTACGACCTGAACGCAATATGTTTGGCATGTTCAAAAAAAAACACGCGCGCGTCTCAATGCAATGTTTTGTGTATTTTAACTGTAGCCGACCGGATTAGCGGGTAGACTAAACTTCAACGGCGTCTGTGTACTGATGGCCGTTTAAAATCGGCCGAGTTATGATAACAAACTGCACGAGGTGTGCTTCAAGTTTTTTAAAGTGATGAAATATTTTATGACTGGAAAATTTGGAAGTGATTAGCGATGTCGTTTTTCACATGTATTTTTCTATTTGAATATAAAAAAATAAAAATCTTTATTGATCATGTAGGCATATAAAAGGCACTTGACAGGTCAAAACACAAATGGAAATTCTCCATACAGAATGAGTTATTATGGTTAATAGCGTAGGAACTTACAATCCACCGTCAAGGTAGGCAGGGATATAACGACGAGGATAGGACTGGAAAAGGAGAAAAGAGGATGAATATGGTACCACGCCGACATATTGATAAATTTGAGTACTATATACATATTAATAAAGCAACTTTTTCTCTATCGCTCAGTCTGGGTCATATCGTCAGCCTTATTAACAAAACGTAACCCTAGGAGTACAGTGGCAAAGGCGGCCATCTAGATGTAGAATGTAGAAAAAATAATAAGATTTTGCACAGTTAAACTTAATTTTGTTATCATTGATTGAATTAAATATATCCTCAGATTGGCTTTTTCTATCTAGAAATTCTCAGTATTATCCCGGAGTCTGGAACCTGTGCCCGGTATGGCGATAGGCTCGCCCCCTATCACATTATGGGACCATTACAGGCGTGAGTGTATATGTATGTATCTCCTCAGATTAAAATAAAATATTCAGCAAATTTGTTTTTTGACTTAAACAAAAGTTATAATTTTTTTTTCATTGCCAAAATATAAGTCGGTCCTATTTGCCATATTTGGTTCTATAGAACTCTATTGTTTATATCGTTCGCTTTAACAATAAAAATTCCACAGAAAGCTTCATAAGAATTTCGAAAACGTGTGATGTCTACCAACCCGCATTAAACCAGCTTAGTAAACGGAAAGCCTAACCAATTAGAGGAAACCCGTGCCCAGCAGTGGGAAAGGAAGGCGATCCTATACATATGCTCAGCTTCCATGTTCGATAGTCTTATACTAATATTACCTTTCACAATAAATAAATGAATAACACCCAACAGTCACACACATAGCCCCGACCCCACATTAAGATACGAGTCTTGTGTTGTGGCTATCAGGGACTACGAGACACGCGGGGTCTCACAACACCCAGACCCCGGACACAAATATCTCTCTGTCACACAAACATTTGTCCCGGTGTGAGAATCGAACCCACAGCCTCTCGTTTCACAGCCGGCTAGTCACCTACTGAGCCACGGAGACTGTCAAAATATATGTATGAAATTAAAAATTCCACTTTATAAAACACATACATGTAATCCCCGAAGGGGTAGGTAGAGGCGTAATCAGTAGACCCACTTTTCGCCGCATTTATTACGGTCCCATAATGTGATAGGGGGCGAGCCTATTGCCATACCAGGCACAACTCCAGACTCCGGGCTGACACTGAGTATTTCGAAATAGAAAAATCCGGCTCTTGTAGTGGACCGGCGCTTGTTGCGGCCTTCTGATTACTCTGACACTAGACCCTCGACCGCTTCTTCACCTCCTCCCCCCATCAACTCCATGACAGTGCCTAAAAAGAGAAAAGGACCTACAGCGGTGCGTAACCCCACCACCGCTTTCACAATGGAGTTCGCTAACATCCGCGGACTCCATTCGAACCTTAATGCCGTCCACCACCATCTTGAGACGGCCCGGCCTGCTCTTCTCTTCCTGACGGAGACGCAGATTTGTAGTCCGACCGATACCACATACTTGCTTTACCCCGGCTACTCACTTGAAGAAAGCTTCAGGCCGAGGGCCGGGGTATGTCTGTATGTTCGGTCGGACGTCTGCTGTCGCCGTCTGCGCTGCATGGAGGACCCCTCCTTCTCCACCCTGTGGGTGCACGTCGACCTCGGCTCCCAGAGTCGGGTTTACGTGTGCCTTTACAGGTCACACGACGGGGACGTGGAGACAACTCGGCTATTTGATTACATTAGCCAGGCGACAGACGACGTGCAGGAGCAGTTCCCAACAGCGGAATTGGTTGTTCTGGGGGACTTCAACGCACACCATGAGTTGTGGTTGGGCTCCTCCAGAACTGACCATGCTGGCAGAACTGCTCATGCATTCGCCTTGACTCATGGCTTGACACAGCTGGTGAACCAGCCTACCAGGATCCCAGATGTGGCGAGTCATGCGCCCTCTCTGCTGGACCTTCTGTTGACGAGTCACCCGACCGGGTATACGGTGTCGGTTGGTGCTCCTCTGGGGACCTCCGATCACTGTCTGGTTGGGACGTCAGTACCTCGCGCTTTGCCTCCACGTCCCGTGAAGGTCAAGCGCAGGGTCTGGCACTACTCGTCGGCAGATTGGGATGGTATGCGGGATTATTTCGCATCCATCCCTTGGCGGCAGCGCTGCTTTGAGGGAAAGGATCCTTCTGCGAGTGCCGACGCCGTTGCCTGCGAGATCAGACTAGGAATGGAATATTACATTCCTTCCTCTGAGATCGCGGGCCACGGTCGAGGACGCTCCTGGTTCAATCGTGCATGCGCCGATGCTGTTGGTAAAAAACAGACGGCGTATCGCGCTTGGATCGGGGGTCGCGCTACGAAGGATCCCAATCTTAAGTCCCTCAAAGCAGCCTACAACCGTGCTGCCAAGGCTTGCAAGAGGGCGTACGTTAGAGCGGATGCCCAGCGCGTCTCCAGGATTGGATGTGCTTTGGCCGATCACCCGACAAGCAGTCGAGCTTATTGGAGCTTGGCTAAGGCCGTCCAATCTAATTTCTGTCGCCCCTCGCTGCCACCGCTGAGATATCGAAATGGAACACTAGCCCATAGCTCGCAAGAGAAGGCCGATTTACTGGCAAACCTCTTCTAATGCTAATTCGAGACTCGAGGACTGCAATGCTCATTTACCACCTACGCTGCCCGGTTGCGGTCACACAATGCCTGATATCCGTATCAGGCATTGTGATGTGCGGCGTGAGCTGCAGTCTCTCGACGTCCGGAAGGCTAGTGGTCCTGATGGTATCCCAGCGCTTATTCTCAAAAAGTGTGCAGCGGAGTTGTCTCCTGCACTGACGCGCCTATACCGATCGTCCTACCTCTCAGGTGTTGTGCCTGAATCTTGGAGGGAGGCCAATGTGCAGCCGATCCCCAAAAAAGGTGATCGGTCAGACCCTAACAATTATCGCCCAATCGCCATCACCTCAGTGATGTGTAAAGTCATGGAGCGACTAATTAACAGCCAATTAGTTCGCTACCTGGAGGATCACTCGTTGATCAGTGACAGACAATACGGGTTCCGTCATAACCGATCAACGGGTGATCTTCTAGCGTTTGTATTACATCACTGGGGCGAGGCGATTGACAGGCATGGCGAGGCTCTGGCTGTGAGTCTCGACATAGCCAAGGCGTTTGATAGGGTCTGGCATCGCGGCCTTCTCTCCAAGCTCCCGGCATACGGTCTGCCCGACAACCTGTGCAAGTGGATCTCCGGCTTTCTGCATGAGCGTAGAATACGTGTCCTCGTTGATGGACACGCTTCGCAGCTCATGTCAGTAAATGCCGGAGTACCACAAGGTTCTGTACTTTCGCCCACCTTGTTTATTCTGCATATTAATGATATGTTGTCGCTTGGCAACATTCATTGCTATGCAGATGACAGCACGGTTCATGGGCGTTATTGCAGCAAGCCTCCTGGTTGCCGGGCGGATACTGAAAGGAGACGCGAGGATCTTGTCATTGAGCTCGACCAGGCCTTGGATCTCATATCATCATGGGGTACCAGGAATCGGGTTGAGTTTAATGCCAAGAAAACCCAGGTGTGCGCGTTTTCGTGCAAGAAATCCCCGTTTTCCCCCATCCCCGTTCTTCAGGGTGTTCCACTCGCAATGCGGAATGACCTTAGTGTCCTAGGTATGGATATCCGCTGCGATCTTAATCCAAGGAGTCACATCGAGGGCGTAATATCCGCCACTTCCCGCAGGGTAGGAATCCTGAACAGGGTGCGGCGGTTTTTCACGCCCGGTCAGCTCTACCGCTTATATAAAGCGCAAGTGCGGCCGGGAATGGAATACTGCTCGCACCTCTGGGACGGTTCCGCAAAATACCTTCTCGATGCCTTGGATGGGTTGCAGCGGCGGGCCATCCGCATTGTGAATGATGCAGACGTGAGTAACAGCCTGGAGCCGCTACAGCTGCGTAGGGATATTTCCTCGCTTAGCGTGTTCTACCGTCTGTATCATGGCGAATGCTCTGAAGAATTGTTTGATCTTATCCCATCCTCTCCCTTCCATACCAGAACCACGCGTACTGGATTGCGGAGGCACAGCTTCGTGGTATCTACTACCCCGGCCCGAACCAAGAGGTTCGCAAACTCGTATTTTTGCCGCACCATCAAGCTGTGGAACAGTTTGCCAGCTACCGTGTTCCCTCCTTCCTATGATCCTGGGTCCTTTAGGCGTAGTGTGAAGAAGCTAAACAGCAGGCCGGCATGATTGTGTTGAGTAGCGAGGGATAGACTGTCTCTTGCTACTTTATACTCTATCTGGACGGCACTGCGCTTACCATCAGGTGCAGTGTGGTCACTTTGCCGCGCCAGAATAAAAAAAAAAAAAAAAAATCCAATATCACTTTACGCGACCCGGGGATTGAACCCGAGACCTCAGCATAGCAGTCGTAACGCATGCGCAATTACAACTGCGGCACCGAGGCAGTCATATAAAATAAAAAAAATAAAAAACAACTATATAAATTTAGTATACTTAATACTTCGTAAATAAGAAAACGGCTTATCAGATAAAGCCAACGTTTGGCGCCCACACAAACAGACAGACATTACACAAGATATGTAATTCCTCTAATAGAAATGGACGAGGCAAAAGGAAACCTCCATATAATGTGAATGATGGTACAATCCGGATTTGTACTGCAATATTTACTTTAGCTTTGTATAAAGGAATTCTGGCTGCGGTTTTGTCTACCTACTGAAGTGAATTTAGAAACGCACTTACATAAATAAAATTATAATAAATAATACTAGCCCTGTATTAAACATTGTCACGGGGGTTCTAATAATGAGAGGGGTTAGGCATTAGTCCACCACGATGGTCTAACGCGGGTTGGTAGACTTCACATACCTTCAATATTCTTATGAGAATTCTAAGGTATGTAGGTTTCCTCACGATGTTTTTTTTCACCGTTAAAGCAAGTGATAAATTAACATTTAATACACACGTAACTTAAGTAAAGTCAGGTGTATGCCGTTTTTTGGTTTTCTAACATGCGCCATTCGTCTTGACAGTCCGTACCGCAACCAACTAGGCTATCGCTGCTTTTACTCACTTACATAATTTTATTAATGTTGCCGTTGCTCAATTAACATAAACAGGACAGTATTGTCATTCACGAGAAATGGCAATACTGTCCTGTTACTTTATATAAATACCTTAATTGATGGTGCATTCTTCCTTCTGTGCCCACATCTTTTACACGCTTTATATCAGCTTCACCTAATACCTACATCTATGTATGTATGTAACGGAATCTTTCAACGTAATTTTCACCACCGCCAGACGTCCGATTTACTTGAAAATTTGCACAATATTGTTAATACGGTGTGGTCAACTTGGCGTGTCAGGATAAAAAATTATAATTACTAAAATCAAACAATGTAAACCTAATTATATGATGTCATTGATGTAACTTGTTTGAAATGACAAGGTTTTGTAATTATTGTTGTTTGCCGTCATAATTAACCTATAGAAGTATTATGATAAGTTATCGCAGATAGTGTATAAGATTATCTTTTCTTTATCTAAATAATTCTACTGTACGTGTGTATGTCACTGAACTCCTCCTAGACGGCTGGATTTGCATGTTTTTTTTGTATGCGTTTGGGTGGCGCCCTGGATAGTTTAGATTCACAATTCAGCTCGACAGATGGCGCTGCAGACGGTGTGGCGCTGCTTTTACGGACAGGACGACGTCTGCCGGGCCCGCTTGTATTATATAAAAGAAGAAACTGACTGACTGACTGACATATCAACGCACAGTCTAAACGGCTGGGGTTAGAGACTTGAAATTTTGACAGAAGGTACCTTTTATGACGTAGGCATCCACTAAGGAAGGGTTTTTGGAAATACCACATAAAAAGGGGATCAAAGTTTGCGTCAAAAATCCGTCATTTCTTAAGTTAAACGTATGAAGTCTGGTATTTTGTAATATATATATATATATATATTTTTTAATTATATAGCGAATGATCCATACAAGATGATTTGTTCCGGTTTCCCTTGTACTATTTTTTTTATTCTGGCGCGGTAAAGTGACCACACTGCACCTGATGATAAGCGCACTGCCGTCCAGATAGAGTATCAGGTAGCGAGAGACAGTCTATCCCTCGCTACTCAACACAAGCATGCCGGCCTGCTGTAAACTATACCGACTGATTGTGTACTGATTACACCTCAGCCTACCTGTCCGGGGATTATAGGCATGAGTTCTCATCTACGTATGTTGAACTTCCAATTAAAATATGTTTTTGAGATTTCCATTCAAAAATCCTATATGTGTGGATCTGCCAGGATCTGTGTCTGATGTGTCAATAGGCTTTCTATCAATCACATCATGGGACGTAAGGGTAAGCTCGGCGCAGTGTGCTCTTCGGCCAACCCCTTCGAGTACATAGGCGTGAAATTATATGTGAGTAAAATACCGACTTATTGCGAAACCTTTTAGCGGAATTCGGTTGGGTTAATTCTTTTTGGGTTCTTATGTAAACAAGAGGGCGGGGTAAAATTTGGAAGCACGTGCCCGAAGTTGGGTCGTGCGGCGCGTTTTATTAGATCTCGCCGACCTCCGGCCAAGTTTAAAACAAGTTTGCGAAGTCGTAGCGACAAGTAAACATACATACTGACTTATATAATACTGATATTCAGGTGTTGACGACTAGGAACGACAGTATCATAAAAATATAGCACACTAGCTTTTGCCCCCGGCCTCGCCCGCGTTGTAGTTATTTTTGAAAGAAAAGGTATAAAATCCATGGAGACATCTTAAGCTATTACATCTTTCTGTATTATGATATCCCATGGGAAGCGTACATTTTCCGGGATAAAAAGTGGCTTATGTCATTCTCAGACCCCTTGCTCTGTGAAAAACAAAAACCATCCCGCGCGAATCGTCCATATTTCCGGGATATAAAGTAGCCTATGTGCTATTCTAAACTATAATCTATATCTGTGCCAAATTGGAACCAGATCCGTCCAGCCATTCTGGCGTCATTGAGTAAACATCCATCCATCCATCCAAACATTCACATTTATAATAGTGTAAGAAAGCAAAAGAGAGGACCATTAAAGGTAGATACCACAAGATCCACATAACTGGCGGTTAACACTGCAAAGACCAACTTAATGATCACTGTCATACAATTCAGTACTTAAGGTCCACAACCCCATGTCCGGATGTACCAAGTACCACTATCCAAGTAGTCTCAAGTATGCACGGACAGCATAACCCTCTATGCTGAACTGCCACCAGACTAATAGTGGTATAGGACGATGTGAGCTATTGCTCACCATACGTCCGTACAGTAGACAGACCCAGAACGGACTGTGCTCTAGAGCGCCCGAGCGCAAACCTTTACCCCCACTCCATTGGCAATTATCAATCTACCCATAGTTATTTATAGATTACCCTCGGATATCTCTAATAAATAGGGACTACTTATTTATTTTGGACTACCCTATTAATAGTATATATAGTAAGACTAGATGGTTCTTTCGACGTTACTTACGTGACAGCCATTTGCTCGACTCCCGTAGGTGGTAACGTGATGTTAGATAGCCTATAACCTTGCTCAATAAATACGCTACAAAAGGCAAGAAGAATTTTATAAAGCTGACTGGTAGTTTCGGAGATTAGCGCGTTCAAACAATCTCTTTACTTTATTATATTAGTAAGGTTTAGTTGCTTCCTATAACTAGTGACATTAAACATGGGTTGATTACAAGGGGTTACGGATTGAATTCTGAGTTTATAGTTTTTCGGAAAAACATAGCATGCGATTGTATTTTCTATATGCCCTGAAAAAGTGAAGTCTAGATTAGATACCATGCGACAGTAATTCTTCATTAAATCATATCCAAATGTCATTACACACAACATCAACTCCAAAATTTAAGATGTTATGTCTCCTAATGCCCAGAAATGTGATTGGTCAGTTTTTATTTGGTGCCCAAAATTAACCATTGACGTACACAGAATTCTGCGCACCGCAGAGCTTGTTCAAGTAGTGTTCGTACATACGAGCGTTAGTGACAACCTTCCACATTATATGAACCAGTTTAAGTACGGTGGTTGAGAAGGGGAAGAGAGACTGCAAAATAAATAGTTCTCTCTAGTATTGTTCTCTCATACTGGCGTTAGTGACACTGACGTCACCGCTCTACAATGCAATTTTTCTAAACTGCAATAAAGCCCCGAGCTGCATTATCCGCGAACAGGAAACTTCGAACAACAATCTTTCTATATCATGTACACATTGTACACACTTTACCACTTCGCGCATATTCATAAATCTTGTCATGCTTAGATAGTTATTATTGCAACACTAGGGCTGTCACTGGCAAGAATCCTACTAATATTATAAATGCGAATGTTTGGATGGATGTTCGTAACTAGATCACGCTACAACGGCTGGACGGATCTGGTTGAAATTTGGCACAGAGATAGACTATGTCTGGAATAGCACATGGACTACTTTTTGTTCCGGAAAAATTACGGTTCCCGTGGGAAAGTTTAGTTTTTGTTTTGCACAGAGCAAGGGCCGAGATGATTTTTTGCATAGTGTTTGTTGAGGGGTCTGAGAATGACATAGGCTACCATTAAATCCCGGAATATGCACGGTTCCTATGGGGTAGCATAATATAGAAAGATGTAATCGCTTAAGATGCCTCCATGGATTGTATACCTTTTTCCCAAAAATAACCACCACGCGGGCGGAGCCGCGGGCAACATCTAGTAGATAATATTTTATAATGAGTCTGTCATGTCCTACTTTGGATAACCAAGAAAACCAAAAACCGGGGCTGCCAACGTCTGAGAAATCATACAAATACAAGATTTCTGGTGTTCCGTAGAGGTATGAAAACACTGTCATAATCCCAAGGTTTTGTACGAGATTTAGATTTAGGGAAACTTACACTTATTATGAGATTTTATCACAACAAAGCAAAGAAGTAAACGCCAAAAAGTCTAAATTTATAGAACGTCTGTTTAATTTTAAAAAATATTTAAATTTGCCACACTTTCGATACATAATTCTATCGGAGATTTAAGAACCATAATGCGGTTTTTTTTCTCGATTTAAGTAGAAAAAATGTTTCCTACGCTAGCGTTACCAACCGTCCTGTTTCCCCTGGTTTTAAGAGTGTCCTAGGGTGTCCTAGATAGTTTTTAAGCGGCGTCCTGGGTTTTGAAAGCGCCCTGATAAGTTCCTGTATTTTAAAATTTGCCACAACAGTTTTGCAATCCTTACTTTATGGGTGGCGTCTCGGCTCGCAAGTGTTTACACTATTTTTAAACAAAGATGCGTTCTGTTTTTAAACTGAATTTTCCTGTTTTTTTTTAACTTCTAATCCTAGTATTTGAATTCTGGGATTGGTAACCCTATCCTTCGCATTAAAGTTTCTTATAAAAAAGTAAAATAAACCGCGATATAATCCGTAAAATTCGTTTTATTTCAATGTATAATATTCGCGTAAATATAAGAAATACACCTTGTTAATCCAGCAGGTTGTTATAGCCTTTGGAGCCGACGAGGTAAGTATCAAGATATCCCAACTACTCATACTCCGTCATCAGATCTTAACCAAGATTATATCTGAATACCTTAGAAGGCTACAAAAACATATCAAAATTGGTCCATGTAACCACTCAAATATCATCTGGACATATTTGGCCCCACCAAACTGGCAATACTCGCCCTTATTGATGTGCGTATTAAGCCTGTTTACAATGTTAATATCATGGAAATAAAGTTGTTTTTTGCTTGTATTTTTACTCAATACTTATTACCTTTTTCCGAACACCGGTTTCCTTGTGATAAATGAGATGTTAACTAATATATCGTGTAATATAAAAAATGCTTCGAATCTAGAATATGTTTCGAAATTAATTTAAAAACACTAACGTATACAATTACTTTTATCATATTTTTACCATACACACAATTTTCACATCTTCGAATTTCTAACAAATTCGAAATCTGGGCCGTAACAAACCGGGATTCTTCTTAGATCACATTGTCTCGCTAAGCCACAGTCCGTCACTCGACCCTAATCACCTGGGTTGGCTTCTTCTCAAACAGATCTCGATCAGTTATTCCTAGATATATACCTAAATAGGAACGGGGTGCAATCCATTTGTCTAGACAGTTTAAGCGGGTCACTGGCTATTTTTGCAGGGTGTCAGGAGGGTGGCAAAATGTAAGCGGCCAAGAGCCAAGAGGTGAGCATCAAGTTATGAATATTGTCAGTTTTATAAGATTGAAATTGAATGTATTATTAACTATGCATGATGATGGAAAACTAATTTTACGGATTGGTCACGAGGTATTCCGTCATTTGACGATGAAGGCTGTAAAAAGTTCGAAATGTCGGGACTACTTATATAAATATATAATAATATATACTCAGCCTGTTGCCGTCCACTGTTGGACGTAGGCCTCCCCAAGTGAACGCCAACCATCCCGGTCTTGGGTAGCCCGCATCCACCCGCTACCCGCCACCTTCTTCAAGTCGTCGGTCCATCGTGCAGCAGGGCGTCCCACACTACGTTTGCCTAAACGCGGTCTCCACTCCAACACATGTCTGCTCCATCGGCCATCTGTCCGTCTGCAGACGTGACCAGCCCACTTCCACTTTAGCGTGCTAATTTTGCGAGCAATATCTATGACTTTGGTTCTCTGGCGGATGACTTCATATATAATAATACTAGCCCTGTATTAATCATTGTCCCATTGCTGGGCACGGGCCTCATCTACTAATGAGAGGGGTTAGGCCTTAGTCCACCACGCTGGCCTAATGCGGGTTGGTAGACTTTACATAACTTCGAAATTCTCAGGTATGCAGGTTTCCTCACGATGTTTACCTTCACCGTTAAAGCAAGCGATAATTAACATATAATACACACGTTACTTTAGAAAAGTCAAAGGTGTATGCCATTTGCGTTTTGAACATACGACTTTCGTCTTGACAGCCCGTACCACAACCAACTAGGCTATCGCTGCTAATATACATACGAGACTACATAGGTAATAATAAACCGTAATAAATCTGTTAAATAGGTTTTATTTTAATGTGTAATATTCGCGTATATATAAATATTATGTTTGCGGCTTCTGTGTACTCTGACACTAGACCCTCGACCGCTTCTTCACCTTCTTGCCCATGGCGTAGTGTGCAGAAGTAGGCCGGCATGATTGTGTTCAGTAGCGGGGGATAGATTGTATCTCGCTACTCGATAAATTGGACGGCACTGCGCTTACCATTAGGTGCAGTGTGGTCACTTTGCCGTGCCAGGATAAAAAATATGCATAAGTTTTTATTTATTGTGATTTTGTGTGTGGATTTTATATTATATTAGGTGAGTTGAACTTCTAATAATTGTTTTATCGATTGATTCAATAAATATAAATAAATATATTGGTTTTCAAGTACTTTTTCCATATCGAAAACGAGACTATATAAATCGTAATTTTCGGTTATTTTGAATACAGTTTTTACATAATAAAGTTGAAATAAGCATTATAATCATATACAATGATTGTTTTAGTAAATATCTGCATGTTATTTTGATAAAACTTTTAAAATAATTTACAATAAATATCGGTTGGTGAAATTCAAATTACGACGCATCACTAAGTGGTTATTTCAAGGCCCTTTTTTGTATACATAATCCGAGCAGGAACAAAGAAAGGTTTGTTTTTTCGTTAGCGTGTCTCATCTATATGAAATCGAGTAGACTATTAAAAAAAAATATGGTTACAATTTTATATTATTCCAACAACAAGTCGCTCAACACACGATTTCGCATTTTCACAATTATCGCAATTTCCTAAAAGGCGTAATGCCGAGTTGGTTTTGCAGGCATCACAATACAATGTAGTTATGAATACCCTTCAGTTTTCTTATGCCGTTTAGAGAACGAAGTTCCACACATTATAACTATTTTTATGGACTGTTTACCATGTTACTACCTCCAAGTTTGACATTCCCGCGTTTTACGCTTACGTCAATATGGACATAAATAAGTTGTCAAAATTTGACACCTGACGTGGGACAGGATAATATTGTGAATACCATTTTCCGGCAGCGTCGCAAGCGTGATTACGCTTATTGATACCATAGGAGACTGAAATATAGAAAGAAGCACTTAGTTTTACTCAAAATTTTCCATTTTCCAAATTTGCTTTCCCTAATAGCCTTATTTAAAACAAAGCTGTTCTCAAAATAATAGGAAATTGCTCTATAGTGTGGATGTCTTTTCAGTACACTTGCTCAGCATTATAATTCGTAGCCTATGTGAGATATCTTTACCTCTTTATTGGAGTTTTGGGTCTTCAATCGACAATCTATCCCCCGCTACTCAACAGAATCATCCCGGCCTGCTTCTTCACACTACGCCATGGGCAAGTAGGTGTAGTAGCGGTCGAGGGTCTAGACCCTAGTGTCGGAGTACTAAGATGTCTGCAAAACGGCGAAACATCGTACCCCAACTCTATACCCACGACATAAACCGGATGATGGATTTGCAGGCCGGCATGATTGTGTTGAGTAGCGGGGGATAGACTGTCTCTCGCTACTTGATACTCTATCTGGACGGCACTGCGCTTACCATCAGGTGCAGTGTGGTCACTTTGCCGCGCCACAATAAAAATATGTACACTATCTGATCCCGGAACGCGACACACTTGCGTGTGTCACTATAGCGGGTTTTACACCCTGTGTACGGTGCTCGCTATCCAAGCGGATATGAATATCATACCACCAGCTACTAGTTAAATTTCCACCAATCCCTTCGTTATACAGGCGCGAGTTAATGTGATGTTATTCATCAAGGAGATTGACGTCTGAAACGCTCTTAAATCCTACTTGTAACACGTTGTGCGGTCGACTCCCGAGCGCCCGCTGTCTATTTCGACGCGGGAATTTCTTAATACCGGAGTGGTCTGTAACCGCAAATTGCTCTGCGCATCATTCTGTTATATTGTAGATTAACGTTATTTTGTTTCGAGAAGGTTGGGTGGGATGAATGACAGAATGTTATAACTGGAGTCTAAAATAACACTGATATAAGTAAAAGTTTTACTATTCATAAAAAGTACACCGACTTCAATAAAAAAACAAATTATGTGTCACTATAAAATTTGAGGGCTGCCCTTGATTTTTCTGAGATCCCATCATCAGATCCTGACTTGGTACCAATGGGACCACCTGGGAAGTATACCCTATTAAACAAAAAAAGAACTTTCCTAATCGGTCCAGGCGTCTTCGAGGAATCGGGGAACATACAAAAAAAAGATTCCGACAAATTGTTCACCTCCTCCTTTTTTGAAGTCGGTTAAAACAGATTCGCAAACTGAAATAAAGTTGTAATTGATTTGAGTCGGTGGGATTGCAGTTTTATAGATAACTATTTTTCTAAATGTAGCTATACAAAATATCTCGTAGTTTTTGATACCCATGATATTGATTTTACCTAGTGTGGAGTCAGGACTATGTATGACTGTTAAAGCCTACCATTTAAGGACAATTCAGTTTATTTTAGGGGTCGGATCAGTAGTTCCAGAGATGACTTCTGCATCCAATCGATTCCAATATTGCAAACTTCGCTTTATAATGTTCGTCCAGATGATTAATAGCACCAAAATATCCCTACCTCGCCCAATCTCTGTGGCCTAATCAAAATGCTAATAAAGCTCAAATATTTATTGAAGGCATCAAATAGATTTATTGCGTTTAATCCACCGTTAGATGCACAACGCACATAAAACAAATTTACCTTACAAACGCGTAATGTGGGAGGTGTAATGAGGAACTAAGAGGTAGGTCTCTTTGCGAGATTCTGCGTATAAGCTAGCGTTGTGTCTATTTCTGCCGTGAAGCAGCAACGTGCAAAAGGATACTTTTCCGTGTTTAATTTGAACATTATTTGATATGCAACCAAAAATAATGTGAAGACGAAAATCTTTGTTTAAACTGAATGAAGTTTATTCAAAAACGAGGTCGTAAAGTTTTTAATATAGGCATGTGCAAAAGTGCCTAGGTATCTATAGAATATCTCCCCGTCTCTTTCGCACGACTGCACCGTAATGGCCTTTCTGGGAGGTGACGTCATAACACATCGTGCATCCTTTTTCTGTCATCTTACAACTATTCTTTCCACAGATATTTTAATGGCTTTTATTAACTTACTTTTGAGTGGATTAACGAAATTCTTTCGATGGTCGGTTTGAGGTAGCGTAATTTTTTGGGTCAAATATGTTGGGTACCAATTCGATCTACAAGCAGTAAAATGTCTGGATGTTGACATCTTATGTGCCAAGTTGACAAGTGCAGTGGCATGCAGTGCTTTGTAATTATCTTGTTGATGTTGCTACAGTATATAGGCATGTGTAAATGTTTCTTTATTTTTCATACTATTTTGTTTTAGAAGTGTTTTGTTAAATTATATAAGTATGAAAGTTTTTTAATTCATAAAAGTACACCTACAAGTACAAAATTTGACGGTTGCCTTAGATTTTTCTGAGATTCCATCATCAGGTCCTGACTTGGTGCCAATGGGACCACCTGGGAAGTGTACCCTTTGAAACTAAAAGAATTTCTCAAATCGGTCCAGGCGTCTTTGAGTAATGAGTGTACATACATCAAAAAAAGATTCCGTAGAATTGAGAACCTCCTCCTTTTTTGAAGTCGGTTAATGAATCCTTATTTTTTGTACTTTTTACATCATTTGAATATGTAGCTAAACTTATGTTACTCACGCCACAACGCTTTTAATATAATCTATATCTATATCTATACTTATAATAAATCTGTAGAGAGGTCAATTCTGTACATGAAATATATTTCCAAAATAACTATCAGCGGGTGATTAGTGATCGATACTGACGCCAAAAATGCAATCAGTAAATTTTTTGTCTGTCTGTCTGTCTGTCTGTCTGTCTGTATGTTCGTTATAGAAACAAAAACCACTCGACGGATTTCAACAAAACTTGGTACAATTGTTCTTCATACTCCTGGGCAGGTTATAGTATACTTTTCATCACGCTACGATCAATAGGAGCAGAGCAGTGAAGGGAAAGGTTAGGAAAACAGGAGAACTTACTCCATTTTTTAAGCTTCCGTCGCGTGTGCAGCCTTAATAGTTAAAGCTACACAGAAATCATGTATGACGGAAATGTTCTCCTTAAAATTGTATAAAAAATATTCCACGACAGCAAATGTCTATATTTTATGGTTGACTCACAATAACACGTGTAACTCCCGATAGCTTAGCAGTTCGGAGATTTCTGATTATATTTGTCTACTCTTACGTTTATAACACTCTCAATCATCCCTAATTAATAAATGTTAACATTATTACCTATTTAATTTAATAAAAAAAGAATTATAGAAATAGGTACAGAAACACCAGGCTATTTTAATTGCAAGAAAAAATAACTTGGATTGTATACTTCTGCTCCCGAAAATAACCTCCACGCGGGTGGAGCCGCGAGCAACAGCTAGTATAAACACTAATATTATTAGTAAATTTTAAAACAAATTATTATTTGCGTTTTAAGTTATTTTCTACATCAGAAAGTTTCCAAGTGAAGACATAAAAACATAATCTTTTATAAAGCGATTGGGTAAACAGATTTCTCACAAAACTTGGAATTCAAAGTAATTTTTACCATTTGCGTAACGCACCCTCTTAATTAACGAGCGGTTACACAATTATATCTTATCATTTTAGCTCATGAACACCCATAACTCTATATGCTTTCATAATTGTTTATACCACGATGGTGGCAAACAAGCTTACGGCCCGCCTGATGGTAAGCGGTTACCGTAGCCTATGGACGCTTGCAATACCAGGAGCATCATATGCGCGTTGCCGACCCTTCATAAACCTATTTACTCCCTTTTTGGAGAACCCCATGCTGTAGTCCCCTTGGAAAACCTCGGCAGGGAGCTCATTCCACATTCGGAGCGTTTGCGGGAGGAATTTCCTCTGAAACCGCGCTGTGCAACGACCATTTAGGTTCTAATGTGTGAGGATGAACTCCCTGTCGATAGCGAGCGGTGCGATGGTAGAAAGTGGATTAAACTATTCCGCGGAACACAACCCTTACAAACAGTAGGCTATACAAGGTGGATATATCTCTCCTGAGACTTAAGGCTCGATATTGTTTCTGAGTTTCATATTTTGAGGACTGTCCCGTATACACACTTGCCACTTTAACTCCTGTTAGCCAGGATCTACGCATTTTGGAGCTATAAAGCTCTGCTAGTTTCTGCGATTGTTAAACTGTCTTTATCCGGAAATAATAGTAATCAAATAGGGAGGATTTGGAAATTTTTATGACCGCTGTTGTTAACTCAACGTTACAATTTTGTAGTTTTTATATTTTTTAAGCAATCAAAAATCATCATTTGGCATTTCGTACTGACGATTTATGCCGTGTGTGTATATCCACCTATTTATCAAATTATACTACCCACGTAAATTCTTAGGTGGGATTGGATGATGTTATGCAGAATTTAACGCTAGGGATTATTAATATGATCGAGTGTTTGAAGTGGTTATCAATCCATTTATGCGGTAGTCGTGTCTAAGAATATCGTTTAATATAAACTTGTAAGTATTGTAACAAAACGTTCACGTTTTATAAAAGTTCCCGAAATTTGGTACTGCGTGCGTGTTCATTTTTTTTTATCCTGGCACGGCAAAGTGACCACACTGCACCAACTGAAAGCGCAGTGCCGTCCAATTATAGTATCATGCCGCACACTGAAACACACACACACAAAATCTTCCATACATTTTTTCTTAAACATTTTTTATGTACAGTCAGCAGCAGAAGTAGCTAAACAACCAAGGTGATCATATAGTACTACACACTCAAAGTGACCAAAATTATCTACACACCAAAAGTTTCAAAATGATGTGAGCACTCAATCTGTCAATTATAACTGAGCACATACATTGTCAAATATTTAGTAGCAAACTGAAGGCCGTTGTTATGATAAACAATCTGGTATCTAAGCAGATTTCCAGAACAAATTAACGAACATGAATAATAAATCCTATACATATATGTATTTAGACTCATAATTGTTTGGAATAACATTATTATAATGCCATGATTTGTCAAATGGATTTATTTTATCAAATACTAGTCAAGTATTGATTTCATTCCTTGTATGACGTCAGTGAAATATCTTTGTTTCGAATTACTTGAATACTGTCCAAATTATATGAAATCAAAATAAAATATATCCACTGATATATTTTCTCACGCGTACGATTCATACAAGCGCTCCTTACTCACCTGCCAAATCCAAAGCCAAATAATTATGAATTATATTTTAAAGATATAGATATCATAGCTTTCATAAATTCGTTGGTAGTATTATAATGTTAACATAAGTAATGTAACTTAAGATGTTTAATTATTTTTTTTTGTTATTTCTAAATTACTATTTAAGATTCTTGTAATGTAGCATTAAATTATCCATATTATTAAAAATGTCATGCATGCCTATGATCGGTATGATTTCATTGTATTTTAAATAATTAGTTTAACAATATGTAAACTGAATTAATATATAATCATTCTGGTGGTGTGCTAAAAAATAAAAATAGAGTGATTCGATTTTGCCTTCTCCGTAAGTAATCTTTACCAGCGGACCCACATGGAATGTATCACTAATTAATCTTAGAAATATCCTTTTGAAGTTTAATAATATTAAATTATAAAAATTTAAAATCGCTGTGATTTGAAACTCGATGAAACAAAAATTTTAAATACGTCACCACTAAGAGACAATCACATAAATATAAGTCGGCAAGAAAATGAGATAGAATACATTACACAGTATATTATATTCTAGGTTAATGTATTTTTTAAATGTGTGTTAATACGCGTGTACGCGCCTGCGTATAACAAAGCTTACTCGTAGGTAATTTTTTTCATTTTAGTTTTTGTATGTTAGTACGCTTGTATGCACCTGCGTATTATAAAACTGACTCGCACGTTACTTTCTCAAATTTTAGGTTTTGTTATGTTAGTATGTGTTAATACGCGCGTATGCGCCTGCGTATTACAAACCTTACTCGTAGGTTACTTTTCTGAAGTTTCCAGTTTTTGATGTTGGTGTCTGAATGCGTGTTTCCGCATGCATATTAAAAAGCTTACTCAAAGGCATTGACATATATTCTACCGATAGACAATACAATATGTTCCAAATAACTTTTCCGCACACTAATGCCATCGATTCCTTATCTAAGCCAAAGACCAAAGAGCATCACAATGAGCAGATGCGACAGTTCATTTCAATTTTTGAGGAACTATCCTGGAGATTATGTAGTTGTGTAAAATTTTATTTTATTACCCAACAGTGGCAGAGACCAAAATAATGTATTTCGTAATCATGTATTTTGTTGAAACAAATCACTTTTATTTTAAACTTTTGTATTTACAATTATTTAGGTGACTCCAAGTGAGGTATTATTGAAACCACATAAATAAATAAAAAATTCTGCACTGAGGCACCTATACGAATCAACCTGACTATCAGGTGTTGTGCCTGAAGCTTTAAATTGCATTCGAAAAATACATAAGGGATGATTTGGTAAAAACTTTGAAACACGTAGGTATTTCTTAATTTCTTACCACACATACGCTCATGCCTGTAATCCCCGAAGGGGTAGGCAGAGGTATAACTAGTGCACCCACTTTTCGCCATATTTTGGTCCCATGATGTGATAGGGGACGATAGCCTATCGCCATACCGGGGATAGATTTCAAACTCCGGGCTAATACTGGGAATTTCTAGATAGAAAAACCCAACATCACTTTACCTGACCCGGGGATCGGACCCTAGACCTCAACATAGCAGTCTTAAACGCATGCGCAATTACAACTACGTCACCGAGGCAGCCTTACCAAATTACCAAACAAAAAAAGGTAATTTCTTACCAAAAGCCTAAATTAGATTTTCCAGATTTGAGAAAAGAAATTGTTGTATTACGGTTTGCCCATACAAACTTTCAACCCTTATTTCACCCCCTTCAAGATATTTTTTTGAGAAATAAGTAAATGTTTTTAATTCGTAAAAAGTACACCGACTTCAATAAAAAATAAATTATGCGTCTATATAAAATTTGAGGGTAGCCTTCGATTTTTCTGTGATCGCATCATCAGATTCAGTGAATTGGTGTCAGTGAGACCACCTGGGGAGTATTCCTTTTTAAACAAAAAACGAATTTCTCGAATCGGTCCAGGCGTCTTCGAGTAATCGGGGAACATACATAAAAAAAGATTCCGACGAATTGAGAACCTCCTCCTTTTTTGAAGTTGGTTAAAAAGATAGCCTATGTCCTTCCCCAGGATATAATATATCCCTCTGCTGAATTTTATTAGAATTCGTTCACCCGTTTAGTTATGAAAAGGTAACAAACAATCGTACAAACGACAATATACATTTTGCTGTGGAGATATTTTAAAACTGTTATATCTCCTAAGATATTCATTGAAATCAAATGACGTATGAGCCGTAACTTTTTTCAAAATTAAATACGTGTGATAAATAAAGTATTTATTTGGATAAGGAATAATACCATGTTTATAAAAACCCCTTCCCAAATAATACAATTGTACATATACAATCACGTCTATAATCCCCGAAGGGGTAGGCAGAGGTGTAACCAGTACACCAACTTTTAGCCGAATTATATATATATATATCCTACTATATATATAGTAGGATTATTACTAGCCCTGTATTAAACATTGTCCTACTGCTGGGCACGGGCCTCCTCTACTATTGAGAGGGGTTAGGCCTTAGTCCAGCACGCTGGCCTAATGCGGGATCTACCTTAGCCTCAAGTTATTACAGTAGATTTATGACATTTTTGGAAGTGTTTTTACAATAAGTTTTGTAATAAGCGGGCACTTACTCGTATAAAATAGAAAAATTGTATTAAAATTATGTGGATAAACAATACAAAGATAGAACAATACAATTTGCTGGTGGTAGGATATTCATATCCGCCCGGATAGCGACCACCGTACACAGGGTGTAAAACCCGCCATAGTGCCACACGCAAGTGTGTCACGTTCCGGGATCAGCCAGTATACATCCGGTTTTTGTCGGGGGTCTAGAGATGGGGTACGATGTTTGGCCGTTTCGCGGCCTTCTGAGTACTCTGACAATAGACCCTCGACCGCTTCTTCACCTTCTTGCCCATGGCGTAGTGTGAAGAAGCAGGCCGGCATGATTGTGTTGTGTAGCGGGGGACAGATCGCCTCTCGCTACTCGATACTCTAATTGGATCGCACTGCGCTTACCATCAGGTGCAGTGTCGTAACTTTGCCGCACCAGGATAAAAAAAAAGAATTTGAAATAATACAATAGTACAATTCATCCATCAAGTGCCTATTTTGCAGCCTCTGGTCAATTGATCTATGACTGTTAGAAGCGTGATAACTCAGTCCCTTTTTGGGGACAAAAATGGGACAAGCTGATGGCCAATTTTGTTGTGAAAAATAGACTCTCCCATATTCAGAATTGAAATTAATTAATTATGTCATTTACCTTACATACTATTAACAATTGCACTGTATATCAATTTAAGGCAGATTTGTTCGGGAATATTGCTACAAATAATTAAAATTCATTCGACACTGAAAGATGCATTGTGGCGTGATGCTACCGAAGTACGGTAGCATGAAGCAAACTAATGTTAATGCGGTATCGGAACCGCAACTCGATGGAACATTATATTTGTTCTGGTCGCCGCATCTAGTACGTAGTACATATAGATCGATGCTCATAGGTAACTTTACTTTTGTTTTTAATGCCTAATATTTTACGTTTCTAGATATTTTAAAACGATATCACTTTCAGTTAGAATAGCTCATAGGCATTACAATGCCAGTTTAAATTATCCAATTTCCATGTTGACATTGCTTGGAATCAACCACCCCCAGGGCGGACGGCTGTACTAAAACGCTTTCCCCGTGATAACAAAAAAAGTTTCTTCGTTACGTTTTTCTTTACCATTAAAGCAAGCGATAATTAAAAATGAATATACACGTAACCATAGAAAAGACAGAGGTGTATGCCATTTGAGCTGGTTTCGAACATACTACTTTTTGACAGTTTAAACCACTACCAACTAGACAATTGCTGCTATTCAATAAATTATAAAAAAAATATACTACAAGTAAGTTAAATATGACAATTCAACAATGTGATAGCATGAAATGCCGCTGCGTAATAGAACTTAGAAAAGAGTTTATTGTATTTACGTGCATTTTATATGGGAAATCTTTTCACGCTCTGGGAAAGTACTTACAATTAATATTAAGGGCTATACATAACTTCCAGGGAATTATTTTTACGATATATCGAATCAAATTTTAGATTGGGAGTCATAAAAATAGTCGAAAAAAAACACTATATTATTATATATAAGATATACAAGGTTAGTCAGAAAGGGTTTACTAAGCCGTGGCCATAAAGTTTCGGTGACAAGGTTTACAATCGTGAATATCTCATCTCTTAAAGACAATATTTTTATTTTCATACAAAAATCAAATATTATTTATTTTTATTTCAAATACGCACAACCCTGTACGTATAGGTAAGAGAATTGAGTCAATTCCTACTGTGAAGATTTGTTTACAAATATTTGAAAATCGAGTGTGTAGATCATTTTGACGCGATGGATGCTCACGATAATTTGACTACTTTTGTTGTGTAGATGTTTTTGATTTTCTTGGGTGTATAGAATTATTTGAACACATTATGTGCTCATTTATATCTGCTGCTGACTGTACCAAGGACACATTTTTATGAAAAACTGTACATAACAATTATTGTTCTGTTTCATTAGTTCTATCTAATAGTATTTTTTAAAACAACAAATTTGGAGTGTCCATATTTTTTTTAAATCCGGACCAGTGTGTGCCGGCCCGCTGTTTAGCTTCACACTACGCCATGGGTTAATGAAGATGTCGAGGGTCTAGTGTCGGAATACTCAGGGGCCGCAACACGGTCAGAGATGGTAGCAACTCTCAAGTTTATTTGTATGAAGTTCTCTGACATTTGTAACTATTAGGTGCAAACCGCTTTATGTTTTTTTTATCCTGTCACCGCAAAGTGGCCACACTACACCTGATGGTAAGCATAGTCCCGTCCAGTTAGAGTATCGAGTAGCGAGAGACAATCTATCCCCCGCTACTCAACAATCATGCCGGCCTGCTTCTTCACACTACGCCATGGGCAAGAAGGTGAGAAGGTGGAGAAGCGGTCAAGGGTCTAGTATCAGAGTACTCAGAACGCCGCAAAACGGCTAAATATCATACCCCAACTCTAGAACCCTGAGAAAAACCGGATGTACACTGGCTGACCACAGAACGCGACACACTTGCCACTATGGCGGGTTTTACACCCTGTGTACGGTTGTCGCTATCCGGTCAGATCTGAGTATCCTACCACCAGCGAAATGATTCGAGAGTTCATCAGCGACTTTTAATGCTTAAAGTGTTCACTATTTGTGGAATCTTGTTTGTGTTAAGCTACTTTTATCCTTGACTGTACCACCCACGCGAAAGTTATATTTGGCATATAACAGTGGATTGGATTCAGCAGATCATGTTCCAAATTTAAACTAATGTAAGTAGAGTTAAGTGGCTTCTTATATTTTGAGAGCAACATCTGCGTGTTGTGTTCATCCTGCAGGAATGTTCCTGGTATCCTGCGAATCTGAATCTCTATCACTGTAATTAGTTGTCTATGTACCCTATCCAGGCACTCTCGGTTCAGTTGCAGCATTCAGCTTATGACTAACAGAGATCAAATTATGTGTTGTTACCCGACTATAGCGAAGCGTACATACATATACACTCACGCCTGTAATCCCCGAAGGGCTAGGCAGAGGTGTAACCCGTACACCGACTTATTGCCGAATTCATTACAGTCTCATACTGGGGTATACAACTGAGGAACCGATTTTACCGGAACGAGCCACTATGTTTTATCAGCTATCCAGCAAACAACGTACCAGCACCTTGTCAAACAAAAGAAACTGATTAAAAGGACTTGATGTGAATAATCCAATCTGATAACATAATTCCACCAATTTATTTACCAAAACCACTGAATAACTCAAGCATGCTCCATAACGAACTGATTTAAAAGCATGCCGCTTTTCTTCCTTATCTTAGCAGGTTTAAATATCTGATCTCGCTTGAATGAAGGCCAGATTGATGGCGTGCCTGCGTCGATAGTCAGGGTCGAATTTAGTGGGGCACTTGATCCCCAACGCCAAGGTTAGGGGGCTGAAGAAGTGTGACACTTTATTTGTTATTTATTCGACGATAGACATCATAGGAGTTTGGTTTTTGTTGTCTTACATACGCATTAATCGATGAGTGGTTTTTTGAGGCCTCTTGACCCATTAAATTACGTCACATCTGTACTTCCGAACGGGTAGACGTAGGTTCTATAATAGCGTTTTTTTTTACCTAAATAGGTTTGCGTTTGACCACTATCTCGCCTGATGGTAAGTGATGATGTGGTTTACGGTGGAGCACGCTTGCCTAGAAGATATCTATTCACTCTTGACTTAAAGATACCCAGATTATAATTTTCGGGAAATATAGACTCCGGCAAAGAGTTCCACTCTCTAGCGGTGCGCATGATAATTGTACTAGCAAAACGCTTCGTGCGCGCTGGTGGAATATCAACCATGTATCGATGACGCTTCGCCGAGTCTCTTGTCGCCCGATGATAGAAAGGGGTTGGGGGAATTAAATTATGTAATTCCAAGGCACACTCGCCGAAATGTATCCGGTAGAAAACCGATAAACTGGCAACTTTACGGTAGATATAGAGGTCTCATTACCATTCCCTACATCGAATCCTCAATAAATACTATGTTTTAATGAAAATTTTGCCCGAATTGAGAATCAAAGGAAGCACATATTGACAGTCAGCCTAAGTTATCTATATCTATATTGGCCAGATGTACACAGCGGCTTTATGATTTTATTCCCCATTGAAATACGACAATCCACCCCTGTCCTTGCAATTTCACGTGTCGTTTACGTTACGTTCACGTTACGTGTCGGATGAATGGAGTTGTTATTACAGAGTAATATTCGATGGGTTTCGCATGTGGAATGGAAATTATCATTATTTTAATTAATGTATTGATGGTTTAAAATTGTAGGGGAATTATTTGTTTTATTTGGGAACTTTAATATAGTAGTGTGTATTGTTAATTATTGCTTGCTTTAACGGTGAAGGAAAACATCGTGAGGAAACCTGCACACCTAAGAATACTCATACGAATTTCAAAGGTATGTCAAGTCTACCGACCCGCATTAGGCCAGCATGGTGGACTGAGGCCTAACCCTTCTCATTAACAGAGGAATGTTTAATACAGAGCTAGTATTATTAGTTCATTCAACCTTTTGGTTTGCTCAGGTTAAACCTGGGGTTTTTTGTGCCATAGGAATGGGTGTATTGCCAAAGAACCTATTGCACAGTATGTACCTTAGCTAATCGTTAGTATTTTGTTGTTGAGCTTGCTGAAGCTCATGGTGTGTTTAAGAATCTTCTTACTATAGCGCATGTATCTAAGTTAATGGATTTTGCTAGTGGAATTTAGCTATGTTTATGGAGACCTAACCCTGATGGGCTATTGTGTAGAGATTTGGGTGCGACACCTATTGACGATATTGTGACAGGTATAATTCTGATGCCACATTTGTTGTAATTCTTCGGCCAGCGGTAAGTACTTTTGTATTTTGTACTCGATGTTGCCTGCGGCTCTGCCCGTGTGGAGGTTATTTTTGGAAGAAAATCCATGGAGGTATCTTAAGCTATTATACATTTCTATATTTTGCTATCCCATAAGAAGCGTGCATTTTTCCGGGATAAAAAGTGGCCTTTATCATTTTCTGATCCCTAAACGGCTTCTATGCAAAAAATAATGTCGATCCCTTGCTCTGTGTAAAACGAAACTATCCCACAGGAACTGTACATTTTTCCGGGATAAATAGACTATAATCTATCTCTGTGCCAAATTTCAACCAGGTCAGTCCAGCCGTTGTTGCGTGATTGAGTAACAAACAAACATCCAAACATTCGCATTTATAATACTAGATAGATAGTGGGATTATTATCATTGTGAGATGTGAAGAATGATCATCGCCAAATTAAAGTAACACCGTTCCACGTGTACACATTCGATTAGATACGTTTTCTCAATGAAACCTTTTACTTTATTATACATTTGTAGCGTTCCGACGTTTCTTTAACGAAATGTGCGTAACATCAGTTTACTGGCTTACCGCCAAGCCACCAGAGATTTTCTCCGGCTTCTTCCCGCGTGACTTTTGACTGACGCGCGTTTGACACCACTGTCCCGCCATTATTTGCGGTGTGCCTTTGATTTTTTTTTATATTTGGAATTTGTGCGTAAATTGGAATTCACGTCTATCCGTCGTTGTGTCTTTCGTCGCTTTTTGTATGCCGTTGATTGATTGCTTAAGACTTTGTAATATTTTTTTGTTATTATGCAGCAGTGTTTATATTTGGTTTATTATAAGCAATGTCAAAATGGGATCTGTGAATATGTTTTTTATGTTCAAATTTTGAATAGTTGATTGGATTTTTTTAATTATGACTAAAAATTATCTGCACCATCTAACTGTGGAACAGTTTGCCAGCTCACGTGTCCCTACAAATCTAGGTCCTCCATTTAAGTCTGGCTTCTCCAGACGTAAATGTATTTTATTAGAGGTTACTGCCTCTTTGGTTCATTATTTGTCTCCCGCCTTGTTATGGAAGGAAGTGGACAATTTATATTTCCAACTCCTCCCTTTATATTTATTTGATTAATTTCGTTGCGGAATAAAAGACAGTTAAGCATTCCCAGAAACTCCGAGTTCCATTATTCGGTGTCGCATAAATGCGTGCCATTGCCGATCCTGGCTAGACAGGAGTTACAACAGCGGGTGTGTGATAGTCTCTAATAATACTGGGTCCTTTAAGCGTAGTGTGAAGAGGCTACCGCCAGCCCGGCACGATTGTGTCGAGTAGTGAGGGATGGTTGTGTCTAGGTACTTCATACTTTACCTGGACTATGCTTATCATCAGGTGCCAGAATATGAATGCTGAATCAATCAATGTTTTACTTTTTAAAATTAGCATACATCTTTGCAAAAAACAGAATAATTTGGTTTGAAAATCTTTAGTTTGTATATTACTGATATAAAATAAAACATGTACTTACGTCAGCTAAACAGTTCCCACGTTCACACAAAGTGGATCAAAAAGCAAGTTCCTCGTAATGGCAACGCAAACAATAAACGGATGGGAAACCAGTTTCTAAACTTGAGAGGATATTTTCGCCCGTATTAAAGTTGATAGTGTCAAAGCGGTTCCGGTGGCAACAGTGGAACAAAGCGGATATCTCGATGTGAACTATCGGGTGTAGAAAGCGAATGGTCGATAATAGAGTGAAAGTTGCAATCGAAGGATGTGCATTCAAATATCCATATTCACCATTCATACATACACTCACGCCTGTTATCCCCGAAGGGGTAGGCGGAGGTATAACCACACACATTTCGCCGAGTTCATTACCGTCCCATATGATGAGGACGGTAATGAAGTCGATCTAAAATACATAGAGTCTATCGCCATACCGAGCACAATAGAGTAGAGTTTCCTGTGTTTAATTTTATACATTATTCGATATGGAACCGAATATAATACGCAATAAAAACTCTT
This sequence comes from Laothoe populi, assembly GCA_905220505.1. Taxonomy (NCBI): domain Eukaryota; kingdom Metazoa; phylum Arthropoda; class Insecta; order Lepidoptera; family Sphingidae; genus Laothoe; species Laothoe populi. The sequence continues at coordinate 10,560,779 of HG992173.1, forward strand.
TTGTGAAAACATACAGAAATTGATTGAAAAATGAGTTTACAATATTTTTTTTTAATATTGGTAAGAGCAAAAATGGGTGCGTAGTGGGAACATTTCACTATTTCCCTCGCAAAACGGCACAGTAATGGCAATTCTGAGAGGTGACGTCACGGCTCATATCATGCATTCCTTTACAATTATCCCTTCCAGCTGGTTTGAATGGTGTCCTATTTAATTATTTTTGTTCGGATTCATAAAATTATTTCTATAAACGCTTTTAGGTAATGTTACTTGTTAATTAAAACAACTAATTAGTTGGTTGCGGTACGGACAGTCAAGACGAAAGTCGTAGGTTCGAAACCCAAGTGGCATACACCTCTGACTTTTCTAAAGTTATGTGTGTATTAGAATGTTAATTATCGCTTGCTTTAACGGTGAAGGAAAACGTCGTGAGGAAACCTGCATACCTGAGAGTTTTTCGAAGGTATGAGAAGTCTGCCAACCCGCATTAGGCCAGCGTGGTGGACTAAGGCTTTTTTTTTTATTATAATTATAACAACTACCCTATTCCAGACTATAGGCTGGTACTAAGTCTTTTGGGATAGAAAACCTCAATTTTACTTACTCGAAACCTTAGTACAGCAATCGTACCGCGTTCGCAATTAAAATCATATATCAACGGTAATGAGATTCGGTGGATACAGTATGACATGCAGTATAATGGATGTTTCCTTGCCTTATGGATAAAATTAAATTTGGAATGTTCGTAGATGTTATTATAAAACAGGTTCCGGAAAATCTGTTCAAAGAGAAGCTAAAAGTGTTAATGTGTTAATTGTTTCTCTTGATAGAAATATTACTTTTGGAGAAATTTATTCATCGCTTTAATTTAACAAAATCTTCGTTTGTTTATGTGATTAAGTTTTAGCATATTTACGATCATTTTGATTATGTAATTTCCATTATACATAGACGAGGTTTCATCTGATAACAACAATTATATAAACTGTTTTATTTTAAAATTATATGAAAGCTTACAGCACTTGGGAAAAAAGTTTTAACAATATTAAATAACAATAAATACACCGTACAGTCACACACAGTTCTGACTTCTGACCCCACACTAGGTAAAACCTGTATCGTGGGTTTCAATAACTTCGAGGGACTACGGTCCACATAAACAAATATCTGTCTGTCATACAAATAGTGGCGCAGCGGGTGAAGCCGGTTCGATTCCCGCACCGAACAAATGTGAGACAGACAGATATTTGTTTCGGGTCTGGGTGTTGTGGGACCGTAGTCCCTAGTAGTTCTTGATACAATTACACATGTTTGACCTAGTGTGGGGTCAGGACTATGTGTTTGACTGTTGGGTGTATTTATTTATAATCAATGTCTAAAACTGATCAACATACATACATACATATACACTCACGCCTGTAATTCCCGAAGGGGTAGGCATAGGTGTTACTAGTACACCCACTTTTCGCCGAATTTTGGTCCCATAATGTGATGGGGGGCGAGCCTATCGCCATATCGGGCACAAGTTCCAGACTCCGGGAAGTAGGAGTACTGAGAATTTCTAGATAGAAAAACCAAATATGACTTTACCCGACCCGGGGATCGAACCTGAGACCTGAGCACAGCAGTCATAACGCATGCGCAATTAAAACTGCGCTACAGAGGCAGTCCGTAGTAAAACCGATCAGTTATACATTAAACTCAATAAAGATATGAGTCGTAGTTAGCGGTAGAGCCGGGCGCGGGACCTGTGGCTTCCGCTTCCGTTCCAATGCAAATATTTACATGACTTGTTGTTTCAACTCTGGTTATGCTCGCAGTACGCCCGAGATCTGGCTTCCATTGTTATATCTGTTCTTCATTCGATGATGCATTGTTTACATTTTAAATTAGAGTTAGAATGGGGTTTAATCTGTTATATTTCACTCAGGAATTGAATTAATTAAATCAGCATTCATATCAGCCTTGTAATGGACGTTGTCCCACTGATGGGCACGGGCCTTCTCTACTAATTAGAGGAGTTAGACCTTACTCCACCACGCTTATCTAATGTGGGTTGGTAGACTTAACATACCATTGAAATTCTTATGAGAATTTCCAGGTATGCAGGTTTTTAACCGACTTCAAAAAAGGAGGAGGTTAACAATTCGTCGGAATCTTTTTTTATGTATGTTACCCGATTACTCGAAGACGCCTGGACCGATTCGAGAAATTCTTTTCGTGTTTAAAAGGGTATACTTCCCAGGTGGTCCCATTGGCACCAAGTCAGGATCTGATGATGGAATCTCAGAAAAATCAAAGAAAAACAATTTTTATAGTGACGCATAATTTGTTTTTTGTTGAAGTCGGTGTACTTTTTATGAATAAAAAACTTTTACTCATTTCATGATATTTTTCTTCATCGGTAACGATAATTAATAATGAATAAACACGTAACTTTAGAATAGTCAGAGGTGTATGCCATTTAGGTTGGTTCGAACCTACGACATTCGTCACGGCCCGGCAGTCCGTTGGGTATATTTATTTAATGACGACTAATCTGAATGACACAGCATGTTTTACCAATTAGATTTCCCCGAAACACGACAAAAACGATTTTCACACCGGGTTACGCGCCATTTTTTTTCATTTCCCGCCATGATTGATTAGTCATGCGTTATGGTCCCGTCACAAAACCGCACGGACCAGACAAAATTAATATTTTCTGCAATTAGTGTTGGATGCAGGCCAAACATTCCATCTGTCTGTGTTGTGTGTGTAGTTTTTTTATGCGTTAGTCACAATGTGTATCGGATAGTGGGGCAGGTCCGATGTTAGTTGGTGACGTCATTTGTCTTGTTGGCAAGTGCCTTACTGTTGCTTTGTTGTGTGGTGGTTTTCGTGTGGGATGATAGGTGGTATTGAACTATTTAAAAAAATTGTTTAAGTTTGCATATTAAATATGTTAATGGAAATTGTACTGGTAAATTGTATTGGTATTGACTATTCAGAACTGTGCAAATGTAATTTTGGTGGTCAAAAGTAGGTTGGCTTTGAGGTACGCGACAGAGTTTCCGCCGCGACACGTTCATACTGTATTAAATAACTAGAGCCCTACTCTGTAGAGAAAATATGACACTAAAATAACATTAAAGTGTCGCGTCCCGGGATTAGCCAGTGTACATTCTGTTTTTGTCGGGGGTTGGGATACGATATTTGGCCGTTTTGCGGCCTTCAGAGTATTCTGACACTAGACCCTCGACCGCTTCTTCAACTTCTTGCCCATGGCGTAGTGTGAAGAAGCAGGCCGGCATGATTGTGTTGAGTAGCGAGGGATAGATCATCTAATTGGACGGCACTGCACTTACCATCAGGGGTGGTGTGGTCACTTTACCGTGCCAGGACAAAAAAAAGTACACAACACAAAACTACATGTAAGGGTTAAATATAAAGCTAATAAAGGTCATTAATCCTTGAGTCACTGTGATCGATTACCAAACGTGGCCCTTATTTCTGCGTGTTTTATGATTCACCTTCGTATGTTATTTTGGGCCGGATTTAGTATTATGAGACGAAAGACAGACTTGGCGTATGTCGGCTTATAAACAGACGCATTAACTGCACATATAAAAATCAATCTCGACTTAAAAATATTTAAATATATCCAAATGATGAATGTGAGTGCACGGTTTTGGCAAATTGAGGGCAATTTAATTGTAAATTGTATGTTTTCACGTTTTTGAAATGAACCAAAATGATTCTGTAATAGTAAACATGTTTTTAGCGGTAAACAAAATAATTTATATACTCTGGTCATGTTTTGCTATATGAAGATCTATATATGTTGAACATATTGTACCTACAATGTATATCAAACGACAAGCGATAATTTTTTTTTTATTTATTTAACAAACTTTATATATATTTTTTTTTATTATCCTGGCACGGCAAAGTGACCACACTGCACCTGATGGTAAGTGCAGTGCCGTCCAGTTATAGTATCAAGTAGCGAGAGACAATCTATCCCTCGCTACTCGACACAATCATGCCGGCCTGCTAAAGTATAGGCGGACTTAATGCTGTTAATATTTTTGCTTCGAACCAACGACCTTCCGTTTGTGAGTCATTAATTCGTCCACTACGCTATGAATGTCAATAGAGTAAATGAGAGAATTTTGATAGTGAACACACAAGCCGCATAGTTTTTATGTGTGTCGTATCCTATACGCTGTGTGTCACATTTTATACGTTGCAGGTGCGTGTATCGCGTTGTTGGAAAACACAGTATCGGCTTATCTGTGTAATGTTGATTTTACGATTCATTTTTAATTATTTATTTGTACATGTGATTAAAAAACAAAATTATACTTTTATGTTTGTGTGCTACGGTCGATGTTTGTTTGATACATTTTAACAACGTGGAAGTGATATCGGATTACGTTTATAGCGTTTTTATTATTTTGCGCTGATTACAAATTAGTTAAGGTATTTGAATTTGGAACGTACGGTTGTTCCAATTTATTAACTTTTTTTTGGCAATTGCTAATAAAAATATAATAAAATAAATATAACAATGTGGAATGGTCCTGGAAAAAATCACGGTCAAACGCAATACATTATTCATCAGTTTATATCAATAAAAATAATAATAAAGAAACTATCTCTGAAATAAACTGAAATGCGAATATTTCCATCACACCAGTCAGTGCGGAACAAATTATAGATCATATTTTATCTGTCAGCATTGACGGAACAAGTGAACGAATGGTTCTTTGAATGTACGAAAACGCTATGAATAATTTCCCGCCAATGAAATAACAATTCTTAAATTTCGAATAATCGTATCCGAGCGATGTTTGCTGCAAATATTTGAAGAATAAAGTAGAATTAATGAATGAAAAGTATAAAGTTTTGCAGTTTTTTTTAAAGAAAATAACTATTCCAATTCATCGAGCAATTAGACCGACCGATAAATAATCAGGTCAGTAGGGTTTTGCACGTTTTGTTTCGATTCTCAGTTGAGAACGAATGAATGAACATGAGTATTAAATTATACAGAGTATACAGGCTGTATTGAAACTTATAATTTAAACTGACTAACAACTGCCTCGGTGGCGCAGTTGTAATTGCGCATGCGTTACGACTGCTGTCCTGAAGTCTCGGTTTCGATCCCCGGGTAGGTTATATGTATGTATGTTGTATGGAATATCTGGCAATATCGATCTGATCATGAACATTTCACTAGTAAGCAGCTGGCTTATGTCCGAGTGCTACATTTATTATTTTTCAGTATGAATGATGTGAGTTTTAAGGAAGAGTTCGTTTTTTAAGTTGATAAAGCGGGTTACCTTTTGCTTAGCTTTCCCTTATCAAAATTATAAATTTTCCTGTGCCAATTTGCCTTCATGGCAAATATTATTAGTGCGTATTTCCACTTGATTTATAATAATTTTTCACTTGATATAACAATAGTGTGGGTCATACAATAATAAATATTTATTTATATACACTTTTAGTTAAGACACACCCTGTTGTATATTTTCCTTATAAATAAAAAAAACGATTCACAGTCCATCTCTCCCTATCACACCAGAACAGCTCGAGCTGGCTTACGGGGCCCATATTCGTGGTGCCTACCCCGGCTTAAGAGGTTCTCAAATCCCTATCTTTGTCGCACCATGAAGCTGTGCAACAGTTTGCCGGCCCACGCGTCTTTCCTATAATTCCGAGTCCTTTGACCCCTTGAGTACCGAAAGATATTAAAAAAGTAAAGTAGTACGGAGTAAATAGAAGCACAAAACAATTTTATTTACATAACATTAAAGTTGAAAATAGTATGTAAAAACGGCGAGTGTGTTGCCAGTGTTGTGGAGCACCGGCGTTCCCATTGGGACGTGACTGGTTAAGCCTAATGTGAAAAGTTAGGCATGATTGTGTCGATTAGGTATAGTTGTCCCTCGCTACTTGATACTCTGATTGGACGGCACTGCGCTTACCATCCGGTGCTTGTTTCTTGGCCGTGGAAGGGTAACTGATAAAAATTTCCAGTAACAAAGTTCCTCGCACTATAAATCCAGATGTCACACTGCAGAAACAATTTGAAAGTTTTATTTAACTTCATGAATAACACTGTAACTGACTGGTGACTGGTTAATTAACTTTATGCGTAATGGCGACGTTGGACACCCAACGTTAAAAACATAATATGGGTTAAACTGTTTTCATTTGGAAGTATTTCTGTTTGTATATTAACCCTAGAACTACAAACTGGGGTAGATGTCTTTATAATAAACTAGATGATGATTGATTGATTGATTGATGGATTTTATTTTTGGAAGAAAAGGTATACAATCCGTGGAAATGCTATGGCATAGGAAGCGAGCATTTTTCCGAAATATAAGTAGCCTATGTCATTTTCTGATCCCTAAACTGCCACTATGCAAAAAAATCATACCGATCCCTTGCTCTGTGAAAAACTCTAGTATCCCACGGGAACTGTACATATTTCCGGAATAAAAAGCCTATGTGCTATTCTAGACTATAATCTATCTATGTGCCAAAGTTCAACCAGATCCGTCAAGCCGTTGTAACGTGATTGAGTAACAAACATCCATCCATCCTTCCATCCATCTAAACATTCGCATTTATAATATTAGAAGGAAGTAGGATAATACTAGCCCTGTATATTGTCCCACTGCTGGGCACGTGTCTCCTCTCCTAATGAGAGGGGTTAGGCCTTAGTCTACCACGCTGGCCTAATGCGGGTTGGTAGACTTCACACATTTGTAATTCTCAGGTATTGTAAAAATGGGGTTGTAGTGAAAGTGATTTAAAATTATTTGTACTAATTCTGATGATCGTTATGCGTAAAAATACAATTCAATAGAGTGCAATATCCTATAACTTGCTTAATATTTCACCATTGATAATTATTATGATAACATCATATACTAGAAATAGAAAGCAATAAAATCCGCCAACGTATGGCGTCATAACAAATGAAATGACGCGCCGCGTCACTCAATTTTGAATCTTAATAAAAGTGGCAGCGAATGGTGTAAACGGACATTTTTTTATCCTGGCACGTCAAAGTGACCGCACTGCACCTGATGGTAAGCGCAGTGCGGTCCAATTAGAGTATCGAGTAGTGAGAGACGATCTATCCCCCGCTACTCAACACAATCATGCCGGCCTGCTTTTTCACACTACGCCATGAGCAAGAAGGTGAAGAAGCGGTCGAGGGTCTATTGTCAGAGTGTCAGAAGACCGCAAAATGGCCAATCATTGTACTCCAACTCTAGACTCCCGAGAAAAACCGGATGTACACTGGCTGATCCCGGAACGCGACACACTTGCGTGTGCCACTATGGCGGGTTTTACACCCTGTGTGCGGTGGTCGCTATCCGGGCGGATATGAATATCCTACCACCAGCAAACTGATTTGAACTGGGTATTACCACTGACTTAAAACTGTGTTGCAACTTGAGATTCTTGTATACATATAAATACGCACTCACGTCTGTAATCCTCGAGGGGGTAGGCGGGGATGTTACCATTACAACCACATCACGAGCTTATTAACATGATGTGATACGGAGCGAGCCTATTGCCTTACAGGTCACACTTCCAGACTCCGGGCTGATACTGAGTATTCCGGTTTAGAATAGGTAAAATAAAATAAATAACACCCAACAGTCACACACATAGCCCCGACCCCACACTAAGATACGAGTCTTGTGTTGTGGATACCAGGGACTACGAAAGACGCACCCTCTCACAACACCCAGACCCCGGACACAAATATCTGTCACACAGACATTTGTCCCGGTGTGGGAATCGAACCCACGGCCTCTCGTTTCACAGCCGGCTACTTGCCAACTGCGCCACGGAGGCTGTCATAAAAGAATAAGTAGTGTATCGAGAATTGTAATAGCGCTGCATTTCAAATTGAATGTCGTGTATCATAATTAGCACTCATTAGACACTAAAATCCATAAATGTTTTTAGACTCTCGCGTTTTGAATACATATTATAAAAATTAGGAACGGGTCTTAATCGTCGTCTGACTCTGAGTCAGCCCGTGACCACGGCCGATGCAACTCGGTCGAAACGTCGGGAAATAATTGTGGTATTTATACCATTAAAGTATTGCGCGATTAAGACCCGTTCCTAATTTTATAATACTAAAATCCATATTAAATCTACACCTATGAGAAAATTCCGCCATTCTATCACCGAAATAACCGGTCAAAAACTACAAAAACAACGAATTTAAACGCTACCACAAATGAAATAGAGTTGGTTTTAAAGCGTGCCGTGCATTCACGTCAGTTATCAAATTATTTGTTTTATTGCATGATTATTATTAAATTAAATTTTATTGTGGACGGTAAATGTCGCATGTCGGAGCTTTTATTGAGTGGTTATTGCGCGCATTGCCCGGACAGTGTGGACTGATGTGATTTACTATTTTTCAGAGCGCGTGTATAGTAACACTGTAAGTGTTTATTGGTTTGTAAGTGGCGGCCTAGACTAGAAATTTACGTAAATGTGGTTTTGAATTCTACAAGTTTTGTGTTTTTCGTCTAGTGTCGTGACACGTCAGTGAAGCTTTAACAGGGCGGAAGTCAAAAAATACTAGATTGCTGCCAGATAAAAGCTTAGAAGTCGTTGTATTTCAAAAACTAAAAACGTAATAGTTTTTAAACACTTAGTGCATCTTTTTTTGTTTTGTTTACACACATTTTTTTCCTCGTAAAGTAAGAGCTTTTGACTTTTGCATTGTTGGTTTTGGCTGTGACTAGCCATGTGTGTCGAATTCTGCTTAAAATTCACAGTAATAAGAAAAGTTTTTTAATTCATAAAAAATACACCGAATTTGGCGAAAAGTGGGTGTACTAGTTACACCTCTGCCCACCCCTTCGGGGATTACAGGTGTGATTGTATACACCGACTTCAATTAAAAACAAATGTGTTCCTATAAAATTTGATCCTGACATGGTACCAATGGGACCACCTGAGAAGTATATCCTTTTAAACATACATAAAAAAAGATTCTGACGAATTGAGAACCTCCTCCTTTTTTGAAGTCGTTTAAAAATAATCCTAAGCACTAAGTGAAAAGGGCGCTAATTATCGGTGACAGAATTTTCAGAATCCAATTGGTAGTTTCACATAAACCCCTGACATCCATAGTTATAAAGTATAAACTCAATTATTGCGTATAGTAATGGGTAGGTCAAACGTAGTTCATCAATCTCAGAGAATACCTTTGGGAATGTGTTGTTTTTTGTATCATGAATGAGAAATATTTGATTTGCCAATTCCATTTCCTTTCGATTCGGCTGTACAGGAGGGTTACTCTTGACACTCGATTCCAACTTAAGATTGGGATTGGGTTCGAAAACCAATTGGCACTGTTGAACGCAAGAACAGCGCTCGATTTAACTGAATACGGCGATTTTTTAAATAACTAAATGAAATAGAGTATTAACAATTGATAGTTCGTAAATATTCTATTTCATTTAGTTCAGTGATAGTTCAGTTCCAATATCTTTTAGATTGGAATTGAAACTGTATCGAGTTCGAGATTGGAATCGATTTCAAGACTAGGCCTACAGGTCGGCAGTCGGCTGTAAAAATCAGTAGGCCTACTCTTGAAATCAATTCCAATCTCGAACTCGATACAGTTTCAATTCAAATCGAGAAGATATTAGAACTCTAACTCACTCAACTAAATAAAATTGAATATTTAAGAACTAGCGATCGTGAATAGTCTATTTCATTAAGATGCTAGAAATTCCCCGTATTCAGTTAAATCGTGCGCTGGTGTTGCGTTCAAGAGTGCCAATGGTACAGTTTTCGAACCCAATTCCAATTTGAAATTGCAATCGAGTGTCAAGTAACCCTCCTGATGACTGAATGATGAATCAGTTTACAATACGTCAAAGCCTCAGTGGCGTAGTTGTAATTGCGCATGCGTTACGACTGCTGTGTTGAGGTCTCAGGTTCGATCCCCTGGTCGGGTAAGTGATATTGGGTTTATCTATTCAGAAATACTCAGTATCAGTCCGGAGTCTGGCGTTGTGGGATAGGCTCGCCCTCTAATATTTTATGGGACCGTAATAAATTCGGCGAAAAGTGGATGTACTGGTTACACCTCTGCCCCCCTTCGGGGATTACAGGCGTTAGTGTATATGTATGCATGAAAACCTCAGACGTAAATTTCAACATTTGTACCTTTTGAATATATTTTCACTTAATTAATATACCTACATACATATTTATTCCTTTTCATTTCAACAAAATGTCTGACATGTTATTCATTTCGCCATAAATTACTTTTATACATCAAAGTAAAATTAAACGTATTTCAAGTTATTTAAAGCTTAATATCCTTTAATGTTTATGTACGCATTTTTTCAAATTAGTTACTGTACATAAAGAAGGGTTAAAGACTTATATTTATGCTGCGGACAACATATTTGTATTACATGTATAATAATCCCGTGTGTTAAGCATTCGTTGTCTACCTATCCATTTGGTGATATTGCGTGAAGCTATTTTAATTATTTGCATAGCCTGGTAGAGTCGCGTAAGCCTAGTTGGTTGCGGTACGGACTGACAAGACGTAAGTCGTATGTTCGAGACCCAAATGGCATACACCTCCGACTTTTTGTAAATTACGTGTGTTTTAATTGTTAATTATCAATTGCTTTAACGATGAATAATATCGTGAGGAAATCTGCATAGCTGAGAATTGACATAAGAATTTTGAAGATATGTGAAGTCTACCAACCCGAATTAGGCCAGCGTGGTGGCTTAGACCTAATCCCTCTCATTAGTGGAGAAGATCCGTGCCCAGCAGTGGAACAATGTTTAAAGTATTTTTTATTATTTTCTAATATTATTGCCTGACAAAATATTCCAAAAAATATACGGCTGAGCTTCTTGGTGCTTCTTCACAGTACCTACAGCGGGCATTTTCAAAGCATCAAGAGAGGTATCAATCCTACTGATATTATAAATGCGAAAGTTTGGATTGATGGATGGATGTTTGTTACTCAATCACGCTACGGCTGGACGGATCTGGTTAAAATTTGGCAAAGAGATAGATTATAGTCTGGAATAGCACATAGGCTACTTTTTATCCCCAAAAAATGTATAGTGCCCGTGGGATAGTTTAGTTTTTCAGAGAGCAAGGGATCGACATGATTTTTTGCATAATGGTAGTTTAGGGATCAGAAAATGTGTGAAAATATGTCACTTTTTATCCCGGAAAAATGCACGCATACTGTGGGTTAGCAAAATATTGAAAGGTGTAATAGCTTAAGATGCTTCCATGGATTGTATACCTTTCCTTCCAAAAATAAACTCCACGCGGGCGGAGCCGCGAGCAACATCTAGTAATTTATACTATTAACGTGTAAAAATGCTCACAACTTTGCTTAATAAATATTTAGATTTTGAATTTATTTCCTCGTATCAATGTTAAATATCATTGACTAATCACTATAGTTAATCCCAATGATTATAAAAGCACAATGCAATTTACCGTTTAATTCTATTTGTTATATCGCAGTCGGTTATCGTCTCGCGCAAATTAATTAAAAACACTTTCATAATGCGCACAATCGGAGCTCTTGCGCTTTGTTTCGTTCAAACTTGCCCATTTGTTCGCGTTTTATTCATATTTGCGGGCTCCGTTTGGAGCGGAAGCGTTTAAAATAGTTTTACTGACATTTAAGTAGAACATGGCTTAAGAGTGTCTGTGACTGGATTCTATTATATTAATACGTGAAAAGAAAACTTTGTACCGTTCTTTAAGAATATTGCGTGCACGGTGGAGTGTAATATTCTGAAGGTGCAAAGGTTGCAAGATGCAAAATATTCATTGTTCACGTACGAACCTACTCTCCAGGCCGCCATGATTGTGTCAAGTAGCAATGTATAGTTGTGTCTCGTTACTTGATAATCTACCTGGACGACATTGCACTTACTATCAGTTACAGTGTGGTCACTTTGCCAGGATTAAAAAAAACTAAAACGTATATTGACTGCCTCGGTGGCGTAGTTGTAATTGCGCGTGCGTTACGACTGCTGTGCTGAGGTCTCGGGTTCGATCCCCAGGTCGGGTAAAGTGATATTGGATATTTTTATCTAGAAATTCTCAGCATTAGTCCGGAGTCTGGAATCTGTGCCCGGCATGGCGATAGGCTCGCCCCCTATCACATTAGTGGACAGAAATTTGGCGAAAAGTGGGTGTACTGGTTACACCTCTGCCTATCCCTTCGGGGATTACAGGCGTGAGTATATATGTATGTATGTATGTATATGTATACTAAAACGTGTGTGGCATGACTCCACCGTTCGAAAGTGTGCATATGCTTCAAAGTATGTCTATTGCATCTAACAGATTGTTCTGAACTATTAAAACGTTTTACATCTTCCACAAGCCATCAAACTCAACACTTCAGACATTTCAAATGTCAGACAGTTTTATTGATGGCGCCAATAATGGTGTACAGCAGAATTGTTTGCGTGGGAGTTTACTGCTGCAACTGTGGTGGCAGGATCTTGTGGTCACGTATGACGTCACTTCCTTGCACACCGCGAGCTATGATAGAATCTTGATACATTCACGAGCTAATATTAATGCTTTGCAATTCTTCAAGCTGTGGAAAAGTTTGCCGGCCTACGTATTCCCTCCTTCCTATGGGTCGTATAAACGTAGTGCATAGAAGCTACTCAGCAGGCCGGCACAGTAGAACAGAGAACTATCTCTTGCTACTTGATAGTCTAACTCAATAATACCCAAGTGGTCTATTTCGACCTACATGGGTCGACGAAGACCTATGCCCATCATATGTGATGTGTGTGACTATGTGAGCAAAAACAAGAATTAGGGGTCTATGGGATGTAAACTGGGGTCCACACCTCCTACATAAACCACTAAATTGATGTCAAATATTGAAAATTTTATATCAAAGCACCTGGTTCATTCCTGTAGGCCTACTCTTGAAATTCCAATTCCAATTTCGAACTCGATACAGTTTCAATACCATTCGAGAATTTGAAATTGGAACTCGTAACTCACTCAACTATTTTATTTAGTTACTAAAAATTCCGCCAAATTCAGTTAAATCGTGTGCTGGTGTTGCGTTCAAGAGTGCCAATTGTACACTTTTCCAGCCCAATCCCAATTTAAAATTAGAATGGAGTGTCAAGAGTAACCCTCCTGGTTTTATTGGTTTATTTCCTGGTTCGATCTGGAAATGCGGATTGAGATTGCTTATTGAAATTGGCCATAAGTTGGACATCAGTCCAAAACACATTTGAAGTTGGTGAATTTTTCAAAAATGCAATAGTAGCTTAGTAGGGGAGACCCCCTGGGTCTCCATCTAATGGGTAGACACCCAAAACCGACAAACATGGCAAGGGGTCTATGTGACAAAAAGTTTGGAGACCTCTAGTCTAACTGAACTGCACTGCGCTACCATCGGGTACCGTGTGATCACCTACTAGGAAAAAAATACAAAAACCGACAACTTTCTGGTTCTGCTACAGTGGTAATTACTCATACGAACCGATTTCTGTGGACAAATTCTTTGCTTCGCAACCATGTGCATCCCGATCGGAATTAACCGAATTAAGGTCAACGAATATGTATGTGACTGCTGCGAATTTATTATACTTTATAAACGCCACTTAATTAATTGTATTTATGCGTTGTGTAAATTTAATGCAAACGTTAAGACGTACTTTAATGTGTCATTAAATGTCATCTATTTATTACATGTTGGAATGGTTTGTTATTATTGCATTTGTTACTGGCGACTTGGCTAGTATTTCATAATACGTAGCATAAATATTGCTTTGTAATATTACGACCGATGAGCTGTTTTGTCATAAAAGTATACAGTAAATAATCCATCGCATCTTACAGTAAAAGCAACCGGTCATGGACATGCATAAAGCTTGAAAGATCGTAGAATTTTTAAAAAAGGAATGGATATTCTAAAACTTTAAAAATCTCAGTTTTTTTTATCCTGGCATAAAGTTACCACACTGCAACTGGTAAGCGCAGTGCCGTCCAATTAGAGTAGCGAGAGACAAACTATCCCCCGCTACTCAACACAATCATCCCGGCGTGCTTCTTCACACTACGCCATGGGCAAAAGGTGAAGAAGCGGTCGAGGGTCTAGTTTTTTTTTAGTGCCTTGATAGGCAGACTAGCAGACGGGCCACCTGATGATAAGTAGTCACCGCCGCCCATTGACTTCTGCAATGCCAGGGCACAGCAAACACAGGGTCTAGTACTCAGAAAGCCGCAAAACGGCCAAACATTGTACCCCAACTCTAGACCCCTAGATGTACACTGGCTGATCCCGAAACGCGACACACTTGCGTGTGCCACTATGGCGGGATTTACACCCTGTGTACGTTGGTCGCTATCCGGGCGGATTTGAATACCCTATCACCAGCGGGCGTCGGTGTTTTTACCAATGGTACAATCCCGCTTGACATGGCTCAGTCAAACTATAGATAGAACTGATTAAAGCTTGGATTTATTATCACTTACTAAATAAAAAAATATCATCCTCAATTTTTTTTCTACATGTACTGCAATTGTCTCAATCCAAATACATACTAAACTGATATGTATAATATGTAAATTTAATGAATAAGAAAATGTTTTTAGAAAGGCTCTTAAAAATAAATAAATATACTAACCTATTTAATATATTACGCCACCATTTCAATCCAATTACATATAAATGTGAAGTTTAATAAATATTTGAACGAGATATTTCCATTCACCCATTCATCCATTCATTCGTTCGTTCGTTCGCTAATGAATCGCGTACCTCGTGCCTTGCACCTCTGCGAGAAGTTTGAAAACTTATTGTTCTTTCAAGGTGCCAGGCTTATTGGTATTCCAGTGTCTGGATATAATCCATTTAATTCAATGTTCTACTACTATTTAGTATTTAACAGTCTGACTGAGGAAGATAATGGTTTTTAAATAGCATTGCGGCTCACAACACGGTCGTATCGTATCGTCGTATCGCAAACGACACACGCGGTATGCGTAAAAATGTCTCTTCATGCATGCCGTTTAACATAAAGAACAACAGATGTGCGGGAGCCGCAACCGTGCTTTTTTTTATTCTGGCACGACAAAGTTACCACACTGCACCTGATGGTAAGCGCAGTGCCGTCCAGATAGAGTATCAAGTAGCGAGAGACAGTCTATCCCTCGCTACTCAACACAATCATGCCGGCCTGCTGTTTAGCTTCGTCACACTACGCCTAAAGAGACCCAGCATCATGGCACCAGGATCATCAGGATATGCTCTAAATTGTTTAAAAACGCACAATATGTTTAGTTAGAGATAAATAGTAATAACAACAAGTTAAGTATTTCGTAAATATCTGTGGGTAGATTGTGAGGATAGGACTTATTTATCAGACATATCGAGGGTATTTCATAAATATCTGTGTGTAGATTGATGATAACTACCAACTGCCTCCACTGCCTGTATCCACCTTAAATAGCACTTTGAATTTTTCAATGCGTTATTCTTCTTTCTTTGTCTTCCCATTATTTTGCTGGCATACAAAGCTCTGTTATCACACCGTATAGTGTTAAACTTTACACCGCTACGAGATGTTTATTTATAAAGATTTCTCACGAAAGTTTTATAAAGGTTCAAGTTTTACTTTGGTGATATGATTTTGTTATTGGATGACGGCGCGTGTTTAGATGCATAATGTATTTGCGTATTTCGGTAAGTTTTATAAAACCACGGCGATACGGGCTTTGAAATAAAAATGCTACGTTAATAATTTTGCAATGTATCAAAACGAAAATTTAAAAGAACCGAGTAGTCTGTTTCATAAAATACAAATGTTTCTTTTTAAATATAAATATTCTTTCAATTTCAATTTCTGACAACCTCTGTGGCGCAGCGGGCAAGTAGCCGCCTGTGAAACCAGTGGTCGTGGGTTCGATTCCCACACCGAGACGTGTCAAAATAAGAAACCCAAAGATAGAATTTGGTGGTAAACAGAAGGTATTATTGTATGGAAATTAGTTTAACGTTTAGTTACGAAAATTCGGAACAGCCTACTGTGTGGCACTGCGTTGTCTCATTCTGATACCTGATTAACTGATAACTGTTTAATATTGTAGTCTTTTTGTGGAAGCATCTGGTGGGAAGTTGCCAAATATTTAAAGTGGTAGAGCAAAACTGTGTTTACTGCATGAATAGGTCGGGCTAAATCCCAAAGTCCTTCCCAAGGCAGATTCCTTATAGGCCTGCAACGTACCCATATTTGTTTTGATATTGTGGGTGCTTATGCGTGATGGAGATTATTTATCATCAGGTGATCCACATGAGCTCATTTACCATCAAGTGGTCCACTTGTGATGATGTACTTCATTGGATAAAATTAATATGGTGAAAAACTGTAGGCAGCGGCTTTGCTGTGCCCTGGTATTGCAGAAGTCTATGGGCTGCGGTGACTACTTACCATCAGGTGGCCCGTCTGCTCGTCTGCCTATCGAGGCACTAAAAAAAAAACTAAACTGTAGGTACAATATTTACTACGTCATTCTGTTAAGCATGTCCATTTGCAATCGATGCCTGTACCATGTACTGTGAAAAAGGTTACTTTATCGCACCATTCACCGCTTTATAGCCTAAAAATCTCGTAAACACAAAACATAACCATCAATTATTGTGGAGAAACTAATAAAAAGCACTTTGAAAATCCATTTTACGCGCGTTTTAAGCACACACAAGAGAGGCGACCGAGCGAAGATGGCGGCTCGGTAAATTTTGAAATAACGCCCTCTAGCGAGCGAAATAGGCGTTTAGTGTTCACATATGTTTTGCTAAGCGTTGTTTAGTGATGCCTGGTATATTCTTATTACAGGCACTTTAATTTGTGGAACTTCAAATGTTATGTTTTAGGCCTCGTGGTGAATGGTGGAATGGAATGGTCAAGTAATATCAAGAGTAACAAGTTTACTGATCATCCAATTGTTTCTTGGACATAAATACCAGCAATAGACTAATTTACTGTTTTTGGGAAACCGTTTTATTTTATTCTTCATGACCTATGTTATTATAATATTATCGTGTGATTTTTTGTTGGAATGTAATGACAAATTACAGAAGACCTATGGCTGAGTTTCTTGGTGCTTCTTCTCAGACCAGTTGGCATTTCCGAAGCACCGGTAGACTTAGATTTTAACATTACTATGACATGTAAAAAGTGCCCCTAGTGGCCTAATTTACAAAATAAATGATTTGATTTGATTATCAATAATAAACATAAAACATAAGTTTTCAAGATTTAATTTCCATTTTTATAAACCTACTTTATTTTTCCCACCAAAACGCTACCAACTGTCATGGCCTCTCGTGTGACGTTACCATCTGCAAAACTACTAGACGTTTATCTCAGAGCGTTATAAATGATTCGAACGGTGACGTCATGCATGACTCATAGGTGTTTTATGTCATGTGACAAAATGCTTTATTTTAACATATTTGTTTCTTGAAAATATTAAATAATCACATATAAATTAACAAATTACAAACTAAAATCTATTATATAAAACAAAATTATATCAGGTTTTCACTTACGTACTGTCAACGACCCTATTATAAGGGATTTGATAACCACGGACAATATATATTCTACTTCTCTATCGTAATATAAATTCTTCAAATGCTTTACTATTTTTATAGACATCAAAACCAGAACGTTGTTTCATGTAATTGCGGTTGAATGAGTACAATATAAAAATGGTAACGAATAGCAACACAGGCGTCGCGTTTGGTTTACGATAGAGTTGGCAACCGTCCTGTGTTCCCAGGACATGACCTAGTTTTATAGTGTCCTGGATAGTTTTTAAGAAGCGTCCTGGGTTTTGAAAGCGCCCTGATATGTCCCTGCATTTTAGAATCCACGCGTTACTTTTGAAATCCTTATGTTAGTTAGTCTCTCGCGAGTTTTCGCGCTTATTTATAACAAAGACACGTCCTGTTATTTTGCTGGATAGTCCTGGTTTGCCCAACTTCAAATAATAGTTTTTTTAAATTCGGGGCTGGCAACACTTTCTTTTTATACTGGCACGGCAAAGTGACCACACTGCACCTGGTGGTAAGTGCAGTGCTGTCCAATTAAAGTATCGAGTCGTGAGAGATAATCTATCCCCTGCTACTCAACACAATCATGCCGGCCTGCTTCTTCACACTACGCCATGGGCAAGAAGCGGTCGAGTCTATTGACAGTACTCAGAAGGCCGCAAAACGGCCAAACATCCTAATCCAACTCTAGACCCTCGATAAAAACCGGATGTACATTGGCTGATCCCGGAACGCGACACACTTGCGTGTGCCACTATGGCTATCCGGGCGGATATGAATATCCTACCACCACCCTAGTTTACGATGTTATAAATTTTACGCAACATCTGGAGTTAATATAATACAATATACCGACTGTACTAACTCTCGAATACCAAGTATTTTCATCGGAAATTAAATTTATTTCTTTATTGTTTCAGGTATGTAACGAGAAGAATGCAAGATACGAATCAAAATTTGCACATGGTACCTTTATTTTCTCCCCAACACGAGAAATTTACGCTTCATATGAATTCATATGGAAGAGAATCCCTCAACGGGGGAAAATATTGTCTCTTTATAATATGAAATAACAATTCACCGGCGGCCCTTTCTATATTAAGATAAGCTGTTTGAATAATATCTACTTATGTTTGTGAAACACTATTTTGCTATAATTTACGTTTCGTCGCGTTTATTCCATGCCCGAAGGACTGCAACGAATTTGTGGTATGTATGTATTTATACTTTTATAGCCAGAAACCGGCAAATAAGCAAGGAAGGGTCATCCATAATTACGTTACATGTTAAGGTAAAATGGAAGGGTTCAGAAAAGTACATCTTGGACAAGTTTCGTGACACCCTTTAAATCTATAAATTATACAATAATGGATTTTAAGAAATGAAAGAAAGAAGTATTTTCTTTAACTAGTCTTATGGTGTCTTCCGTACTCGTTTAGTGATTTATAGGGCATTTGCGGCGGCATACACAAGGCGCGTCAAAATTAGCTCTACGAGCATGCGGTCTAACCGCTAATGCACTTGCTTGCTAGGCGCTGGCGAAAATACAGTAGGCTTTAGGACGCGTCCGAGTGTAATGTTTTTTTACGCACCTGGTGTGTGGTGCGGTATTCTTGTATAGAGTTTTGGAAAACACACATGTGTGGCCGCATATACATTACGCACTTAAAAATAATAGTTCTTTTTCGCCGTTGTATTAAGATATGTTATTGTACTTCTGTGTACCGGAACCGACAAACAAAATCCCATAAATCATTGAATTGAATGATCAATTGAATTTGTTTGCTTTTTCACCTATCCTTTACTCTGTCAATTGACGTAAGGTGAATTTCTAGAGAAAATCAATCTGACTTTCATCACAACGATAAAACGAAACTGGGAAGCTGTAAAACTTTCATGATATTCTGTCATTACGGAACTTCTTTGATAGGTTTTTTAAGTGGCCGTAGGTGACTATTACAACTACATACATACATATACATTCACGCCTGTAATCCCCGTAGGGGTAGGCAGGGGTGTAACCAGTGCACCCACTTTTCGCCGAATTTATTACGGTCCCATAATGTGATAGGGGCGAGCCTATCGCCATACCGGGCACGATTCCAGACTCCGGATTGATACTGAGTATTTGTAAATTGAAAAACCCAATATCACTTTACCCGACCCGGGGATCGAACCCGCGACCTCAGCACAGCAGTCGTAACGCATGCGCAATTACAACTATGCCACCGAGGCATTCTACGAACGATTACAACTATTTTGTCGTTTTATAAAGTACATATTTTCTATACTTGATAAAGGCTAGTGTAAAAAAGTTTGTAAGTCCCGTATGTGTTCCATCACTATGCATCATATTACGACGAAGCTTCGGTGTGTTGTACGCACGATGGCGAATGTTTCTGATATAGCAAAAAATATGGGTGCGTGTACTTATGTACGCGCGTGAGAAGTTATACTTCTTTGGCATCATAAAAAATAGTTGAAAAATAAAAGATTCAGACGAATTGTGAACCTACTCCTTTTTTTTTAAAGTCAGTTAAAAATGAGCCTACCCGCCAACCCTACATAGAAATCTTGTCAACATTTCCCGTCTCGAGTAACATATTCCGAGTTGTTTTATTCGATTTGCTTCAGAGTGTTACTTTTGTGTGACGGTATGCGAGCGCATCTTAAAATTTCACTCTCATAATTTTTTCATAACGCGCCTAAAGAAGTATAACTTCAAAAATGTCAAAACATGCCAGTAATTTCTATAATCATCGATTTATTCCATAATTAACGACAGTATGATAACCAGTAATTGACTGTATTTAGAGCGAACTGTGATATAATCCAGAACTTGCCGACGGTCGGTTGGTAAACGTAATTATAATTCATTAGGTCGTTTTTGTCCCCGGTTCGCTTTCGAGGCACAATTTAGTTTAATAGTTAATACAGTTTAGGGCTGCCAGCCTTGCTGCTGATTTCTCCTAGTTATTAATACGTCTGGAGGGCTATCAGTAAGGGTAAGGTGGATATATCATAACGATTAATAATAAATAAATACACCCAACAGTCACACACATAGTTCTGACCCCACACTACGTAAAGCCTGTATCTTGGGTATCCAGAACTACGAGGGACTACGGTCCCACAACACCCAGACTCGAAACCAATATCTGTCTGTCACCCCCACATTTATCTTGGTGTCGGAATCGAACCCATGGCCTCTCGTTTCACAGCGGGCTTCTCGCCCGCTTCCGTGAAATGAAATGAAATGAAATGAAATCGTATGACAAGTCAGAACATTAAAAAAAGTAAAGAAATTTTAAGAAAAGCATATTAGCTTATGTATACATAACATACATAGCATCATCAGAGTAATAAACTAGCTGTTACCTGCGGCCCCGTCCGCGTCGAAGTTAGCTTATACTATTTATAAAATTATTTAATCTCTCACAACTACTCTTTGCACAATAACATAACATCAACATTTAAAGTTCACAAAGTAAAGTAAAGCCCTTTTTAACCGACTTCAAAAAAGGAGAAGGTTAACAATTCGTCGGAATCTTTTTTTTTTATGTATGTTACCCGATTACTCGAAGACGCCTGGACCGATTCGAGAAATTCTTTTTTTGTTTAAAAGGGTATACTTCCCAGGTGGTCCCATTGGCACCAAGTCAGGATCTGATGATGGGATCTCAGAAAAATCGAGGGAAACCTTCAAATTTTATAGAGACGCATAATTGGTTTTTCATTGAAGTCGGTGTACTTTTTATGAATTAAAAAAACTTTTACTTTTTTTAATATAAATTGCACCCGGGCCGGGTCGCTAGTACCATAATGTGCGGTCGCTTTCAACGTTTAACGCCCATATCCGAAAATAACTTATTTATATCCAAACTATACATATTATTTGCGCTCAGCTTTGTAATTAGTTTAGACGTTATTTGTACGGTGTATTAAATATTTTAATACTTTGTGCAAGGATTTGTGTTGGAGCGATGGTATAATTTAGCTCAGGGGTTGATTATATTATCTTGAATTAAGACTGGTTAGGGTGGTTGCACATTTTTCAGCGTTGGTACGCAATATTCTTTCTATAAAAGATAAATAAGGTAAAAAAATGTCTGGATTGACGGATATTTAATTATAGAACTTCCTGGACGCACTTTTTAAGTCATTCATGCCAGCCTTGTATTATACACTGTCCTCTACTAATGAGAGATGATAAGCCTTAGTCCACCATGTTGGCCTAATGTGTGACTCTGCTGTGCCCTGGCATTGCAGAAGTCTATGGGCGGCGGTGACTACTTACCATCAGGTGGCCCGTCTGCTCGTCTACCTATGAAGGCACATTTTTTTTAAATTCTTACGTGTGTAGGATTCACCACGATGATCAATGTGACATAATGTTTTCCTTCTTAGTTAAAGCAAATGACAATAAACAATGAATACACGCATAATTTCAAAATGTCAGGTATTCCGCCCTGTGGAATGGGGGCGTTTGAATTCCAACACGGTAACCCCTGCCTGTCGTACGAGGCGACTAATAGGGGCCATCGGGGGTCGCGGGCGCGCAGTGGAGGGCTGTCAGTCCGTATCGATGCACTCCCAAATTCGGAGCATCGTGCGACCCCGAGATGGACGGCAGCGCGGGTGGTAAGACCTCGTTGGCTGTCGTTGTTCGGTGCGTGGTGGCTCCTTAGCCCTCCATGGAGATGGGCTGCTACGCAGCACCGCGCAGGGGTGATTCCGGCTGCAATTCTAGCACTCTTTAGAATACCCCGGGATCGCTCCGCAAGCGTCGAAGAAGGCCACCTCGGGGTTTTAGCTGGTAGTGTCGGGTGGGGTGTACATAGGGGTTAGGGACTCGGCCCAGCGGCAGCACGGATAGCTATCATCCGTTCGAGGGGGATGCTGAGTCGTAAGAGGCTAGTCCAACATATCCGTTTTATTCTTAATCCGCTTCCCTCCGGTGCGGGCGGCAGTAATAAAACACTTTCCCCGCGACAACAAAAAAAAGGTATATGACATTTAGGATGGTTTCCAATCTGCGACTTTATGTAAGTAGCGCTTGCTTTAACGCTGAAGGAAAATATCTTGAATAAACCTGCACACCTGAGATTCTTCCATCTACCAACCAGCATTAGGCCAGCGTGGTGAACTAAGGCCTATCTCATCCCGTGCCCAACAGTGGGACATTGTTGATTATAGGGCTAGTATTATTTTACCCTGTATGTATCGGGAACTTGCAAGACTCTCCACAATAATGTAATACAGTAAGTGTTTACAATATTCATGAGCTGTTGATTATAACGTGTTTTACAATTAAAATGTATTCACATAATCTCATTGGCTTCATTTTAATTGTGTTCGCCCACCCGGAGTTTGTTCAGCGAATTTTCGGGTATTAGTGAAACGTTCTCAGTGATTACGAACCTGTTTTGTTTTTACTCTGGACTGTAGTTAGGTATAGGTAAGAGGGTGGTAAATTTGTGTTTTTCGTATTTAATGATGGTGTGTTCTTCGTGACTGCCTCGGTGGCGCAGCTGTATTCGCGCATGCGTTACGACGGCTGTGCTGAGGTCTCAGGTTCGATCACCGGGTCGAGTAAACTAATATTTGGTTTAATTTGCATTTTTATAAGTCAACTTTATTTTTCCCACCAAAACGCTATCAACTGTCATGGCCTCTTTGTGACGTGACCGTCCGCAAAACTAATAGACGTTTGGCTCAGCGTTTCAGATGTTTTGGTGACGGTGACGTCATAAATGACTGATGGGTGTTTCATGTCACGTGACAAAATGCTTTATTTTTGTATATTGGTTTCTTGAAAATATTAAATAATCACATACAAAATTAACAAATTGGTTAAATAGATTAAAATCTTTTATAAAAAAACAAATTTCTATCAGGTTTTCAGTTACTGTCAACTACCCTTTTGTTTCGGTGCGGGAATCGAGCCCACGGCCTCTCGTTTCACAGCTGGCTACTCGCCCGCCGCGCCGCTGAGACTGTCGAATAATATATAAAAACATATTTGGGAAGTGAATGCATGTGGTTAGTAAGAGCTGGCGATGTCGGGCCGCGTCTATCGGGATAAGCGAATAGATTCCTTTAGGTCCTGAGGGACTACGCGGGTCGGCTCACTGAATATTTATTTACAAGTTATTTACTTGGCATCGGGAACTACTGTATTTGTACATTTCAAGTGTTGAGGGATTACTTAAATAAATGTAGTAGTAGGGGGTTGGATATTCTAAATAAACCTTATTTGTGTTGGTTTTCTTCTTTTATTCAACACACACACACATACACTGACGCTTGTAATTCCCGAAAGGGTAGGCAGATGTGTAACCAGTACACCCACTTTTCGCCGAATTTCGGTCCCATAATGTGATAGGGGGCGAGCCTATCGCCATACCGGGCACAGATTCCAGACTCCGGGCTAATACTGAGGAATTTCTAGATAGAAATACCCAATATCACTTTACCCGACCCGGGGATCGAACCCGAGACCCCAGCACAGCAGTCGTAACGCATGCGCAATTACAACTGCGCCACCGAGGCAGTCTTTTATTCAAATAAAAACAATAAATAAATAACACCTAACAGTCACACACATAGCCCCGACCCTTCACTAAGATACGAGTCTTGTGTTGTGGGTGTCAGGGACTACGAGAGACGCACGGTCTCACAACACCCAGACCCCGGACACAAATATCTGTCTGTCACACAAACATTTATCTCGGTGTGGGAATCGAACCAAAGGCCTCTCGTTTCACAACCCTACTGCGCCATGGAGGCTGTCAAATGAATAACAATATAACACGTCTGGTTCATACAAATTATCATCTTCGCGTCAACGCGAACCTATCGCCATACAGGATAATTCCAGACTCCAGACTCATACTCAGTGACAAATAAAACCCAATATCACTTTTACCTGACCCGGGGATCGAATCCGAGACCTCAGTACAGCGATCGTACCGCGTACGCAATTACAACTGCGCCATTGAGACAGTCCATAAAGGCCGACATGATTGTGTTAAGTAGCGAGGGATAGTCTATCCCTCACTACTTAATACTGTAACTGTATGGCACTGCGCTTATCATCAGGTGCAGTGAGCGCACTTTGTCGTACCCGGATAAAACAAATGAATGCTGTTAATTATGTCACCGTTTATAACTATTATAAAGTGATATTATGTTTTAATCACACAATCAACGTCAATCAGTTAACAAGACGCTGGTTTTTACTACTCTGTGAAACTATAAAAACGCCGCATTTATTTTAACAGAGATTTTACGCGTCCTATTAACGCGCTCAGTTGAAACGCGTCTTAAATTTTATTGCAATGCATCATCGTTCTGTTGCATTGGTCAGTTAACCATGACGTGGAAAGGGTTGTTATGAGTATAAACAATTGTTTTGTTGTATTTCACCTCTGAAATGAGTGGATGAATTTATATGTAATTATTAGAGCAGTGATAGCCTACTTGGTTGGGGTACGGACTGTCAAGGCGAAAGTCGTATGTTCAATAAGTAAAAGATTTTTAATTCATAAAAAGTACACCGACTTCAATAAAAAGCAAATTATGCGTTACTATAAAATTTAAGGGTTGCCCTTGACTTTTCTGAGATCCCATCATCAGATCCTGACTTGGTGCCAATGGGACCACCTGGGAAGTATACCCTTTTAAACAAAAAAAGAATTTCTCGAATCGGTCCAGGCGTCTTCGAGTAATCGGGTAACATACATAAAAGAAAAGATTCCGACGAATTGTTAACCTCCTCCTTTTTTGAAGTCGGTTAAAAACCCAAATATACAAGTATACTCCTCTGCATTTTCTAAAGTTACGTATATAGTCATTGTTAATTACCGCTTGCTTTAGCGGTGAAGGAAAACGTCGTGGGAAATCTTGCATACGTGAGAAGTCTCGTACGAATTTCCAAGGTGTGTGAAGTCTACCAACCCACATTGGGCCAGCGTGGTGGCCTAACCGCTCTCGTTAGTAGAGTCGCCCACACGTCACTGTGTCTCCGGTAAGCATCGACAATGGCATGCACTCCAACACCAAGCATTGATGCTCGATAATATTTTACATTATTTGAGAACACTTAAAAATCGAGATTAAATGTTTTGTAATGAAGCCGTATTAACATTTTCTAGAAGGTTCTTCATGAAATTCTTGCAACCCAAAATCATACGTTTCGTTATAAAATCTCGTACTATGGCGCAACCGATGCGTAGCCTGTCAAACGACAGGCCGTGTGTTCGATTCCCGCACCAAGACAAATAATTGTGTTAATTATAAATATTCCTGCCTTGACTGCCTTGGTGGCGCAGTTGTAATTGCGCATGCGTAACAACCGCTGTGCTGAGGTCTCGGGTTCGATCCCCGGGTCGGGTAAAGTGATATTAGGTTTTTCTATCTAGAAATTCTCAGTATTAGCCCGGAGTCTGGAACCTGTGCCCGGTATGGCGATAGGCTCGCCCCCTATTACATTATGGGACCGAAATTCGGCGAAAAGTGGGTGTACTGGTTACACCTCTGCCTACCCCTTCGGGGATAATAGGCGTGAGTGTATGTATGTTATAAATAGTCGTTTCCCTCGTCGTTTTTGATACCCACGATACAGGTTTGACCTAGTGTGGGGTCAGGATTATGTGTGACGGTTGGGTGTATTTATTTATTAATGTTAAAATATTCCCTATTTGTAAATGTCACCATTAAATGCAACAAACTGACTCTTCACTTAAACCTATTCAGCGTTTTTTAAACAGCACACGATTAATACGACAATGTAACATCACTAACTCTTCCTACGGTATTGTCGATAAAACGCTTCGACCGAACATTCCTAACGATATAGACGCTATAAAAATCGGTCGGAAATTTTTAAGCTTTTTGATTAGGGTTGCTACATCTTAAACTTCCAGTCACGTATTAGGGCTAGCCGTACTATGTGTAAACATATGTAATAGTTGCCAGTATTACATTAATATCATAAAGTGGTAATACTGTCCAGGGCTATTCGTATTACATGAATTATAAGGTGGCTATATAGCCATCTAGTTTGATCGGACAAAAACGATCAAGGCTAAATAAAATCGTAAAATATACGTCGAGTTTCAGAAAAATCCTTAGAGTGCTCTCTCAAGGCTATATATAGAAATATATTATTTGAGCCTTCATTACGAAACTTTCTATCTCAATATAATAATTTCACTATTTATAATACTGTATCGAACATTGTCCCACTGCTGGCACGGGTCTTCTCTACTAATGAGAGGGGTTAGGCCTTAGTCTACCGCGCTGATCTAATGCGGGTTGATAGACTTCACATTCTTATGAGAATTCCCCGGTATGCAGTTTTCCTCACGATGTTTTCCTTCACCGTTAACGCCAGCGATAATTATCAATGAATATACACGTAACTTTTAGAAAAGTTTTGTATGGGGCGCTTATCGCTGCATTTGTCAAAGTAATTTGAGTGCTGACTAATAATACCTAACCATATTCATCTTTATATGAACACGTGGCAACCCTAGTTCCGAGCGTACAGTCGATTATACATTCGCTCGTTACAAGCGCTTTACGACGACGGAATAAGCGCTCCTCTTAAAATGTTTACGCTTTCATTCATTGCGTTGTTTTTATGTTAGTTATTCGATTATATGAAATTTTTCAATGCGGTTTGATGATAATCGATCAAGTCGTTACTATGTTCAAACTTATGCACTCAGCTTTAAGTTCGCTTGACGCATGTGCATCGTCCTAAAACATGCCATAGAATATGTGCATTGTGCACAAGTAAACACTGTGAGCGTAGTCCGATTCACAGATTACCACTGTTTGGAACATATCTGACTTAAAGTATAAATTATTACCAAAAAAACACTACATAAGTACGCACACACGACTGAAATTCCTGACGGGGTAAAGAGGTAACCAGAACACCCACATTTCGCCGAGCTTATTACCGTTCCATGATGTGATAGGGGGCGAGCCTATCGCCATACCGGGCACACTCCCACCACACCCCACTCCGAGCCGATACTGAGTATTTCGTGATAGGAAAAACCCAATATCACTTTTACCCGAGAATCGAACCCATGACCTCAGTAGTCATACCGTTTACACAATTAAAACTGCGCCACTGTGTCAGTCAAATACACTTTATCCTTTTTATTTGTCTGAATGACGAGACGTGCAGGTAACTCGCCTAATGAAACCATTGCTCTTAAACTGCTGTTTGACGGCTTGACTACGGCTGCTTGGCGCTGGTCACAGTTGCTAGACGGCAGAATAAGACAAAGTCTTAGTGTCTACATAAACGTACTCTCGTATACGAGAAACTAACGGCCTATACTCGTTTTCCAAATATCGAAATCATACTTACGCCTCTTTTGATATAACACTCGCGAAATGTAAAAAAAACTAAATTAATCAATATACAATACATATTTATTTTATAGCCTGTTTCTGACACATCCAAGCTGTAAACTATACCCAAGCTCACGCAGAGTGTACAAGTATTTCACTCAAAAATGTCTTTACAAGACATGTTCATGGCAATATCGTAGGGTAGCTCGCAGACTGACTTTCCAAGAGAAGTCGGTTGTTAAAGTGAAAAATACGGTAGCGTTATTAAATTCCAGCCTTCTGAAATATTGTCTTTTGTACAGTTATAATCAAACGCTTTTCATGAAGTTATTGTTATCTTTTTATAATATGGTATACCAGCGATAGCCTAGTTGGTTGCGGTGCGGACTGTCAAGACGAAAGTCGTATGTTCGAAATCAGCCCAAATGGCATACACCTCTGACTTTTCTAAAGTTACGTGTATATTCATTGTTAATTATCGCGAAACCTGCATACCTGAGAATACTTATACGAGTTTCAGAAGTATGTGAAGTCTACCAACCCGTATCAGCCTGTGGTGGACTAAGGCCTAACCCCTCTTGTTAGTAGAGGAGGAGCGTGCCCAGCAGTAGGACAATGTTTAATACAAGGCTAGTATTATTTTTATTATTGACAGCCTCCGTGGCCCAGCAGACGAGTAGCTGTAAAACGAGAGGTCGTGTTCGAGGTCGCGTTCGATTCCCGCACCGAGACGAATGTTTGTATGACGGACAGATAGTCAGGGTCTGGATTTTGTGGGACCGTAGACCCTCGTAGTTCTTGATACTAACGATATAGGTTTAACTCAGTGTGGGTTATGAACTAGTCGCGTAGTTCAGTTTAGAGGGTAATGCTGGTAGATTAATTATAAAAAGAAGGCTTAAGTGAATCCTGACATGCGGTTGTGTTACATTGTGCTGGTGGTAGGATATTCATATCCGCCCGGATAGCGACCACCGTACACAGGGTGTAAAACCCGCCATAGTGGCACATGCAAGTGTGTCGCGTTCCGGGATCAGCCAGTGTATATCCGGATTCTGTCGGGGGTCTAGAGTTGGGGTACGTTGTTTGGCCATTTTGCGGCTTTCTGAGTACTCTGACACTAGACCCTCGACCACTTCTTCACCTTCTTGCCCATGGCGTAGTGTGAAGAAGCAGGCCGGCATGATTGTGTTAAGTAGAGGGGGATTTAGATCGCCTCTCGCTACTCGATACTCTTATTGGACCGCACTGTGCTTACCATCAGGTGCAGTGTGGTCACTATGCCGTGCCAGTATAAAAAAAAAAAAAAAAACATTAAGCACTGACATGTGTAACAGTTATTAGTGTCTTTACTATTATTAGAAATACCGAAGGTATAACGGGGGTATTTAGGAGACTAGTTGGGGGTACATTAATAATAACAACCTAAGTAGGAGTAGTAAATGTTTAATATAAAACAGTGTGACTTCCGCGCTCCGGTGTTCAGTTCAGAAGACTAGTGGTGTAGCAGTGAGTTGGTAGTGATAACATTCGTGGTTCGTTCGCGGTACAGTACCTAAGTGTAATCGGTTCAATGGTCGCGTAGTTCAGTTCAGTTGAGTGGAAGACGAGACGATAGCCAGTATATTCGTGGTTCGTTCGCGGGGCAGTAAGTAATTGTAAACGGTTCAATGGCGTTGTTCAGCTTAGAGGGTAATGCTGGTAGATTAATTATAAGGAGAAACCTTAAGTGAATCCTGACTTGCGTTTATGTTAATATCAAGCACTGAGATATGTAACAGTGTCGTGTAAATCAATCAATAAATTATAAACATTATACTTCTGCTTCGTCCTCGAGATTAGCATAGAACACATGTAGTATCGCGTAGTCTTACGCCGATGTTGCACTTTATTTTAGCATTTTTTTTTTTGTTGGCCACACTCGATATCTCGATATACCTTCATTCGTGTTTTAGTGCTTCGCCGTATTGCACACTACGTCTGAATAATTACTGTTATTGTATAGTGTATTAGTGTAATTATGTCTAAAAGAAGATGAGATGATGGAAATTACTCTTGACTGGAACGGAAAATACAAAAATTAGGAAGAAAATTGTATTAAGCAAAGAGTACGCAGTCATATTATGTCGCGCTCCGGCGCGCATACAGCCATAATCCCTGTTCTCCGAGGCGATCGGCATCAAGGAACAATATGACTAGGTTAGTACCTAATGTTTACGATGCACAAAGATATTGCGGACAGTTAGTCACGGCTGTCTCTTATCGATAAATGGTTTGCGAACAGTGTATTATACCACACCTGTGTATAAATTGCGACTGTTTCTTACCATTATGCTATCTATTTAAATGTAAATCAGTGGCTTATAAAATGAAAGATTATAACCTGCTGCTGTTACATTCTGTTACCCGGGTTTGCGTGCTACCCTTAGCGGTTGTCACTACCCATAAATTAGCTTTGCGAACAGTATTATGCTACTGTTTCTTGGCTATTATATGTAACAAACAGCATTACCAATGCTCTTAAGAAAAGCCGAATACTTCGACATTTGCACAAGCGCGGGCGGCGACTAATTAATACATTAGCGACGGGCGGCGACACAATGGCGCCAGACGGCCGGGCGTTCGAGGCGTTCCATCCAGTCACAGGTGGGCCTGGCTAACTCAGTCGGTAGAAAATGAGACTCTTAATCTCAGGGTCGTGGTTTCATGCCCGACCTTGGGCGTCACCACCATAGTCGCTCTGAAGAACGTTGGATCGTTATCAAAGTAGATGATACCATTCTAGAAGTTCTAGACATCGAACCTAGTCAAAAAATGTCGGGCTAAGTAATTCAGAACGAATTGGCTACCAAGTTAGAGAATGTAATGGCTAACCAAAGAAAATCTATTTTCTGTTTGGCCAGGGTCTAGCAGAGACTTTAAAAATGGCTAAGGCTGTTATTAAGTCAACGCCGTACTTGGAAGCTACCCAGGCTGCAGCAGTGAAACCACTGATAAATAAAAAGTAATCAGCCAATATTATTGACAGCCTCCATCGCACAGCGGACGAGTAGCCGGCTGGGAAACGACGAGACATCGTAAGTTCGATACCCATACCGAGACAAATGTTTGTGTGACAGACATAAATTTGTTTCGGATCTGGGTGCTGTGGGACCGTAGTCCCTCCTATTTATTGATACCCATGATACCGGTTTGACCTAGTGCAGGGTCAGTATTGATAATGTGTAACTGTAAGGTGTATTTATATACTTAATAGTGACGAAAGAGCTTGCAGCAATAAGGTATCACCAGTGGACCTTCTCGAAGCAGTCAACCGCTTCATCCACAACGCACTGTAAGATGAAGTTTGCACGGCCGGTTAGATCGGACTAAATCCCGAGAGGTCACTTTGTAGAGGATTTAAACAAATTACTTTTGTTGTGTCTTATTTCAAAAGGCAAACCTTGTACTGATCTATTCTTGTCCAGTATTTTCCTGTTTTGTAAGTGAAATGGAAAAACGAGCTTTATAAATTTAAATAAGTTCATTGACAGGATTTATGAACTGCGTTAAAACACTGACAAAAGTACATCAGATTCAAATTCGAGCAGGAACTTTATGAGTTCAATGTTTTACCATTTGTCTTGAGTGTTGCGCAATATAGTGTCACTATAATAAAATCATGAAACCGATGGTACGCCTACTTCGATCCGTAGGCTTAGTGTCAATTGTATATCTGATGATTTTTTATTAAGTGGTCAATCTTACTAAGAGTGTACCTATGTACAATTCAAACATGACCATTCCATTACTCACAGCTCATGAGTTTTTTGTAAACCATGAAAAGAGCTGTTCGATTACCAGAAGCACTTGTAGCTTTCTTGGCAATATTATAACATTTTATTAGAAAATATTTGAAGTTATACTAGAAATTATTAAATTTCCTAAGATACGCTATTATAAGATACGCGAATTCGCCATTTTTGCGGAGTGGCTAGTCAGTTTGGCCAGCTTTTGATTATTGTAGGCTTTTTACTAAAAGCTTTGAGCGTTTAAAACATTAAAATTTAAGAAAAGATAATTGTTAGTATAATTATATGATAATTCCAGGTTTCTGAACCTTTGATTTGAAATGGTGGGATTACGCTATTGGTCACTTAGTAAGTAGAATAAAATAGGATTAGTATGACCTAAAAATTTTCTCAGATCCCTCAACAATGGGGTGGGGTAAAGCATGCGGGAACCAGGTGGATAGCGGGCAGTGGTACGACGAAGAAATTAAAGAACATATTATTCATTTAGATATGTTAGCTGTTTTAACGGTTAAAAAATATACATATTACGTACTTGCGCACTCAGTCCTGTTATCCCCGAAGGGGTAGGCAGAGGTTTACTAGTACACCCACATTTTGCCAAGATTATTGCCGTCCTATGATGTGATAGGGGGCGGGCCTATATCCACACACAGTCACAATTCAAAACTGCGGACTGATACTGAGTATTTCGTGATAGGAAAACCCAATATCACTTTGCCCGACTCTAGGATCGAACCCGAGACCTCAGCACAGCACTCGTATGGCGTACGCAATTACAGCTGCGACACCCGGGTAGGCTTAAAATGCTGAGGTTTAAAAATATTCGCAAAGCATTTAGCTAACCGCCAAATACTTCTTCGTATAGAGAATACAACTGCCATATCTTATATTAATAATGAATGAATGGGTGGAATTCAATTTCCACATCTAACGGAAATTGCAAAAATATGAAGGTAGTGTGAAGCTTGTAAATTACATATATAAGCTGGATATATACAATCTGCAAATAGTATATATAAAACAATAAATAAAATGGCGGATGCCAAGTTTAAGCCAGTGCATTCAGATATAGAGTGGCAACTATCAGAGGCATATCAGGCTATTGTGTCAAAGTTGATACACCTAATGACATGTTCCCAAGTAGAACAAATACCTAATGCAAAAAATATGTCTACTGGCAGAGACTCGGGTGCCTTTGCCATTAACTCAGTCACTTTACCCTGGTCTATATGTATTTTTATGCCTGTCCGCCGTTTTCAATTATATTAAACCATTGAGAAAGATAATTTCTGATAGGGCTCAAGGTATATAATTATGGCCTACTCAATCGTAGTATGCGATAAAAAAAATAAAAAAAAATTAACTGCGCCGATCATTTTTAAGCCAAATGAAAGCCCAATAAGATTATAGTCATTCAGCAATTGCTAGATTCACACTAAAAAGATACCCTTAGGAATCTTACCTGTTAGCGTTCCGTTGAAAAAAGTATTCCTCCATCGGCAATCGAAGTAATTACTGCATCTTTATCTAAGAGTTCGTTAAAGCAGTATGATGTCGAATTTAAAAAATAGTTTTCATTAGTTGGTAAAATTTTGATGTATTTGAAGTATCAATTCCTTATGTGATTTTATTTTTAACCAAATATTGTCTAGAAGGAGCCCAATACGGGACTCTAAACTCCTGTAAATCGGGTCTAAGTTTATTACTAGGATGGACAAGACAACCAATAAAAAGTTTTTTTTAAGAGCTTATTTCTATTAGGACCTCAGCTATCCAAATATAATATGACTTTGGACAAATTCTAATATATAATATCATTGAAGTATAAATATAAACCATCCAAATGAATACTGCTTGATCAGATTTCAAAGAAACTAATTACTCTTACAACTTATATTACTGCACATCTAGTACAGTTTTTTATTATTAAAAATTATAATTAATCCTAATAAAATTACTTATGTGATTTAAACGTTTCGTGTGGGATTTTTCCAGCCAAATTTGATATTGTCTTTCCTCGAAGAAAATCCTGAAATTTACTAATGGGAAAACTCTTATAGCAAATTTAGATATGACTAAACCAATACGCGGAAACTTCGATTGGTTATTTATTGGCATTAAAAAGCCTCATAAAGGTATGGTTGCAGACCTTAACCCCTCCAGTCAGGAAGGATATTAAAAAAAAAGTCGGGAGTAAAGCAACAAGCTTTTATTTCCATAGCATTAAAGTTAAAAATTGCATGCAAGAACGGCGAGTGTTGCTAGTGTACGCGCCGCCGGCGTGTCTATCCGTCATGACAGTTTAATTCACGTAACGACATTCAGTGCGCACAGCACACGGCACACTGCCACTCCAATCACACAACGACATGGTGTCAACTTGGACTTGACCCGGCGAACCGCTGGCTGGTCCGCTAATTTCAATACACTCCTTAGATTCTATAATAGAACCTTATATAATGTAGTTAATGGTGATTCTTTTTCCAGATCGATAGAAAATAATTATGCATCCGAACAAAATGTTAAAGTTCAACTGCATCTTGTCGAATAAATATGATTTATATACAGATATTTCACAACTTGATCTCTCAAAGTCTACATGTGTTCTATGCTAATCTCGAGGACGAAGCAGAAGTATAATTAATGATTAAACGAACTTACCTGTACGTGAAGTTCTATCATAATTATACGAAGGCTTCGTCCGAAGAGATTAGCATCCCTCCCTCCCATTCCTTTCGTTTACCCTATTAAATTGTGAAATATCTAACTAAGGGAAACTCTCTAAACTAAATGAAGGTATATCGAGATATCGAGTGTGGCCAACAAAAAAAAAAATGCTAAAATAAAGTGCAACATCGGCGTAAGACTACGCGATACTACATGTGTTCTATGCTAATCTCTTCGGACGAAGCCTTCGTATAATTATGATAGAACTTCACGTACAGGTAAGTTCGTTTAATCATTAATTGTATTTGTGCTTTTTTAAATATCCATCTGGCATAGTTTTGTTGATGTTGCTAACATTAGATAGAAGTTCTATCACATCGCTGTAAAACTTTTGCTTTATTGTGTAAAACAAAACCAATATTATTGCCATGCGCACCGCATCGCCGCTGGCTCGTTCTTCAATGCATTACAACTTACGACCGGTAATAACACGCAATCATATTTTAAATGGAAATGCACCGCTTTCGAACTATATTGGACATAAAATGGTGTTCGGCTGTATGGTATTGTTTCCTTTATTTGCCATTCTTTTGTCCCTCACCTTTTGGATTGAGAATACAAAATAAAATTACAAGAAAAATTAGATTCTGTATTTTATTTAATTTGGAACCCTAAAGCGTTTCTCACTCTAGGACATAAGATCATGAGGTTTGGATGTTTGACACCAGATCCTCGACCGCTTCTTCACCCCCTTGCCCCATGGCGTAGTGTGAAGAAGCTACACAGCAGGCCGGCATGATTGTGTTGAGTAGCAAGGGATACATTGTTTATTGCTACTTGATACTCTAAATGGACGGTGCCGTGTGATCACCTTGCCGTATCAGGATAAAAAAAATTATGTCTGTGCCCAGTAACTTTACTGTCTTCAATGGCCTTCAAATCAGCACTAAACACGCGAAATATTCCGCTGCTTGACAGAAATAAAGGTGACACCTTATTGGGTAAAATTGTCACGAATTGTAAAAATTTACCAAAAACAAGTATTTTATTTTAAAGTCGCGTGTAAACGAATACTAATTAATGAATTAACATACACAATTGTCAATTAAGTGTATCGGAAATGTGTAAACTTTTTTATGACTTGTTTTCTCAAATAAATATACATACATACATATACACTCACGCCTGTAATCCCCAAAAGGGGTAGGCAGAGGTGTAACCAGTACACCCACTTTTCACCGAATTTAGGTCCCATAATGTGATAGGGGGCGAGCCTATCGCCATACCAGGCACAGGTTCCAGACTCCGACATAATACTAACAATTTCTAGATAGAAAGACCCAATATCACTTTACCCGACCGGGGGATAGAACCAGGGACCTCAGCACAGCATTCGTAAACACATGCGCAATTACAACTGCGCCGCCGAGGTAGTCAAATATATATTTAATAATATAAATACCTATATATTTAGGTACATATAATTACTTGCTCTGATCGACTGAGTGATTCATCAATGCAGATCCTAAACCGTTGGGCTACAAACTTGAAATGTTGGCAGTTAATACTCTTTATGTTGTAAGCATCCACTAAGAAAGGATTTTAGAAAGTTTCACCCCTAAGGGGATAAAATAAGGGAAAAACGGTTGTATGAAAGTTCGTCATTTTCAAAGTAAGAAGAACGAAATTTCGTACATGTGCTTCTGGTTAGAAATTAATGTACACTAGTAATGGCGTTTTTCAAAATTGAACACCTAAGTGGGTGAATTAGCGGTCGAAAGTTTTAAGGTTTAAGGTCACACACACAGCCACGACCCCACACTAAGATACGAGTCTTGTGTTGTGGGTATCAGGGACTACGAGAGACGCACGGTCTCACAACACCCAGACCCCGGACACAAATATCTGTCTGTCACACAAACATTTGTCCCGGTGTGGGAATCGAACCCACGGCCTCTCGTTTCACAGCCGATTACTCGCCAACTGCGCCACGGAGGCTGTCAAAAGGCTGTGAATATAAACTCGAAGACGGACACAGGTAACTTTTTTAAACCCGCCACTCTCCAGTCTATAAATTTTACGCGGGCGAAGCCGCGAGCAAATGCTTGTATCCGATAAAGTAACTAAAATAAATGTATCAAGGGAGTTATATTTGGGAACGCGATGGAAAGCTTTTTAAAAATAAAAGCCCGTGGACTACTGTCCACGTCGAGGATTAGCACAGAACTCACTTTATTTAATTTAACTTAAGACTAACATTGGGTCTGTCTTATCTTAATGGTTATTGCTAATTATAAACTACGTCTCCTGGTTATGGCGACGTAACTCCTCCCGCCTTGAGTGTGAAGCACGCCGACGGCTGCTGTTGCTGTTGCAGAGGTTCTTGCGACTGAAGCTGCAGACGTTCTTGCGATGCTGAACTTGTCTTCGTGGACCGACGGTACCATTTGATGGCGACTGGAATTGCGATGGCTGCGACGATCAAGTACATCAAGATCGTTGGCCAGCTGGGTTTCAAAGAAATTGTTGGTTCATAAGTTTCCTGGGCTGTCTCCGTTTTCTTTAGTAATTTTTCTAAGTTATCCAGGTTTAATTCTTCCAGCTTGAGGGTGATTGGGGCGCTCGCCACGGCGTATAGGGTTTTTGGCAAAGGTATGTTTTCTTGAATGTTCACGTACTTTATGTGAGTTGTTAGAGTTCTACCGGCGATTTCGATGATGCATCTATTATTGGTAGTTGCAAGGGCTACTCCGCTGATTCGTTGATAATGCACGTCGTTTCCACAGGTAGTCTTGGCGATTTCCTCTTGTTTCAGGATAATGATCCAACTGTTTTCCCTTATTTGCTTTATTATATTATTGCTGATTTCAGCTGCTACGTATGTGCAGTTATGCGGTTGTTCATGTTGTAAGAGTTGTGCTACACAATCTTCTGATTTGCTCAGCTGGTGCCATTCTATGTGTTGACATATAACAATCTTCTTCGTGATTGATTTGCAGGGCTCGTGAGGATATGCAAACTCGCTGCCTCCAAGTATAAGGTACGGGTTATTAGGAATAAGGACCATATTATTTTTATTCGGGATTGAGTACAAATGAAGTAAACTATAAGGATGGTTAGTTACTAATGGGATTTCTTATACAAAATTAATTGATTCATTAGTACTATACGCCTTTAGTTCTATTGATTTCTCTATAGCGTGTATATTTGCCAATGTAGGTAGGTAAAGTAATTGTGTATTATTTTTTATCTGCTTTACCTTGTATGTTCTTGAGCTCAGTAACGAGAAAGCTAGGATCAACAATGCTTGGATGTAATTTACCTAAGTGAGAAAATGTTATAGCATTCTCTAAGGATTCGACCCTATCATAAAGTTGTTGTAAGCAAATTTCAATTTGATTGTATATCATTATAGATTTTATTTGGCTTTCTACACCTATTCTTTGCTTATCTAGTTCCTCGATTGCTCTAGTTAATTCTTTTTCATTCTTGTTAATACTATCTAACTTAGAATGATAATCTTTTATAAAATCTGACACTATACCTAAAGTTTGGCTTTGCTTATTTTTAGTTAATTTCTTAACTTCTTGAATTTCGTTTTCTATTCTATTAGCGTCTTCTTGATCTAAGTTACCTGTAATAACTTTAACTATTGATCCTAATCCATTTATTAATCCTCTTCTAGTTCTAGGTATAAATGTTCTTCCTATTCCTATTGTGCTTGAGCCTAAATATACCAACTTACTTTCTATTCTATCTATTAAGTATTCTATTTGGTTTCTAATAACCAAGTTACTTTTATAATATGACATATTTGTCTGAGCTAACTTAAACGTTATATAATCGCGGGTTATTTCTACGTATATATCGCGTAACTTACTTATATTATATGCTATAACTAAATTAAAAGAATCTACTTGGTGATAAGCAATGGCTTCCTTGAGTACTAGTATGCCATTATGGTTATCTATGGGTTCGATCACGGCGGCGACTCCGGTAAACCAGATAACTGCACCGAAGGTGAAGAAGTTTCTGAAACATTTCCAGGTCTTCTTAACATCCTAAAGTGTACCCTGATCGACTTGGCATTAACATGTTTGCCAATGATCTCCGCGATTTGTTCCGGGTGGATTCTTACTATAGTGTAAGGTCCTATGTATTTAGGTTCTAACTTGTTAGTTCGACTTGATTTGGCGACTTGTTTAAATACTTTATCTCCTACTTTAAACGTTGGTATTTCCGTATTCTGATTTCTTTTTTCTATTGTCACTTGTTTTTGAATTAATAACCTATCATCTACTCTGTATTCTGAACCTGGAGTTTTTCTAACATGGAACTGCTTTAGCTGTCTATCTATAGCGTCTGGCAATTCTGGAATTTTATATGTTTCTATTTCGTAAATTGTCTGAATTGTTTCGGACTCTTCTTGTATCCTATTCATTGATGGGGGACCTACATAAATTGTTGAAGTATCTATTAATGTTTCTATATCGATTCCATCTAAATCTATGTCTATGTTTTGTGAAGTTCGGTCCGGTTGTGGGTCTATTACATCTTGGTTTTCGCTATCTAATATCAAATCTATTATTTCGTTATCTCCTAGAGGTTTTGTTTCGACTTGATTATTGTATATTATTTTGACGCGTGATAAAGCATCAGCGTTTGTGTTAGTTTTGCCCTTTTTATATACTATGTCGAAATCATATTCGGCTAATCTTAGACGCCATCGAGTTAATTTTGAATTGGGGTCCTTAAGGGACATCACCCATGTGAGTGGACGGTGATCGGTATAAATTGTAAATTTCTTACCATATAAGTATGGGCGGAAATATTTGATTGCCCAAACTATTCCTAACAATTCTTTTTCGATTGTTGAATATTTCTGTTCCGTTTCGGACAGTGTACGCGATGCGTATGCTATTGGCTTATCCGAACCAACTTTGCCTTGTGATAATAATGCTCCTAACGCTACATCCGATGCATCAGTGGTGAGAATGAATTTCTGATCGAAATCTGGGTATTGTAGCACTGGTGCATTTGTAAGTACTTCTTTGCATTTTTCGAATGATTCTATAAACTCTGGAGTAATATTTACTTTAGCGTTCTTTTTTAAACAAACAGTAAGTGGTTTCGTTAACTTAGCGAAGTCTTTAATGAACTTCCTATAATATCCAACAAGTCCTAAGAATGACTTAATTTCCTTCTGTGTTCTTGGAAGTGGGAATCTTTGGACAGCTACTATCTTATCTTTATTTGGCTTAAGGCCTTCATCAGTCAAAGTGTGTCCTAAGAATTGAACGTTTTTCTGTAAAAATTCCGATTTGTCAAGTTGTACTTTCAAGTTGTGTATCCTAAATCTTTCAAATACCTGTTGACATTTCTCAATATGTTCCTGTAATGATGTAGAATAAATTATAACATCATCTAAATATGTAAGGACTTTATCTAATCCACGTAAAACTGAATCCATGAGCCTTTGGAAAGTGCTTGGGGCGTTTTTAAGTCCAAACGGCATTCGCAAAAACTCATAATGTCCTCTATCGGTTGTGAACGCTGTCTTTTCAACATCATTTGGGTCCATTTCGACCTGATGGTATCCTGAGGCAAGATCTAAAGTAGTAAAGTATTGAGCTCT